>OZ024817.1:27128145-27728145 GCA_964017055.1 Chloromyia formosa
TTCCCATGGACACTTAGGTGTCCGCAACATCCGTCCATTACATGGTTTAGCCACGTATTTAAGGCCTCCATAAATGCTTCGAATTGCCGGCATTTGGAGCTTCTTCGGTGACCGGACGAAGCGCGGAGGACCCTGGATACTTTTTTGTTTGCCAGGATTGTCCTTCTAAGTAACTTAAAAAAAATTCTTTACACAGTATTGCATTTTTCTATTGTTCATGTGCTCAGCAGCTTACAGAGTTTATGAGTGAATTACGGCAAGGAATGCAGTGTTGCGCCTTTGCTGGCCTCATAATTCTTTGTAACCTGTTGATCATCTGAATAATTGGGAAATGTAGTATTTTTTTCTTCTCTTTGCTAATTTTTCCCCTCTACAATGGTTGTCGGCAGGTGGTTCATTACAAATATCTTATTTAAAAGATAATTTCAAAGAACTTTTATAGTGTAATAGCCGCCTAAGAAAAGATTTGCGACTTAAACGTTGCTTGTTTCAAGTACTTTTCTTACAAGCTTGCACACCTTCCCCCTTAGGCGGCTAATATCATTCATAAAAGTTCTTTTAAAATATCGTGCGTCAAAGATATTTGTAAAAGTACTTTTATAGTGTAATAGCCGCCTAAGAAACGTAAATACTTTGACGAGCAGTTGCTGAAAATAAACGAAAACTTAGCTAATAGGAACACTAGACAAGCGTACAAACTAGTAAATACAATTAAGAACGGCTACGACCCGCGGACTAGCCTTTGTAAGGACAAGGGTGGAAACATCATCAGCGACACCGATGGCATTAACAAACGATGGGCCTCTTATTTTGAAGAGCTTCTAAACCGACCATCTAACATACCCACACAGGAAGCTCTCGACGATATTGGTGATCTAGGCCCATCCATACAACCCCAGACAGTAGAGGAAGTTGATCTCGCGTTGCGGTCACTAAAATGAAATAAAGCGCCTGGCGCTGACGAAATTCCAGCTGAACTGCTAGAATTCAGTAGAACGGGTCTAGCTAATGCCATACATTAGTTACTCCTGCGAGTATGGGAGGACGAGGAGATCCCAGACGTTTGGCGCAGAAGCCTCATCTGTCCAACTCACAAACAGGGAGATAAACTGCGCTGTGAAAATTACAGGGCCATATCGCTAGTTTGTACGTCATATAAAATGTTGGCGAAAATTCTGGAAAATAGAATAAAACTGTACGCAGAACGAATCATTGGCGAATATTAAAGCGGTTTCAGATCTGGTCGCTCCACAGCCGAACAGCTCTTTACGGTCAAACTGATACTCCAGAAATGCTGGGAATACAACGTAAACGTATATCAAATATATGTCGACTTCAAGCAGGCATACGACAGTATCGATCGTGGAGTACTGTACAACATCATGCTGCAGTTTTGTATACCGGCCAAATTAGTGCGACTGACAAAGATGACCATGACCAATTCCGTCTCACAGGTCAGCATCCATAATGGACTAACTGATCTATTTTGAAACACGCACTGGTCTGAAACAGGGCGATGGACTGGCACCGACGCTCTTCAACCTAGCACTGGAATACGCTATTCGGGCTATGAATATGGACGCTACTCATCAAGTCGACACAATTAGCAGCGTACGCAACATCAACATCATGTCCCGAAGATTGGCCGACGCAGAAGAACTTCTGCATACGCTCGATACCGCTGCAAAAGAAGTTGGACTACGTATCAACGAGGGTAAAACCAAAATAATGATGCAATCGACGACAAGGACACCTGCACAGCACAACCGAGCATCAATGTGGGGGACCTCAACATTGAGTTCGTGAACAACTTCATATACTTGGGTTGCAACTTGTCAAGGGACGCCAAGAAACTGACGAATAAGGCGAATACAGTCAGCTAATAAGACTTTTTTCTCGGTTCTCCCCATAATGAAATCGAAGCATGTGCACAGAAACACGAAGCTCCGCGTGTACAAAACCATTATACGACCAGTGCTTTGCTATGGCTGCGAAGCATGGACCCCATTTGAACGTAAGGTTCTACGACGAATTTTCGGGGCTCTTTGCGATCGAGATGGATGGCGCATCTGGTACAACCATGAGTTTTATGAACTATACGATGAGCTGGAAGTTTCGAAAATCGTCAAACTACAACGACTTTAGTGGGCAGGGCATATACAAAGAATGGACGATGATCGCATGCCAAAGAGAGTAATGAATGCAGAACGAGTAGACGGAGCGGTGTGGACGCCGCGCAGCTACTGGGCTTCCAAAATTGGAGGACGCGGCCACGTGACCGAGATCATTGGAGGACAACGATCCAGGCGGCTAAGGCCCGACGTCGGGCTGTCGCGCCACGATGGGCACCCGCTAAGTTATAAAGAACGCGTTCCCACTGTCGGCAACGTGAGAATCACGAAGGAGGGGATCGATCGCCCGCCGGGTTCATTTCAGCATCGATTCGAATATTTTCAATGAAGAATTGGTTGCCGGGTGTATAAATTTCACAGTGGATCCTCGATCCACCACATTTCGATAATATTTGGGCTATATATTTTGGTATGCAATCTGAAAACATATTCAAGACGGATATGATTACTTCGCTCAACAGTAAGTGCGAATGTAGAGTGAGCCCATATGGTACTGTAATGGACAGAGCTCGATGGCTTAGCAGCTGACTTTCGCACGGGAGTCCCCGGGTTCAGTCCCGTCTAGGAGCGGCTTGACTTGACACGACCACCATCAACTAGAATGAAGCGAAAGTCGTTAACACACACATGATGTCATCAAAGCCCTTGCAATTGGAAATCGCGTTTCCATTCCATTTTTCCAAATGTCCGGAATGACTTCAGTATCTTAAAAGGACACATTTAAGCTGAAGTCTTTCCGGACATTCGGAAAAATTGGCCGAGTTGCCTCCTGACTCGCATAATACACAAGCTAAAGGGGATACTTTCTTTAATTCAGGATCAGATCGTCTTAGACAATCAAGCAGTCCCTTGATGTTCTATACTGCACGCAATACACCTAGGAGTGCATGCGCAGTTGCGGGAAACGTATCGCAGATAAGGTTCACAAGTTACGTCCGCCTTCTTAATCTAATAGATAAACCGTTCGGACGTCTAAACTCCCATCCCTCATCATCAAATTGTTTTTCTTAGAGTTAATATTATCTTCAGATAATAAGAACATCTGCTGATAACGTAGACTCATGAACTTCGAACTATGACTGTCTACGAGTCATAAATTTATATTGATTATATTGATATCCGATGTTAACGTTTTGCTTATCTTTAGATTCATAGTTTTCTTCGTCAGTAATTTAGTTTTGTAAATCAGTCTTCGATTCATCAAAGAGAAATACAGCCCTATTGCGAAGATCAATTATCAACCGATTGATGATTGACAAATTTGTCAATTAAAATTGATAATGGTATTGTGCAAAGCAGTTGATAAAAATTCGAGGTATTGTGAATATTGATCGAAAAAATAAAATTCGAACACAAGTTTGACAGTTGTGGCGGCAATTTAAATTTAAAAGTTATGACGTTTCTCATTTTTAAAACATATTTTAACAATTACCGTGTTTGGCTACAAAATGACATCCGTGGAGTTGTTTTTTGAAGACGATATAGACGAGGGGGTTCATGTGCCATTGGCTACAATAAGGAGGAGTTTAAGAGACGCATCCAATCCTTTGGAAATGGATAAATCGAAGGCAATTGATATCTTGTTAGGAAAATTTGATTATTATTTTCAGCACAATTTCAGCTTTATTGATAATTTTCGGCTATCCAAGGTTGCGTTTGTTGAATTACTCGAAGACATTGAACCGAAATTAAAACCAAGCAGAAGCGAAAGATCGGTTCCCAATATTTTAAAACTTGCAATTCTGCTTAGGTTTTGTGCACAAGGAAGCTATCAGTTGAGTGTAGGAAACGATTTCAACCTTGGTCTTGCTCAGCCGACAGTATCGTTAATTTTACACGAAGTTCTTACTGTAATGGAAACTCACATTTGCCCAAAATGGATCAAATTAGAGTACACGGAAGAAGAAAAGCGGATGGCAAAAATTAATTTTTTCCAGAAAAGCGGCATTCCGAATGTGATAGGATGTTTGGATGGAACACATATTAAAATTGTTGGTCCCAAAAAGGAAATCCGACATCTCTATTACAATAGAAAAGGCTATTACAGTCTTAATGCTATGGTGGTGAATATTCTGATACATCTTACATTAGAAAAAGTTAACAAGTAAAATGTATAATTTCAGATGTGTGATCATTCCATGTATATAAAATATATTAATGCGAAACATCCTGGGGCTTCTCATGATTCTAGCATATGGCATATGTCCACGATAAAAGCTAAATTCGTTGAAGACTATCGTAATGGGCGAAATGATTTGCGTCTTCTTGGTAAAAATCTAATTTAAATTTAATTTCATAATTTAAACAAGTTTGTTCATAATAGGAGATGGTGGTTATCCCTTAGCACCATATTTAATGACACCGTATCGGAATGCTGAAGGAGGATCTCAACAATCAAGATTCAATCAGAAGCATGCGCAGGGACGAAACATTGTAGAAAGAACGATTGGTCTATTGAAAACCCGATTCCGATGCTTGTTAGCGGCAAGAGAATTACATTATACCCCCGAAAAAGCAACACAAATTGTAAATGTATGTACTGCATTACATAACATTTATGTCAAATACGTAGCTCAGAAATAGACAGAACGGAACCCGTAAGCAACGATAATGCCGTTGAGGAAATCTTGACCGACGATGCCTTTGTTGAAGGTAGACGTATCAGAGATTTGATTTTACAATTCATGTAAATACATTTAAAAAAATAAAGTAAGACTTTATCAGAAGAAAAATAAGAGTTTATTTAATACATACTTAAATAGATACGATTGCATATGAATTCAGTCTCAATTAAAGGTAAATAAATACATAAGTTCAATCTCAACAAAAGGAAGTAAATAGATTCAAGTTCAGTAAAAAAGGAAAAAAATACGACCACAAAGTCATTTAATTATTGCGGTACTTTTTTATGCATTTTGCTTTCCTGTATATGTCTTTATTTCCCTTATTTTCTTTGTAGATCTTTAACTTTTCTCTTTTTAGCTTTAAGATTTCAGTATAATATTCTCGATCTTGTTCAAATTTTTTCTTCGTGTAATCCTCAATGTTTTTTGCACTTCTTTTAATATCACTTAACAAGTTCGTCATATTGCCATAAAATTCTTTTTGAAAAGAAGTTTGATCTTCAAGGAGTTTAATACGAACCGCTTGTGGTTCCTCGATTCGCGGTGTCACTTTGGCCTTTTTTGGTGATGGGTTGTTTTTTTGCTTTTCGACCGACATCGTCTAAAAAAATTTCCTTGATAGATACAGGTAACGCTGTATTTTCCTCACTCAGCCCAAATTCTTTACCCGGAGGATCCACCAAAGTATTAATTTCAAGAATTTGAACTACAGTTTCCTCCATATCATTTAACTGGTGCAGTATATTTGGGCCACCACCAGTCGCAGATATCTCCTTTTTGTTTTCAACTTTCTTCTTTACATTTCAGGTCGGTCCATACCTTAACACATGTAGAAATTCAAACAGAAAATAATCTCCTTGAAAACGCGTAGAACTTACTCGTTGCCATTTGTGCCACTCTCGTTCCGGTGGTCCTAAACTATTCAATTCTATCGCAAATTGTTCCCATTTTGCATGCGCTGTGGTTTTCGAGCAAAATCCTTTTGCAATGTCGTTATTTGCTTCCATCAACTCAACCAATCTATTTAGTTGCCTTTTATTGCTAACTATTTTCGACCTTGAAAGAAACAAGCAATAGTGACCATTTCAAACAATTAAGATTTAAAAACACTAACATTTTCAAGCAGATACGACTCTATCAACACCGAAATTGGGATTGATAGAAAAATGGCTGACTAATAAATTGTTTATAATTGGTGTTCACAATTCCATTTTATCAATTTCGAATTGATGATTCTTATGGATTCACAATGGGTCAACATTTGGTTGATAATTGATTTTCGCAATACGGATTTAAGAAATTAGTTGACAAGTATCAACTATCAACTGATAATTGATTTTCACAATAGGGCTAATAAACATCATATTTTTAAATTCGGAACTAAGTGTTTTAATTTAGTACACCACCTGATGAACGGAAGGACACAAAGCCCACCACCACCAACCATCCACATGAGCGGCAGTACACACATAGCGCAAGAACACTCCAACCCACACAGAAGCAGTGGGCCGGGCCCCCTGTATTTTTGAGAATAATTAATGACCCAGCTCTCGCCGGGTATGACAAAAATTAGTTTAGACTCATTAGAGTGCTCCTCTCCACGGAAATCTTTAGTAAAAGGCGAAAGATTTATTCGACATTGAAGAGAAGCCAGAGTGTTAATTTCGATTGGTCTCCGTTGGGTATATATAGGCCCGTAAACATGACATGGGTGGGAATCATATACGAACTGAAAATTTTCAGTGTATATATTTACCAGTGACGTGCAGTGGAAATTTTCCATAGTCAAGCAGTTGGGCGCCCTAAAGCCAATTTAGCATAAACAAAAATGGACTGTATAATAGAATGTGGACAGTCACAAAAACATTTATACCAAGCGGCTTTAAGCCTTAAAGAAGAAATCAGGAAAGATATAAATAAAATATTGGCACATATATTCGGAATACAAAAAAAAAATAAATAAATAAAATATTACTAATAAAAAAAATGATAAATAAATATTATGTTAATTAAGACTAAGAAAAATTCAGGGGTATTTGAAATAAATAAATATTCTTTCGCCATTGCCATTTATTTGTATTCCAAATCTATGCGCCGTTCTTTAAGTAAAAACTCTTTAATCACATTATCAAAAAAATCGTTTTCTCTTCGCATTTGTATAAGAAGATCCTTTTCAACCACAATTAAAGCAAGATCCGAAAGTCGTTCTTGGGATTGGCGATTTCTCAAAAATGTGTGAACGCGCTTTAGTGTTGAAAATGACCTTTCCGCAGTTGCCACTGTGACTGGAATTGACGTTAATAATTTTGCTAAAATATGAACTTGCTTAAAGCCGTTTGCGACATAAGGCCGTTTTTGAAAATAATCGAGAATTTTACTAGGATTCGCGTTTTTAAACTCATCTGAAGAATAAATAACTTTTAGCTCATTTTTCAACTTTATTCTGTCGAAAAATTGACCGTGATATTCAATAAGTGAGTCAAAATTTTTATCGGGAAAATTTGACTTGAATTTAAAATAGAAAAATAATTCGGTTCAAGCAACTCTAAAAATGAAAGATCTTTAAACGAATGGAATCGATCTCGAATTTGCCCGAGAATAACATCTATAATCTCCCGAAATATCCGCCGTAAATTTTGTAAAGGATCTATCGCATTTCTACATTTCTTACGTGGTGGCTGATATTCTGCTGTAACTGTCGAATAGAAATTATCAAACTTTTTAGAAAAGTCATTTTCAAGCCAATTTTCAAATTCAATAATTTTTTGGCTTGCATATGAAATGTTTACCACTTTGCTCTGAATAATATTAAACAATATATCAGTTTTCGAAAAAATTTCAGAAAAAATTAACAGATATAATTGAAAATCTGACTCTGCGAATTTTTGTAAGTATATATCGGAAAAAGTCAAGGAATCGCCATCCCAGTGTTGAGAACCATTCGAAATTGTCTCAAAAACTGTACAAATTTCATGCTTATGTTCAAATATAACGTTAATAATACGCGAATGATAATGCCAACGCGTTTTGGAAACCGATGGTAAACGACGATTTACTATATTTGCAAAAAGGTCCGACCTTTTAGTGGATGTATTAAAAAATGATGCGATTTTATTGATGTGCGCGAAAAATAATTTAATTTCCGGAATAAACTCAACTGCTTTAGACAATACTAGATTTAGTGAATGAGCGTAACATGGAACGAAAATTGCCGATTTATGTTTTTCCCGAATTAAAGTCTGAACTCCACAAATTTGAGAACTCATTACTGCTGCGCCATCGTAACATTGTGCAATTAATTTCTTATCGATATTAAAATTTTGCAATTGTTTTAAAATGTGAGAGCTTATTGCTGTAGCTGTACGATTAGCGCTTACATCCAAAAATCCGATAAATCTTTCTTCAATCTCATTTGATATTGTATATCTAAAAATCATCGTTAATTGTTCCCGACCGCTAACATCTGGCGTTTCGTCGACCATTACAGCTACAAATGGAGCCTCCTTTATTTCCAAATTGATTTTATTTCGAACCACATTAGCTATAGCGGAAACAAGATCGTTTTGGATTCTATTAGACAAACCCGAAAACGCTGCATTTGCTTTTATAGAATCTATGTGGGACTCAATTATCGGATCGTACAAACTCAAGAAATTGACGGTTTCGATAAAATTACCACGATTATTTGAAGAAGAGTCTTCATTATTTCCGCGAAAAGGAAGCTCCTGTTTTGCCAAAAAAATTACAGTATCGATTAAACGTTTCAAAATATTACGATTACGCTCAACTTTTTCATTATGCAAACTAACAGATATTGCCACCTGGTTACTAAGCATAAACTCTATACGCTGAGAACCAAAATTATCTAATTTAATTAACGACTGAAGATGTTTTTCGGAACTTGAATGCTTTGCTGCTGAGCCCGTAAAATTATTCAAATCACTAAATCCAGCTTTATTCCAAACAGATTTTTCATTCGTGAACAAAAGACACGGCCAGCAAAATAACTTATTTAATTTACAGCTTCCCGTTAACCAAATGTACTTTTCATACGTTTCGATATGGAATTTTCGCGTAATATTTTTTAATTTAAACTCTAAACTAAGATCTGGCTTCGGTCTATCCGATTCTATAATTTCTCTTTTCTTGGCAAAGGAAAGAGTTGAAAATCCCGCTTTGAGTACGAAATCCGTCGCGCAGCAATACTCCGACATAATGCGAAAAGAAAACTTACCACTTTTATCACAAATCAATTAAATCACTACAAACGGTCAAAAAAACTTCAAATCACAATTTAATCAAAATCACCCGATTGCACTGATTTCCTCTTTTAAATTGCAACGGAAAATCCATTACATAACAAAAACAAAAGCTCTACTGGAAAAATCAAATTCCCATAAACATTCCCTGCATTGGCAACATTTCATTAACAAGCATCATTGGGCTTTATCCCACACACAAAAGCAGTCGCGCCAGTGCTTGACTTGTCTCATATAAATTTGCGAACAAAACAAAAAAAAATCGTTGCCCAATGTACTACCGAAATCCAAGATTCCCATTTTCTGGAATCAACATGTCTCTAGTATTTGGATGCACACATGGTACATGCATCTAAAGATCTAGGCACATTTTCCTATTCTAAGTTTGGTGTCTATGGTGTGCAAAATGTGGGAGGTTTGAATATTATCTAAAGTAATTGAACGAATGTTTTTTAACCAAAAGAAGGCGCGGATCAGAATTTGAATGTGTAAAGGAATATTTGAATGATAATATGTATTCTTCAGCTTAAAGAAAAACATAAAAGAACTACGATTGGGGTAAACCCCAATCATGCAATACTCTAGATGAATTTTTTTTTAACGTATTTCATGAAATAGTGCAGTTTGTATGGGAGGGGGTAGAAGGAGGGTGAGGATTACAATAAATTTTATAATGTAGGTTACAATTATCATAAAAGTGATCTATTCAAAATTTCAAAGCAATATGTTTTATAGTTTCTGAGAAAATCTGATTATTGTAAATTTTCAAAAATGTGTCATTTTGTATGGGAGGGGGTAGAAGGGGTGGAGCGATTTAGCCCGTTCACGAACTTAGCCTTCATTTTTTGTCAAAAATAACGTGTGCAAAATTTGAACTTCAAAGCTCAACGCGTTCTCGAGCTAGAGAGGTCACGGACGGACGGACGGACAGACGGACATCCGGTTTTGAGATATTCGAGTGATAATATGAACTTCTGTATCATTCATTTTTTTCTGCGAGCCTTATTTCTTAGCGTTACAAACTTTGTGGCAAACTTATAATACTCTCAGATTTCATCTAGAGTATAAACATTGACTGAAATGATGATATGTGTATTGGTGTAAGCAAAGTTTATTATTGAATTGCTTATTTCGGTAAGTCAAGCAGTTTGGAATTGCTTACTACGAGTGCACGTCACTGATATTTACACATTAATCTTTCTACGTTTTGTATTAAAATTTTTTAGTTCGTATTTATCTCATTGGCGCTGGTGATGTTAGAAAGTATTACTAATATTAATAACAAGGGCTAATAACGCTTGATGCATGTGATGTGAAATAAAAAGTTTTACAAATTAAAAAAAAAAAAGAAATGGGGAAAATTTGTGCGGTCCCCAATGGCAAAAGGGCGTATCCAAAGCAATCACATTGCTTTCCACTCAATGGCCTTGTTTATGCCGTGGAACTATCTTCGAGTATTAACTAATTCATGCTAACTCAAGACGATATAAACATGTCGCATTAGCTAGTTTTAGTACTAATTTTAGCTCCACTTGCCATGCAGAACTGGACTGAAAAATGGGGACTAGATGATGTTGCTGTCTTCGCTAATGGCGTTGTTGGTTAAAATTGTATTTTGTATGTTATATAAATACCTCATCCTTTCCTAGAACTCTGTATTCGTTTTATCCTTTGATTGTAGCGGTATAAAAGCGTTTAATTGGGAGGCTATTGCCTCTTGACATTTCCCAAACCAAAGTCACAAACTAACAACTGACATCTTTCATATTTAGTACTTCTCCGTATGGTCGGTATAAACACACCACGAACAAGTATTAGCACTAAAACGATTTAGTTAAATCGCCTTTTAGTTCCACGGCATAAACGTGGCCAATTTAGAGCTTCGAAAAAAAAAATGGATTGACTTCAGAAATTTTTCGGAAACGCATGGTATACCACATATTCCTTCAAATAAGTCAAAATAATTCCTAATTAGACTGCTTGCGATTACAGAATGGCATACTAACAAAATCAATAACTATTATATCTGTTATGAACATTTCACGCTAAAAAATATTTCTAGAGCATCACAACTTTCTTTTGATTTATTTTAGCTATGCAGGATTTAAGGCATTCCAGGAAAGGGATGATGCGAACATAATCCCAGTGTCTATTCTTCTACAGTATACATACTCGTATAATACAAATCCAATTTCATATGCAGACTTTCTATATTGCAACGCGATTTCATATACATTTGTACATATCAAGTGAAGCAACCAACTCAATTCCAGAAAAACTTGGTCAATCGCCTGCATTCTGACAAAAAAATACTGTAGGGTTGTCAAGACATTACCACAATCCCTAGGGTAGTGGAGGCGTGGGGGTAATGTTAAATAAAAATCGTAAATGTTAGTGTTATATATATTTACAGTTTTTGGGGTTTCTCAGATTAATACTTTTGATGGCGTATTTTCCATCATCTTCATGGGTGAGAGGGAGGGGATAACTAACACTAACATTCAATAATTGGCTGATGTTTTTGTACCGATGTTTGCTATTTAAAATATCGATGTTTTCGGGTCGATGTCGCAGATCTACTCGGTTCTGGGCAATGGGACGCAACTGGCCCCAGGACTTACCCAGTAACACACACTTTTTCGCCACAGATCGCCACCATGACATTTTAGAACACACCCTTCGTCGGTCGTCATTGGGATTCGGATCCCACTACATGGTATATTCAACAATCACCCTTCCGCAATGTGTGACCTCCGATTCAGCTCTTTATTTGATATGGTTTCGGGCCAGAAAATTCTTAGAATTCGACGAAGACATGAGTTGACAAAAACTTACAAACAATACAATGCCGAATGCACATGTAGCCTGGTTGATACGATGAGCGATGTCCTGTTCAGTACCACCATTTTCAGCAAAATTGCTACCTAGGTAGACGAGTCTGATTTCTTCTTCTTCGCAACGGCGGGCTAAGCTCCTTGGTCTTGTTGTTGTTAATATTTAGCCAAACCGTGTCCGTTTCCCTCTCGAGATCTAAAGCCATTGCGCTTAGATCCATGATTTTGTGGAAGAGTAGGCATATATTGTCAGCGTAGACAAGAGTTGTAGATAAGATCGAAGTCCATTAGTGAGAATTGCAGAAATTGGAAATTTTTGTGATTGTGTACCGAAATTTACCCATGAAAAGTTTGTCATACTACGCATAACAAATCAAAAAATTTAAAGTCTGCTAACCATGAAGAGTATTGCCTGTAATACTGCCGGCTACTTCCGGCTTTCCTGCACCGAGCCTGCAATATTGTCTTTTAGGCGGCTATTACACTATAAAAGTTCTTTTACAAATATATTTTATAAGACATTTTCAAAGGACTTTTATAGTGTAATAGCCGCCTGAGAAAAGATTTGCGACATGAACGTTGCTTGTTTCAAGTACTTTTCTTACAAGCTTGCACTCCTTCCCCCTTAGGCGGCTAATATCATTCATAAAAGTTCTTTTAAAATATCGTGCTTCAAAGATATTTGTAAAAGAACTTTTATAGTGTAATAGCCGCCTTTATTGATATTATAAAAAACTAGAAGAAACAGCTACGAGTCATAAGCATAACATTGGAAATTTGCGGTCGGGTTCCGTAAGTGTCAGACGTAAACAAATGATAATTTCGTAGGTTATTTTACCACAATAATAAGTCAGGAAATGCAATCGACTCCCGAAGAAGTATCTTCAGGAACTGGATAACAAAACATTAGATTCCTTCTCTCAGCACAATTTTCTAGCGCTGATACTTGCACATAATAGACATTTTGACGTTGGAATCAAAATTATGTAACCCTAACCTACACAACAGATCCTGGAAGTGACGAATAAAAGAAAAAAACGAACAACTGACTTACATGTGGCTGTTTCGCGATGCTTGCAATTGCGGTGTTGCATTTTTGGATCGGGCAGCGAGCTGTTTTAATGCACGGCCTAGCAGGAGACCCCGAGAGGACAACATCTTGGATGGAACGTCAAATGCAACTGACAAGAACGGTTGACAGCCTTGTCAGATGTTAGTTGACATAAAATGGTGTGGAGAGTTGTTCCTTGGAGAAAATGGACGCAGTGTTGCGAGCACTATGATTCGGTAGTTCTGGTTTTACTGTTCTCCTGATTCGGATCCTGATTCGTTGCACAATTTTACTCTTGCAAATAGCCTAATAGCCCCTATAATATAGCCCCCACATACGATGCAATCACTGCCATCTTTACTCTCAGGCCGGAGTGTCAGCTGATTGTCAAAGCACTAACGACATGACAAGCAGTCAACGAAGTGTGAACGCGTGCGGTCGCCCGGTGAAATATCGCGATAATTGTGTGTAAAAGTGAGTTTAGTGCCGGAATTTTAAGTGTAACTAAAAGAAGTGGCTATCAGTGCCGTGTGAAAGTAAAAAAAAAATGTGAAGTGCCGTAAATATCGAGTGAAATGGTGTATTGAAAAGTGCGAGGATAGGAAAGTGCGACACGGGAAATTTCGCATTTTTCGTTTATTTTCCGGCAATTCGGGAAGTGTGAATTGTACAGCACTACTCTGGGACGAATCCTCGGGCCGGTGAGTTTAGCGGAAACTCCCGGAAGTGCCCCAAAAAGTGAATTTCAAGTGGTTGTCAAATGACAACATTACAGGTGATTTCCGGCCTTTTCATCGGAATTCATAGGGTAAGTATGCGTTTTTTGTTGTGGTAGAATTTAAGTGGATTGATGCGCCCCAAAGTGTGGATTTTGACCACGATGTTGACGAACCGGAGGAAAGTTTCACTGCTAGGCATCTAGTCCTGTCAGCTGCAGTGAAACTTTCGTCTGGCTCGTCAACAACGCGTTTAAAACCCGTATTTTGGGGCGCATCAATTCACTAAAATTTTTGCACAACAAAAAACGTATAATTACCCTATGAATTCCGATGAAAAGGCCGGAAATCACCTGTAATGTTGTCATTTGACAACCACTTTGAATTCACTTTTTGGGGCACTTCCGGGAGTTTCCGCTGAACTTACCGGCCCAAGGATTTGTCCCAGAGTAGTGCTGTACCATTCACACTAGCCAAATTACCGGGAAATTAACGAAAAATGCGAAATTTTTCGTGTCGCACTTTCATAACCACACTCATGTCTCGCGCACTTTCGAGCAGTTCATTTTGTTCGGAAGTTCGCGGCACCTTGCGTTTTTTTCACTTCTAAATATCAGTGACAAGCACTACTTTCAATTGCACTTCAAATCGCGACACTAAAACCACTTTTACGCACGAAAATCATCAGATTTCAAGAGGTCGACTGCACGCGTTTTTCACTTTGTTTACATATGGTTCACTGCTTGTCATGACGTCATTACTTTGACACTCCGGCCTGAGGATAAAGATGGCGGTGATGCAATCCGTCGTCAGATCGATCTGACAATATTGTGATCGTCAGATCGATCGCACAGTGTATGTGCCTATCGTTGACGACTTTTGTGACAGTTCCATATAATTTCATTCGTCAGATATTTTGTGGCGATCCATCGTCAGATCGATCTGACGATGGATCGCGTCTATGGCGGGTCATATACGATGCAATCCGTCGTCAGATCGATCTGACGATACTGTGATGGTCGGATCGGTCGCACAGTGTATGGGACTATCGTTGACGATTTCACTGATCTGACAATGAGTGCATTCACCACGCTCGTTTTATCCGGATCGCTACGGAGCGCTCCGTAGCGCTACAACCCCTCCCGCTCGTGATTGCAACCGCTCCTTCCATCCGCTCCGGAGCGGTTACTTCCCCTTGGTAGCAGAAATTTTTTACGCTCTCTGGGCATGTAGCGCTACATTTGACAATTCGCAGCTGGAATGTGTGTTGTGACGTTTGTGTACGTCAAAAGCGCAAATAGAATCCCCGTCTATGTAAATTCACTGTCTTCTCGTCTTCGATTTGATATTTCCTTGTTTCGTGATGTGCCAAAGAAATGTTTTGCGATGGAAAATTGGCAATTGCCAAATATTTGCGTTGTCATCTGTTTGTCAGACATTTCATATGTAGCGGTTCAATCACGAAAGAAATGTTGACAGGTAGCGTCTCCTCAAATGTGTAGTGGAGGGGATGTAGCGTTCTGTAGCGAAAATTTTTCACATGAATGCAGGCAATCAAATTTTATCTACCGATTTTTTGGTGCGATTTTACTGCAATCCGTCGGTCTGACGATCGATTGGATGGTGAATGTGATTATCGCAAGTGGATGTCAAATTTTCAAATTACTTATATATGAATTTGGAGGATTCTGATGATTTTAAATGACTCTGCAATGGAAATATCAAATATGTAAAATAGCATACGAAAATGCCACAAAAATCCAAATACTTAACAAAAATTAATGCAGGTTGGATTGGGAGTGAATCACAACCTATTTTTTGAATTGTCATTCGTTATATCATCGCACGAAAATCGTACAGTGTGTGTGCAGTGGAGATCGCCCGATATTCTGTGGCGATCCATCGTCAGATCGATCTGACGATGGATCGCCTCAAGATATCTGACGATCAAAATTATATGGAACTGTAAAAAAATCGCCAACGATAGGCCCATATGCGGTGTGATCGATGTGACGATCACAATGTGTGCGTTCAGAAGGAACTGAGCAACTTCCGCTCGGCGAACATGTTCAGAACGAGCGGGTTCAGAAGTGACTGAGCAACTTCCGCTCGGGTGATCATGATCAAATTTCACCGAGCAAGAAATATTTCTGCTCACTGATCAGTGCTCAGTGCTCAGGTTCTTCTTCTTCTTTTTCAACCTCACGCTCAAGTTGCGACTTTCGAATTTTGGCAGTTATCAAGTTGGTTGTTGTGTTTTCGCCGCTTTCGGCTTCTAGTTCTTTGGTTTTCGGGTGCTTTTGATTTTGTTTTCTCGTTGTTCGTGATTTTTGTAAAGGACAGCGTGGGATTCATGTATGTTCCACTTTTCGGCACTTGACGTCTGAAATTGTCATCGTCAGCTCTCAGCTGGTCGATTTTTCAGCTGGTGAAGTAGCGTTCAGCAGGTGCAGACTCCAAACCGAGCAGCTCCGGAGCTGCTCGCGAGCAGTTGCGGAGCTGATCGCGAGCGGTTTCCGCTCTTTTGCCACCTTCTGAACGCACTCAATATCGTCAGATCGACCTGATGACGGATTGCATAGTATATGAAGACTATAAGCCGCTCCGGAGCCTACGCAAGGAGAGTGATAAATTAACTCAAGTTAAAACCGACTATTAGCCAAGACGCGAACCAAAGCACCCGATTAGGAATGTACCAGGTTGAATGGTTGAATTTTGAATTTGTCCCGCAATGCCTGCGTAACTCAACTGGTTAGATGCGCAGACTCTCGACGGAGACGGTTGGCAAGCAATTGCCGGTACGTTCTTAATCAACTGTTTTGGTTCGCGTCTTGGCTAATATCGGCTTAAGGGGCTGCAACCCTCAGTATGCCACCCTGGAACGCTTGCATCGCTCTATACCCTACGGGGGTGAACCCACTATTATCCAAGACGCAAAAAAACTCGGAAAACGTCGATTAGGAATGTACCCAACTGCCTATAACACCATCGCAAATCGTTTAAAACTAATAGCCCCCATATACGATGCAATCCGTCGTCAGATCGATCTGACGATATTGCGATCGTCAGATCGATCGCACAGTGCACGTGACTATCGTTGACGATTTTTTTTACATTTCCATATAATTTCGATCGTCAGATATGGATCGCACCGTCTATGACCTGCCATAGACGGTGCGATCCATCGTCAGATCGATCTGACGATGGATCGCCACAAAATATCTGACGATCGAAATTATATGGAACTGTCACGAAAATCGTCAACGATAGTTATATACAATGTGCGATCGATCTGACGATCTCAATATCGTCAGATCGATCTGACGACGGATTGCATCGTATATGGGGGTTATTATGCCAGGTCTAACGAGAAATTTTATAGTAATTTGTAATGACCACGTCCTGATTTGCAAAGGGTGGGCGTACAATGTATTGGATGTCCGATCGCACCGTCTATGCCAGCCAGGTCTACCGAGAAATTTTATCCGTCTATGGCAGGTCTTAAGGTCGCCACCCATGGACGAGCACAACCACGACCAAACTTCTATCGAACCATCAAATATCATTGAAAGGTGGAAACGAGGAGATTTTTTTTGTATAGAGTTTGACGTGGTTCGATGCATGCTTGCGACCAAAATGTTTGTCGTGGGTGGCGACCTTTAGTCGACAGGTGGCGAGTTGTGTAGTTCTAGAAATGGATTACCCTCTGAGCCATGTTTGTTGTGAATGAATAAAAGTCAATTTGTTTCCATTTGAATAGTTCACTTAATTCAAGGCTTTGTGATATACAACATTTTTAGTTTTGTTTTGCGGTGCGTAAATAAATAGAGAATCTGGTTTTCCTACTCGCGAACAGGCTACGTGCAATTGGTCGTGCGAGAAACACGGGTTTTTTAAATTAATGCCACACACATTCATCATTTGTTGACTGTCATCGCAAACGCCAGACGCACCGGGAATTGCAATCGTTTGAATTCGAATGGCAGATCAATGGTAATCATTGGAATTCGTAGAACCAACACGTGCTCGCCCTCTAATTTTCCTTCGAGAATTGTCGCTTCTATGACGTTGGGTAACAACCGTTTGACAGCAAGTCTGGTTCCATTGCATAGCTTCGGCTGGTTCAGATTTCGAATCATAATGATGACTGAGCCTATTTTCAGTTGCAGTTGATGTAGCGGGAATCCTGGCACATCCAATGAATTCAAAAATTCTGTTGGGTAGTTGACGACATCTTCTTCTTTGGTGATGGTGTCAATAGATTTGAATGTCCTCACTTTGCCAGGTATTTTCATTTGAACATCGAAATTCAATTGGTGGACATCGACATTCTTTGCTGCTAAAATAGCTCGTTCAGCCCACCATTCATGATTGGTGTAATTGCCTACGATGTTCAGGAAAACTTTTCCAATGAGTTGCTCCTTGGACTCAGTGAATTGACAAAAGTTAATGGGAAATTCACTGAAATCACTTGTCTCATTAACTGGGACATTTCCATTGCCGATGTCCAACAATTGCTTCGAGAACACATCAGCAGAATGATCATGTTTGTTGTCAGTTGTGATGTCTGCACGTAGGTTCATAAATGAGTTGATCCACAGGTGTTGATCTCAGAATGACAGGCAGTGTTTGTCAGAAATCGCCGGAAAGCAAAGCCAACGATTGTGATTATTGCGCAAGTCTTTCAGAGTGCGATTGAGAGACTCCAATGCACGTTTATGCGCCATCGTGCATTCATTCCAAATGACCCTTTTGCAAGTTTGCAAGACTTTAGCCATAGCATAGAATTTTTCGAAATGTTGCAAGTTGGTTCGTCCGTCATTTGCAAGTTCAATGGCAATGGCAGAATGAGCCGTCCGTTTTCCTTCAAGCAACGTCACCGCAATGCCAAATGATGCAACTGCCAACGCTATGTCACTTGAACGAATCGTTGCTAATATCAAGGAAATGAGGAACGTTTTGCCAGGTCCCCCAGTTGCATCAAGAAAGAAAATGGCACCTTGTCCACCATCGGTCGCTTTCATCAGTTTATCGTATGCACTTTTCTGCTGGGGATTCGACAATGGCACATTTCTTTGCACTGCTTGACTTGTAATGTGGGACTGAGACTGGGGGTCAGTTATTCTGAAAGGACGGAACTGGAGACTTTAACAGTTGAGGTGTAGATGGCATGAACACCGAAGATGTCTCCATCAACAGACGGGCGATGGCATGTGCTGGCTTGAGCTCTGTTCGGGAGATGCGGGGTGGAGTTCTTGCCCGTCCGTTGTCCTCTTTCGCCTCATTACAAAAAAAAAACTCACATGCCTTCAAAGCCACCGAGTGAAATAAAGGGACTGGGGATCAGAGGATAAAAATGGTGGAAGGAAAACATTAAATTGAAAAGGCGGAATGTCGGCCGTTCAGACCGACCCATGCACGTCAATGATGAGACCCACGATGACAAGGGTCTCCGGCCTCTACACCCACCTACGACCAAATTTTGTCCCATGACCGCATGATTTTCGGGACCACCCAATGATAAAACAAAACGAAGTAGAACGGGCGAGGTTAACCCATTGAGCTGAAAAAGGAGGGGCCTTGCGAGGAAAAGATGGCTTTTAGATTTACTCCATCATTTTATTAACAAAGATTGAATTAGATTAAATACATGAGCAATGGTTTCCCGAACTAACAATCCAAAATCTTGTGGAATAAATAGTTATAGTTAGATTGGGGCAATAAAGTGGACGGATACGAGATAAATAATACATAAAATTTTGTAACTTACCCAATGACTGCAACGACCGTTGAATCGTTGAATAATATCGTGGGATAGTTGAGGGATTTTATTAATCGATTTTTTTATTTTATTTTTATTTATTTTTTTAATTTACCACTAAAGTGCCACCAATTTATTTAATTGAAAACCGAAATGAAGGAGCAATTAAGCGCTTCACCGAAAATTATTTGTGTAAGTGCTGGTTGAGCGACCTAACAATAACGTTTTGCGATGCACGGTTAGTTCCATAGACATTTGAACGTCGACGTCATCAACTCTACAGATGATGCAGAACTCTCTGCAGAAAGCTTTCTCTGCGTATTTAGCGACATATGCAACTGAGGCGATTCTTTCTTTCTGCACAGAGCTTTCTTCGATTACAGCTTTTGGTGGGAACACATCCCGCACGAACTTTCTCTTCCAATTGCACTGCACTTATGCCCCCAGAAAACATGAGCAGGAAGCTAGATACACTAATGCTAGGCACGTCACGGGCGAAATTCCAAATTCTCCTTTTTTGCAGTTTTATAAGATGCACGATGTTGCGACGAGATTGATGTGATCACCCAATTCACTTTTACTTTTATTACTTCAACTGCTGACTCCTGGGTCAAAGTCCGATCAGTCGTGTTGGTAAGAAAAATGGACCACACACTAATATTATACGGACCGATTTTTCTTATTTCAAAATTTTGGCACCAAATCACTTATTGGGGGGTTGTAAGGATACTTCAAACATGTTAGTTGCACTTGCAATAGAAGACACGTGATTTTCCTCTCTGTGGGTACAACAAAGAAAATGAGGATTCGATATGGGCCACTTAGCGATACCCCGATATTTGGGCGAAATCACAAGAACTGGGAATGTTCAAATTATTGTAGAGCTTTTCTGGCACTTTTCAACCAAAATTTCGAACGAAAAGTTAACGGCCGTCGTGCCGTCCTCGTTCGTGGTTTAAACCCGACTCCCCGAAAAATTGCGAATCCTTTTCCTCCCACCAAATTTTGACCCCCTCGAAACCATCGAATTCTCCCGCCAAAATCAACCGGTTATCCTCCTCTACCCCCCATATCCCTTTATCGGGAGATCATAAAAATTCCTCCTTAATATACGAGTAATACAAATTCATATTCCTATACAGAGATTTTTTTTCCCGCTATGCCACATTCAAATCCCAGCGGAGTCATCCGCCGTCGTCTATACTACTCCCACCCGTACAATATAAGACAATTCTCACCTGTCTAGCAAAGGTAATCTGTATATGGGCAGGGAATACGTCACTAGAGAAAGCACCATCGAAACACGCACAAAGTTGCGGTGCGTTGTTATTGCAAATGCTTGCTTCATAGTGCAATACTTTGAGAGGCTGATGACGTAAGCATTCCATACTATTTCTATCTGCTTCTACATATAATTGCATAAACCTAGGCGAATATATAGTAATACCGTCTTAAGCAATTCCACACAACAGGTGAACATTTGTGTTTTTGATTGTTTCTACAAACTGTCAGAGGTTGAAAAGATGAAAATTCTGAATCTTTGACAATTTGGAGAAACGTCAAACACCCCAAACATTACAGACTCAATGCATCTCGATCGTAATCACGTTCTCGTTCCAATTCCCGGTTGAATGCGTCGTGCATTGGACAATTGGGGGCCGGCATTCCTAATTTACTCAACAAATTTCCGCAGAGCAGTAAGCATATATTCTCTTTCAAAATGAGCGCCTCGTTATGTATGGCGTCGCTCATTTGAAGTGGAATATCGGCTCTTGAAATGCGAACTCTATGCAAAATATCGTCTGACATTTCGTCTTTGAATTTGTTCAACAAACCGTGTGGACTCGATGGGAAACATGTCGATATGATGATGGCAAACAATCCCAATGAGTGTCATTTTCCAGCAAATGCAATTGTTGGCAGCCCTCTAAAAAATTTGAGCCAAATCGGAGAAAGGGTTACTGAGTTATGTCTGTACATACGTAGACGACTTATTTTTATATTAAGATATACTTTTTTATTTGTACAGGATTTTTGCTCAAACGGCTCACGGCACTGAAGCAACCAGTCATATAAACTTGAACAATCCAACATCCGGTAGAATTGTAGATGCTTCCGACTATAGGCATTTATATCGTATGATGGTAGTTTTCTAAACTGACTTAACATATGTCCGCTCCAAATTTTGAATGCCCCCTAAAATACACTTTCTACGCCATTGGTGAAAATGTGATAGTGTTCGTGTGACACGCACACGTAAGGAAATGGTTCCCAAAATGTTTCAGTAGACTACTTCCTATGTCTTCTTCTTCTTTGGTGCACTATACGAATTTTAAGTGGGTATCTGGCAGCACTGTTGCACGGTTTGTTGGTTTCTTTCCCCTTCTTCTTTCTCAACCATCATTTACATGTCAAACTGTTGTTTACAAACATCGCGTATGGTTCAGAACTGAATTGTTTTTTTGTGATACCTGTGGTTTGCGTGTGGCTGCGACAATGCCAAGTAAAGCCGGTAAAAGAAGCTCTAACTGGGCAGAGGACGAAATGAAAACATTTCTAAAGTTGTGTAAAGTACATAAAGTTCCGAGTCAAATGAACGGGAAAAAATTCAAAACCAGAGAGCTGTTCACGACCCTGATGGCCAAAATGAAGAAACACGGGTTTGATAGAAATACCGAACAATTAGTTGTGAAATTCAAACAACTCAAAATGAGATACAAAAAGGAATGTTTGAATGCAAGTCGGCTTGGAGGCAAACCATCGTCGTGGAGACTATTCGCGGACATGGAAGAACTTCTTGCTGACCGGCAATTTAAAACTGAATTCGAAACAGAAAGTCCGCGCCATGACGACGAAGATACCGAAGAGGAAGGAAGTAGGTGTTTGACAGGATATTCGTATCTTATAAACACATAATTCAAATCACATTGTTCTCTTTTTTTGCAGTTGAAGTGGTGGCGGAAATTTTTGAAGGGTCCGATTCCATACAAAGTACTACATCGTCCGACTCCGAACCTTCAACGTCAAACTCAAGACAAGAAGGAAAAAGTAAGTTTGCTTGCACCTTCGAATGTTCTTTTTTTGTTTTTAATGTGTGCATTACTTTCTTCTTAGGAAAATCATTTGTTGCCGCCCTAGAAAATTTCAGCGAAGAATTCTTCAGGAGACAGCAACAGCTCAACGATGAGTTTTTAGCTGAACTCGAGGCAATGCTGAGAGAAGACCGAGAATATGATGAAAGAACTAGAAAGGAAGAGAACACTTTTCTGCAAACCTTGGTTCAATCTTTTTCAAATACAAATAATAATCAGTAGCACCTACCATCGTAATACGTTAAGTCCTATTTTCTTTAAATCTATATTTTATTATGAATATACATACATGTATTTAGTAAAACAAACGTTGTATAACTGAAAAGTACATCACGACTTATAGTCATGCATCGCCTGTTCGAATGTATCAATAGTATGGTCGCAAGCCTGCTCCAAATCTTCCAGAGCGCGTTTTAATACATCAATTGCGCGTACTTTCTTATTGGCCTGTATTCGAAAGTGCATTTTATTCTCGGCTGGATGAGGTATCGTATAGCCACAAAAATCCACATCAGAGCTGAAATGGATGTACAGGATAAATTTCCAAATTGTCTAAAGCCCTTGGCAGCGGCAAATCCAATTTGACTCACTATCGACTGATGATTGACTTTAATGCATTCCCCAGTGTATGACCCTCGTCCTCGAACACAAATGTTCGGGAATGTTCTCCCGTGTTTTCATCACCAGCCAGCTAAAATTAAATACGGTTTAATAATAGTTACACCAGCGGAACTTCCTTACCTCTGCTAAAGCACCCATATCCAAAAAGCGTACCAGCACGTGCAATTTCGTCAACAAACTTAAACAAATAATTCGGCTCATCTTGACATTTCGATGACTTTTTACAATCAGCTGTTTTTAAAAGGTCGTTTGGGAGAAAAGTACTTGGAGTGCTTGTTGTGCGCAAAAGCGGATATTGTTATTGTGAATATGCAAAAGCAGTTAAAAGCCGATTGACACGTTTGAAAGTATATTGTGTCATAGTTTAACTCTTTGAGTATAGAACTAACAACTTACTCTGAGGTTTAACTTGACAAGAATATCCATCATTCACTACGTTTATATCGCGGGACTATCTTCAAGGTTTAACTAAATAGATTTTATAGCCGCCATACATTATGCGATCCGTCGTCCGATCGCCGCGAAATATCTGCCGATCTCCACTGCACACACACTGTACGATTTTGGTGTGATGCGATAGCGAATGACAATTAAAAAATAGGTTATGATTAACTCCCAATCACTACGTTTAGACCGCGGGACTATCTTCGAGATCTAACTAAATCGATCTAACTCAGGACGATATAAACGTATCGATTTAGTTCGTTTTGGACTTGGCTTATCTCTACTTGCGATGCGGAACTGCACTAAAAAATTGGGAGTATGTCGCTGTCATCGCTAATGTTGACGTTGTTGTCGTTTTTTTTGTTCGTCATTTGTTTTATTTGCAATTTCAGGAAAGCAGTGCGTGATCACGGGCAAGAAAAAGCCTTTTTCTGTCGTAAAATTTATATCCATCAAATTTATCTGCGCTGTCAACGGAGAAAGGAGAAGAAAAAGTACCTCTCCGTATGGTCGGTATAAACACTCCACCAACAAGTGCTAACACTAAAATGATTTAGTTAAATCGACTTTTAGTTCCACGGTCTAAACGTGGCCAATGCAACCTAGATTAATTTTTGTTAACTATTTGGATTTGTGTGGTATTTTCGTATACCACATATTCGATATTTCAATTGAAGAGCCATTTAAATCATTAGAATCCTTCAAATTTCATCATTTAATAATTTGGTAATTTGACATTCACTTGCGATAATAACATACACTATCCCATCGATCGTCACCGACGGATCGCTCTAAAATATCGGCAGGTCAAAATTGATAGGCCGATCGGTGCGATTTACACATACACAGTTCGATCCATCGGCCGATGTATATATCGATATCGATCGGAGCGTGTATGGCATGTGTAACGGACCGGTTTGGCGGGCATCCGAAGATGCCCGTGGGGACGGAGCCTAAGGTAGCATAATGACCGTGAAGGTCGGGCCGTGCCATCTGGAGAAGAAAAAGGCCCCTCAACGAGCTAAGCAGCGGCCTATGCTTGCTGTAGCTCAGTTCGGGAGACGTGGGCGGGGTTTTCGCCGCTCGTTGCCCCTGTCCTTTACGTATTAACAAAAATTCATAGGCCTGGGGAAGACAACACAAACAAGGGAGGTAAAAATGGGGAATAAAACAAATGAGGCAATAAGGATGAAATGGTTGGGCGATGGCTCGCTTGCCCTCGCGCTCATATTGAGGTCCAGGTGTAATGGGACCCTCGGCCTCTGGTTTCGTATCACCGACAGATTCTTACTCATCAGGTGCTGCCATAGATCTGCCGGTGGAAGCAGCACTACCAGACCATAATATGGTTCATTGCAGGTGGTTCATTACACATGTTTTACTCCAGATCTCACGTTCCTATGGGAACCGGTTCTCCGTACCGGAACGACCCGCTCTTTACGAGCGGCCAAGAGCTGCCCTACCCCCTCGAAATGAAGGATTCATGAAGGGTGTCTTGACAGACCCCGTCACAAATTTTTACTGGCTGGTTGCAGCACACACAGGTGCAACTGCACCCGACTACTCCTCATTCACGCCGCCATCGAGCAGAACCCCGGCCAATGGATCTGCTGCGTTTACAGTAGAGTGCTGCACCCGAACGCAACATCAGTGAGATGCAATTGCTGCAACGACTAGTGCCACCTGAGAAGCTGCTCAGGGCTATCCCACCACAGGCTATGGGATACTTCCTTCACCGCTGCCCTATGCTCTAATAGGCTACCAACAACACAATCTAAATGAAAAAGGTTGATTTTTCCTAAGACGGGATTCTTTTTTATTTATTTGTAAATGCGCATTTCGGACACCAGTTGTGTCCTTCTTCAGTACAATTCAACTACTTTCCTCAACACCAAGACCTACACATATATACCCTCTATTTTGACAGCGTTAATTACCCTACATTACGTTACGTTACTCTAATTACCATTTATTGACATACAACATGTTTGGAAAGCAAATAAAAAATAGAAAAACCCAAATCGAGAAAAAGAAGAAAATTGAGCCACAGGTAGACTAATGATGAAAACCACCCGTTTCACTTCCTGGGTGATTCCATCGCCAGTAGATTCAGCAGCCCTGATTGTAGATTCCCGATATCATGGTTCAGCCTCTGGTTTTCCGGTTCCCTTAGAATGGCCAGACTTTCTAGTGCATCCAGTTTCCTGCTGTCCGTACTCGCTTTGTTGATCTCCACGTTGTCCCATGTTATGTTGTGCCCCTCTCCTGCTATGTGTCTCGCTACCATGGATTTTAGCGACGCGGGGTCCTTGTTGTTTTTTACGCTAGACTCAGCCTCTCTCACGTGCTCACCCCATCGTGTGGAAACTAGCCGCTTCGTTTGCCCGATGTATGTTTTGTCACATTCTGGACAAGAGACCTTGTATACGCCGCTTACTTCATGTTTCAGTTTCTTGTCCTTCGTGGACCCTAGTCTTGAGCTGTTGCCTCCGGCTTGATGAGACCATTTCGATGTCCATATCCTTCATCACCCGCTTCAATTTCCCAGATGCGTACGAATGTGTGACGCCTATCCTTCTCCTAGGTTCTTCCTTGTTATGTTGGAGGGTAGTCAATCGTTGTTCTTCTAGCTTTCTCTGTTTCTTGCGGATGAGACATGATATCGCCCTTGGTTCGTTTCCATTCTTCAAGCCCGTGTCGAGGATGTACCTCCTTTCCCTTTCGAATCGCTCCGTGCTCAATGGAACCGTGAAAAGTCGGTGTATCATCTAGTGGAACGGGGCAAACCTCTGGGAGTACGAATGGTTGGAGCTCGATGGAATCGTTCTTTGTGTGTGGGTTGGCTTCCTAAAGATGTCGAATTCGATGGAGCTCCCGTTCCTTATGATTTTTAAATCCAGGAACGGCAGTTCTCCATGTTCCTCCATTTCCATCGTAAACTTGATGTTCCAGTGAACCGTGTTCAGGTTGAAGAGGATTTCCTCTCCTTCCTCTTTATTGATAATCGCCAGCACGTCGTCCACATATCTCACCCAGAATTTTTGCAGTGATCCCCTCGCCTTCAGTTCTTCCTCTATCCTGTTCATAAAGATATCACTAATGAAGGGAGAGAGTGGGTTACCCATGGCCACCCCCCTGGTTGCCTTGAAGAATCTGCCGCGAAACGTGAGGTAGTTCTCCGTCATGCATATTGTTGCCAGTTTCATGAGAAGATTGACTTCCTTCCTCCAAGCCGTAGATGTGGGCTCCTTTTCGAGTAGCCATTCATCCAGGTAAAATAGCGCCTCCTTGACCGGGATGCTTGGAAACAGGGCCTTAACGTCGAAAGAGACGACCCGTTCGTCGGACGAGATTGGACCCACGGTCTTCAGTTTGTCGATTAGGTCGTCCCTGTTCTTAAGAGATCTGCACGAGCTGGACCCACCTAAATTGTTGAACCTTCCGAGGAGCCATTTGGCGATGTTTTGTGCGGGGGAGTTGGTGGCTGCCACGATCTCTCGGAATTCGTTCCCAGGCTTGTGAACTTTTGGCATTGGGGTTGGGCATTCTGAGCTTCGAGGGTTGTTCTACGATGGAACGACAATCCTTTAGAACTTTCTCAACCCTCTTGATGGATTCCTCTATTGGGGTCTTTGCGCAGCTCGAAGTACCCTCCAGTGTTCAGCTTCTCCAACATTGCCGCATCGTAGTCCTCTTTTTCCACGATCACCACTGCGTTGCCTTTGTCCGCTCTCAGATAGAAAACCCCTTTGGCTTGTAACTCCTTGACAATTCTTGATTGTGTTGTCGCAATCTTCGATGGTTGCGGATCTAAGCTTGTTACGACACCTTCTACACTCTTCCGTACTGCTTCCTTGGTGTTTTGGTCCTCGAGTTGTATCCCTGCCTCGATGTCAACGATGATGTCTTCTTGAACGCTTTTCAAGAACGCCGGCTACCCAAGGAAGACATCATCGTTGACATCGAGGCAGGGATACAACTCGAGGACCAAAACACCAACATAACAACATAACAAGGAAGAACCTAGGAGAAGGATAGGCGTCACACATTCGTACGCATCCGGGAAATTGAAGCGGGTGATGAAGGATATGGACATCGAAATAGTCTCATCAAGCCGGAGGCAACAGCTCAAGACCAAGCTAGGGTCCACGAAGGACAAGAAACTGAAACATGAAGTAAGCGGCGTATACAAGGTCTCTTGTCCAGAATGTGACAAAACATACATCGGGCAAACGAAGCGGCTAGTTTCCACACGATGGGGTGAGCACGTGAGAGAGGCTGAGTCTAGCGTAAAAAACAACAAGGACCCCGCGTCGCTAAAATCCATGGTAGCGAGACACATAGCAGGAGAGGGGCACAACATAACATGGGACAACGAGGAGATCAACAAAGCGAGTACGGACAGCAGGAAACTGGATGCACTAGAAAGTCTGGCCATTCTAAGGGAACCGGAAAACCAGAGGCTGAACCATGATATCGGGAATCTACAATCAGGGCTGCTGAATCTACTGGCGATGGAATCACCCAGGAAGTGAAACGGGTGGTTTTCATCATTAGTCTACCTGTGGCTCAATTTTCTTCTTTTTCTCGATTTGGGTTTTTCTATTTTTTATTTGCTTTCAAAACATGTTGTATGTCATTAAATGGTAATTAGAGTAACGTAACGTAATGTAGGGTAATTAACGCTGTCAAAATAGAGGGTATATAGGTGTAGGTCTTGGTGTTGAGGAAAGTAGTTGAATTGTACTGAAGAAGGACACAACTGGTGTCCGAAATGCGCATTTACAAATAAATAAAAAAGAATCCCGTCTTAGGAAAAATCAACCTTTTTCATTTAGTATTGCTATAGGCGTGGAAAACATCGACGAAAATCTCTTGTGTATTGAACACAGTCTAGCCCGGTGAATACAAACCCTACTACGTTAGCTGGCCCAAGTGGCCATAACTCAACAACTATGCCGACAATAACAACAACTCCCGCCGGTCGGCACAGTCTCACCCCGGCACAACCAACACCATGATATGCTCTCTCTGGCGCAGCTCAACTGCAATGGATTGCAGTACATTCATGACGAACTGACAGCGTTCATAGACAGAAATAGCATCATGATTGGAGCCATCCAAGAGACTAAACTCCATGCTAATTTGTCTCTAAATTCTCATGGTAACTACACCATCTTGCGCAAAGACAGACCCACCGGTTCAGGAGGTGGGCTCGCCTTCTTGATCCATCTGGAGGTACCATACTGAGAACTGACTTTACCTGATGACAACGACAGCTTCCTCGAGTGCCAGGCAATAGCAGTTAAGTGCGGGAATGTAGAGATTGAAATATTCAATATCTACCTATATATTCCGCCAGTATCCAGCTGTCCCTCAGGTTATCGAGTCTCCCGAGACCCCCTATTTTTCGGTTACCATCGTCTATTACAAGGAGACTTCAACGCGCACCATGAGCAATGGCATTCTAATCTCGGCAAAGATTCTAGAGGAGTCACCATAGCCGAACAACTCGACTCCTCCGATTTTTACCCCTTGAATGACGACGCTCCAACAAGAATTACAGGCTCATGCACCAGCTAACCAGACATCTCGATCGCTAGTGCCAGCCTCATCTGGGAGCCACATCTCACCCTGTCATCTGATCATCTGCCAATCGTCATAAGACTTGACCGACCTTCGCATCAAATGTCTGCAGAACGCCGCGCTTTCCTCAACTATAATAGAACAGATTGGAATGGATGGAATGGAATGGATTCCAACTATCCATCAACGACGCCATCTCTGCTCTCCCAGTACATATGAATGTGCGAGATGCTGAATCTAGCTTTAGGGAAATCATTAACAGCTTGATTCACACCTGCAGGGAGAATCCCTAAGGTCCGGCTAAATTTCGTCTGCCGCCAGACTGGCAGATGACAGAGATCGAATTCGTCAATCAAACCCAGACGATCCTCAAATAGGAGTGCTGAATGCTACAATCAATAAACAGGCGGCTGAACATAGAAAAACCAAATGGCATGTCCACCTGAACATCTGCAATCTCAAGTCCAATGTATCTAGGCTACTACTGTGGTCTGAGCATCACTTCAGCCAAAATGGTTATTAGAAAATGGTCTGAAGAGTTAGGCTGCGCGCATGTTGGCTCACGTTCGCGTGTCGCGTTCGCGTGTTTTATGTCAAACGGTTTGAGTCTATGGTTTCCAACCAAAGACGCGAATCTGTCAATGCAATGCAAATGCTCGGCTATTGTCGTATCAACAAATTGAGTTCATTATTGTGCTTTGAAATGGATAATTAAGTAAGAATTGAGTGGCAAAACAAACGACTGGGGAGTAGTAGGATGTGCATAAATACACATTTCATACTAAATTATTGGCGTTAATACACAATAATGAATCCAATTTGGTGATACGACAACAGCCGAGCATCTATCAAATTGACAGATTCGCATCTTTGGTTGCAAACCAAAGACTCAAACCGTTTGACACAAAACACGTGAACGCGACACGCGAACGTGTGCCAACTTGCGCGCAGCCTTAAGGCAGCTATACTGGCATGATCTGCCGGGGCTGCGTCAATCGAAGGAGCTTATAACACCCTTCAAGTACAATAATGCTACTCGAATGAGTAGAGCCGATCTACGGGTTCTTGTGTGTAATGATGCGTGGATATTGGTGATGTTCCTCATTCGGTAGGTTGCAACATTGGATATTTGTTGACCGAATTATAGTCACAGCCAAACAAATTCCAACGCCGGCATACCAAATGAGGCGACGAGTGTCCACTCCGCTTGCTGACGTATAATCTGTGGAGTATTCGAAACCATTTGAAGGAAAGGCTTTTCAAAACTTAAGAACTAGCCAAATAGTACTTACCATCAGCGTCACAAGTCCGCAAATCCTCCTGCAAAAGTCCATTGAGTTCGATGAGAAACCATCTGCTGTCCAATTCCTGGACTTCTCGAATTTCACCAAATCCGGCCGCGGCACAACTGTCGAGATAAAAACACGGCAAATAAATATAAACACTAGAACCACTTGACAAACTCGTGACATTTCACATGTCAAATTGAACGCCAAATGTCAAAGAGTTGGGGAATGGAAAAATTTTCCATCTTTAATTTGAGGGTGTTCAATGCCATTATGCGGTTTTACAGGACAGAGTCAGGCTGGGGAACTTGAGGAAAAGTCAAGGGCGTTTCCGGCTAGGGGTTCCAGTGAACGCAGAAGGCAGTGGCCGTGAGGAAGCAGTGGAGGATTAGAGAAAGTGATATCGGCGAAAATCCTCGCAAGTAAGTCCTGGTGAGGATTAAAATCGTGATTTTTATTAACCCAAAACCGTGTTATGTGCTTTTCTGTAGCTATTTGTCAGCTCCATGGTAGCGAAAAATTAAGGAAGAAGGAGTGAGGCAGTGCGGACCTCTGCGTTCAAATTTTCGTAAGTTCTGCCACTTTTCAAAAGGAAAAACAAAAAGAGAAAGGCAACAAGAGAAATTCAAAAAAAAAAAACTAAGGAATTTAAAGAAGTCAGCTTAAGAAGCAATATAGAGGAAAAATTCAGAAAAAAAAGGTAAAAATGTAAACCAAATTTAATTCGGGGTTAGGAATAACCCCAAAACGAGACAAGGCGTGCTAACCTGATTTCTGTCCCTAGAAGAAATATTGTTGGAAAAGGATTGCTATTCGTATTTTCTACGGGGGTGCTGGAGCACCCGTAAAAGATAGCCACTGTTGCCCGGCAACAACGCTCCCAGACGGGGTCCGAAGCCCCTTCTCTAGGACCACCAGCCTACTCCAAAGTGGCGTGCTCGGGCGTGAAGTAGGGAAAAATCAGCCTTTTGGTTTGCGGAATTGCCATCCTCTTCGCAGTGCGTTGTGCTCGATGCCGGCTTAACGTGGCCGAATAACACATAGCCGCCGGAGTGCATCCAGTGCCCCAATCGTGCCACGATATGGCACAAGGCTAGCGACACCCCCGCAATAATTTCGTGCATTCCTTGGAAAATCAACATATTGTTCGAAAGTTCGCCGACTAATATTTGTGTTTGTTTTCGTCGTTAATATTTTTGTGTTATAGTGTAATATTTATAATATTTATAGAAATATGTATTATTAGAGCATGTTAGGTATAGTTAATAATTTAAGCCACGACTGCCCCAAATCACCGACGCAACCTGCACCAACTCCAATTAAACACATATCCTGTAGCGGCCGCCACCGGATTATTTAAAAACGTGAGTACCTCCTTAAAAAAAATATATATATGTATATGTAAAAAAAAGAAATATCTTTTGGGATAGAAACTCAGGGTGGGTCATGTATTTGGGCGCAACTCGGGCTTGTAATCGGTTTATTATTCTCAATTTTGTTTGTTTGTTTTTTTTGTTCGAGCGCGATATAATCGAATTCTTTATTATACATACCTTATTAACGTCATAATAAAAAAAAAACTAGATATATACAATATATACATGAATGTTTAAACGAACCGTCGTCATGTGGTAATTTGTTAAACGATGCCTGCTTGAGTCCCTTTTCTATGTAATCTCAGGCCAACGGCGGCTTTGGCAGTTGCAATGGCTTAAATCGAGGTATAACCGGATGGGACATCGTTGGAACGTCAGGGAACTAGGCACTTCAGAAAAAAAAATGTTGAATACTCCTCTCCACTTTAACACCAGAGTAATTTTTTTGCTGAAGTGTACACGATACATTTGGCTGGACCAGCGAATGTGGAAGTGTGTGGATTGTGTCCACTATTAGTCCCCCTGTTTTTTTTCTCTCTTTCTCTGCTCCTTTTTCTCTTTCGCACCTGAATGTCGGTTTTGGTGTGGCGAGTCAGCGGAGTCACAACCTCGACCATTCATCCCTCTTCCCAGACTGAGCAGCCCGCCAGCAGGTGCCGCTCCGTTTGACTCGGTTGTTTCCGGTGGAAATGACGCTTTCGCCCTTGAGCGAACCATATCATTACATGTGGGATACTTATCGGGCCATCACTGGGTGAGATACCACCTAAATAAAATGGGCCTATCTAGCGAAACTGAATGTCGCCTGTGTATGGAGGAAGATGAAACCACTACGCACATCTTGTGCGAATGCCCGGCAGTCGCGCGGGCTAGGTTTAAGTTCCTGGGACAGGCCACGGTGAGCCCTGAAGTTATCAGGAAAGCTTCCGTAAAAGACATTATGCCATTCGTAAAAATGGTGGAGAGTCTTTTGCAATAATATGGGCTATGGCACAATAGACCTCTCCATGGTCGCAGTGCCCACCGGATGGGTAAAAAGGCCCCAACTAGTAATAAATAATCTAGGCTTTGGTCCACTGTTGAATCGTTGACCAGACCCACCAAAAAAAGCGGACACATCGCCATCGAATTCGGGAACAAATCCTACTACGACCAGATCAAGTGCGCCATCCACTTCAACCGGCAGTTTGTCGAACATCCACCCAGCGACAAGCCCAAACGCACAATCCGAAGAAACATCTGCAATTTACCAGTTTACCAAATGCTTCAGGTCACCCCAAGCCAAGTAGCCAAAGCTACTAAGGACGCAAACAACACCAAGGCATCTGGACCTGACGGTATATCTATGACCATGCTGAAACACTTGGATATGCCAGCCATTGAATACCTAACGACGACACTGAACCTATCACTATCGTCGTTAGTGGAAGCCCGGAAAAATAATTTCCATATGAAAACCCGGTAAGAAGGCCAATTTGGGAGAGTCCTACCGTCCCGCTGCTCTCCTCAGTCGCAAAAAACCCTCGAGACTATACTCAAACCGATAGTAGAGACCGACATTCGACTTGTCGACCATCAACACGGCTTCAGAAAGATGCATAGCACGACTACAGCCCTAGATGCCATCACCACTCGCATCCATAATGGACTAAATCAGTCACGCCCATGTTCCAGAAAAAATCTCGTGGCCCTTGACCTCAAGAAGGCGTTCGACACAGTCAGCCACACTACACTTCTGTCGGACATCATGTCATCGTCTCTCCCAGCTCAAGTCAAGAAATGGATTTCTAACTACCTTGCTGGCAGACAAACATTCTCAGAGTTTAGAGGCAAAATGTCCAAACTCAGGAGAGTAAAGCAAGGAGTCCCACAGGGCGGAGTCTTGTCCCCCACCATAGTATCCCGGTTATGTATGGAAAGATTAACGGATATCTGGCGGAACTCAACACCTTCTTCGCCAATCGTAATCTACAGTTATCAGCGCCTTAATCTACAGCCACCCTATTCACATCTTGGACCAAGGAGGTCAACACACAGCTGAATGTAAGCATAGATAACATACCAATTCCCACAGTCAACCATCCGAAGATTCTAGGTGTTATCCTCGATAATATGGTCACATCATCGGCCCACGCCTCTTCGGTATGCAATCGAATGAGAACCCGTAATAAGGTCCTAAAAGCTCTCGCCGGCAGCTCCTGGGGAATGGACAAAGAGACCATGCTCACTACTTACAAAGCCATAGGGCGATCTGTGGCAAATTATGCTGCACCTGTGTTGAAGGAGAACCTCAAGGGCGCTAATTGGATGAAGATACAGATCTGTCAAAATGCTGCTCTTCTCACCGTGACGGACTGTCGTCTGATGTCCTCCCAGAATCACCTTCACCAGGAAACCAACATGCTATCAGTCAACGAACACAACCTCCTGCTGTCCAAGTAATATCTTGTCGGGTGCTATCGCAGCGAACATCCTAACCAACATCTCATGGATAAAACTCCCCCACTCGGAAACATCAGAAGTAACCTAAGGGACCTTGAGAGGGAGCTCCAAAGGTTTAAGGGGATGCCGTTCGACAGAGAAGCTTCCAAGACTGCCATTGCATCCATACACACTGAGGAGGCACGACGATCGATCCAAGACCTTCGCTCCAGTCCCGTCCACTAAACATATCTTCCAACGAAGCTACGCTGCCAAGGCGTACTAGTACCACCCTAGCGCAGCTCCGATCTGGCTGGTGTTCGAGATTAAACTCATACCTGTCTCGAATCGATCGAAACATCAACAACATGTGCCCCGCTTGCAATGGCACTCCACATGACGTTAGACATCTGTTTGAATGCCCAGAGGCCCCCACAAATTAAACACCTAAGTAAGTATATCTTTATGGGAAAACCCCATCGAGGTCGCATTCTTCCTTGGCCTCGACATAGAAGGAAAAGACGAGGAGGCGTTTTTAAGTAACGCCCCATAATGAACTCCAAATGTCGCTACAACAACAACAGCCATGTAAACGTATCGGTTTAGTTATTTAGTTTGCGTACTAACTTTTAGCTCCACTTGCGATGCAAAACTTGACTGAAAAATTGGGACTAGATGCCGTCACACGCTGGAAAATATTTTGAACTGACGGGTCAATACGAGATAAGTTCGAATTTAGTCACGAGCACCCTCCAGACCTGAGTTAAGGGGTAAGCTATTGTCATCTTAATAGACAGGCCTCCACTCAGCTGATCGAAACTTCTATTTTGACGTTAAATTGATGTCAAAATAGAAGTTGTAATGGGTAAGCCCACTTCAAATTGTCAAAAACATAATTTTTGGTTTTTTTTTTCCGAAAAAATAATATAAGTCTTCCCGCACATTTTCATGTAAAAAGATTGTAATTCTGATAAGTTGAAGTATTTTATTTAGATTTTTAAAATTAAGACTTTTTAGTTTCTGGAGCGATATTAGGCGTGTACAGGTTAATTGGGGGTTATCCGGGTTAACTTACACACTTAACTTAGAAGAACATTGTTCCTGCTCCTCATTTTGTCTCAGATTGTTGATGAATGGGATGAAGAAGTGGCCATGCTATCAAGGGTGACACATAGGATTTTTGGGTGGTTTATTGTTGAGATATGTAAGTTGATCCCTGCTGAAATGTTCAGTTGCATTCTGACATCTTTGGTCCAGGAGGTGAAAAGCGTGGCTAAAGACTACGGAGCAGATATGTGCAAGTTCTTTTTAACGACGATTATTAGTGACTTGTTATCGAAGGTTTTAGATGGTTCGAGACACCGATAGAGCTTAGTACAGTCTGTGTCATAAGATTGACCTGTTCGTCCCGAACAGAAGTCACTATGACGCCGCTTACGTGGTGCAATCCGAGCCAAATGCACGATCTTCATTTTCACTTTTGGCCTCCAACGCTTCGGAATGCGACGTACCACATCAACCAGGCAGACAACAAGCTCGTCCGGTTCTATCTAGTTCTGCCGAACCACGAGCACATTCGTTTTCTCTGATGAGTGCTGTGGCCACGTGGCCACCATCACCGAAACCAACCGGTCGAGCTTTCAACTTGCGTCTCGTCCTTACGCAACTAACACTCCACCTAGGTCGTCCTAGTATCAGGCCATGTACGCCATCCAATCGGCGTCCGCAGTAGGAGTCCGACGCTGACTGCTCCATACACGAAACATTCCAATCCCAAGGTTTGGAATAAAAACCACACCTCCGTAGTCGAACATCGCAATGCCAAATTGACACCTGTGGTACCTGTGCCTGTTGTCGCTCCAGCCGTTCATCACCACAGCGGTCCAGAACTGTGTGTAGGACGCTTCCACGTCGAGACCTGGTTCCCTCACTCACAGCCTTCGCGGACAAGTGAGTTCTGACGACTCTCGACGTTTTCACAGGTCCCTGATCGTTCCCCAACTTTCGGACCTTCCCTTTCAAGTCGCAAGCTTCATTCTTTCAAAAGTTATTGCTTATTTGAAGTCTCACTTGTAGGAGAGGTAGAGGTATCTTTTGGCAAATCTTGTACATTTTTAAAGACAACCAACTAGATCCCAGTACAAACATTTGACCAAAATATCAAGTCACTAGCTTCATTTTATCGAAAGTTATCGCTTATTTGAAGTTTCATTTGTAGGGGAGGTTCCTTGGGTCGGATCTTGCCCATCATTGCCACCAAGCAATCAGATCATGCTACAAGCATTTAGTCGCGCTCGGTGGCTGTGATCGTTCGGTCATCGCTCTACGATACTAATCTAGAGCTCGGAGATCAAATCTCGGCTCGATCAAAAACTGCCTGTGAGTACTAATAGAACTCTCACAGTGCTCCGAGCTTGTCAGTATAAAGACGGCGCGGATAGGAGATGCATGCTAACAATTGTACTTCCGAAAAGTAGATATGCTATTGAAACGTCAACAATGCATAGAAATGCTAGAGATGTTGATGCGCCCATGCCCCTGGAGGGGTCAAGGCAATTATAGAGAGAGAGACAAGCATTTAAACAAAATTTCAAGTCTCTACATTCATTCTATCGAAAGTTGTTGGTAATTTGAAGTTTCATTTGTAGCAGAAGTAGGGGTTTCGTTGGACGGATTTTATGTACATATTTTCAATATCAGCCAGCTGAACTCAACTACAAATTTGACCAAAATTTCAACTCGCTAGCTTTATTTTATCGTAAGTTAACGCTTATTTTGAGTTTTATTTGTAGGGGAGGTAGGGGTTCCTTTGGTCGGATCTGACCCATCTTTAATACCAACTAACTTAATCCTATTTCAAACATTCGACCAAAATTTAAACTCACTGGATTCATTCTATCAAAAGTTTTCGCTTATTTGAAGTTTCAGTTGTAGGGGAGGTAGGGGTTCCTTGGGTCGGGTCTTGTTCATTTTCAATTCGATCCTACTACAAACATTTGACCAAAATTTCAAGTCTCTAGCTTCATTCTATGGAAAGTTATCGTGCGAACTGACAGACAGACTGACAGATTTAACTAAATCGGATCAGGTCGTGACCCTGATCGTTTATATGCATTGCTATACCTCCGGAGCCTCCTTTAAGGTGTTACATATTTTCGTCGTGACAAAAACAATATTCCCTATACTATAAGTCTAGGGTATAAAATGAAAAGCAAATCTAAACTACACCATCATTTATTTTAACCAAACTACCTGATGACTAGGCTAATAAACAACAGGCTCTTTTTTTCAACAGTCCAGATCAGAGTAGAATAAACATTGCACGCGTTACACTAAAAATTTGTTCAATTCAGATCAGGTTGTTAGCGTAATAGCCGCCATACATTATCCGATCCGTCGTCCGATCGATCGGCCGATGGATCGTCACAAAATATCTGCCGATCTCCACTGCACACACACTGTACGATTTTCGTGCGATGCGATATCGAATGACAATTCGAAGAATAGGTTATGATTCACTCCCAATCGAACCTAGATTAATTTTTGTTAACTATTTGGATGTGTGTGGTATTTTCGTATACCACATATTTGATATTTCAATTGCAGTGCCATTTAAATCATTAGAACCCTTCAAATTTCATCATTTAATAATTTGGTAATTTGACATTCACTTGCGATAATCACATACACCATCCAATCGATCATCACCGATGGATCGCACGAAAATCGCACTAAAATATCGGCAGATCAAAATTGATCGGCCGATCGGTGCGATTTCCACATACACAGGCCGATCCGTTGGCCGATATCGATATCGGGCGACGGATCGGCCGATCGATCGGTGTGTGTATGGCACGTTTAATGCGCGCGATTGTTGTTCTGCCCTTGATCTGGACTGTTGAAAAAAACGCGCCTAATATCGAAGTAGCGGTGAACATTTTGGTTTTCATTTCAATGTTGGAAACTCATCTTAAAGATATTGATACGTCAAAAATCAGCGACCACAGTAGAAAATGTAATATCGAAAAAGATGTAAAATATGTGATGTACCATCCCTTATACCAGATATATAGCGTGTCGTGTGTAAGGGGATCATTAAGGAGGTAAATCAATATATCATTTCTATTAAGAGGACAAACATCCTAGCACAGAGCGTGTCCGCATTAACGCCCAACGGCAAACGAGATCTTGGACGATTTGGTGAAATTAACACACAAGACGTAAGAATTCGATTCTAATATAATCCCTCCTTTTCCGATGAATGACCTTTCACTATATTGATTTCGCCTAAAATACGCACTTCAATTTATTTCATCGTGGTAAAGTGGTCCGACCATTTATTTAAATTTCGTTTCATATTCATTACATGAATTTCAATTTCATTTTTACAGTAATGTCAATTATTTTGGTGTTCAATTTAAATGTGTAGCCGTTGTGCAAATGTATGGCAATCTAATTAACAATTAGTTTTGATTTCACTGCCGAAAGAGTGTGTTGTGTTAATACAATTAAATTGATTTATCGGTCGCATTCGATTAAAGTGGGACGCAGGACAGCGTGAAACATGGGTTGTAAATGACCCGTGTCCGTTAACCGAAAAAAGTACGTACGCGTACATTTATCTGCATTCAGCGACGCGTACATGGAAATCATAATAAACTATCTGAGATCAATTGCAGCGATGATTTAGGATATGCAAATGTACGACACTTTCATTGAAAGTGAGTAAAAAAAAAAATATTTTTATATTACTTGTAATATCCCATATGTACGAGAATTGGCGTGACCGCGTAAACTTTGATTGTAAATGTTTTAAACATGTCCACACTTTTTGTTAATGCAATTAAGAAAAGTTTTGATTTATGGGCAGTTTCACGGTAAAATGATGTTGTGTCATAATATTCCGATATTTTGGAAATTGTACAAGTACATCGATGATGAAACGAAGTGAAAAGAGAATCGGGATGCCGTCCACTGGGAATTTTGGGCCGCGCCAGCAGCGCCGATGTACATTATAACGAAATCGGTTTTATGTTTATGTATGTCGTATCATCCTAATTGCAAGCATAAGATCGTGGTCGTTGCACTATTTGCCACAATCGGGAATAAGGGGCGTTCCGTCATGTACTACCTAGTTGACTCTTCGTTAGCATGTTTTCCCGCTGCACTGTAAGCAGTTTGCTTACCAATCAGGAAAATGGACTGATACTGCTCTACACTGTCTAGTGAGAGAAATTGAGTCTGTCATGACAGCTAACGAAATGGCAGTATGTGCCTTTCTTGACATTGAAGGAGCGTTCGGTAATTAATCTATCTGACTTGACTCTGCACTCAGAGCAAAAGGAGCAGATAGCACAACTACATTATGGGTGAATTAAAGGATGTCATCACACCACGGAGATCGGGGACCGTCTTTTAACAGCGTCACTCGGAGATGTCCGCAAGGAGGGACACTATTCTCCTCTTCTTTGGTATATCAGCCTAAACACATCACTATGGGGAATTCAACACAAGGCTATGCTGATGACTACGTAGTAACTGTCAGCGAAAAGTTCGAAGAAAATTCCCAACGCAAATTCTCCAATCAACGCTACTACTACCTTGTCTTCACCCCTTGTGGGGTATAGAGCGTCAACCACTCCTGCGCGCCATCGTACTCTGTTCTGGCAAGGGGGTGCAATTCCCCAAACAATTTACATAGCGCCTTACATTCTTTTGTCATAGATCGACGCCATATGATTTTAGGACCCCCTCTTGGTTGGCCTTAGTTGGAAATGGGATTCCATACCATTGCACTCTACTCATGTAGGAGGGCACTTTCATATACCGAAAGTGGTATATTGGACATACATAGCCGTTCTACGTCCTATTTTATTGTACTGTGTTAGTGTGTGGTGGACAGAAATCAGAGTAGCGGCTTACTGTGGTTTGTTGGGGAAGGTACAAAGGCTAGCTGCGTTGGCCACGACGGGGAATTTCGGAACTACTCCATCTGCCGGACTGGACGTAATTCTAGGCTGGATATTCTTGGCGAACAACTGGCAGTAAACACGGGTTTGCGCTTTCGCGAGGCGGGCGAGTGGTGTGCGCTGATTGCGGAACACTCTACTATACTGAACAGCCTGGATCTCTCCAGGGAGACGGATTACATTTCTCCAAAATATCATTTTTGCAAAAACTTCTTCAGCCTGATTCCGTCGAGGAGCCTTTGGACAGGGGATGTGCCCTTAACTACCAACACCATGGTCATCTATACAGATGGCTCTAGAACCGACGAGGGGGTCGGGGTGGGCATTTACTCGAAAGGACTGGGGATTAACCTCTCACTCCGTCTTTCCGACTATTGCAGTGCCCTACAGGCGGAGGTTTCGGCGATCTCAGTCCTGTCCTATCTTGGCTGGTCAGTCATGTCATTACTGTGAAGGACATCACTATTTACACAGATTGTCAGGCAGCGATTCGCTCACTCGAATCTGTCCACACGACATCTAAAACTATTGATAACTGCCGCTCAGTCCTCGCAGAGACGGGTGGCTTCTTCAATATCATTCTTTGTTGGATCCCGAGCCATAGTGGTTTTGTGGGTAACTGCAAGGCGCGGATGAACTGGCTCGGGAGGGTACAACTGGGGTGGTTGACGAAAAATGGAGAGACATTAAACCACCACTTAGCATGTGCAAATTGTCGATTAAAATAGCTGCTGTGAACAGGGCTAATACAAGATGGCTCAGCGGCAACACCTGCCAAATATCGAGGATGATTTGGCCGATATTTGATCCCAGTGGTTCTGCCACACTGCTGTCGCTGAACAGAAATCACATTGGCAGGGTAGTAGGGGTTATCAGGGGGCACTGCCCAATCGGGGAGCTCGCCAGGAGGCTCCGGATTCCACATCACGACTTCTACAGGAGTTGTGGAGATGTAGATGAGGATGAGAGTGTTCTCCACCTTTTCTGTCACTGTCCGACCTTGGCCGGCAAGAGAAGAAAATTTTTGGGCTCTTGGGTCTTTTATGATATGGGTGACCTTAGGAATATGACAGCCACAAGGCTCAACAGTTACATTGCTAGCACAGGCTGGTTTGATATGTAGGTTCGTTTGAAGGCAATTTTTGGTGGTATCACAATGCTGGTCTAAGTGTGCTGTGATACATCATATCAGCCTCTGCACCTAACCTAACCTAACCTAGTGGGAAGGGCCTTTGTATTCCACGCATTATCCAGTGGCTGCAGCAACTCTCTCAAATTCTCTTTATGAGGGGAACTTCATCAGAGGTTACACGATTCACGACCGCGGCGAAGTGTTCTTTCCGCCGCCTCATTTGATCTTCCGCCTAGAAAAATAGGGCAGCGATAAGTAAAAAGTCGCCGCCGGCCGTCGACAAAGTGTACGCCTGCACGTACATAAATATAAACAGAAAATTCTAGCTACTGATGTTCTCAGCTGGTCGGTATCAATGCTGACTTAGATCGATTTGCAACAGTGGCTGCGAACCTACATTTATCACCAGATGTAGGCAGGAAGTCCTAGACATCACCCTTGCCTCGGAGGTCATTCAACATTTGATACGGGATTGGAGGGTGTCCCCTGAGCACTCTTTCTCTGATCATCGGTATCTTCAATTTAGCCTGGATGAGCTGCCTGCACCTAACCCGGTGATTGTCAATCGTAATAGAACTGACTGGGGTAAGTACAGAAATTGTATTGTGGATTTTTTACCATCATTACCCGGTCGGCCATGTAATACGCAGGAGTTGGATGAATTGGTGCAGACTTTTACAGGGGCAATAAAGAAGTCTATTGCTAAATCATGCCCTGTTAGCAAACAAAGGGGAAGGGCTAAACCGCCATGGTGGAACCCTCAGCTCAGTGAGCTTAGAGCCACATGTAGAAGGAGCTTCAACAAAGCCAAATCTTCAAAGCAGAACTCGGACTGGGCAGTTTATAAGGGTCACCTCGGTCTATATAAGAGTGAACTGAGAAGGGCTAAGCGTAGTTCGTGGAGATCCTTCTGCGAAAACATTGATAAGTCTAGCGATTTCTCTAGGCTTCGGAAGATCCTATCCACAAACCCTACTATGCCTAGTTATTTGCAGAAGGACGACGGCACATGGACGTCCTCGAGCCAAGAAATGATCGAGGTTTTGCTTGACACGCATTTCCCAGATAGCTCTCCTGTTTCATCTCCTGGAACTACTACTATTGCCAATATGGTGCCATGTGATTCCTCCTCTTTTCTCACGAAGGAAAAGTTTGAATGGGCGATAACCAGCTTTGACCCTTTCAAGTCTGCTGGCCCCGATGGTATCATTCCGGAAGATCTACAAAAACATACAGGACATTGCGTACCCTTGGTTGGCATCTATTTTCAAAGCCTGTCTGGAACTCGTATACATTCCTCTCCTATGGAGGGAAGTTAAAGTGATCTTTATCCCGAAAGCGGGTAAAAGTTCTCACACACATCCGAAGGATCTTCGACCCATCAGTCTATCATCGACTCTGCTAAAAGTATTAGAGCGGTTGATCGACACACATCTACGGAGCGTTATTCCAACGAATCTTCTGTCCATGTCCCAACACGCCTATTGGAAGGGCCGATCTGTGGATACTGCTTTGCACTCTCTAGTAGGCTGCATTGAAAGATCCCTCGCCTGTAAGGAATATACGCTGGTTGCCTTTATGGATATTGAAGGCGCTTTCAACAACGTTAAACCTGTGGCAACCACTGATGCGCTCTTAACCCTGTGCGAAGATGACGCACTCTGCAGGTTTGTGTACCTGATGCTTACATCTCGGGTGATCTCCACTAGTCTCGGTATATCATCTGTACGCAGGTACGTAAGTAGAGGCACTCCTCAAGGCGGTGTTCTCTCTCCCCTTCTGTGGAACTTGGCGGTCAACAGGTTGCTCCTAAGCCTGGAGAAGTTGGGTTGCCATGTTACCGCTTATGCGGACGACATTGCCATTGCAATTTCGGGCAAGTTCCCCTGTGTCCTGAGCGATATAATGCAGAATGCCCTCGGCATCCTGACGAAATGGGCTGGTGAGGTTGGGGTCAAAGCAAATCCGCAGAAAACGGAACTCGTTCTTTTCACTAGAAGATATAGTATACCTGCATTTGCACCACCACTGATGGAGGGCACAAGGCTCATACTCGCTGATAAAGCCAAATTTCTTGGACTTATCCTGGATAGTAAATTATGCTGGAAGGCAAACATTCAGGAACGTGTGAGTAAGGCTACTGTTGCACTGTACTCTTGCAGGAGGGCCATACGAAAAAAATGGGGATTGCAGCCGAAGGTGGTCTACTGGCTATACACATCGGTGCTGCTTCCCATAATGACGCATGGGATTGTTGTCTGGTGGACGGCACTTGGCATCGCATCGTACAGAGCTCTGTTGGAAAAGGTCCAAAGAACAGCATGTGTCGCCATCACGGGAGCCCTAAGAACCACCCCGACTGCTGCCTTGGGCGTACTGTTAGACTTGATTCCTTTGGATATCTTCGCAGAAAAAATGGCGGCGAACACTGCCATCCGCCTTCGCGAAACCGGTCAGTGGACCGGGGCAACCATAGGCCATTCGACTGTTTTGAACAACACTGGTATTCCCGTTGTGACGGACTACACCTCATCGAAATACCTTTTCGACAAGGGCTTCACTAGGCTCATCCCATCGAGGAATGCGTGGCTAGAGAACGCTAATTTGGCATCTGATACCATCAGCATTTTCACTGACGGCTCTAAGACTGAGGAAGGGGTTGGGGCTGGTGTATATTCAGAGAAGCTGCGTATTGGGTTATCGCTCCATCTGCCAGATCACAGTAGCGTTTTTCAGGCGGAAGTTTGTGCAATCTCCGAGGCGGTAACATGGCTTGCGCGTAATGTCATATCTGCTAGGGATGTTATAATAACACGGATAGTCAACCAGCAATCAAATCGCTCAGTTCCGTCTTGGTTATGTCAAAGACAGTGTTAAATTGTCGCAGCTCTCTCAGTGAGATGGCGAGATTTTTCAACATTACCCTGTGCTGGATACCAGGCCATAGTGGTTTTTCTGGTAATTGCAAAGCTGATGAACTGGCCCGGGCTGGAACTACCAATATGACAAGGGAATGCTTTCGTAGCACTGGGATGCCTTTAGCAGCCTGCAAACTGGTCAATAAGGCGTTGGCATACGATAAGGCTAACACCAGATGGTGTAATGGCAGTACGTGTCATGCAACTAGGCAAATATGGCCGAAAATGGACCCCGGCCGCTCTCGCAGGCTATTGCTGTTGAGCAAAAACCATTTGAGAAACGTGGTGGGGCTTACTACTGGGCACTTCCTTATTGGGGAGCATGCTAGGAGACTTCGGCTCCCACACAATGATTACTGCAGGAGCTGTGGGGACGAGGAGGAGGTGGAGAGTCCTTTCCACCTTATGTGTGTTTGTTCTGCCCTGGCGAGGCGCAGGGTCCTACTTCTTTACTGAGTTGGATGAATTAAAGGATGTTAAGGTCGATCGGCTTCATCGCTTCATTGTCAGCTCTGGCTGGTGTAATGACTGAGGTAGGCTCGGGTTGCTGTACTAAGGGGTATCACAACGGGCCCAGTGGGGTCTAAGTGTGCTTTGATCATTGTTTGGTTGAAGCAGCCCATCTAACCTAACCTAACCTAGATCGCATAACTATATATTGAACAGATGATTGCCGATTGGTAAGAAGAGTGTAACAAGTGGGTATTTGAAATGATTTACATTTGAATCTACGAAAAATTTCAAATGCGAAAGAACAATTTTTCGACAGACAGAAATTTTGGAAATGCTCAAAAGACAAACATTACACGTGTCTCCCCATCACATGTCTGAGCCCATTGTTATCAGTGACAACTTATTTTTTAGGGTTTTTTAGGAACCAATTTTAATTTTTATTCTAGTTTTATTTTCTAGAGACATATGTCGATGATTTAATTACTGAGGCAATCAAATATAATTGCTAGTTCATTGAGGAGCATACGCCTCATGTGATGTGACCAATTCACAATTTTCAGTTCCTTCATCATAGACACCCTTCTCTTTACATTTACAGTCTTTTATCTGAGTGTCTGCTCATTTTCGACCTTAGTATTGAAATTTGTCCATCCTTTACTATCTACCCCGATCACGTTTGTTGTTCCTAACCTATTGTTGATTCTAAATAATCTTCTCGCACAATATTACAATTATCCTAAAATACAATTTGCAGGTTTCTAGCCTAAGTCTTTTGCTTCGTTTGGTGATACCACCTAATCAAATAGTATTCACATTTACATATCAACAACTCTAAAATCTGAATAACACGGAAGGTTCAAATTACGTTAATGAAGCCATACATCTGATTCCTTTTTCCTTGGTACATTTTTGTCTATTGTCTACGCATTTCAAATAAGGCAAACTCATGTACGAGTACTGCAAGACGGACTAGATTTAAGTTTTCTTGCTACATAAATTTAGAATTCGAATAAACAAGCCATACTCACTCACGACCAACTTCATTCCAACCCCCAAATCACGCTATTTATCTTCATAGTGCGCTAAAATGCGAAATACATAATTATTTAACACCATTTTCGCCACGTATCGAACAGTGCCATTGGTGCTAAGTGTTTTCGCTGCTTAACTAAGCTCCCTAACTAAGCTAACGAGAAAATTTATCGTGTGCTCAAGAACTACAACCGTCATTAAGTTCGTGCTAGAAAATAAAGGCCTATCTTCGAGTCTATCTTAATTGCACCTTGGCGGGCACTAGTCGCATATATTCTCCTCCACCTACAACTGGAAAACACAAAAACTCACTCAAAACAACAAAGTCGGCGAAAATGGTTCGGAGTTCAGTCTAATTACGCCTAGAAACAAAAGCGCGGCACAAATGAGATTGGAATTTGCATAAAGTTCATTATTAAGGATATGGTATTGGGTCTATTAAGGCACTGCAGTCAAATTTAGGGGGAGTTGAAAAAAAGGTTGGGACTAAACCCATTTGGTCGAAAATACATGATACATGAATTTGTTCTTTTACTTCACGCCTATAGCTGGTCGCTGACTCCTAAGGTCTATTTCTTGGAACTTCTTATGACCAACATCATAAGGTTAACCCTGTCCCGGGTCCAGTAAGCACACAACACTTTATGCGGTGCTAGTTGAATTCCTAGACGTGAGATAATCAGCGATCAATGGTGAATTAAGACCATCATAAAATTAAATTCATGGCTTACACGTTCTGCTCGCTACAACGACACAACCTTCTCGTGCGAGGAAAGAGTGGGCCATAATTTTAGGCGTGGAGTGGTCGGTTGGTGGTTTCCTTGTCGTGCCACCATAACATTGTAGGTGAAGAGCATCAAATTGAATCTATTGTTGCGATACCAATAAAGTTTTATTTCAAACACGAAGGATGTAACGAAAAGGTGGTCAGTTTGTTTCAATTAAGATACGAAACGATTAATGTTTTCTTCTCAGAAAACCATTTGAAAACAAGAAGCCATGTTAGAATACAATTGAGTGCAATTGAAGAAATATCGTTCAGTTCTGTTTAGTGTAAGACCTGAATTGGACTGAAAAGGTATTTGTAGGAAATAATTTAGTGTAGAGTTTCTTCGTCAGAACCCCCGGGGAAGATGCTAAATGTCTTAAGATTAATCCAGTCTATGAAAATTTGCTGAATTAGTTGCGACTACATGGCCTATCCGCACTACAATGCAAGTTTTTCAATCATTTTCGTGTTAACTTAGAAAAAAGTTTCGGTTAACTCATTGCTTTGCTTGAGGATCTTAAGTAGCAACTTTTGAGGATGCCAATATGGAGGAACCGCGCAGGAGTGCCTCTATTCAGTTCAATGATTATAAGAACTACGGATTTATTCATTTTAGGTATAATACTTTTCAGTCCGTGGATAGCGACCAATTTAGACGTAAACGGATTCGGCAGGTCCCCCACTCAGCGATCCGATAACTACGGATTTGATACTAATGCAGATAATAATGACATCTGCAACCTCAGTAAGGGTAAGGGATAACGCAAACTATTCGGCGCGGTGGGGAAACGGTGTGTTAAAGAGTTTGCAAATGACAACTGTGAAGGTATGGATAACGCTGAAAGCGTTAACTCAACCACAGTTGAGGCGCTGTACCTGCCTATGTCTAATCTTTGGAATACTCAAAAACATAGATGACAAAATCATAAGTCTAAAAAAGGACAGAATATGACTCTAGCTCGACCATAGGTTAGTTCCGTCAAAACATGATCTTAGGACTTATCAGTCATAGAAAGGTATGTATCGCGGTACCGCGAATATTTCTCAAATCCCGTTTTGTCCTTCGAATCTCTTTTTTTAGTTCGTCAAAAGTCAGAATGACCAAGAAATTACCGCGAATATTACACTAAAACAGAGTATGGTTAAATAACCTTCCGAAAAGTAATAATTATTTAAAATTTAATTACAGTCGTAAATCGAACTTAGTAAATAATAATTACAATAATTACTTTAAGTTATTTATGAAAAGTAATTAAATATTTTGATTTTAATTACTCCAAAATTTTGATTTAATAAATACTAATTAATTACTTTGTGTTTTTTTTTGTACAAAGTAATTAAATATTTTGAATTTAATTACCCCATAATTTTGGTTTAATAAATACTAATTAATTACTTTCCGATATTTATGAAAAGTTATCAAATAGTAATTAAATTAATTAAATTTAATTAATTAAATCCACAGACAAATACATTCATCTATCATTTGCTGTGTTAGACTCCCGGTCATTGCGGTTTTGTCGGAAACAGCAGGGTAGATGAGCTGGCTCGTGAGGGCACAACCACTATGGTCCACGAAATCTTCTGTAACATAAGGATGTCTCTGGCAACTTGTAAATTGGCCTTAAAAGCTGATCGACTATAGAGTAAACATCAGATGGAGTATTGACAGTACAAGCCATGCAATCATGCATTGCTGATTTAGTAAATGACAGTAAGTAAAAAAAAATGTAAGTAAAGCTTTGTGTATTCGTAAGTGAAAGAGTGACGCATTATCTGAAACATGCTGAAGCATCTCATAGAAATCCCTAAAGTAGAATGACCGATTTTCGTTATGGCTTTCCCTTACTAATTGAACTAAATCGAAAGAGGCAGAGTGGGAGTGAAGGGAACTCAGGCGGTTTTTTGAGGGTTGACGCTCAGGCAAACTGCACCAGCGAAGTACTAGATCGAGTGCCGCGTTCATCACCTCAGTGACGGCCGATTCAAACTTTCCTCTGATTATGATAGTTATATCATCGTCATAACCGATTGCATCATAACCATCATCACACAACCTAGCTAGTAGCTCGTTTATGGTAAGTGACCAGAGAAGTGGGGACAGGACCCCACCCTGAGGGCAACCCTTAACAGCAAAAACACTAGTTTGGGTGCCGCACAACGTTGAGTGAATTTCTCACCCACGAAGCACTGCGTCGATCCACATGATTGTGGCAGTAGATATTGTACAATATATTTCTGAGCTCAAATGACCTAGATATTCAGCTGTAGCCAGTATTGTCAAAAGCTCCCTCGATGTCAATGAAGGCGCAGAGAGCAATTTCCTTATATATTGTATAAGGGTTTTTTCAATAGTGCCTCTGAGATTGTGTAAGGCAATCACAGTCGACCTACGTTTGACGTAGGTGAATTGAGTTCGATGCAATGGAGACGTGCAATCCATCTGCTGTCTCTCATGTGCAGATCCAGTAACCTCTCCATAGTTTTCAAAAGAAACGATGAAAGGCTTATCGGTCTGTAAAGTCGGTAGCTGCTTCGGCTCTTTTCCGTTTTTCGAAATGAATACCACGTTCACCACCCTCCATTAACGTGGAATATAACTCAAGGAGTAACTGCCCCTAACAAATATCAAGGCTGTATTGTAAAAGTACAGGAAAAGTACCATCGGCAATAAAGGGTTCAATGGACTCCACGGCCCATTTTACCTTTTCCTTATCGAAAATGACCTCCAAGACGCTGTTTACCCGGCTAATAGGTACACGATGGTCAGCCGATGCAATGAATAAACAGGGTTCAGCTTGGATAGAACCAGGAAAATGGGTGTTTAGGAGTAGCTCAACAGTTTCCTCTGGGGCCTCTTTGAAGGATCCGTCTTGCTTCTTAAGCAATCCAATACCATTAGTGTGCTCCTTAGACAGGGCTTTGTGGATGCGTGCCGCTTTAGGTAGCGACTGAATAACACAATGTCTCTTCCAGCTCTCCGGCGGTTTGGAGTGTCTGATAAGAAGATTATATTTCATGAACGAGTTTCTATATTCGCCCCATTACTCTGTTGTTAATGTTCCTCGCCCCCTTAGGTAGTATGGTGGGCGTTTGCATCACAACCTGTTGTCGATTCGATTCGGGGGGGGGGGGATGGTTAGTGGGGAAATGACTGACACAATTGGAAATCAGAAGCGCTGTCCAAAGACGATCCGATAGTTTGTTATAAATCAACATACCAGTTGTACTGTTGATACCACAAACTCGGCCATTGACAACCCAGGGCACCTGGATAAGCGCTAGAGTGGTCTTTTTTTCTCTGAACAACCTGCACACTGTGGCCGATGCCGCTTTAGCATGGTTCAGGTTGGCTTGGAAAAACAGTACAATGCGCGTACAACTTCGAGTAAGTGGACCAATTGACTGGGGCCCAATACTATCAAAGGACTGTAACGAAAAATAGGAGATCCAGCCACGAATCACAGCCGCAAACGAAGCGTTCTACGCAATCCTGCCCATAATGAAGTTGAAGCTAGTCCACAAAAACAATAAGTAGTCCATCTATAAGTGCTAATTTATATTTGCGGCTCAAACCAGAAAAGAAATGCGGTTTCCATGCGTTTTTTTCTTATGGCATTGCTCTGGTGCCACAACTATATATCTTCCTTGAGATGATCGCCCAGTGCGGTTTTCAGCATACGGTTTCAGCTGCAAATATAAATTAACACTAACGAGTTAATACGACCTGTGCTGCTCTATGGATGCGAAACGTGGACCTTAACACAAGCGTTAGAAAAGTCGATCGATACGTTTGAACGAAAATTCCAGCGGAAGATATTTGGACCAGTCAAGGAAGGAAACGTATGAGTTCGACACAACCATATTTGACGATGTATGCCCCTCGAAATTCGTCAAATTTCGGAAACTTGAATAGTCTGGCCATGCCGAACGAATGCAAAATGATAGAATCCCGAGACGATTGCTAAAGGGTAATGCCCACTCCCATCGTACACAAAGGAGACCTCGTGTACGATGGGAGAACTCATTCAAACCGATTACAAGAAGCTATTACGATTTTCGAACTGGAGGACGTGATCGCGTAATCGAGATAGTTTCAAGAGCTTGTAATGAACCGTTTTCTGGTCTGGTTGTGCTGCTCCCACCGGCAGATCGAAGTGATCTGTTGGTGGTACGAAACCAGAGGCTGAGGGTCCCATTACACCCGGACCCAGATTCGACCACTTGGGCGTCTGATCCGCCCGCCAACCATTCCATCCTTATCGACTATTTTTTTTTTCATTCCTCATTTTTACCTCCCCTGTTTGTTTTGTTTTTCCCAGGCCTATGAATTTTTGTTAATACGTAAAGGACAGGGGCAACGAGCGGCAAAAACCCCGCCCACATCTCCCGAAATGAGCTACAGCAAGCATAGGCCGCTGCTTAGCTCGTTGAGGGGCCTTTTTCTTCGCCAGATGGCACGGCCCGACCTTCACGGTCATTATGCTACCTAAGGCTCTGTCCCCACGGGCATCTTCGGATGCCCACCAAACGGTCCGTTACAAGCTGTATCCAAAAGGCCAAGGCCCGACGCGGTCTAGAGCGCAGTGTGAGAGTCGTAGAAGAAGAAATGCCACGTGGAGCTATTAGCTATTAACTGTAGTACCCTATGATGAGATCGGCGGTGAACAGGGACATAGTGAGGATCACGGTGTACAAGAAACATCGGGAACTCTAAAAAACAGAGATACAGCAAAAAGGAGAACAAATAAATTACCGCTAATAAGTTATTGCCAGCCTTAACTAACAGCAATTGGGCTGTAGGGCGAATAGTAGAGATATACTTGGCATTTCACTGGGCCGTAGTCAGAGTAAGAAAGTTCAAGGTCATTGTAAGGGCATCACTTTCATGACTTAAGTGTCGTTATAAGGCGCAGTGGTTGTGATGATTTGAAAATTTATATAGTTTGTCTTAACCCTTCTTTTCACATAAAAGCAACATCCCCCGATCTATAAAAAGAAACCCGAATTTATTCGACATCCAATCCTCTGAACTTATGTTACTACTCAAAGTTGCATGCCCTCTCTGATGTCACCAGCACAGTGTAGGGTATGACCCCAGTTGTCGCTTCTGCGGGGACGATGATGAGACCAAAGATTAGACATTAGGCGCGTTTTTTCAAGAGCCATATAGAGCAGAGCAGGTTAAGACCACACAATTGCAATAATAATTTGGTCTGAGCTGCTTTGGATAAAACATCAGTGCAAGAATGTAGCTCCGTTAGGTAGTCTGCGTTTGGAAATGCAGGCGGAGCAGGTGTCGAAGTTTTCGAAAAATTTACAATTTGGGAAGCACATAAAGTTCATTTCCAGTGAACAAAATTTTCGCTTTGTGTAATTATTTGGAGTAGTAAACATACAAAATAATTTTGCTGCCTAAATGAAATTTGTCCGATTGTATATGAACTAAGGATTTAAGTTCTCTCTTGAAATTTGAGTTGACATTTGAATTCTAACTAAACCAAGACACACTCCCAGCAAAAACATGCCCCGTTTTCGTGCTCGCTACCCTAATTTGCTCTAGATTGTTTTTTTTTGCCGCTTAACCTGCTTTACTCTGCCAAATAGTAGTATAGATTCCACAAGAGTTATCACTCCATAGAAGCTTCGCCTCTGCCAGGAGATTTGTATGTATTTTCAAATTGTATAAACATAGTATAAACTACACAGTGTAGATACACAAGAGAATCAATACATACAAATCTACCGCCGGAGGCGGAGTCAGCTTTCTTGTGAAGTCTATACAATTTGTCATTACATACAAATCTCCTGGCAGAGGGGAAAGTTATATGGAGTGATAAATCTTCTAGAATTGTCAATGCTCTTTGACTCTGCTCTGTACTAAAAAGAACGCACCTATTACTCGTATAAAGATACTGCACTTCATACAAAATAACCCACACAAATAAACCTCGCTGCGCAAATAATTCAGAGGGAAATAGCCTTTAGAGGAATAGAGACAAATGACAACTTCCTAGAAGCTTTCATTGGATGCGTAACATGTTTGTTAGTTAACATTACCTCTTTGTGTACGCACTATGGGAACCAACACATATGCACCTACTAGGCAGCGCGTTAATTTGTGTGAAGTGCAGTATGTTTGTGATGCTTAATCTTTGATGAGACTGCCCAGCATATTCTCTGTGAAGCACTCGCTCGTCGTAGCCTGAAGTGTCTTGGAGAAATTTTTCCAGATGCTGTGACGATAAGTTCATTCGAACTTAGGCAGCTGAGCAGATTTGTGGGCTTAAGCAAACTCGATTTCAGACTCTAGATCTTGGGTTATAGCACAATAGCCCGCTTATGGTAGTAGTGCTTGTGGGCCCTTCGGGCGCAAAACGGTGTTGTGTTGGACGTAAGAATAAGCCAAAGACTTTTCCACCTTTTGTGGAAGTCGCTTAAATAGACAGGATGCCTATGCCAGAAAGTTGAATCATCCGAAATGTTGCTATATAGTAACGAAATTTTAACCTCTAAAGCCTCGATTCCATTGAGCAAGTTTACTAACTACAATCCTGCGAATTAACTAGCTGTTAGTAAACTCGCCCAATGTAATTATGTTCACTAGATGATTAGCAGGTACTTCAGCTTGAGCGAAAAAAGTTGAAAGTGTGGCTACTTTACTTGCTACTCGTTTAAGTGTGTATTATTGTTTTCAAAATGTAAATGCGTGATGTAATTTACACGAACTACGTATACAGGGTGTTACATGTACTGAGGCTCAAACGAAAATGGGAGATAGAGGAACTTGTCTTGAGTGGAAAATCGTTCCACACTTACTTCCGTTTTTGCACCGTTAAGGAGATAGCGCGATTTTAAGGACGAAGGATTTTCATCGTACCTGTGATCACTGTTTGATCTCTAACTTCTGCTGTACTTAGCGTAACGTAATAATTCTGGGCTCGTTGGAAAGGACACAAATTGTTCTTTCTAATTGCTATCAACTGTGTCGATCAGTGTTATACTTTTTGAGAAAAATTAATTTTAATGACACAAAAATAATAAAAAAATAGAAAAAAATTCAAAAAAGTCCTGTTTTCTCCAAAAAGGACCTGATTAACCACCAAATTTTATTATTTTACATTTTCGGAAAGCCCATAAAATTTCCCTATAAGTCTGCAAACAGAATTTCTTCATAGGTTGAATTGTAAAGGAGCGGGGCTAACAGTTATCAAGCACGTTCCCTTCAAGTAAATCTGGTTTGACACCCGTCATTCGCCGAAGGAGTATGATTAATAATAGTGAGGACGAAATAAAAGAGTTGAAGTATGTTTATCATGTTTATTTAGTTTATTATGTTTACAAATAATCTCAACATGTCCGCCGCTGTGGAGCAAGCACAAGTGGTATCGCCGATGAATGGCATTGGTGGGGTTCACACGCAGTAGTTGGGCTCGTAACTGATCGCATGCTTCGGTGATACGGGAAATGAGCTGTTCTCGTGTATGAATTTCCTCTGCGTAGACGATGCTTTTCAAATACCCCCAGACATAAAAGTCCATGGAAGTTAAGTCGGGAGATCGTGGAGGCCGTGCAATGGGACCGCCACGACCAATCCATCGATCCAGGAAATTCGCGTCGAGCCATCGACGGACATTAGCACCATAATGCGCTGGCGCTCCATCGTGCTGGTACCAAAATCTGACCAGTACACGGAGTGGTATATCCTCTATGAGGTCTGGAAAAAGTTTCCTCCAAAAATTCGGCATAATTGGTGGAATTGAGAAATGGGGGAAGAAATACCGGACCGATTAAAATTATTTGTAAACGTAATAAACTAAATAAACGTAATAAACATACTTCAACTCTTTTATTTCGTCCTCACTATTATTAATCATACTCCTTCGGCGAATGACGGGTGTCAAACCAGATTTACTTGAAGGGAACGTGCTTGATAACTGTTAGCCCCGCTCCTTTACAATTCAACCTATGAAGAAATTCTGTTTGCAAACTTATAGTGAAATTTTATGGGCTTTCCGAAAATGTAATAAAATTTGGTGGTTAATCAGGTCATTTTTGGAGAAAACAGGACTTTTTTGAATTTTTTTCTATTTTTTTATTATTTTTGTGTCATTTAAATTAATTTTTCTCAAAAAGTATAACACTGATCGACACAGTTGATAGCAATTAGAAAGAACAATTTGTGTCCTTTCCAACGAGCCCAGAATTATTACGTTACGCTAAGTACAGCAGAAGTTAGAGATCAAACAGTGATCACAGGTACGATGAAAATCCTTCGTCCTTAAAATAGCGCTATCTCCTTAACGGTGCAAAAACGGAAGTATGTGTGGAACGATTTTCCACTCAAGACAAGTTCCTCTATCTCCCATTTTCGTTTGAGCCTCAGTACATGTAACACCCTGTATATGCAATAAATGAATTATGAATTAATGAAAAATGTCAACGGAAATATATACATAGTTCTAATGCATCAGCTGATGCAACCTTTTGCTGATTGTCTGTTAGTCAGCGCGGGAGTCGTGGTGGTAGCGAATAGAATAAGATGTTTAAACGAAATAAAAAGGAAAGCAATCTACAGACAGTGTAATATGAAGATATGAAAATTGCGGTGCATCGAGCAATTTATTTAGGGAGTACGCGATAACAGTAGCGACTTTTTCTAGTTGTATACTTAGCCAGTTGTGACGATTGCATATAGCAATCGTCACAACAGCGCTTGCTGGCTCGCCGGCTACTTTTCTCGCTGGTGTGTAGCTAGTGAACTCGCTCAATGGAATCGAGGCCTTAGGAGTAACTAACGCGTTGTGCGATTCCCCACAAAGGGCTAAGGCAAATAGTATATGAAGTACTACATTGTCGACTGAAACTGAACTAATCGAAAGTGAACGAGTGCAAGGTGTAAATGAAAGGCAAAGTGAAAACGGAAACAAATGAAGAGCATGTTCACATTTCATATTTACGATTGTCAACTCCGCGTAACATCGCTGATATATCATGCATATTTATTTTAGGAAGAATTTGCTATTTATCTTCATTTTTGTTTGTGCTCATTGTGTACAATAACGGGCAATTGTTATCCGTCGTGCACACTATGAGTCGCCTAATCTTCGCTCATGCAAAACATAGAAACGCCATTATTTTTCTAGTACGAAAAGGAGGATCGCTCGCTCAATGCGACTTCCACTACGAGTATATGCTTACCGAAAGACAATGTGTCCATAAATAATAGCAACCATGGCGATCCAATAAGGCGAGCATCCGGACCATACGGATGCACCGAACATAAATAACCCTGGCATACAGGGGAACTTGTTAAACAACGCGTCTGCGTTTTATCTTATTTGCGATCATCGTGACTTGAGCACTACAGGTCTCTCATGTCTAAATGATTGCCCTGGATCCCGAATGGGGCTCCATAGTCAGAGCCACCACCGAAGGGGGCTAAAGCTACAGGCTGGGAAGAGGACCGACCGTTCTATCAAAGACTGTAGTACGAGTAGTAAGTAATTAGAGCCAATTGTCGCTGCCGCTGTGCTTATGGCGACAGGCTTCATTACATAGCAAAAAACGGTAATTCCACGTTTAACCATGCCACTACACACCACGATAATATCAAACAAGACTAGATAAAATCGTCTCGGGCTCCGATAACGGCCACTTTTCACAAAATAATTGCCATTATTGCTTGTCGCCTGTCAATTATGAAATCGCGATATTACTTCCGTTTTGTACTAGCTGCAGGTTCTTGGGCTAGCTGGCGGGATGTTTCAATAAGGAACAGATGCTTTCTTCTGTTTTTTTTTTAAGTGAGCGTTCACGGCAGACCAAGTCGATTGCACACTACCTTGTATTTAGTCAACCGCTTGACAACTCATTAAGTACATTGTAAAACAAATCGCAAGGTAGGACCTTATTTCCAGATACTTTTTTCTATCTGAATTGTCCGATGCGGAAGCATATTTCCTCATTCAATGGACTGTAAGATACCTTTATGTCTGAAACGCCAGTATCATCTAAACCAGAAAATGAAATTCTGTTTCACATCAAAATGTAAACTGGGTCTTCGGTATTACTCGACAGTCACATGCACCGACCCATAATCAAGACATTGATGAAGATATGGTATCAGCAACGAAGAAAGTTGTCAGGCTCGTGCTAATCCAGAACTAGGTTACCAACTAGGAGACCAACTGTTTGGTCGCATGACGACGTTCCGCAAGAAATAAACCATTGGCCCCTTTATTAATTTGCTGCGCTGCAATAAACTATGCACCGGTTAACAGCTGCAAGCAATAAAATGTTGTGGTATTGGCACCCGCTGATTGTTTATAAACACTCCGGTGGGTGGTTCTCGATGTGTCTTTGGTACCTGTGTAGTACCTGCTATTAAAACAAATGTTGCACTTAAAACAACTGCAGAGCGTCCGCAGAAGTTGATTAATGGCCCCGAGTATGAACTGCATCCACTGTAGTGGAACAGTCGCGTCGGGATGATGCTACTCGGTGGTTTCTCTGGAGAATCCAAAGTAGCATGGAATGGCTTGGCATGGGACACAAATCAAGGTGCTTTATGTTCTAGAGGTGCAACTTGCAGCCAAAGAAGGGACCGTTATTGCTTCAATCCTTAAGATTTCTTACAAGTGTTCTTGAAGATTGTGGTCAAACGATGGAAGACATGAATTTCGATGTGAATGTGATCGCCAAGAGCCTTCTTGAGTTGCGTAAAAGGCGTAAAAGGGTTTGTGATGATGGGTTGGAAGAGTGGGAAATTCGTCCAATGAATATACATATATACGTATGTGTACGTACACATTTATTTTTTATGCGATATGTGTGGCAATCTCAATTGTTTACTTTACTGTTTCAAGAGTTTCATACATCCCGTATAAGTATTATTATTGTTCAGTCCAGTCAGCTGGGAACTGGATTTAGTGAAAAAAATCATGAAACACGTATTGACGTAGATGTGTCTTTGAATATAGAAAAATCAACATCACCCTCGCTTCGCCCCTTCTCGTAAGGATTACCTTCATCCCAACTAACAATTTAGCTTCTATATCAATTGGAATTGGACACTTGGTTTCATTCTGCACACCAAATTAGTATGCGTCTGTAGCTTAGATCGGTAACTCACCGGGCATTTTTTTGCTACTCGAAACACGGTCGTATACAATATTTTTTATTCCCAAATTCCCTCTGTTTAATTTCTCCAGGCTTAGTGGTTTCGTATGGATAGAAGCACTTATCAGGTCTTACATCTTTGCAAATATCCATGTACAAGACGACCACGTTAGTCTGAGAATTCTGATAGTATAAGCCGTGAAGCCTTGATTTTACTTGAAAACTCAGCTGTGGAGGTCTGCACCAATCTGGAATATTCTTTGCTTGGTCTTAAAGCTTCATTGTAACATACATTCTCCAATTAGTCTCCGATAAAATAAAATAAGCTATAACAGCCGTGTCACTTTCAAAGCATCACAGAACCGAACAGCGAAGTAACAATTTAGGGGAAAATCCCAACTAAAATATTTTAATATACTTTTAATAGTATGAGTTTTGATATGATTATGATTATGATGTTGATTAAAACCAATATCGTGGTTCCACGTTACGCCATTTCTTTTAATCATACTGAAATGTCAAGAGAAAACTTAAAAATAGATTTGCAGCACCCGCTTAAGGGTAATACGTTCATTATTCTTCAGCTGGTTGTATATTGTCTGCAACGAATTTCGAATAGTTTAACCTAAAAATTCGCTTTCGTAGAAAAAAAACCAGGCCGAAGCGAAGCGAAGTCCGAAGCGTATATACCCTAGACTTGTACAGACATAGTGGTGATACCAAAAGTACCAATTGCCAACAACCATATGCATTAAGAATGGGTCTCCTATATGGCCAGTTCATAGGGGAGGTTGGCACTCATTCAGTAGGATCTTGACCATTCTCAAAACCAATTATCTAAAATAACTAACCCATTCTACAAATATTTGTCGAATTTTTCAAGACGCCAGCTTCATTCTATCGAAAATTATTGCTTATTTGAAATTTCACTTGTAGGGGAGGTAGGGGTTCCTTGGGTCGGATCTTGCTCATCATTGCCAGCAACCAATTAGATCACACTACAAACATTTAACAAAATTTCAAGTCTCTAGTTTCACTCTATCGAAAGTTATCGCTTATTTGAAGTTTCATTTGTAGGGGAAGTAGGGGTTTCGTTGGTCGGATTTTACGTATTTATTTATTACGTATATTAGCCAACTGGATCCTACAACAAACATTTTAACAAAATTTCAAGTCTCTAGCTTTATTTTGTCGTAAGTTATCGCTTATTTTAAGTTTCATTTCTAGGGGAGGTAGGGGTTCCTTAGGTCGGATCTTACCCATCTTGAATGCCAACTAACTTAATCTTACTTCAAATATTGCGTGTTCCTTGGGTCGGATCTTGCCCATATTCAATACCAACTAAGTAGGTCTTACTAGCAACATTCCTCCAAATTTTTAACTCGGTAGTATCATTCTATCGAAAGTTGTTGTAATGAAAGTAATATTTATTTTTTTGAAATTTGTAAGGGAGGTAGGTGTTCGTTTGATCTGATTATGCCCAGCTTACAGAACCTTAAGAAGCTTCTTCCCTCAGGGTTGCATGCCAAAGGTCAGATGTCTACGTCAATTGGTTCAAGAGTTATAGACAAAAAACCTGAAAAGTAGGGTAGTACGGGGCTCTTTGTAAGAAAATTATTCTATTATAAGAAAATTACCGTTAGTTTTCAACTGATCGATTTTATTTTTCCAGGAGAGTATAAGATTACCCTCACTAGCAATATACCAAAGCTGGAGCTTTTCATGATTTTTTAATCGGGAGTTATATATACATTTAAATATTTTACATATGTAGGGGAGGTAGGCGTTCTCTTGGCCTGATCATTCCCAATTTCAATACCATCCAACTAGATCATACTACCAACATTTGGCCAAAATTTCAAGGCTCTAGCTTCATTCTATCGAAAGTTATCGTGCGAACGGACAGACATAGCTAAATCGAATCAGGAAATCATGAAAGAAATTAACTAGTGCAATCAGCGTTCAATATGCATACCCTAGAGCTAGGCGCGAAGCTACGAGAACTTTGGCGGTATTGTGTTCATATCAATCCTTTTTACGGCTGAGGAGTTTTTCTTGGCGGGGATTTTTTTTACAACAGGGTTGTTTTTGGGAGATATTTCTTTCGCGACCGAGACCGTCCATAATTATCGGCAACAAAAGACGCGTTCTTTTGCATTTCTTGAACTGTATAGGTTAATGAAATAACACGCAATACAACAAAAATGCTACCCATATGGGTTAGCGCTTAACGCCTAATTTATCGAGTGAAGATTCAACACTGGATAGCGCAAAGCTTTTATTTAGGACGCATCTTGCGGTTGCTAGAAGAAGTTCACTCTCTTCACGATGTTTCACTCTGTTTTCACCTCATCCACCTCAATTAAATTCAATGGGATTCCACATTTTTTCAAGCTGAAAAAGTGATTTTTGTCGAAATATTAGGAAACTACTCGGAATCAATCAGTTTCTTTTTGTTTTGTTGGTTTTGTCTATGCCATCATTTAAAATCCAAACTTTATCTGAGACAAAATCCATTTCATGTCAGATACATGCTTTTACCCTGTATGGGCAAGATACATGGTTTTTTTGCACGAAAGCTCAAGTAAACTACCCTTGACCCGGATAGCTGCAAAACAACGTGCCTAATGTTGTTATGTAGTGGTGGCATATTCTTCTATTCTATTAGCAAAAAAGATTGCTTATACCGTTTTGCTACATTAACAACCCACTAATTGCACTAGAGTCCACTATTGCACTATTGGACTATCTACTCCAATAATCTTCTCGTCAAACAGTCAAAGTTTTGAATATAGCAACACTTACCGAATTCGCTCGGCTGCTACTCAATGATTAAAATTGTCCCGGGTTCAATGCATGATGGAGCGATTCGACTTTTTTTAATAATACTTTTTTTAGCATTGAATAATCGTTTTAGCATTGAATAATTGTTTTAGCATTGAATTGGGTTTCCCCAGTAATGCAAGAAACCTCAAATCAATTCTCATTGATGTTTCGAAATTATACCATCGATATATCTTCTATAAGGCGGTTGTTACACTATAAAAGTTCTTTCACAAATATCTTTGACGCACGATATTTTAAAAGAACTTTGTAATGAACCACCTGCAATGGACCATATCCTGGTAGTGCTGCTCCCACCAGCAGATCGAAGCAGCACCTGATGAGTAATGATCTGTTGGTGGTACGAAACCAGAGGCCGAGGGTCCCATTACACCCGGGCCCAGGTGCGACCGCGTGGGCGTCTGATTCGTCCGCCAACCATTCCATCCTTATCGACTATTTTTTTTTATTCCCCATTTTTACCTCCCCTGTTTGTGTTGTCTTCCCCAGGCCTATAAATTTTTGTTAATACGTAAAGGACAGGGGCAACGAGCGGCTAAAACCCCGCCCACATCTCCCGAACTGAGCTACAGCAAGCATAGGCCGTTGCTTAGCTATTTCTTCGCCAGATGGCACAGTCCGACCTTCACGGTAATATGCTACCTTAGGCTGCGTCCCCACGGGCATCTTCGGATGCCCACCAAACCGTCCGTTACAACTTTTATGAATTACATATATTAGCCGCCTAAGGGGGAAGGTGTGCAAGCTTGTAAGAAAAGTACTTAAAACAAGCAACGTTCATGTCGCAAATCTTCCCTTAGGCGGCTATTACACTTTAAAAGTTCTTTAAAAATATCTTTTATAAAAGATATATGTGAAAGAACTTGTATAGTGTAATAGCCGCCTAAGACGGAATATAAAAGCATTCTAGGAGAAGAAGTATATAACATCCCCATAAGAATGTCACTTAAAGATTATCGGATGATTATAGAAATTCAAGAGAAAGTCTTCCGATAAAGTTCATATAATATTCACCTGCCATCGTTTTTTGGGGCGCCCGGTAGCGCAGTGTATTGAGGCATCAGTCTCACGTTTGACTACCGGCGTTTCGGGTTCGAATCGCGTCCACGACGACGTTCGTGGCCATGGATGTGCAGGAGGTGCATGCTGGCAACTGCATTCTCCGAAACCAATTTATGCCGTCGAAACGTCAACTGGGCCACATGGAACAGTCGACGCGCTATGCCCCACAAGGGGTTAGGGCAATTGAGAGAACGTTTTAGAAGGAACATTACGAGTAATGATCTAAATATCCTAAAAAAATATAGGATGGCTTTTTCTTGTTATAGGAATCTTATTGAATGATCTTGATGTTTTACCCGTATAACCATTTTGTAGTATAAATATAGTATGATTATTGGAGAACAGAATAATTTATGGAATAACGCTACTACAATTTACACCACAAAATACTTTATGGATTATTTATTGGATCAAATACTTCTAAAACGGAGTTTTACACGTAAATTTTCAATTTGTATGACTATAGGTGAGCTACAGAAGTGATTCTTTAATACCCGTAAACTTCAGGAAAATTGTTAGTTGGGATATGCACATGAAAAAAAAACTTCGCATGCATACATTTCGTGGCATAGAGTACGCTTAATGAATTACATTTCGGCTGCGTGGTGGGCACGTCCTGAAGAGAGGCATTATATACGTTTATCTTATAGAATTTACCACCAGGGATCTTGTGGCAATTGTAATCGGCCTGACTGGTAGCAGTACCGGGAAGAAGTAGCAGTACCGGGAAGAAATTCAGATATCCCTTCGGCGGAACTCCGGAGACTTGCTCATCATACAGCATGGGATGGTACAGATGTAAGTAATAGAGGTGAGTACCTTCTCGATCTTATCGCTAACTTGGACCTTAATATATTTAATAAGGAGAATAGCCCAACCTTCGTTACGAGATCAAGACGGAAAGGGCCTGATATTACTTTCAGAAGCCATCTGGCGGCCAACTGGATACAAAATTGAATATGTCGGAAGAACCATCTCTATTTGACCATAGGCACATCAAGTTCGTTCTAGATGCTTACCTATCAGAACCTAGTGTAAGACGAGTGACGAAAAAAATGAACTGGTCAAATTATATAATATCATTGCATGAAAGACTAGCGGCAATCGACAGGACCATCTCAGGGTAGCATAGCCTCCTACAAAGAAAACTGTCCGCTGTAAACCATCATAGACCACATAGACCAAATCCCGAACTCTCTTGCTTAAGAAAAGAATCCAGGAGGCTTTTAAAGAAAGCAAAGAAAACTGGCGAGTGGGATACATATCGTACTTCTCTCTCTGAGTATACCAATAAAATCAGATAAGTCTGCCAAAAGGTGCTCGTGGTACAAGTTTTGTGAAAGTGTCGACAACACAAACATGGCTGCGAGATTGCATCGTGTCCTGCTAAAAAGAGCTCTGAGGAGCGGACAGTAGTATAACAACAGATGCCAAAAATACAGTTAAAGTACTTCTTAGCACGCACTTCCCTGGGTGTAAGAGTTAGGCGATATTCAGATTAGCTACATTTTCAGCTCCGACGCAGCCACGCACAATAGCCAAGCATAGTCGATGGTATCGCATGCTGAGCGATGAGTGTGAATCCGCCCATTTTATGCTGTGTATCTCGACTGATATTTCAAGCAGTCGTGCAGCGCGGTGTCGTGTGTGTGAATTTCGCCTTAAAGCTGACAAGTACCCGAATCTAGTGGGCCACAGAGTGCCAGCCCATCCGACTGGCGAGCGGCGAAATCCATTGTTACTTCCGACAAGGTCAAATGGGCTATGAAATGTGTGTACACGGTCCACTGCCCTGACCAAAGAGGAATTAGTAGCTGCACTAAAACGAGGAAAGGCCGCCGGACTCGACGGTATTATGCCAAACTTCATCAAGAAGCGCCAAGCCGATCTGCAGCACCTACTTGTTGATAAAGCGCGGAATACAGACCCCTATCCCACTAAGTGGAAGGAAGGTTTGACCATAAAACTTCCGAAGAAGGGTAGTCTAACAGACTGTAATAATTGGAGAGGCATTTGTGTGCTTCCTGCCATTGCCAAGATAATAGCTAAGACCGTCCTGGAAAGACTACAGGCGCACTTAGAAAGCACAATTGATGAAGAACAGGCTGCTTTTTGATCCGGATACTCCTGTGTCGATCACATTAACACCTTGCGAATCATCATCGAGCAATGCACTGAGTACGATTCTCCGCTTCATTTGCTTTTCATAGATTCCGAAAAGCCTTTCGGTAGTGTGAATAGGGATTCTATATGGGCTGCCTTGGGCGGGAGAGGCATCCCTGAGAAGCTTATGGCTATTATTAAGGCAACCTATGACGGCGCGAAATGTCGCGTTCTTCATAAAGGTAAGGTGCCCCTGGCACTTTGAGATTCGCAGTGGACTTCGGCAGAGGTGCATCCTCTCACCGATTCTATTCCTCAAACTGATCGGCGATGTGTTGCATGCAGCCCTATCTGGACTCGACAGAGCAATTCAATGGACTTTGACATCTTATCTACAACATCTTGACTACGCTGACGACATATGCCTGCTCTCTCACAAAACCATGGATCTATCCGCAATGGCGTTAGATCTGGAGAGGGAGGCAAGCAAGGTTGGGCTGAAAATTAATACCAACAAAACCAAGGTTCTTAGCCCTCCATTACGAAAAAGAAATCCGACACCTATTGGCATCAATATGGGCAGCCTGTGGAGAAGGTGGACAACTTTGTCTACCTGGGTAGCATTGTTGCCGAAAATGGTGGTACGGAGCAGAACATCGCTCGTTGTATCAACTAGGCTAAATACGCATACGGCATGCTGTCCAAAATTTGGCAGAGCATCAAGACCAAGCTAGGTCTGTTTCGCGCTCTGGTACTGTTTGCGCTTTTGTATGGAAGCAGTACATGGAAAGTTTCCGTAAGGCTGAAAACCCACCGCGTAAGACAAAACGTTTGTTTTTGTTTCTGGAAACAACCGACCATTGCTTCTTATCAGGCAGCATACACCAAAAGAAACGAAACAAAACAAACGTTTTTGTTTCGATGCGTTTTATGACTGGTTATCGATAATGCATGCCTTTGAATATGATCAGCACACACCGAATGAGACAAACTCGTTTCAGACAAACGTCGTTGTCGATACTCGCATACATTGCAATAGGCGCAACACACACTGCATGAAACGAAACAAAAAGACAAGACAAAACAGAAAGACATGTTTCGTTGCCACTAGGCAGCCAGTTGTCTTTCGGAAACAAAATTTTTTTTACGTTTAATAGATGGTAATTTTATGTAAAATTTTGCAGATCATGGACGTCGTCGTTGCAAATTCAATTTTGTCTTATGTCAATACACACCAACCGAAACAAGACAAAAAATCGTTTTGTTTCACTGTGTTTTGCTTGGTGTGTACTGCAATGAAAAACGTTTTCTTGTCTTATGAGACAAAAACGTTTTGTCTGATGCAGTGTGTTTTCACACTAACAGTTACCAGAAAGTTTTCGTCAACTCATGTCTTCCTCGAATTCTAAGAATATTCTGGCCCCAAAACAATATCAAATGAAGAGCTAAGTCGGCGTACGGGGGCGATGAAATGATACGCATGCGCAAATGGCAGTGGATAGGTCACACATTGCGGAAGAGTGATAACTGCATTGCTTTGCATGCCATGGAATGGAACCCCATTTCCAACCAATGCCGACCATGAGGAGGACCTAGAATCACATGGCGTCGATCAGTGGCAAAAGAGTGTCATTCACTGTGTAAGTTTTTAAGGAATAAATCATTACCGAACATTTGGAAATGTTCAGATGTAGTTCATTTGAAAAGCACCAAGAAGTAGTTCAAGTCGGTTTGTAAAGCGAAACAGTCAGTTAAGCCAGAGATGGTAGTGAAAATCTTGCAATCATCGGCATAAAGCATGGAAAGACAACTGAGCAGCGGTGGTAGGTCATTGATAAAAGAACAGGAGGAGAAGGGGTCCGAGAATAGAACCCTGAACGACTCCAGACGACGGACACAAAGGAGAAGAAAATATACTTTTGGAGACTACTTGAGAGGAACTGTTGAGGAGGTAGGAGGAGAGCTAAAACACAAGGTGAGGAGGAAACCCAAGATCAAGTATTTTATTCAGTAAAAGTCTGTGATTCACTGAATCAAAGGCTTTGGAGAAATCGGTATAAATGACATGAGCGTCGAAGTGTTTATTGAGAGATTTGGAAACATAGTCAACGAATTCAACTAAGTTAGTGACTGTAGATTTATTTCTGCAGAAACCATGTTGATTGGGATAAATGAGATGACCGAAAAAGTCGTAAATGTTGTTGAAAACAATACGCTCAAGAAGTTTCGAACATAAAGATAACAGTGAAATAGAACGGTAGTTTGCAGCTAAGTTGGAGTCACTCTTTTTTGGAATAGGAACATAATAGGATGACTTCCATTGAGTTGGGAAGACACCGTCTTCTATACTTTTACTGAATAAAATGGTAAGAGGAGCGGAAAGGGAAAGCTATGTGTTTTCTTCAAGAATAAGTTGGGGATCCCATCAGGCCCAGAAGAAGGGTTGACATTAAGCGATAAGATAAGATGGTCAACGTAGGACGGAAGTGTGTATAGGTGGAGGAGGCTCCGATGAGAGTGGATCATGTCGGAGTGAGGTAACACGGAAGGCTGGCGAAAGGTACTGGAGAAGAAGGAAGCGAAAAGCTCGCATATGTATATCTTCAGGAGTATAAGCGATAAAATTATCGTGCGAAAAGGTAGACCGCATATTCCTGACATAAGGCTAAAGGAGCTTACTCTCCTTGTGGTTGACACTGTTTTCAATGTTTAGGAAGTATGCAGAGCGGGTGCTTTCAATAAGTTTTTTCGTCTTAGATCTGAGAAGATGAAAAGCTAAGAAGTCAGAATGACGCTGAGAATGCTTGAAGCACGATTCTTTCTGCGTATCATTTTATATATTAAGAGTGTAAACCACCACTTCGTGCCTCAAAAATATATAAGGGACCGGATATATTTTTGAGGCACGAAGTTTGAACGAACTCACAGATAATATTATAAAGGCGGTTGTAAAATGTTGATACAGCAGATTCACAATTAAGATCAAACAGAATTCTACTCCAGTTTACTTCGTTCAACCTTTGATTGATGGTTAAGTAGTCGGCTTTCCTAAAATCAAGTCGTGTATGAAGATTGCTCGAACGAGAGAGTTCAAAGGGAATGTTGAGGTTATTCAGGAGAACCGGATGGTATGGATCCATTAGTAAATAGGCAATGGTATCCCTAGAGGATGACAAACAGGACATAGGTAAGTTACTTAGGACAAGGTCTAGCATACGGTCCATGAAATTGCGAACAGTATTAAACTGCAATAGATTGCAGAACTCGATAAAAGATGATAGTGACAATAAAAGGGATGGTGAAGACGAGGATAATGGAAGACCTGGAGAATCAGGCCATCGAATATTGGGGAGGTTGAAGTCACCACAGCTAATAATATCTGAATCAGACCGCAATATGTTACTAAGGTCGGAGAAGTATTTAAAGAGGCTGTCATAAACTAACAAGGAAGAATTGCAAGGAACGTTGATACATGAAATTAGTAGAGATAAAGACGGGGAAATGGAAACAGAAACGATAACACAGTCATAAGAGACAGAGTCGCTGGTAGATATCAACGAACACTCGATACAGCTGCGTACGGCGATAAGAGCTCCTCCACCACCAGACTTTCCAAGGACATCAAAATTACGATCACAACGAAAAATCTGGTAGCCATCCAGTATTTCACTATAAATGGAAGAATTCAACCAAGTTTCAGTCAAACAAATGATGTCATGCGATGCCGTCAGGGCCGATATATTCGGATCTAGAAGCTTAGTCCTTAACCCACGAACATTTTGGTAAAACATAAAAAGTTTAATTTCCGCGTTTTGGATACGCGATGCTGCGGAAAATTTCTGTTAGTAAAATCTTTAAGCAGAATTCCAGTTGGCCAAAAAGATTGTTCACAAGGCGTGCACAGATCAGCAGGAATGGTTAACTTGAAAGAGGAAACTACCCTATTGGGAATGTTCTCCTTCGTTAGTTTTTTACATAACCCTGTCCTTACCGAAAATCACCTCTTACAGGCTCTTAAACTGCTCAGTCGAGCGCCGATATTTATCAGTTGTAGGCATCGGAGAGTTTCGTCAGGGCAAACAGTATTAGACCTATTTTATCTGGTCTTTTAAACAGACCGACTCCGTTTGAAGAGTTCTTGGAAGCTTTATGAAGACATGTGAATTTTATGAAGACATGCCACTTCTGGCACAGATTGAATGTTTTCACAGTGTTTCTTGCTTCTTAAATGAGATGATGGTAACTCAGCTCGAGGCTTCGGTCCAAAATTTTTGTGTTGCGCAAGTTATTTATTTATTATAATTGGGGGAGCATAGTAACCGTCGCATTACTATTAAGATGCATTTATCGATAAGCACTCATTAAGATGAAAAAGTTTTATTCTCAGGGTCTTCTCTACTGGGTCCCGAGTATGGAAATGGGACTTTTGAGAAAATTCGTAGATGCCTGCCAGATGAGTGGCAAGATTTGCTGGTTCACAACTTGCAATAAGGAAGTACAATATTAAGGTATCAGTTACCCATGTTAAGTATCTCACACATGCGGAATGGAACTACTATACTCAAGTTTTTTAGCTGAAAGGTATAGTACGTTATCACCTATTTAAAGCTCAAGTTAAGACAATATTCTATCTCTTACCAATTGTATCCTGTACTTCAAACTTACCCATTCATTTTCAAAAATAGCCAATCATCATAAACAAAGTTCAAAATGCGGTAATAGTTTCTACGATTCCAATTGCTTTCACGAAGTTGTAGTCGAATATTATAGCTCCATTAACATAATCTTTATTACTCCTTTCATCGATTACTCAAATCAAATGCAAACATACATTCTTTTCGTCTTTTCAGGCGTGTATCTTGGTCCTACTACGGACGACCGACGGCGCGTCGTCGTCGGCACGTTCCATACACGGTTCAATGAAATTCCGCGTACAGATTCCGCTGATTCCACTGTTTAATCGGCCGTTTGCTAGTTCACTTCCAGCCATTATTACACTCCATGAGCATTGACTTAACAAATTATTGCGATTAAAGTCAACATCGATAAATAATTGGCCTTGACTATAATTAAGACAAACTTGTGGCAGGCACACAGATTCAATTAGGCAATGATCAAAGCGGTTTCGGACCGATCGCCGCACCGAATGAGGATAACAAGCGAGCTGAATGCAAAACGACGACAGAGAGCCACGGTCTAGGAAAAGGCTTATGTTTGATAACAGAAAATTATTATTGATGAATTCGGAAGTGAGGCAATATTTCTACGGAAATTTGGTGTTGTGATGCCTAATTGAAATGTAAGTCCTTTTTCATTGTTAGTTTATAAATAAATTCGCTCAGACGATGTTGAATTTGAAAACCAATCAACAAAACAAAAGATTGAAGGCAGTAACTCAGGGTTGTAAATAAAAGATTGTATTGTAGAATAGCTTCAGGCAACACTAGAAAGCTTGATATGCTTATAATTTACTTTTATTTTTGATGTGTAAGCACCTTATGGCGCGGTACGGTGTAAAACCGTGGAATCTGTAAAATGCTTAACTAGCATTAGTCTGTGAGGACTCTCATTTGTATTCAGTTCATTTTATGTACACTACATAGAGTGTACAAGGAACAACTCCTATCAGAAGCTGTATAGCTGAATCCGTGGCACGCCCGGGCTAATATCACATGGTCCGGGCTCAAGTTCCCGTCGCGCATAACTTTTGCTTTTTTTTTAAATAAATAACTGGCGTAACAGTCCTATTTTGGACCAACTCCTCGTGATGGGTAGGCAAAATCTCATTACTGGATCGTGATGGTGTGTTTTGTGTAGAGGCGTGTAATCAGCAACACGCAACCGAGTTATTTTTTTTATCGAAGACTTCCGCATTCAGTAGGAATCGAACCGGTGCCCAGTGCATAGAAGGCGAATGTGCTAACCGTTGCGCCTTCCGGACTACTGTTTTTTTTTGCAAAGACCAATTTGTTGCTTTTGCATAAATATAAATGAATAATGCTATTTTAATTATGTTCAAGTGAAATTGTGTTCTGAGGTCTGTCTGTCTGATTGAGTTCTTATGACGGAAAAGTAATCATCCGATGTTTTTTGGCTGTAATTCTTTTATGAATGAAAAATTTTGGTTCTGCTTTAGGATCGTGTTTACATATACAAGTACATATGTTGTCTTAAATTTTTTTCCATCAAGTCGAGAAAATGGTATAAGTCAAGTGGCCGCCGCCAGAATTGATGACCCTACGGGCCCGTTTTATGGTTTTTCCATCACTTTTGCCAGAACTTCCGGCGGTAGGTTCTTGCATTCTCGGCGGATATTCTCTTTGAGGGCTTGAAGAGTTTGGAGCTTGTTTACCCGTGACTATAAAGAAACCCCCAAAAATAAGAGTGGAGCGGTCAAATCGAGTTATCTTTCGGTCGTGGCTCGTGCAGTGTGTGCCGTTGTTCCGTCCTGTTGAAACCATATGTCCTCCAGTCCCAATTTATCCAGTTGAGGAAGGAAAAAGTCGTTGATCGTAGTTCTGACTCCTCCAGCGTAAACAGTACACCATGCAGTAACTTTGATAGTGTGTAATGGCTCTTCGTGGGTCATATGCGGGATTTCGGTGCCCCAAAAGTGATAATTTTGCGTATTCACGTTTACGGAGAGATGGAAATGGGCCTCAACTTTCATGAGGATTTTCGATGAAAAATCATCCTCCTCGTGTGTCGAGATTCTCGATGACTTGAGAGTAGGCTAGACGCGTTTGGGGGTCAACAGCTAAGAGCTGATGCACTGTCTGCACTTTGTACGGGAATATCTTCAGGTCTTTCACCAAAATTTGCTGAAAAAACAGCCGGCTAATGCCCATTGTTATGGCACGTCGTCTGGTCAATATTCCGGGGTCCTCTTCGACATCTTCGGTTACAGCGGCGATATTCTCTGTAGAACGGCTGCTCTGGGGCCGGCCACGCCTGCAAACATCTCGTGTTGTCCCAGTCTTTTCAAGGCGAGCGGCTAAACGCCACAGTGTTTGCCTGGTTGATGTCGGACAATTGGGAAAGTTTGCGCTGAAATTCACGCTTCGCTAATAACACAGACGCACTACTCTCCAAAAAAATGGAAACAATTATTCCGCATTCTTGACAAGTATAGCGTTCCATGGGTTATCAATGTGTATTCTGCATCTGTCTACTTGACAAATGGCAAAGCAGAATTGACATTTGCCGCCATTTGCAAAAATTATAGTATCTTCCGATGGGGTGATCACTTTTGTACGATTCTGGATATTCATTTTCCCCATATTGATGTTGTTGTTCTAATAGCAACGTCTTAGCGTAATATACATGTGTGTGTGTAACCTATATATCAGCAGCGGCTTCCTCTCTCACAGTGTCGAGGCCTAGAAACTTAGCGGCATCGATAGGAGCCTCCTGCAGAGCTCTGGGTGGAGGTGGAAGCTGCTGAGCATTTAAAGATGTGACAAACATCATGAGGTGCAGCGTGAGAAACTGGATACGTTTGGAATGTCATTTTTGATGCGAGACAAGCACGAATAAAGACGAGAGCAGCACCCAGATTGAAGCTGTGCGTGCGTGGTTCTAGTCGATCTAGGTAGACTGTTCTCGGTAGGAGAAATGGCAGATTGGGCATACGCTGGAATTTTTTACTCCGCGGAAAGTGTAATTAAAACCTTTACTGAATTTTATTACTGCCGGATATTGTTTTTAATACAATATCTGTATAATAGAATGATTATCAAAAAGAAAAGTGTGTAAAAGTGCGTGAAATTAGTACAACTGGTGAAACGACGTTCTGACCGACTAGACAGCTCTATTGCTGCAAAACCGCGCGTCTATTTTTTGGCTGCCCGCTCTGTTTTTGTTGTGTGTATTCATTCGCTCGCAGCAACATAAATCATCGCGTCAAGCTTTGTTGGTGAAGGCTTGCTTGCTACTTGCCCCAACAACACGGCGCGGTGGATGCCTGGAGACATACCCGTCCGTGAGTGAGTGAAAGACTGAACGGTTGCGTAGTAATATCACCAATCTGCACACGCCGTGTAAAGTTGTGTGAGTGGAATATCATCGTCAACTTCATGCCGAGGTCGGTCGACCAAACCGAATCAGCAGGAAGGCCGTTCGAAGCCGATAACAGAGCAATCGGATCCTTTCAAGAAGAGCTCCATGCTTCAGAGGTCGACAACGACCTTTGCACCTGGTAACAGTTGCTTCTTCTAAGGAGGGTAGAAAGCCACTGGAGGAAACCGACAATTTCGGGAAGCTTGGAGAACTAATCGTTGACTTGATGGATTTCATTGTAACTAAGTCCAACATCCACAGCGGCGCGGCGTCAAAAAAAAGTGAAAAACATACGGATTATGTGCAATAAAGCGAAGGAAGAAATTCATGCAAAACAAAAACGTGAATTTTTGCTTGTTCCAAGTAATAAGATGATCAAAGTGAACAAAACTACGCAAACGTCACCAAGCGGACAGGCTGAAGCGTAGCAGAGAAAAGGAGGAGCAAATTGCACTGCAAACCCTAAAGAGGAAAAAGTACAACTGCATTCGCCAAAAAAAAGCAGCCAACCCCACTGAGAACGAGTTCCCGAACAAAGACTTTACAACTGGAGAGGATCCAAACGCCTGGACGAAAGTCGAGGATAACAAACGGACAAAAATGAAAAATGCGGAAACCAAAGCGAAACCCACGAAAAGAAAGAAGAAGAGAAGCCCTGATGCAATGGTCATCTCGCAGAAGGGAGATATGACGTAAGCCGACATTCTCCAAAGGGCAAAGTCTGGGCCAGCCTTAAAAGAGCTGGGAAATAATGTCAGTCCAATAACATGGACTCTAAAGGGCTATCTCCACTTCAATATGAAGGCCAACTGCGATATTTCGGCAAAAACATACCAGAGCGTAGCTGAAGTCCTGGGAAACGCAGCTGAAGTGAAAATGCTGCGCCAGGAATTACGAATTGAGTGCCATGATCTTGACGAGATCACAATGAAAGAGGAAATTTGCGCAGCATTCCTCGAACGGATAGAAGTGAATTTACAACCAAAAGCTGTAAAATCGATCAGAAAGGCATATGACGGCACCCAAATAGCCACCATGAGCCTACCAACGGATGTAGCAAATAAAGTACTTGAAAGATGAAAAGTTAAAGTTGCATGGGCAAATTGTCGAGTATGGGAACAAATATCTATTAAAATATGCTTCAAGTGCTTTGCTTTTGACCACTTCGCAAAAGAGTGCAATAGCAAACACAAAGATGGAATAAATGTGTCGCAAATATGGCGAAAAAGGGCACAAATCGAAAACATGCTACAAGGAGCCGTAATGCTGCGAGAATAAAGAAAATGGACTACAAGTTTTCGACTGGAAGTTTTAAGTGCTCCGCATGTAAGAAGGCTCTTCAACAATCACGTAAATGAAGCTGGTTCAGATCAACTTAAATCACTTTCAGGCGGCACAAAGTCTGCTGTCACAGACAATAAGAGAAAAGGGCATTGACGTGGCGATCGTCTGCGATCAATAAAAAATTAGAACAGCTTAAATTGGGTGGCGACAAATAGAAACAGGCAGTCACATGGTCATGTGGAAGACATGCGTGAATGAGGAGTATTGAGAGCAGCTGCGCCGATGAATATTGATCCCAGTAGCCATACAACAAAACGATGCTGGCATATATAAAATACACACACATGTAGTTTCCTTCTTGCGTTTAATGGGGTGTGGCAGCTTTTTGCCATTGGAGGAGTACCAACCGGGCTTCCCTGCTTCATTTGATGTACACTGCGCAACGTGCATAAGGAATAGTCTTAGTCAGGAGCTAAATAGCCCATCGGGAGCGTTCTCAAATATTTTGTTTCCGGCCATATTATAGTACGTTTTTGCGCCCGATGGCCATTGTCATTCGGTCACCGCTCTACGATACTAATCTAGAGCTCGGATTTCAAATCTCGGTGCGATCAAAAACTGCCTGTGGGTACTAATGCAACTCTCACAGTGCTTCGAGCTTGTCAGTATAAAAACGGCGGGGATAGGAACTGCATGCTAGCATAGCAACTGCACTTCCAAAAAGTAGATTTGCTATCGAAACGTCAACAAGGCATAGAAATGCTAGAGGTGTTGATGCGCTCATGCCCCTTGAGGGGTCAAGGCAATTGTACTGTACGTAATATGGTAATTCCAGAATCAGGATTCCAATCTTTGTCAATTAAAGAAAGCTAAGGCATAACATAAATTATACTATTACTTGATGAATGTTTAAAGTAAAATTAACACGCTGGAAAAGGCAGGCTTCGAGCCGACAGCCCCTCGATCGATAAGACCTGCTGTATATCCATTGATCTATACTAATCCTTCCCTTTTGAGGAAAATTGTGCAAATATAATAAGACCTATAATGAAATAAAAAATAAATGCAATACAAATGGACACCGCATATATTTAATTTCTCGCATGTGTTGCATATTCACTCAGTATTTTCAATTTGGCGTCGTTTCATAACACAATGGGTTGTTTACGCATATACCTCGATTTCGGAAAGATTGGCTCGGATTTATTTATTTATTTTTATACCCTAAACTTATAGTACTTATAGGGTATATTATTTAAAGGAGACTCCGGAGGTATAGCAATGTATATAATAAATGATCAGGGTCACCTCTTGATTTGATTTAGCCATGTCTGTCCATCTGTGTGTCCGTCTGTCTGTCTGTCCGTCTGTCTGTCTGTCCGTCTGTTTGTCTGTCCGTCTGTCTGTCTGTCAGTCAATAATTAAATGTATCTGTAACTCGCGGTTAAATATACGTGAGAAGCTCTTGCTTTGGCAGATTGCCCGCGAGGGTAATCTTATACTTTCCTGGAAAAATAAAATCGATGGGTTGAAAACTAACGGTAGTTTTCTTACAAAGAGCCGTGCTACCCTCCTTTTCACGTTTTTTGTCTATAACTCTTGAAGCAATTGACGTAGACACCTGATTTTTGGCATATAGCCTTCAGATAAGATGGGCATATCAGACCAAAGGAAGGCCTACCTCCCCTACAGATTTCAAAAAATTAAATATTCCTTGAACTACGATAACTTTCGATAGAGTGAAGCTAGACACTTGAATAAATATCACTTGTTATTAATAAATTTCATAATTTCTAAAAAAAGAAATATGGGACGCATTTATAACAAGTTGTTTGTACTATATGTTCTTGCAATGTGCATGTGCGAATTACTTTTAATGAAAATTGGGATGGTATCTTCGGTTTCATTCTGTATAGAAACTTAGAATGCGTCTGTAGTTTTGCTTGGCAATGCACCATGTATTTTTGTTGCTACTTGGAGCTCGAACCTCAAGTGACAGTGTTTCGAGTAGCAACAAAAATGCATGGTGCGCTGCTAATCTAAGCTACACACGCGTAGTCAGTTATGGTTTGCAACTTCGCTGAAGATGCTGTACCGTCTAATCGAAATACACTTACGGGCCGCTATGATTGGTGGACGCAGCTCTGCATTCATTGTTAATTTATTAATTGCCTTGACCTCTTCAGGGGCATGGGCGCGACAACATCTCTTGCATTACTATGCTTTGTTGACGTTTCGATAGCATATATTTTCCGGCTAGTGAAGTTGCTAGCATGCATCTCTTATCGGAGCCGTCTTTATACTGATAAGCTCAGAACGCTGTCGGAGTTCTAGTAGTACAGCAAGGCAGTTTTTATTAACGCACCGGGGATTGAACCTTCGCCTCTCTAGATGTGGCATCGTAGAGCGGTGACCGAGACCACGCGGCTACCGAGCCTTGCGTTTGTTGGTAACATATGTATATTTAAAAATTTCTGAGTTGCAATGAGTACACGTTGGTTGCCTTCTTGGATATTGAGGACACCTATAAGAACGTCAATCTGGCGGCTAACTCGAATGCTCTCTCGAGTCTGGGTGTAGATGACCCACTCTGTGAGCTTATTAGTCTGATGCTTACATCTAGATTTATCAGTACCAGTTTGGGACCATCAAATGTACGCATACATATGTGTAGGGAAGGTGTCTTTTCGCCCATACTTTGGAACTTGGTAGCTAACAGGTTGCTTCTAGATTTGGAGGGGGTGGGCTGCGAGGTTGTTGCATATGTGGACGATATTGTCGTAGCTATCTCTGAAATGTTTCCCCGGGTCCTTAGTGATATTATGCAAAATGCCCAAATATTGTGTCTCAATGGGCTAAGCATAAGTGGGTGTTGGGGTCAATGCGACAAAACACCAAGAGGAGCACTCCACCTTCTTTACTACCACCATCGCTTGGGGAGACGACACTGGTCCTTAGCGATAAGGCCAGATTTTGGGACTTATATTCAATATCCAGGAAATAAAATATTCAGCACGTTACTAAGGCAACAGTTGCGCTGTACTCTTGCAGGAAGGCCTGAAATAGGCATGCGACCGAATGTAGTCTTCTGGTAGTACGTATGAGTCAAATGCCCCATGTTAATGTATGGGGTCGTAGTTTGGTAGACGGCACTCAAGAAGGCGTGCTACAGGACTCCATTGAATTAAGTTTAAAGATTAGATTAATTTGTATTACTATCAATCGTGCTCCCAAAACCACAAAAATTGCTGCTTTTGCTGTACTGTTTAATTTGCTTCCTTTGGACATATTGACTGAGCAGTTGGCGGCCATTACCCATCCGTTTTCGAAAAACCGGCAGTGGAAAGAGTTTACTATTGGTCACTTGGCTATACTGGACAATCTAGATATTCCAGGAGAAGCGAATTGCACCTCTCTGGTGTACTCCCTCGACAAAGGCTATACCAGTCTAAGATCCTCGCGCCAAAAGTGAGGCGTAGATAGTACTCTAGGGTAGAAAACTATAAGCTTTTTTACTGATCGCTCCAAAACAGAAGAGGGTGTTGGTGCTGGGTCTTCCAGGCAAAGATCACTGCAATCGCCGAAGTTTTGTCCTGGCTGAGTTGTAATGTCGTATCTTCTAAGTGTCACCATCCACTGTCGAACTCGAACTCGAGCACGAACCTGCTACAAAAGTCCTCTGGATAGCTAAAGACACACACACACACAATTCACATAAACGTGAAGAAAACCGGTCCACTTGTGCTTTGTTCGTGTTCGAGTTCGACAGTGTATGGTGACACTTAGGCTATTACTATCTATACCGACAGTCAGGCGGCGACAAAATCCCTGGACGCTGCACTTTTCACTTCGAAAACCATAGTGATGTGTCGCTCTGGTCTCAAGGAGCTCAGCGACTTCTTCGACATTACTTTGTGTGTTGGATTTCGGAGCATAGTGGCTTAAACGGTAACTACAAGGCAGATGAGCTGGCTTGGCTGGGCTGGGGGGATTGTCAACATGGGATGTTTTCGCACTGTCAAAATACCTATTGCAGCATGCAAGAAGCTAATCAAGACAAACGCACTAAGCCGTGCTAATATCGGATAGCTCACTGGAAGTAAATGGAATATTGCAATGCAAATTTGGTCCACCTTCAATCCTAGTCGCTCTTCGGGGCTGCTGATGCACGAGAGAAGGCATTTACCTAGGGAATGTTGTGGTGATTATTACAGGACATTACCTGACAGGCGATCATGCCAGACTCCTTCGGCTTCCTTTCAATGATTATTGCAGATACAATTGATACCTTCCTGTGTACTTGCCTTGCTCAGGCCTGTAGAAGATAGAACACTTTAGGCTCCCCCTATTTTATTGACCTGGATGACTTCAAAGTCGTAAATGCTGGTCATCCACATCGCTTTATTGGCAGCTCCCTGTGGTTTGATGACTAGCCCCTTATAGCGTTTGAGCTTATGAGGTATTACAACGGATCCAGTGGATGTCTATGTGTGCTGTATTCTGGACAGCAGCCTCTTTAACCTAACCTTGCCTATGGTATTCTGAATGAAACCAATGTCACCAACCCAATTTTAACTGCAGAGTTACATGGAATTTTGTGATAATCCAAATGATTTGTAAGGGGGTTTTATATATCAAATGTTTCGTTTTTAAATATTTGAATTTCTTCATCCTTTCTCGTATCTTTTGTTAAATTATAGTTCACTATTGTTCATTATTTATATCACTTTCGTAATACATATTATAAATAACAATTGAAATGTTATATTTTGTTGCCCATTTCACTTTGCTCTAATGGCTTTCCAAATTCAGTACAATCAGTTCGAATCGAATATACATTAATATTCGCTAATAATGCAAACAAAATATTGGTCTGGTACGTACATTAACTTTTCTTGATTCCGGTAAAAGGAACGAGTGTTTTGCTTTCACTTATTCATTTTCCTAATTGTTGTTTCTATACATTACGAGATAATTTTCTTGTACTTAGCATAAGTGTGCCTACAGAATAATTTCAATTTAATTTCAATAATTTATTATTGAAATTGGTCAGTTCGTGTTCGTTCGGTCACCGCTCTAGGATCTAGACCTAGAGAATGGAGGTTCGACCCTCGGCACGAACCGAAACTGCCTGTAGGCACTAATAGAACTCCCACTGCGCTCAGAGTTTGTCAGTATAAAGACAGAGGTGCATACTAGCAGCTTTACGTCCGAAAAGTAGATTTGCTATCGAAACGTCAACAAGGCACAGAAATGCAAGACATGTTGACGAGTCCATGCCACTGGAAGGGCCAAGGCAATTAACAATGTTTGTGGAAAACTAGTTGATGAATCAAGGCAGCACCTGAAGAGTGAACCATCTGGTGGACGAAACCAGGGATGGCTTTTATGCCGAATAAAATGGTAGTAGTGGGGCCATAGCAAGAAGGGCCACTGCCACCCTTTTCACTCAACTCGATTATCAAGGCTCGAAAATAAATACTCGTACCGTACAATGCAAGATTAGAGAAAGCATTTCATTTCATTCTTCTTCCAATACAGAGTGTTCCAATTCGACCTCATAATCTCTTCACCACGCGATTCCTTGTGCGATTCTAATACCACAATTTAAATAATATTTCCAAAGTACTTAAAAACCAATTAAGAAATGTTCAGTAGTTGCTTACATTCAACCCGAGCTGAAAATTGCTCCTTGGGTCGACCAAGGTTTTCAGTGTTTAGTTTTAGTTTGTAGGCGTATTCTGCATTTTTCCAATTAAAGTGCTCTGACTACTCAAAATTAGAAATTAAGACAAAATTATATAATATTAATAGAAAATATTCACAATAAAACACGTTTTTTTCCTTCGTAATACAATTAATATTGTATGATATGTAAGTGAAATTGAGAAAACTATGCAATGCCCGGGTCGGTGGGCATCCTATGCTTGCTGTAGCTGAATTTTAATAATAAACTCTAAACCTTACCAATAAAACGCCAAGTTAATATTCTGAATCCAGCAATAAAGGGTCTCTAAAACACTGAAAATTTCCGTCATCCATGTAAGGGCGTTTTGCCTTATTACACGACACACGACATCATCCCCAGACCAATTTGGCTCTAAATTTCGACAATGTAACGCAAAAAAAAAAACCTATAGGCCCGATATCGCGATGTTCGCTTAGCGTTTATCCTATCGCTAACGCTCAGTGCCATCTATCCTCCGGTTAAAATTTATCGAAAGAATCAACCCAGACACCTGATTCCGGTTGCTGAGCTTTTGTCGGCTAATTTTGAACATTCAAATAAAAACAATAAAACTGGCTATAAGGAACAGCGTTCTGAAAATTCATTCGTTGGGAAAGGGTTTTGATAAAAATCGGTCGCAAATGGATGCTGAGTGACAGTACAGACATAAATAGAATTGTACGGATGGCAGGATGATACTAAAGAATCTGCTAACTTTACTACACCGTTTGTCAAACTTTAAGCACGCGTTTCTCAAACTTTGAGTTCTAACTGTCTGTTAGTTAATCGGCACTTTAAAAGGACATTGAAAAATTGGCCCATAAGCATTATATCAAAAATAATGCAATGGTACAACTTAGATTATATTCAAATATGCAAAAACAAATAAAGATGAAGAGAATAGGCACCTTCTCGTCAATTCATTTTCGGACGCAAAATCGCTTTCTTTATACATTAGAGTACAACATGAGGAAGCAAACTATAAAACTCGGTGCTACGGTCCAAGAGCCAACTCCCCAAAAACCAGCCATTGTCAAAAATTACATGTTTTCAAAATGGCTGGCTGCTCCTCAAATGATGTGTGGCAGTTTAATATCTGTTTTTATTTTTTACACGTAACCGTCACTTTTAAAACTTCAAATACAGTCGAACCTCGATATCTCGAAGTGCCAAAGTACCGAAAGTTTGATATAAGAAAAACACGAGTAATTAAAAAAGAAAAATTAAAAGAAAAACCGGTCGATAAATCGAATAGTCAATTGCCATTAGATTAATGGGGCGACCGGTAGCGCAGTGTGGGTGTGCATCAGTCTCATGTTTGACTATCGGCGTTTCGAGTTCGAATCCCGTCTACGACGACGTTCGTGACCATGGATGTGCAGGAGGGGCATGCTGGCATCTGCATTCTCCGAAACCAGTTTATGCCGACGAAACGTCAACTGGGCCACATTGAACAGTTGACGCGCTATGCCCCACAAGGGGTTAGGCAAATGAGAGATTAGTTTAAGATATCTTCAGTTCCATTTTTGTTAGTTCGACTAATCGAAATTACAAAATTATTTCTGACCGGTAAATTGTTTCGAGAACTAGTTACATCCTTTACAAAAATTTGACCGAAATTTCAAGTCGCTAGCTTCATTCTATCGAAAGTTATCGTACGAACTGGCAGACAGACGGGCAGATAGACAGACCGGCAGGCAGACAGACATAGCTTAATCGCCACAGGGGCTGACCTGTCATCATTTATATGGGTTAGGTATAAAATGCACATGTTCAGAATCCACAAATCAAAATCTACCAATCAAAATCCACTAGTTCAAAATCCATACACGATGGATTTTTAGTCCCTAGAACTAGGTACTAAGATCAGTTTTTCGTGCGAAATTTCATACAAAAACTACCAATAGTTGCGTTCGCACGAAAAATGTTCCTTCTCTAGGCTGGTCCTAACTTTTTTCGTGCGAAAATGTTGCACTTATCTCTCCCACGAAAAAGTGATAGTGGAAACATCCACACAGCACATATCCGCGGCGCTCTACGCGGCTCTTGAATTTTCTCTTCTCACTTGAAGAGAGCGATCACCACTGTAACGACCAATTTCCACATGAAATAAAATGCAAAGTAATTATTTTCGCATGCAAATTGTCAACAACGGTGTGGAGATTTTTGTATGTGAATGACGATACCGATAAAGGAAAACTGATGATATAAGACTCATTTCGTACTGGTACTTTTCCATTCAAAAATTTATGGATTTTGGATTTTGAAATGGTGGATTTTGAACTTGAGGATTTTAAACTGCTGAATTTTGAATTGGTGGATTTTTGACAGGCTGAATAGATTTTCCATAACATAACGCGTAAGCCAAAACTAGTAAATATGGGGTGATGGGACCAATTCTCTGAAGTACTGTTGCAAACATTTCGAGTCTATTGGTTAGGACATAAGGACATTCTTGGGCATGAGGCGAAATGGAGGTAACACGGATGTCTTCTGAACCGGGGTAAATAGGAGAATGCGTAGTGAGTACTGTGAAAGGTATGGTGAGTCCATTGATCAGGACAAAACCTAAGTTGAAAGTAAGGTACGGTATGTAGCGAATGGAACGATCCGGTTGCGGTGAGGATATAACAGAAAAAAAGGAAACGGGAGTGTTGTCTAAGCCACCCTTAACTCTTTGGTGTTGATATAAGCGCATTCTTGGAAATGGAAAATTCATCAATTCATTAACAGTATACCAAAATGGTATTAAAAGTATGTTAACAGTGAGCTAACAGTGCATTAATTGTATGTTGATAGTACATTAAAATTATGTTAACAGTGGAATAACAACATGCAACAATGCAATAGATAGATTCAATGTCAACATTGAATTTTATTCGATTGAGTTCATCATCATCATCATCGTGGCGCGACAGCCCGACGTCGGGCTTTGGCCGCCTGGATCATTGTCCTCCAATTATCTCGGTCACGTGACCGCGTCCTCCAATTTTGGGAGCCCAGCAGCTGCGCGGCGTCCACACCTACTGAGCTCTCCCAACGAGATCTCGGTCGTCCTCGCAGTCTCGCTCCATCGACTCGTTCTGCATTCATTACTCTCTTAGGCATGCGATCATCGTCCATTCTTTGTACATGCCCTGCCCATTGAAGTCGTTGTAGTTTGACGATTTTCGAGACTTGCAGCTCATCGTACATTTCATACAACTCATGGTTGTACCGGATGCGCCATCCATCTCGATCGCAAACAGCCCCGAAAATTCGCCGTAGAACCTTACGTTCGAAAGTGTCTAGCATGTTTTCGGAGGCTTGAGTTAGGGTCCATGCTTCGCAGCCATAGCATAGCACTGGTCGTATAATGGTTTTGTACACGCGGAGCTTCGTGTTTCTGTGCACATGTTTCGATTTCATTATGGGGAGAACCGAGAAAAAAGTCTTATTAGCTAACTGTATCCGTCGCTTGATTTCGTCAGTTTCGTTGGCGTCCCTTGACAGGTTGCAACCCAGGTAGATGAAGTTGTTCACGAACTCGATGTTGAGGTCCCCCACGTTGATGCTCGGTTGTGCAGGTGTCCTTGTCACCGATTGCATCATTATTTTAGTTTTACCCTCGTTAATACGTAATCCAACTTCCTTTGCAGCGGTATCGAGCGTATGCAGAAGTTCTTCTGCGTCAGCCAATCTTCGGGACATGATGTTGATGTCGTCGGCGTACGCTGCTAATTGTGTCGACTTGATGAGTAGCGTCTTGCTGTTGTCCATATTCATGGCCCGAATAACGTATTCCAGTGCTAGGTTGAAGAGCGTCGGTGCCAGTCCATCGCCCTGTTTCAAACCAGTGCGTGTTTCAAATAGATCAGTAAGTCTATTCTGGATCCTGACTTGTGAGACGGAGTTGGTCATCGTCATCTTTGTCAGTCGCACTAATTTTGCTGGTATACCAAATTGCAGCATGATGTTGTACAGTACTCCACGATCGATACTGTCGTATGCCTGCTTGAAGTCGACAAAGATCTGGTATACGTTTACGTTGTATTCCCAGCACCTCTGGAGTATCAGTTTGACTGAGAAGAGCTGATCGGTTGTGGAGCGACCAGGTCTGAAACCGCTTTGATATTCGCCAATGACTCGTTCTGCGTACGGTTTTATTCTATTTTCCAGAATTTTCGTCAAAATTTTATAGGACGTACAAACTAGTGAGATGCCCCTGTAATTCTCACACCGCAATTTATCTCCCTTTTTATGAATTGGACAGATGATGCTTCTGCGCCAATCGTCTGGGATCTCCTCGTTCTCCCATACTCGCAGGAGTAATTGATGTATGGCATCAACTAGACTCGTTCCACCGAATCTTAGCAGTTCAGCTGAGATCTCGTCAGCGCCCGGCGCTTTATTTCGTTTTAGTGACCGCAACGCGAGATCAACTTCCTCTACTGTCGGGGGTTGAATGGGTGGGCCTAGATCAACAATATCATCGAGAGCTTCCTGTGTGGGGATGTTAGATGGTCGGTTTAGAAGCTCTTCAAAATAAGAGGCCCATCGTTTGTTAATACCATCGGTGTCGCTGATGATGTTTCCATCCTTGTCCTTACAAAGGCTAGTCCTGGGTTGGTAGCCGTTCTTAATTGTATTTACTAGTTTGTACGCTTGTCTGGTGTTCCTATTAGCTAAGTTTTCGTTTATGTTCAGCAACTGCTCGTCAAAGTATTTACGTTTCTTACGTCTAATTATTCTATTCGATATTCGCCGTAGCTCGTCATATTTTTCTCTTCTGGCTCTGGTTCCTCGTTGAATCCATTGTCTGTAGGCCTCGTTTTTCGCGTCAAGTGAATTTTTGCATTCTTCGTCGAACCAGTCATTTCGCGCTCGCCGGGCTTTATATCCCACGACCTTCTCTGCGACATCCTTGATGGTACCCTTGAGTTCTTCCCAGAACCCATGGACGCCTGTGTTGCTGATGTTGTGTAGCATAGGTGATAGTTTTTCCTCAAGGGCGGTAGTATACGCCACCGCTGTAGCATCACTCAAGAGCTTATCAACCGCAAAGATTTTGGGAGGGCTGATTCTTGACTGGTGCACTGAGGAGATTCTACATCTGTAGGTCGTCTTCACCAAGTGATGATCTGAGTCGCAGTTTGCTCCTCGATAGGAGCGGACATCCATGACACTAGACGCCCATCTCCTGCAAATGAGGACGTGGTCAATTTGGTTGACGGTATGTGCGTCTGGAGACTTCCAGGTCTGCTTGTGAATGCGTCGATGCGGGAAACACGTAGAGCTTACGACTAGATTCCTGCTGCAGGCGAAGTCGATAAGTCGCTGGCCGTTATCGTTACATTCTTCATGGAGGCTGTGGCCTCCAGAGGTCCCCCGATGCCAACTTTCATTCCCGACTTTCGCGTTAAAGTCTCCCAGCAGCAATTTGACGTCGTTTGTTGGAAGTGAGTCGAAGAGAGTTTCAAGGCGGGCGTAGAACTCGTCTTTTACTGCGTCTTCTTTAACTTCAGTGGGGGCATGCACATTGATGAGCCAGAGATTGAAGAATCGAGTCTTGATGCGAATCGCACACAGCCGTTCATTTATCGGTTTGAAGTCAGTAATATGCGGTTTGAGGTGATTGTCCACTATAAATGCTACTCCAAACTCCTTGCGGCCCGATGGTTTGCCACTTGTAAAAATTGTGTGCGATTTCTTGTCATTAATCTCGCTGCCAAGCCAATTTGTTTCCTGGACTGCAGTAATGCTCAGTTTGTACTTTTCGACCTGTTGAAGGAGGGCCTTCTCGGCCCCCGGTTTGTTCAGGGAGCGTACATTCCAGGATCCGAAAGAATAATCCTTTATTCGTTTGCGTGGTCGTCGTTGTTGATCCGTCCAATCCGAGGCTTTTGTTCCAGGTTTCTTGACATGGAGTGGTTTTTACAAGGACGAGTTGTCAGCACGTCGCTTAACCCCATTCAGGGGATGACCTCGGAGATAGCTGCTTCAGATGGTTTAATAAACGTGCTGGAGCCCACACAACTATGTAGCAGGTCTAACTACGCAAGTCATTCCATCCTACTAGACCTGAGACGCTTAGGTGTTTGTCAGCCATTCAGGCTACAGCTATCTGCCTTTTCCAAACTGTCTTATCGCTAAGACATTGGCCGTCAGCGAATTGATACACTGCCGTTACCATTGGGCGCCCACGCGGAGGACTATGGAAAAGGTCTTTGCCCCCGATTGAGTTAAACTGATTTATTTTAATAAGTGGTAAATTAATAGTGGTTCATATTTTCACTAATTTCGAGATCAGTATGTCAGAATCAGATTAAAATAAACAAAATAAACTATGCTTCCGTTCATAAATAAATCAGTTTGATTGCAATAATTGTTTCAATTCAATTTCAAGTTCAGATTCCATGTAAACCCTGAATAGTGGAAATGAGTCACTAATTTTTCCGATTAATTTCCCCTATTTATGGTTTATATGTCGCGCTTGGTGGCCGTGATCGTTCGGTCATTGCTCTACGACACTAATCTAGAGCTCGGAGTTCAAATCTCGGCACGACCAAAAACTGCCTGTGGGTACAAATAGAACTCTCACAGTGCTCCGAGCTTGTCAGTATAAAGATGGCGCGAATAGGAAGTGTATGCTAGCAACTGCACTTCCGAAAAGTAGATATGCTACCGAAACGTCAACAAGTCATAGAAATGCTAGAGATGTTGACGCGCTCATGCCCATGGAGAGGTCAAGGCAATTGACATGGTTTATATGAATCTAAATTTCTGAGCTACACAAGCAGAATCATAATCGTAACGATTAAGATACTGAACGCAGCCAATATTTATTTAATTAAATAATAAAAACCAGTGATCAACAATCAGCTATTGCAGCCACTTTCGTCTTTCTGAAACATATATATAAAATAATACGAGTATGTCTGATCCAATATTTTTCTTAACAAGGGAAAAGTTTCCGTATAGTTTTTGGGGGCACCATGAAATAAGCCATTTGGAAATAAGGCACTAATGGATAATTTCGGCTGAAACCGAAAGTGGCCATGCATAAATTCTTTCGGTTTCACACTCAATGCTTAATTTCGTTTAAAACGAAGGTGAGTATGTATGTACATGGCTATTTTCGCTTTCCTTCGCATACCTTATTTCGGTTTGAAATTGTGCATAGCAAAAAAAATGCTGGATGCAGATATGTTAGGACGAAACGGCTGTACAAAGAGTGAAACGGGCGACCTAGGGCTACATGCGGGGGTTCGCAACGCCCTAGGAGCGGAACTAGCCCAGCTCGTTCCAAACCGAAATTATCCATGCACACTTGTGCGATACTGCGGATTGTGAATTAACAGTCGCTTGTGTGGGATTCGCTCGCTCCGCGCTTAAGGGATCACAACCCTCAATATCGCACAAACATGAACGCTCGCTTTGCTCGCTCTGTGTATAACAGTCCCTTGTGTGGGCTTCGCTCGCTCCGCGCTTAAGGGATCATAACCCTCAGTATCGTACATACATGGACGCTCGCTTCGCTCGCTCTGCGTACAACAGTCCCATGTGTGGGCTCCTCTCGCTACGCTCGCTCCGCACTTAAGGGATCACCACCATCAGTATCGCACAAACATAAACGCTCTGGACACTGCATGGTTATTTTCGTTTTTATCGCATGCCTTATTTCGATTTGAAACCGATATTGTCCAAGCAGAGCTTATTTCGTTTATTTTCCGATGAATACTTTCCTTTTCAAACCGAAGTATCTATACGGATTATCTCGTATGCCTTATTCCGCTATGGCTTATTTTGGTGCCCCATTTTTTAGTTGGTTTCGAATCGGTGGGTTTTGATTTTAGTGGATTTTGTACCAAACCCATCACAGCGTTAATAATAAAGCATTTGATGAAATGTATACAAATGTTTTAGTTGCGCTATTGTGGATAAGTTCATTTACATAGGGTCTGATACATGAACAATCTATACTAATTTCTTCAGGAAAGCAGGATTTGCTTAATCCATAAAATTTTTCCAACAAGTGCAGAACTCGAAAGCGTGTGATTAAATTTTCTCAGAAAAAGCGAAGTAGGCAGAAGAAGAGAGATATCTGCGCAGTTTTAAAACTTTTGCAAAAAGCAATACCCGAGTCCTCCGATGTTGACGTTTTGTTTTCACTTTTTGTTTCTACTTTGAACTTCCAACAAATATCTTTAAGTTCTACTTCCCTTTTTTCTGATATATTAGGCGCGTTCTTTTGCTTATCTATCGAGTGTGTGTGAGGCTAGGGTAACGAATACCCATTACACAAACAACAAGTCGCTTGTTGTTAGCGATATCTGCTGTGTCAAATGTTTGGGTACCCTAAAAAGGATCGGCAGAAATAAGCAATAGCCGATCAAATTCTGACTCTTTTGAATGGTGTATGTGGCTCACATAAATAAGAAATTAGCTCCTGATGCAATATTCGCCAGTAAAGCTTTCATTTAAGTTTTTTAAGTTAGCTACTTTCATTCAATTCATACCCCATCTAGTTCAATTTAAATTTCCATTCACAACTTCTTTTGCTAGTAATATAATAACAAATTCAATTTTTTCCTTTTTGTGGAAAACAAATGCTGTAAATGTGATAAAACGTCTACTGACTACTGGAATTGAATATAATTAATCAGATTTAATGGATCTTTCAGCAATTTGTCTTTTTTATTTCATGCAATCAACTTGAAAATTTATGCCGGCTTTAGTCAGTCGGTTGGCAGTTGATAGCGAAAAATTTATTTCATTTCAAAGTGTGGAAAGCAACATTTAAGATGCTCAAATCTATCTTGCATTCAGTGAATGCAATCTTTGTGCGTTAGGTTTATACTTTCCTTTCAGTTAAGCGCGGCCTGTGTAGCAAAAGTCCCGTCCGTTCGGCCAATTCCGTATGTAACATAATCCTTTCAGGTTGTCGAGAAAGTTTGATCCTCATGCAAGTACCAGAAGTCATTTCTCATCCGAATAAATGAATTTGCCGTAAATTCACATTTTCTTGAATCATTACATGAATTTCACGTAAGACGCCGCGCGCCGCGTCGACCATTTGGCGGAAAATCTGAAAAAGATCACATAACACGACAACGGATGCAATGTCTTTACTTGGTCGCGCGTCTGTAAATAAAAGAAAACGATAGGTACCAGCGAGGTGGAGGGGCGTTTTTGAAGACACCTCTTCTTGGACATTGGTTGCATTTTCTGAACAGAACCCAAGAGATCGTTAATTTATTAACGAAATATATCAAGTAATGCACATATGTACTTCAATGTGCTTAAACGTTTCATTCTTGTCTTTCAGACATTACGAGTAAGTGATATGGTACACCTTCGCACAATATTTTTTTAATGCAACCGATAAATCTGAGCGTCTTAAGGAGTTTTTGACTCTCGCGGGTAATCCCTGCTCCGGGCTGTTACTGGTAGAAATGCGATACAGTAAAATGTTATACCATGGTGTACTTGTGTACTAAACACAAGGTGCCCCGCTTAAAAATCGCCATAGGGCTAGGGTAGATTGTATACTCTGTGGGTGGTCCCTTTATCTTCAACCGTTACAGAGTTATTGAATTTTTTACCGTTCATGTAAAAAGCAAGACTTTCTGAGGTAAACTCTCTCTCTGTCTCTGTGGCTTAGTAAAATTAAAAACTGACCCTATTTTCTGAAGCTACATAAAATTTCCATTAAAATCACACTTCCGTCGTTGCGAAATTAATCGTGACTTCCGAAATACAACTGTTTCAAATTGGGAAAAAAATCCAAAATCCATTTTTCATGGAAAAATTAAACCTTTGAAATTATGCACGTCTGCCCCCTGACCCCGTGATAATATCCAAAAGAAAATACGTCCGTCCGTCCACGTCTGCATGTATTTTGGCCTTAAGAGAATGTATCGCTTATTTAAGTTCCATTTGTAGGGGAGATAGGTGTTCCTTGGTCGGATCTGCTCCATCTTTAATACCAACTAACTAAATACCACTTCAATCATTTGACCAAAATTTCAAGTCGCTGGCTTCATTCTGTCAAAAATTATCGCTTATTTAAAGACTCATTTGTAGGGGAGGTAAGGGTTCCTTGGGTCGGATCTTGCCCAGTAACAAATAACTAGAGCTTACTATCAACATCCGACCAAATTTTAAACTCGCTAGCTTTATCCAGTCGAAAGTGATCGGAGTTCAATAATATTTCAATTTTTGCCATTTGTAGGAGGGGTTGGTGTTCCTTTGGCTTGATTAAGCATATCTTACTAGGACTCAAGCAGCTTCTCATCTGAAGTTTACATACCAAAATCAGCTCCCTACGTCAATTGGTTTAAGAGTTATAGATAAAAACCCAGAAAAGTAGGGTAATGCGGAGTTCTTTGTAAGAGATGTACCGTTATTTTCAAACTGATCAATTTTATTTTTACAGGAAAGTACAAAATGACCAATTTAAGTCATCTGCTAAAGTTACCGCTTTTCACGTTTATTTAATCGGGAGTTATAGATACATTTAATTATTTTGAATATGTAAGGGTGGCAGGCGCTCCCTTAGCCGGATCACGACCATTTTCATTACAAACTAACTAGATCAAACTACGAACATTTGGCGAAAACTTCAAGCCTCTAGCTTTATTTTATCGAAAGTTATCGTGCGAACGGACTGACATAGCTAAGTCGAATCAAGAGGTTACTGCTTTACCTCCGGAGTTAAAAGTTTCAGAAGGGTTTGTCTACTCACTATATTTAAATTATTGACGCGTCTCTAATTTTGCAATTTATCTGAATCGCACTGCATTTTAGGACAGTCGCATACGTTTCCAATTTTCATAGCAATTTTCATATCATCCGCAAACTGTCTTACCCGCACGTATTCACAATTTTGGATGATATAATTTACAAAGACCAAAAGCAAATATCGGCCCTAAATGATGACATCCTTGTGGAACTCCCAATTAGCATCTTATCATAGAGCGCGATGTACAGCTATTTAACTTTTTCAACTGAGTCCTATCAGTTAAGTAGAAGCTCATGCAGCTTAGAAAAGTCAACCGTATACCAAGGAACGACGTCGGGCTGTCGCGCCACGATGATGATGATACCTAATTTTTTTAATTTACGAAGCAAGATGTTTCATCAACTCTATTGAAAGCCTTCGAGAAGTCGGTATGCACCATATCAACCTATATTACATTCCCTCTTCCGTAGATTCAGCAACAAATTTAGTATAATAAATAATACTAAATTTGTTGTAGTTTATCTACCTTTAAGGAAGCTTAACTGGACTCTAAAAATAAACTCGTCCCTTAAGTTGACATGGCGATATCAGCTCGCTGATCAAAACATCTATTTTCTTTTTAACAACCAATTCAGAAAGCTTTAGGATAACCGATAATTTGGCTATAATCCTATAATTGTCTATATTATATTTTGAACCCTTCTTTTGACCTTCCATTCGTCAAGAAAAACACCTGTGGACAAAAAGATCGTTAGATATTTAGTCCTCAAAGCGGTAATGGACTGAAGCCGCATTCAAGAAATTTCTGCCTTTTGCCTAGTATTGTATTTGCCGCGAAACGAAACGAAATGTCAAATCCCATATAAAATTAACATTCGTTTCGTTGACGAAACTTTTCGTTCCGCTCTATGGTATTTTATTCATGAGCACAATTGGATGATGGATTGGATTAATGGTTCGTAGTATCCAATAGATGGCATTGTTTTGTGGTGAATTCAATTTTGCAACTTTACAAGCTGCAGTACACTTCGAACAAGAACGGTAATTTTGACGTCCTGATATTTGGCAAGCTATTCGTCTGATTGCGAATCCTGAGGACGCATTTAGACGCTCAATCATAAATTATCCGAATCATAAACTCATCACGACATGTTCAATGGCTGCGCTCGTAAGACGCCAGCGCTGAGTCAGCACTAAGAAGCGATTAGTGCAGCATGGCAATTCGTCGTAGAAGCGCTTCGCTGTACTAAGCGTTTGAACTTTTAGTCAGCATAAAATTTTCTCGCTCTTCTGGCTCAGCGCAATATTTGACAAGTGCAAAGATTGGCAAACTTCGATTCTAGCCTCGGTTGTGTTGTGTATGGTCAATGGCCGTGTTTTAAACGTAATTGTTAAACCTTATTGTGGCAAAGAAAAGGAACATTCCTGTTTCACGAATATTACGAGAATTCTCTCTATTGCAATTAGAGAGAATTTTTTTAATTCCTTAATTTCCGGCATTTTTGCTTTAGGTAGTCCATTTCCGCTTTAGGTGGTAAGAACCTAGAACCCACCCGGGGGGATTAGTAGGTCCTAAAGCGGAAATTTCCTGAGTTTTGTGAAAATTCTCCCTAATTTAATAGAGATAATTGTTCCAATTTTTGCCAAACAGGAATGTCCCAAAGAAAGTTGTTACCATATCTTGTGTGTCACCTGGGACTCATAAAAGCAAGAAATTTTGAGTTTTCTGTCAAATGCTAAACTGGACATGGCATTTGACAAATGAGACAGACGGTATGCTGTTTCTAAAACACGAAAATAATCACAATGACTGTGAAGCGCTGACTCTGCGGTTATTTTTTAAGGAACGCAGCTAATATAATTTTCCTCGAAAATCGATTACGCGCGCTTTTTAAACAAAACAGAAGTGTATTTCATTGACATTCAGTTTCGGTTTCATCTCTGTACTTCTGTTTTATTTAAGAAGAGCGCCGAAACGATTGTCGAGGAAAATTAGATTGAACATATCGTGATGATTATATGATTCTGATGACTCATGATTTATGCCTGCTACAGACAATGGCCCATCGCGTCCGTCCACACAATGTGCTTCGATGGGTCATCGGGAAATTATGCATAGTGGGCCACTGAATTTGAAAGTTGTCGCTCTATGCGCCACGGCAATTATAATTAAACGGATTGCGTACGACAGAGGTTCGGTGATAGTAGCATTGCGATGATTGTATAGTAGCCTGTCAACTTCAATCAGCTGTTCAAAGTTGTTATAGGTGCGTACTCGATGGGCCATCGAGTGGAGGAAAAGAGCTCTCAAAGCCATTTGTGGCTATCCCATTGCTTATCGCTGTTGACAGTATTGACAGTTACGCGCCATTGGTCACTGAATGGCCGGAGATGGGCCATTGTCTGTAGCAGGCTTTAGATATGAATATACAAATTTAGTGAAGTACATATGCAATGGGGCTCGCAGGTGTATACAATTATTTTATGTTGAGTATTCGCAGAGTCAATTCCAATTAATTTGAAATTTGGTTCATTTGCAACTACACAGGTGCAAGAGCTTGGCCAACTAGCTTTTCATAAGTCGGAATGCGTCTCTAGAAGTGTTGTGCTAGCGAAAACTTACTTTTTTTTATGTTATGTAATGTAATTCAAATGTCTAATGTCGAGTAAACAACCAAATGCTTAGTGTCAATAAGGATGTCACGAATGTCATATTTTTCACATTCGTGAATGCGAATTTTCGGGATGCGAACCTTTTCGCCCATCAGGCGATTTCTAAGGGGCTCGTATATAAGGCCGGCTGCACTGAATAATTGCTCACTCGGAACACTGGCCGGTGGAGCGCTCAGATATTTGCGGGCCAGATCTGTCAATTTGTCGTATTTTAATTTAGTTTTCCACCAGTCGAGAGGGTTTTCATCGAGAGAGACTCGTTTTTCTTTAAGATAGGCCTTCAATTGAGCTTTTATTTCACATTTTTTAGTGTCTCCAGATTCTACATCTGAGCTTTCGTTTTCGCTTGAAGAATCTAGAATTTCTGCCAGGCTGCTTATAAGACTCTTAGCAGAACTTGTTGCAGGCTCATCAATGTTGCTTGTTATTCTACTCAACCTTTTAGTGCCTGAAGCTAAACGCCGATTATTATCACCATCCCGGTTACAAAGGCTTAGAGCCAAGTCAACAATATCAGAGTGGACTTGATCTATCACAATATCACTGAAAAATTTATGCTTGTATCGTGGGTCCAGAAATGTGGAGATTGTGAACAAAGAATTATTCTCCAGGTTGCCAAACTTGTTGTTTATTTCGGTTTTGATAACTTGTATAAAGCTGATAATAATGTTATCAACGATGTCGCCTTCAGTAGGTAGCTTTGTGTCATCGAGACCTTTTTTCAATGTGTAAATAATCGGAATCACGGACGAAATTAAAGCGTGTGAGCTGCTCAAGTTGCGTGTAGCTTCTTCAAATGGCTTAAGAACTGTTACGCAGTACTCCATAGCTTTCCATTCTTCGGGTGATATGTTGGAAATGTTAGTGTCGTTACCATACAGGCACAAAGCATCTTTTAGTTTTAAACACCTTTCGAACATATAAAACGTGCTATTCCATCTCGTTGAACAATCTCCTATAACAGTTAGTGGAATTTGATCTGGATTTATTCGCTGTTGGATTTTGGCTAATTGATGTTGAGCGATAGTCGAATGATTAAATTGAGTGGCGATCCTCTTAGATTTTTGAATAATATTCACTAGAAACTTTTGAGAGTTCAATCCATTCTTAATATTTGTCTGTAACTTATGAGCAGTACAGTCTACATCGTTAAAATCGGCCAATGTCATAGCACGCTTCATATTTGAGCCCTCATCTCTCACCATGCAATGTACTTGCTCCTTAGTAATATTCCATTCACTCAGCATTGATTCAAATTTGTTTGAAAAAGCATCGCCAGTGTGTCTGCCTTCAAATTCCTCGCACTTCAAAACAACGTTTAAGCAGTTGAAGTGTGCCGTTATGCCGTGACAGGTTAGGCTAAGAAGTGATACATTCGCACTTGGCTCCGACCATATATCAGTCGTAAATGACATGTGTTTGAAATCTGCTAACAAAACTTTGATTTTTTCAGCAATTTTGACGTACAAAACTTCACAGGTATGCTCAGTAAAAAAATTACGACCTTTTACAGTATATTGGGGCGCGACTAACTGCATCAGCCTTCGAAAACCTACGCCTTCAACGAAGTTAAATGACAAGTCTTGTAATGCTATCATTTCACTTACTCGGCAGTCGATTTTTTGCGATAATGGATGTTTGGTGTCCCATTGTTTCTTTTTCATTAGACTTTCTTCAATAGATAATTGTTTTGTTACCTCTTTTAGTGAAGTTTCTAGCGGTTTATCCAATTTTGAAGCCTGTGCCTCCGATTCAGTATGGGTCAACATTTCGTATTCTTTGGAATGAACGTTTTTCAAATGGGTTCGCAACGCCGAGATAGTGCGCCCAATTGTGGAATAACTTTTCTCACAAACATTGCATTTCGCGTGATCTCGATCGATAGGCGTAAAAAATTGCAATATTTCACGGCGGCGCCATGGAAAAAACCGTCAAAATACAACACAATTCTAAACTCACAAACTACTTGTTTATTACAACTGACTAACAACTAAAACAAAACAAGCCAAACTAACCAAGCAAGCAGCGAGAAAGAAACGCTTTCTATTGGTCGAATAGAACACGTGATGCCTTGTTCGTTCGAGGATCGACCAACGCACAGCCGCCGGGCGAGAAATACACGACACGACCTGTACACATTCGCATTCGCAAAACATTCGCATCGCTTGATGCGAATGCGAATATCGATGCGAATGCTTAAAATGATGCGAATCATTCGCATAAGCGAATGCGAATGCAAATATTCGTAACATCCCTAGTGTCAACATATGTTTGTGACGTCTACCAAACATCTGGCCTATTACAGTGACGACTGGTGTCGAACAGTGCAATTATTTCGCTGGAGCGCACCATGCACTTTTCGTTGCATTTCGTTCCGAGCAACGCAATACCAGGCATAAAACGGAAACGGACACAGAAACCGTACAGTAGGAGCATGAGCATGTACAATATAATGCAGATTTCATACTGGTTCTTTTCCCTACAAAAATTTATAAATTTTCAACTTATTTATTTTGAATTTGTGAATTTTGAACTGGATTTTAAAATAAACATTTTTTTTCCTATTTTCTTTTTAAGCTCAGTAACGCTCCTCTTGAATATACATTCAAGAAGAAGGATCGGAGCACATAAGAAACGGTAGAGTTTATACACCTCTATGTATAAGTTGCAAAGCAGATGTAGCAAAAAATGAAACCGGAATATAGAGGGCGATGCCCGCAATCCGAGGGTTTTGTAGCAAGCGCTTATTTTGGTATGTAAATATTGGCTCCCTTCTCTTCTTGGTACCACTCAGATGGATAAAAGCCATAATTAAAATGTCTTGCTCATGATATAGTATCATAAAAAAAACTCCACCTGTAACCTCTAAAAGTAATAATAGTGCCAAAAATGGAATGTACTCAACATTGCCTTTCTCACGACACCCCACATGCCTATACTAGTGAATAAAAAAAAATTGACCTTAATTTCGACGGACGGACTCATGACCGATTTCATAAGGGTTTTGTTTTTACTACAAAACCCTAAAAAAGGAAAAAAAAAAAATAAGTTCTAGGGCAGATCCTCATGGCTGACAAAAAAAAGGAAGGTAAATTTATAAAATCAATAATTTTTGAAGAATGAAACTCAACAGAAAAGTCTCATGTCCAAAACAATTACTAAATAAAAGCCAGGCTTCCATTTCATTAAATTTAGAACGCGGCTCCCACAGATATGACCCCATACAACATTCCTTCTGACTGAAAGTTGATAGGCTCTTCCTTATCTACTTGGCATACTTGAAATAAACCATTCGTACCATTATTTCAGAGACGGACAACAAAACTCCGGATACATCTGCATACTTTTCCCCCGAAGACAAACTTTTCTGATTCCGCCAAGAGTGAGCCACTGCGGATACAATGGAGTATACTGCACTCCATTTAAGTGCACAATAGATAAAACACTGAGGAATCAGAGCACGAATGAAAATATTGTGGAGTGACCCCAAGCGACCTACGTTCATCTTTAATGTGGTTATTGCGATAGAATCGTCATAAAGAGCAAAAGCCATCGACTTAAATCTTAAGCAAGCCTGGGATTGGAGCTCACTCCCCGGGAACGTCTCAAAAGACTTGCCCCTTCGTGGTTGTCTATTTTTTTCTTCCGGACGCCGCGAGAGGACAGGAGTGCAACAAAACAAAAGGGCAATAAGTACACATGCAACATGGGTGCAATGTTGGTTGATATCTCAAAGTTACAAACGAAAAAAAAAAGAAAACCAGTACGAGGAAGGCTTCTTCGTTTTCTTGCCGGGACGGGAAGAAGATTGAGCTCCGATTTTGTTCATGTTTTTTTTTATTATTTAGCTGTCTTCCTATTAATTTGCAATTTCACTTGAAGACCGCCAGGTTGTAATTGAAACTCCAACAGCAGCGCGAGTAACCTGAGCCCGTCCACAAGAGGTGCAGGAAAAGCAATTACATACTGGCAGCTAATTGCAACAGAAAAGGTTTCAGAGTCATTAGTCACTGTGAAGCTTCTGCTAACCCGTACAAAATTTGACCTTTTATCAGAGGTAAAGCATCTTGCGAAGCATGAACTGCTAAGCGTTTTCGTAGTTAGCTACTTTTTAAGTGATTGCCTTTTCTTTTACGTTTTTGAATTTGAATTGTAAGAAGTGCTCAAATTGAGTTACTTGTACTATGAAGAATTCAAATTAGAAATAATATTGCTATGTCGGCACTTTCGCTAAGATTTGCATGAAACGATATCTAAATCGGAGATGGAGCTTGGGTACAAGTCGGAGCAGTATATTTGCCAAATGATATTCTCAAAGTTTTGTGGGAATACATAAATGTAACCAGCATCACATTATATTTCATCATGCTATGTTCAGACTATAACAGTTAGTAGTAAAGGCGAAACATGTAGAGATACTGATCATATCATTTCATTGCACACCGTTAAATGGTCTTAAAAATCAAGTGCTGTGCCACAACCGAAGAGAGAGATGAGGAAGGATAATCACCATCTATGTACACTAAATTCCCTGAAGCAATTTTACCTCATTCCGTCTGCTGAAAAGTAAACAGAGAGAAGTGCGCCCTCTACCTCGGAACACCCGCGCGTTCCATATAGCCCCGAACCAACCTGTCAAACTCACATTCCCCAATTCCCTCTCATTTCCCCGGAACACCCGCTTGGTCGATATAGTAGAAGAACCAGGCAAAAACAATGCTGCAGAAAAATTGTTTGGTTTCTCTCGAGTAATTTCGTTTCCTTATTTCTCTCCCTTCTCTGTCTGCCACACTTCTTACTCTTTATTACAAATTAAAATGCGCCGATCTAGTTGACAATGGCTGCATGGACTTTACTGATGCTATACTATAACTCAATCCATAGCAAAATAACGTCCGGAAAGCAGATCAAAAGGTTGCTTTCACAAGATGCCGTTCGATACGATATTTTCTCGGATGAGCTTTTCTCGAAATCGAAGCAGCATTTCACACGGCGACATTCAATTTTTTACATAAATGATTTTATTGAATAGTCTGCTCCGTTGTGAAATGATAGCGCATGTGCCTAGCATGCTTTCCAGCTTTTAAGAATGTCACACAGCAGACTCACGCACACCATGTGTGTCTGGAATGCATAGGCGGCTTTCACACGACGCCGTTCGATACGACATTTTCACGGCTGAGCTTTTCTGGAAATGGAAACAGCATTTCACACGGCCACATTCAAGTTTCCACATAAATTGCTTTATCGAATAGTCTCCCTTGTGAAATAATGGCGCGTCTACCTTAAATGCTCTCCGGGCTTTGAGGCTACCACACAACAAAGTCACGCACATCACGTGTGCTCGGAATACATACGAGCTTGCAGTGGCAAGTGTCGTATGTACACGAGAAACCATATTTCTCGATTGCATGATTTTCTCGTTCTTGCTCCGTGTAAATATCTTCATACAATGCACACTGCCACTGTTTCATTCGATAAAAGCTTTCGTCAAATAACGTGTCTCGTACACTTGGTGTGAAAGCAGCCAAAGGAAACAAGAAAGCTCTTTGGTGGTCTAGCGAAATAGAACATTTTAGATCTACCTGCAGGAAAAGCTTTAACAGGGTGAATACTTCCAGATTGGTGTGCACAGAAGAGAGAGTTAAAAGGAAATGGAAAAGAGCGAGAGAAATGAAGTAATTCGGCACATGTGTGGAAGTAGGAAGGGGGATGGGGGTTTGACATCTCATGTGTCGGCCATATGGACCAGGCGGGTGTTCCGCGGTAGAGAGACAAAATTGAATGTTATTGTTCACAAAGGAGAAGTATGAGGGGGAATGTGAGTTTTCAAATTAAAAATCTTAGGAGTTAGTGAGATAATATGGTGGAATAGCGGAGAATTTATCTCTCCAACGGGCAGCACTGTAATGTTGTACTCCGTTAAAGCTACAGGTAGTCGTCGTGAGTCAGGTGTGGGGCTCCTTTTAACCAGAGCCGCACGAGACTGTCTCTTATCCTGGGAGCCGGTCTCTGACAGAATCTTGACCGCCAGGTTCCGGACCAAAATGAGGAATATCTCAATAATACAATGTTATGCCCATACTGAACCCGACAATGTCTTCGCAAAAGACTCCTTCTGCGAAGAACTAAACGCCGTTCAGAGCAGAACACGTAAAGGTGATATTATAATGGTTATGGGTGATTTGAATTCTAAAGTTGGCGCTGATAACTATGGGCTCAGACATGTGATGGGGAGACACGGTCTTGGTGATCGTAATGACAACGGTGAAAGATTTGTAGAGTTCTGCAACTTTCACAGTCTCTTCATCGGTGGTACTATGTTTGAGCATAAGGACAACCACAAAATCAGTTGGTCTTCTGTTTATCAGTGCAGAACACAAAATCAGATCGACCACTTTGCCATTAGTAAAAGATTCGAGAGTTGCCTCCTGGACGTGCAAAATAAGAAGGGTCCCGATATTGGGATGGCAAGAGGCCATTATCTCATGATCGCTAATGTTCGATTGCCTATTGCAGCCGTGCGCCGCCCTAGCGACGAAAGATCCAGGGGCCGCAAATTCAACTCCGCTCGATTATAAAATCCGGCTGTCTTACAACAATATAATGACTATCTTGCGCAAAAAGCAGCTGAGATAACTAGTCACCCAGATAGTGACATAAATGAAAACTGGGATGCCATAAAAAACGCGTAAATTGACAGCGCATATATCATCCTCGGCACAAACCCGGATTGCCGGAATAAGCTCTGGATGTTCGACACTTCATGGCAGCGGATTGTTGAAAGAAATGGGTTAAGGTTCGTTTGACTGCAGCATCAGATGAAAATCGAAACAGCATCGTGCTCGTTTACCGACAGAAAGCTCGAGAAGTTCAGCGTAGTGTGCGACGCGATAAAAGAGATTGACCGAGTTCCCTTCTAGCCTCAGGGGAAGAAGCTGCAAGAATGTACAACTTAAACGCCGTATACAGTCTCATCAAGGAGTTTACAGATGGTTGTAACTCCTGCTAAAATCCGGTAATGGATAGTGAAGGAAAGCTACTTATCTTGGAGGAGATCAAATGAGGCGGTGGAAAGAGCCCTTCGCCGCGGTCTTGAACCGTGTTACCTGTGGTGGAGTCCCCCCCTATAGATAATTTAACTAACCATCAAAATGTGCGTATACGGTCCCCTGACCCGACTAAAGAGGAATTAGTCGCTGCAATTAAAACGAGCCGAACTTTATCAAGCAGCGCGAAGTGTAACTGCTAAGTTGCTGCACCCACTTTTTGATAAAGTGTGGAATACAGACGCTCTTCCTACTGAGTGGAGGGAAGGATTGATCATCAAACTTCCGAAGAAGGGTAGCCTCACAGACTGTAATAATTGGAGAGGCATTTGTGTGCTTCCTGCCGTTGCCAAGATAATAGCTAAAATCGTCCTGGATAAACTGAAGGCTCACCTAGAAAGCACAATTGATGAAGAGCAGGCTGGCTTTCGATCCAGATTCTCCTGTGTCGACCACAGAAACACCTTCCGAATAATCATTGAGCAATGCGCTGCGTACGATACTCCGCTTCACTTGCTTTTAATTGATATCGAAAAGGCTTACGATAGTTTGAACCGGAATTCTATATGGCATCACTGAGAAGCTTGTGGGTATTAACAAGGCAACCTATGACGGCGCAAAATATCGTGTTCTGCATAAAGAGAAGGTTTGGGGGGAGTTTGAAGTTCGCAGTGGAATTTGGCAGGAGTGCATCCTTTCATCGACCCTATTCTTTATAGTGATCGGCGATGTGATGCATGAAGCCCTATCAGAGAAATTCTATGGATTTTAACATCTTTTCTACAACATCTTGACAACGTTGACGATATATGCCTACTCTCTCACAAAATCGTGGATCAATCCGCAATGGTGTTAGATCTTGAGAGGGAGGCAAGCAAGGTTGAGCTAAGAATTAATACAAACAAAAACAAGACCAAGGTTCCTAGCCCGCCATTGCTAAAAGAAATCCTACACGTATTGCCTATTAATGGGCTGCCTGTGGAGAATATGGACAACTTCGCTGATAGGGATACTTAGAGCTGTTTAGGCTAAAACAACGCATTTGTTCTCTCTTTTTTTTCGAACTGCTCTCAACGACGCTCTAAACGTTTATCTCCCAGCTCCAACATAAACAGCTGTATGTAAAAGAACGAATCCATTTCCATCAGCGCTGCTCTTAAATTTTGTCGAAGCTCCAACATAACCGCAACCTTACGAAGCAAGACATTGCTCGTCCTATCAACTAGGGTAAATGCGTATAAAGCATGATGCCCTAAATCTGGCAGAGCAGTTATGTATCTCAGCATCAAGACCAAGCTGGGCCTATTTCACTTACTGGTACTGTCTGTGCGTTTGTATGGGAGCAGCACATAAAACATTTCCGTAAGTGTTACCAGAAAGCTGCAAGTTTTCGTCGACTCTTGTCTTTGTCAAATTGTAAGAATTTACTGGCCCGAAACAAAATCAAATGAAGATCTAAGTCGGCGTACGGGTCACATGTCAATCGACGAATTGATATGCAGGCGAAAGTGGCAGTGGATAGGTCACACATTGCGGAAGGATGATAACTGCATTGCTTTACATGATATGAAATGGAACCCCATTTCCAACCAAGGCCGACCAAGAGGTCCTAAGATCGCATGACCGTTGAAGCATGGGGTGATGATGTGGCCTTGCTGTTCAGCGTGACTCCTAGGATTTTAGGATGGTTTATAGTAGAAATTGGATGATTTCCAATCGAGATTCCAAGCGGAACCTTGACCTCCTTCGTTCAGGTGGTAAATAGGGTTGCCGAGGATTTAGACTCCGAGACGATTAGGTTCTTGCTTATGAAGAACGAGTTAAGTTCCTCAAGATAACCGCTGATGTGTTCGCACATATCCGCTATGTCGTTCCCTGTTGCCAGAATGGAGCAGTCGTCAGCGTAGGAGATGACATCGATTCCCTCAGGTGGTGTTGGGAGTCCTTATAAGTAGATATTGAACAAGGTAAGAGATAGAACTCCTCCTTGAGGTACACCTTGTGTAATCTTCCTAAGCTTCGATTTGCTGCTCCTGAATTCGGTATAGGATTACTTGCCAGGAAGTTAATTAGCAATCCATTTCACTACTTGCGTCGGAAGTAATGAACAGTTGATATCGGACAGAAGTGCTGAATGGCTGACAGTGTCGAAGGCCTTACAGGTCAAGCGCCACCAGTATTGTTCTTTGACATGGACGAGCCCGGTTGAGAACATTGTGGATGCGGGATATAATGACATCCAAGGCCTTGGTTGTACTGTGCATGCTTCGGAAGGCGTGCTGGTGATGCGCTAGCTGGAAGTGGAGGTTCCTTCGGCAGCACTGGAGCGTTTCACATTGACCAAGAGCTGCCAAAACCCTTCAATGCAAGAAGTTTGTGTGTTTGTATGTTACATGCCTTGTATCGTCTCAGAAGGCTGTCAATACTGTTGGTGTACGAAGAGCGGTAGGTGACTTCTTTTCTTGATAACTTACGGTGAGCAATGAGGTGACACCCCTTTATTTTGTGCGGCCATAGTCTTTCCCGGCTTGTCGTAGAAGGCGACTAATTGGACAGGATGTATACGCCAGCAAACCTGACATATGCTAACGTAATGTCAACTCTGCCTCTTAGGAGTAGTCGCGCTATAGCCAAGGGGTTAAGGTAAATAGTAATGAGGTGATATAGTCATCATCGAGCATCAAAAGCGTACTTAATCTCAGGCGTATACTATCAGTCCTACTTACTGCAATTAAATTTAAACAAAAAAAAGGAAACTGTAAAGCTATACTTTTTTAAATTTGAAATCAAAAACGTATACTTTGTCTAATCACTTTTTTATTATTGTTCCCTGACGCGTTTCGCTCTTTCGAGCATCTTCAGAGGGATTCTTCTGAAGATGCTCGAAAGAGCGAAACGCGTCAGGGAACAATAATAAAAAAGTGATTAGACAAAGTATCCGTTTTTGATTTCAAATTTAATATGGACTATCACAAAGTGCAAATATCGTCAATCGAGTCTATACTTTTTTTTTGTAATTGACTTCTTTTCGATTACGGTAGTAACACACAATATTTAAAATCACCAAAAATTAGTTGAGACATCACTTCCCCGATACTAAAAAGTATCAACTGAAAACAACCACTGTCGCTATGAGAAAAACTTTAGTATCGTTAGGCACTTCTTAAATGCTCATTGTAACTACTCTATCTACACTTTCCTACAATTATTTATTATCTGTTAAAACATTTAAAACTGCATTGCTAATGAAACTCAGATGCAAATGCAACGTTTCGCGTAAATGCAACAATAGGGGCCATAATGGAACCGACACCGACATAATTAGATACACAGTCATACCCAGTACGTTAGTTGTTCGCTCCTTTGTTGCATGAGACGTTAGATCTGACGGGCATAATACAACAATGAGGTCGTTGGTCAAATCTAACAAAGTACTCGAAGATATTTTTACCTTGCGGTGGTGATAAGTACTATTTAATCATGGTAGTTGGTAGTATATTTTCTTGAGTAGATCGCGAAATTAGGCATAATGTATTGTACGTAGTTAGGTGGTATGTATACAGGTTTCGCGGATTGACCGCGCCGTGCGAGAAACCCGCCAAACTATGCAAATATTTTTTTCGTGATGATCTTAATGCCAGGCGAACATAGCTCACTTCATGCCGAGCGGTTCACAGCAAGGTGGTATCAAATAACAAACACAATTAGATTTCTTCTGCTTATCGTCCGGAATCTTTCCATTTATTTACCAACCCGGGAGCAGTGCTGAATGCATACATACGTGCACATATGCATAATTTAAGGGGAGAAATACATCTTTCTAATCAATAATATTTTTGGACTTACATACTTACTTATTATCCTTACTATCAGGGAAATATTGCTTCTCCAAATGGACGCCAGCAACCATTTGTATTTTCTTTTTTTTTTGGTTTTCCGGAATTTCTTGCACCACGATGAGCTTTTTGGGGATTCGCTGCACTTCAGTGATTCGTCGAAAGCAGAGAAGATAGAGATAAGGAAGGATAATCACAATCTATCTACACTAAATTTCCTGAAGCAATTTTACCTCATTCCGTCTGCTGAAAAGTAACCAGAGAGACACAAAAAATAGTCGATAAGGATGGAATGGTTGGCGGACCGATCAGACGCCCACGCGGTTTCACCTGGGTCCGGATGTAATGGGACCACGGCCGCTGGTTTCGTACCACCAACAGATCACTACTCATCAGGTGCTGCTTCGATCTGCCGGTGGGAGCAGCACAACCAGACCAGAATATGGTTCATTACAATAGTCCCGAACCAACCTGTCAAACTCACATTCACTAATTCCATTTAATTTCACCGGAACACCCGCCCGGTTCATATATGTAGTTCAAGAACCAGGCCAAAACAATGCTACCGAAAAATAGCTTCGTTTCTCTCGGGTAATTTCATTATTATTTCTCTCTCTTCTCTGGTGGAACGAGTCTCTTTACAAAGGGACTAAATATGCTTTTCAGCGTCCAGGTCTCTCTTTGGCGGCTTTCACACCGAATGCATGATACACGGGATTGTAGCAGAACGCATCAGTAGCGAACGAGCTTTGTATGTGCAACAATTAATTTAAAATTGAACTCGTATAGAAAGCTCGCTCGTCACTGGTGCTTTCTGCCAGAATTTCGTGTATTGTGCGTTCTGTGTGAAACCCACCTTCCGATGAGCAGCTATTATCTTGTGGATTTGGACATGGGGCGACCGGTAGCGCAGTGTGTTGACGCATCAGTCTCATGTTTGACTACCGGCGTTTCGGGTTCGAATCACGTTCACGACGATGTTCGTGGCCAAGGATGTGCAGGAGGTCGAGGTGCATGCTGGCAACTGCAGTCTCTGAAACCAGTCTGCGCCACATGGAACAGTTGACGCACTATGCCCCACAAGGGGTTAGGGCAATTGAGATATGAAGCAGACACTTATGAAGGAAATGCCTGCACCGAAGCTTTGGGAACTGAACCTACCACATGAGGTAGAGCAGTAGAACAAAGTACATATATTATTTGATCACGTAACAATAATTCGCAAAATTTTGGGGGGAGTGTGAAAAATATTAAAATAAAAAACTATATTAAATTTGGGTAGTTTTAAATAAACTATCACCCTAAACCTTTTTTTTAAAGATGAAAATTGCTCCAAATTTCGGTACCGCCTAAAACGGAAAACAGACTCCACTCTGAGGTGTAATTTCGTAACATACGGCAATATTCTTTGGAATTTCCCAGAGCCGATTTCTGTGGGTTACTACTGCCTAACACGGAAATGCACCCATTCCGCTTTAGACAATAGTTCCTGGGGCGATAGTTCATAGAGTCAGCGTTTCGCTCTAATCTGTGGATATGAATACGAGTTCTTGTATTTCACTTTTTGTGTCGCTGTGGAAAAATAGATGTCCCTGTCATATAGGGGCGACCGGTAGCTCAGTACGTAGAGGCACCAGTTCCATGTCTGACTACTGGCGTTTTGGGTTCGAGTCCCGTCCACGACAACGTTCGTGGCCATGGATGTTTGTGTTGTCTTCCCCCTGTGGTGCGGGCCGTAATAATAAGCCACAGTTACAACTTAGTACTTTGCCCTCACCACTAGTGGGGCATAGCACGTTAACTGCCCCTGCGCGCCATCGTACTTTGTTCTGTTGTGATGGGATGCATTTGCCCCCAGTGCTTACCCAGTGATGAACACTCTTCTGTTGATTGGCTTGACATTGTCCTTTTTGAGCAATTCTACGTTTTTCTTGGAACCTATCGTTAGCACATTTTTATCCTGCTCTGGTTTTAATTTAGTCGATAAATTTTTATTAATCGAGCATATCCGAAATTAAAACCTTTTAGAGAGAATTCTTTAAATTGCTTAATTGCGGCATTTCCGCTTTAGGTGGCAAGAACCTAGAACTCACACGGAGGATTTGTAGGTCCGAAAGCGGATTTTATTTCTGAACTCTTTCTAATTAAATATAGAGAATTCTCCTAATTTTTGTGAAACGGGAATGTTCATAGAAGGTGAAGTGTGTTCTCCTCCTCATCGACATCATCACAGTTTCCACTGAAATCTATGAAATCGGTACAGGGTAGGCGAAGTCTCCTACCATGCTTCCCAATAAGGCAGTGTCCTGTGTTAATACCTAAAACAAACCGAATGTATTGAGTTTTAAACGATCCCAAGTTTATTTTTAACACAAAAAAGGTACGTACAACTAACTATTTCTCTATTAAGTACTATCAAGATATCGATAAGACGGCATGATACGGACGGCCCATATGGCAAGGAGAAACCTCTTCTGAACTCTGATGGAATCACAAGTTACCTGAGAGCAATACATGTTGAGGGCACTCAAAGGTGATCGCTTCTAATAGCCTCAGCTGACATGGCGCACGACAAATGCGCATCACTGCAAGAGATGCATACAGCAATTGAAAACGCAACCGAAAGCAAAGCGAAAATGGTGATAGACAGCGATGAAAATGCACCCCACACCATATGGCACAGTGAGGAGGAAATCAGAAGATGTGAGTCACTACTAGTTCTCTTACTTAATAACAATCTAAAAATCACTAATTGATGGTTGGAACCTACATACTGGACTAAATACTACATACTTAGAAAACCATCAGAAGAAGGTGGGGCCTTAAGCTAAATAAAGTCCTTTGCATGTACGCAGCAGTAGTCCCTCCAATTCTTACATATGGGTCGTTGGTCTGATGGCCAGCGCTTGCTAAAAAATATATCGTCACAAAACTTGGCAATTTGCAAAGAACGGCATGTCTTGGTACCTCAGGTACCATACAAACATGCTCGAGGGAAGCGTACAACGTGATCCTGCACCTTCCACCTATCGACCTCTTTACCAAACAACTGGTAGTGCAGTCAGTCTCAAAGAGTCGGGAGGCTGGACTGCTAAAGCGTACAGCCCGGCCATAGCAACATTCTTAACCAGTTGCCACAAGATGTGGCCAAGGTGAATACCGACTTCACCGTGCCTAAACTAAGGATTGGGAGAAACTTCTCTACCAATTTCCCCACCAAAGTTGAATGGAGGGCGGGGGGGAGAGACGAGGTGGTGACGAATCGATTCATCGACGGGTTCAAAGAGCTATTTTCTGACGCACTAAATATTTCGTAGAATTAGCGACTACCAGATCATGCCAGTATCTTTCAGGCGGAAAACCTCGCATTCATGAAAGCTTGTCATACTCTCAGAGACATACCAGATGACCACAGCATCGCCATTTGCTCGGACAGCCAGGCCGCTATCAAGGCACTGAACTCGGTAAGTACATCCTCCAAGCTTGTCGAGCGATGTGGGGCGGAGTTAGCTCGCCTTAGCAAACGGCTCAATATTACCCTGCTCTGGGTTCCTGGTCACAGGAATATATAGGGTAATGAGCGGGCTGGCCTGGAAGGGGCGCCACCCTAGATAGATCTCAATCGGAGCCTGTTTGCATTCTGCTGTGTGCTGTTAAGTGCAATATATCCAACCAGCACGTCAAGGTTGCGGATTCCAAATGGCGGAATTTACACACCTGCGACGTAGCAAGAAATATATGGCCCTCCTATAACAGAAGAAGAACATCGGAGTTTATGACCAAATCACGCAGAAATATCGCCAGGGTCACGGCAGGCATCACGGGGCATTGGCCTATAGGGGATCACGCAGTCAGGTTCGGTATCCCCTACAACACGCATTGCCGAAGTTGCAGTAATGAAGATGCGAAAGAAACCCTCACTCTCTTCCTATGCGAATGCCCAGTCCTTGCTAGGACCAGATATCGTACATTGGCTAAGGCCTTTCTTGACAACTTGGGGGATGTGTCGGGGGTGAGAATTGGGGAGTTGCTTTACTTCATTAACTCCTCCGGTTGGATCTAGGCAACTTCCCTTGTATTTTCCGACCATCAGCCAATAACAAATTTCCATGAGGTTTCTGGCTTCAAAACGGCGATTTTTGCACTAATTGGGCTCTTGTAAGGTTTGCCTCAGCTACCACTTATACCAACCAAATACTACACTCAAACACTGACTCATGTGTAGTCCAGAAGTGGGGAGAGCCTCCTCCTCGACCACACATGTATATAAGCTTAGAGGTAGGATTTACAACCGTAAACGAAACGAAGAAGCACAGAAATTCGTGGACACCTAACTGAAAGGTATATAGCCCAATCGTAAATAATGTTAAAAGTCTGCAGCGCATGACTCAGTTTTTATCGAACACTTTTGTCAGAGAATATAATGCAAAATGTCCCCATAGAAAATCCCCAAGCAAATCCAACCACTGTGGTGGAACAATGAAATTAACGAGGTCTACTGTGAGGTATTTAAGCTGTTAAGTAACGTCAAAGGTACGGTACGGGATTACGCATGGTACGAATACCGGAATTCACTAAAACTATTTATGAATTAATTAAGGACGGCTAATCAAAACAGCTGGAGAGAATTTGTAACCAAACTGAAAGCACAGCAGAAGCAGGCTCAGAAATGTCATCTCGAGAAATCTACCACCACCCTCAGCACAAAAAAAAAAATGGTGTGGAGAGAAGACAGTGCCAAAATATTAGGTGAACTTCTCAACACCTGTTTCCCTGGCTGTGAATACGTAGCACGGCCGAGGATAGGGAATTGCCGCACGAAACGAAACAATGTCCCTGGGCTATTCACGTCCAGATGTATAAGGTGGGCGGTAAGCTCATTCAACGCGTATAAATCGGCAGGTTCAGCTGAATTATTCAGAGCTTATTTCTTTACATTTTGCCTATCAAATAATCCTAAATAAATAAGTTTCCAACCAATCATTAAATAATTTGCCAACAATAATAATTTCCCCCGCATGTGACCCTTGCAGTACCAGATTAAAGTACCGTATGCCGTATGTACGCTTTGACAGCCCCTATTGTTTTAAGTTCATTTGTGGAGTAAGGATGGTCGTATTCTGGGGTAGATACCATAAACCATCGCTCATCAGTTGACCACTTTTTATGGCGGAGGAGTAGCTGGAGAAGCACAATAATGAGAAGCTGTTTTTAGTATGCACTTGTTCCGCTTATTTACCTTCGTTAAATCACGTGCCCTTGGTGCAAATATATACATAACCAGCCATGACGTGCTACAGGAGTAACAATGACGAATTCATAAAATCGTATCTGGTGAAAAATGCCCGGAAAGTAATTGATAAACGCGCTGATCTCGTCATCATCTAAGTAACTGTTGACTTTTTAACATTTCAAGTACACATTCAACGAGGGCTTTGATATTTGGTCAATTATCTTCTGATGAAGACAGCTGTGGCATCTCGATGAGTAGAGAGTTGATCTCTCATTCGAACGGCCGCGGGTTAAAGTTCTACCACGAACAAAATATTTTCTTTTATCTATCATAGGGTGAGCTATTTGGATAATAACTATGCGCCAGTCAACCCAACGCCGCAACGAGACCTGTCCTGTCCCCTATATCTGCCCCAACCTACACCAGTGGTGCTACTATGTCTGCAATCGGTCCAAGCCGGGCCCGGACCGAGTAGGGATCGAACCCTGCACCGCGACAAATGAAAAATTGAAACTGAAGTTTTCATGACGTTCAATGTTTGCGTCTCTATCGAAGCTGTCGGTTTTAGTATTCAAAAGAATTACCCTTCTTCCATTCTTGAGAAAAGTTTCATCCGTTTCTCTTTTTTTACAAAACTGATCGATTTCTCCTATTCATGTTTAAAATTTTTGGGCCTCTCTACAATCAAGAGACCGGGACGTTTCGGCCCCCACTTCTCGACGGCCCTGATTCTATTGACTACTGACGCTGTGTACCTCTTGAGATCTCAGCACGCTTACATGAAAGGAACATCTGTAGAGACTGCTCTTCTTGAAACCGTACACATCTGCTTAACAGCCCTTGAAAACGTTGGAAACCAGTTGGAGAGTGGAACTCCGGTGGGTTCCGGGCAACCCAGCTATTGCCCGGAACCCACCTAAGTAACGAATGGACTAGCGGATAGACTAGCTAAACAGGGTGCTAGTCTCGACCGTGGGTCAGCTGAAGAGCTGCCGATGCAATACAAGAAGACATGCAAGAAGGACTGGCCAAAGCAAATTGGCATAATACCCACAACTACAGAATAACGAAAAAATTCTAGAATTCATACAACAGAACAAAGACCAAAAGTCTCTTGGAATTACCCAGAAGAAAGTGCGCACTACTAGTGGGTGTACTCACGGGACATTGGTTGATAAGGGAGCAGCAATTAATCATTAGCAGTGGCTGAAGGAAGCTAGCAAGTACAGAGGAAACTCTAAGCCACATTCTGCGCGAATGCCCAGCACTCGCGAGGAAACGATTAAAATGCTTGGGAGCCTACTTCTTTAACGAACTAGAAGAGTTTGCAGATCTCAACTTCAGTAGCCTTTGAAGCTTCGCTTATGAGTCAAGATCTTTTGAGCTCAACAAATGATCTCTTGGTAAGGACTAATACTGGAACGAATTGAGTATCGGAAGTATGTTGTATCGTTATCGACCCAAGTGGCCTATGCGGACCCGCTAGGCTGCCATCCAACCTAACCTAGCCTCATTATTTCTCCTTCAGAACTTTTCACCTTGGCTATTTGTCAGACCAGCTTCCAAGACTAAGAAGCGATTAAATAAGTTAACTGTTTGGTTAGAATGTCACCCAGATTCAATTACAATTCAATATTGACTTGTTTTTGATTGACTATTTCTATGAGTAACAATAATCGGATTCAAGGATTTAGTCCACTTATTTGAGGGACAAATTTCTCACGCACCTAAGTCTAACGCCTTGTACAAGAGTGTGAGACTTGACCCCGAAAAAAAACGTGATTACGAATCGAGTATCCAGACCGGTCTAAAGAGTTCGTCCGTCATATCATTCGATCTGACTCGAACCCTGGATATTCCGCTTGATGCTAGATGGCATACGTACGTCAGATAATAAACATAGTTCAAGTTCTGCTAGATACTGCCTAAACACTATTTCTTGTTCACATTTCGTAGAGGTTAATACTGGTCCGGCTCTATCATATATGCAGACTGTGCTTTTGAACCGGATGTCATTATTGCAGCGCGAAATCTCCAACGTTGCACTTTGAAAAGAAAGGTAGCCTTAAGAGAAGGTTTTTTTTTCTTTTGGCTAGCGGCATCGGGCACCTGTTCCGATTGCCCACTTCGGTTTCATTGACTAGATAAAATCACACTGACCCACCATTGTGCGTCGAATATTTTCGGGCTGTTGCAACCATTTTTCTACTATTTTCATGGTAAATATTCACTACTTCGTGGGATAAAAAAAAAAACTTAAAATCTTGAACGCTTTTGATGATTTTTGCGCCTTTTGACTAACAATATCGAGCGCCTAGTCGACTATCCGTTTCGGCTTTATTAACTAGATTAAATCAGACTGTCCCACATTGGTTGCCGAATATTTTGGGGCTTTTAAGACAATTTTTTGGATATCTTTTCCTAAGGTCGTCTTAAAGAAGGTTATACTAGTTTGTACCTCTTCCATGGTTTAAATCAAGAACATCTCCATCAGTCGTCTTTTCCGCTTATATAGAGATAGGTTCGTCTATTTTAGTACGACTGGTAACTAATACAAGACCTAGTAAGGTTTGCGGATGAGTAGTGCAGAGTCAAACCTCCACAGTAAGCGACAGGTTTGACGCGCGATAAGTAGATAGCTTGGCTAACGGTGAAGAAAGGCAGGGTAAAAGAAGGCTTCACACCTTGTTTCGCTTATGTCACAAAAAAATACCCTCGCGTTTGCCCGATTGCAGTATACGAACGAGCTGTTTCCCAAACAGAATCGAAAAAAAAACTGGTCATTTAAGAACCGATCCTCGTCCCTACAACAGACACAGGTGTCTACTGCTGGCATTTGGGACATTGCGCACTCTCTCCCCTGCTTGCGTTAGTCGCGTCTTTTTGCTTAACCTTTGAAGCATAAAAATGAACCTTCAAAAGTCATCAAACTTCGGCAGTAGGACCTAACATAGCATTTTAAGGTGACACGATAATAGGGAACATTTGATTCTACAAGGAAAGAGTGCATGTACGGCATAAGGATTGAAAAAAAAACCTCAAAATCTAATGGCGCCCAACCTGGGGCCCAATAATTTACCATTAGGGTTGAATTGGGTTCTATGGTAGTTGAACTCATTAGGGTGGATTTCGGTCACCCTAAGACTGGAAATCAACCCTAACGGGACTCCGGTCACTTTTTTTCTATCTTTTAATCCTTATCGCACTGTCTATAGGGGGTACATGGCTCAATAAGCAGTGCTGATATTGTTTTGTTTTCAGATGCTTTCGCATAATAGGCAGCAACTGTCTCAACATGAACACCCTTTGGAACTATCAGTGTCGGGAGCTTACTCCAAATATCCATATTCAATCCGGCATTCTTGATCGTTGTTTGCACCTTTCTGTGGCAGGCACTGAGCTTCAATAGCTCTTCCTTTTCACGGGTCTTTTGCCCTGCTTATTTTGTTTTGATGGTCAACGGAGAAAGGGAATTATGTTCGCAGGCGTTTACACCTGAACAAGATAGGTAGCTCATCGACAAAGAATGAATCTATGAGTATATTCTTACGCCTTCGACAGGAAAGGCGCCTCAGGTCAGTAATGTTATGTTAATTGCTTTGACCCCTCCCGGGGCATGCCTTGTTGATTTACGTGGTGAATAAATCGTCAGTCGAATTCACCCACGACGAATTGAAGATGCTAAACAACGGTTTGGCATACGCGCTACCCCCTACGAACATAACCGACGAAACCGTAGTCAGCATCGAAGCCGGAATTAAAACGTTAAATAGCGAAATAAAAGATGAAATTAGATCGGGAATAAAGAAAATAATCATGAAAAATAAGCCACCGATAGTGAACCGCCGCGACACAAACCTTATCCGAGAGTTAAAAGCGAAACCAGTGTACTTCCTAAAGGCAGAAAAAAGAAGTGTACGACGATGCTGTGGCCAAAAAACTCGCGAACGGAAATTTCTTCAAATTAAGGAAAGACCCACTACCTGAGTCAATCAGGAGAGTAGATCAAGCCTTGAAGGAAGCCAGCGCGGTGTTCGACAACATCACCCGACTTCGAATGCGAACCCGTCATTGCCACGGATCAGGTGCCAGCCCAAAATTCATAAGGCAGGTGATGAGATGCGTGAAATAATCGCCGACTCAAATTCGCCTACATACAGCATCGCGAAGTGGATTATTGCCGAATGTCAAGCCCTGGGGAACCCGAGTAGCAAGTATGCCGTGAAAAACTCGCTCGAGCTGATCGAGAAACTCCAAGACATACATGACATCAAGGAGAGTGAGGTGATGGTGTCGTTCGATGTGAAAGCATTATTCCCCAATACACCGGTGAGACAAGCGATCTTCGAATTCGAATGTTGGCTTAACAAATTTGGAACCACCCCGGAATGGAAGAAGAAAGTTAGAGTTTATGCAAACCTCGCCTGGCTTTGTATGAATGAAAACTACTTCACATTCCGTGGTGAGTATTACAAAACTACCGCCGGAGTGGCAATGGGTAATCCGCTCTCACCGCTTCTGACGGAAATGTTCATGTCATCAGTAGAAGACACAATTGAGTCCAAAGGGATAATGCCGAGAGTTTGGTATAGATACGTCGACGACGTGTTTGCTGTTGTAAATAGGGACGAAATAGACCAGGTCCTTTCGGTAATAAATGAGATTCACCCTAAAATCACATTTACTACCGAAATGGAAAAGAATGGGACAATACCATTCCTGGACTTGAACATCTCGAACAACAACGTAAAACTGGAGTTTGAGATCTATAGGAAACCAACGGCTTCACAGCGAACGATACCTGCATCATCATACCACACTTACCCACAAAAAATGGCTGTGTACAACAGCATGATACACAGGCTGGTAAAGTATCCGTTGACCGAAGCGGGATACAACAATAAACGGAAGTTTATTTTGGATACCGCTGAGAAAAATGGGTATACACCATCGGTTATCGATAAGATGATCAATAGAAAGATCCAGACGGAGGAGAGGCGAAAGCACTCAACGTTGTTTGACCAAAGCATCGAAGTACCAAGAAGGATAAGTATACCCGTATCCCACATGTTCCAAAAAATTAAAAATCTCTTACATTCTTTTCATTTACAGGTGGTCGGCTCGAGTAGGAATACGACTTTGAGGAACATCCTGGGAAGTGCGAAGGACCCGCTAAAATTGGAGGAGAAGAGCGGCATATACAAAATAGCATGCAACGATTGCGACCAGTGCTACATTGGGCAAACAAAGAGATTAATCACAACGCGTTTCAAGGAATACATTCGGGAGGCCACGTCAAGGAAAGGACCCAATGCGACCATTCGATCATCCGTCGCGTCGCACATCATCAAGGAAGGACACAACGTTCATCACGAGAACCTGGAGCTGCTACGACACTTAAAAAAACCGAGCATGTTGGACCCGTGGGAAAGTCTCGAAATTATGCGCGGAGATCCGAAAAAATTGCTGAACACCGACGAAGGGAATTGCCAATCACTAATAAAATGTATAGCAAATAAGCATAAAAACAGGTAGAAAGTGGATAATTAGCTAAAAGCATCTTTTCCTTTTTATTATCCCCTGTCTACTGTCGTAAATATAAGTGGAGTATTTAACGATTTGTAGTTCTGCCATAGTTTTAGTAACCATTGTACTGAAGAAGAGAGTAAGTGGCTCTCGAAATACATGTATTTGCATAAAAAATATAAGTTGTAGTTTTGGACAGGTTACGCCATCTATTATTTTATGCCTTGTTGATGTTTCAATAGCATATCTACTTTTCGGAAGTGCAGTTGCTAGCATGCACCTCCTATCCGCGCTGTTTTTATACTGACAAGCTCGGTGCACTGTGAGAGTTCTATTAGTACCCACAGGCATTTTTTATCGCGCCGAGATTTGAACTCCGAGCTCTAGATTAATATCGTAGAGCTGTGACCGAACGACCACGGCTTCCGAGCGCGATGGATGAACTTAAACAAGTAGAGACATTTCGAAGCGGACCATCCTGTGTATGTCTAAAATTTATTTGTAAGGACTATGATAAATGTCACGAGCGATTTTCTATAAGTTGAATAGGGCGCTAACATATAATAGTTCAGACCGGCAATGGGTGAACATTTGGGCTAAAAGTATGTTACCATCGGTTTCTTTCTTGATTTGATCTCTGTTCTTTCATCATCTTATTGTGGCTCGAGTTCAACAACGGTTCAACAGAATTTTTCCTAGCCTGGATACTGATCTTGCACATTCTGTAGACAATTAATCAATTACGCCTTGATACCATGGGCCTAGATAGAAGCATCAGTCTGACTACTGGCGTTTCGAGTTTGAACCTTGTCCACGACGACGTGGCCATGGATGTTTGTGTTGTCTTCCCCTGTAGTGCGGGGCGTAACAATATGCCATAGCCTCCCCCGACTTGTCACAAGTAGGCCGCTAAATGGGGGAACAGGAAGTGCATGCTGGAAACTGCATTCGCTGAAACTAGTTTATGCCAACGAATCGTCAACCGGGCCACATAGAACAACCGACGCGCTGTGCCCCACAAGGGGTTAGGGGAATTGAGTAAGTTTCCTTTGACTATGGCTTGGTTGATGGCAAGACGAACAACTTTTTCAGTAAGAGTTCAGTATTCTTTTCACTTCCCCTTTAAAATCTGGTATATTTTCAAATTTCTAATCAACCCACTTGGAAGGCATACACCATATCCTTTTCTAATGAGGAATCAAGCCTTCGAGACCATGCTCCACAAAAAAAAATAAAATTTTAATAACATGGGTAAATTTTTTCGTTGCAAAAAGATTTTCTTATATAAAAGGAGCCCTTTAAAGAGAATTTGTCTTTCCATAATCTACTGGCCGAGATTAAACGGCACATTAATGTACAGGTGACTGCCTCTAATGATCTCACGATTTTCATGTTTAGTTCGCGGTTCACACATTTGATAGCCGTCAACGTACAGTATGGATAATAGAAAATTGTCAGGTAGTTGGAGGCGACTTGACACCTGTTCATTATTAATAACTCTCCAAAACCTCATTAAAACTCCATACGTAGAGAGTACGGAGTAGATCCACATCGGATCCATTATGTAGAAATTATCTGCAACAATGAATAGGAAAGAAGCTCAAGAAGCTCTACCACAGGCTATCGGCACTGGCAGCACTCAGGGCTCCAAGCGTGGACCTATACTCGCTATTTGTTGCTGTATTCTTTTTTTTCTGGTACCCGCTACAATATACATATCCCGTAGCGGGCCACGAGTGCTCTTGCCGCGACGAAAAATTGCAAACTTATTGATAAAAGTAAGAAATAATTTTGCAACTTTCATAATCATGCGGAACGAGATTATAATGTACTTAAATGGCGATCTTTGTTTTGGCTTACATGCAAAATCTTTTTTCGTCTTTTGTTCGCCGATGAAAGTAATGTAAGCGAGTAATGTTGACGATTTTGTCCAAATTATGCAATTCTAACTGCAGCGCTGCGCATATGGCAGTATATGTGGAAGAAGTTATGAAATATGCCAGAGGGCAGGTTTCCTTTTGTTGATTTATTATTTAATTACTGCACTCCGAGTTGTGAGTAAATAGAAATAAATTATGAAGTACTTGTGGTCTCATTAGGAAATTTTCTTGGACGTATTGTTTCGAGTAAGTTAACGGCGGATCGATCATGATATCAGTTCAACAAGGTATGCATTGTTACGGTAATAGCACGAAGCAGTTGCCAGTAGTACTCGTAAAATGTAACCCTCGCAAAGCTGACAGTCGGTACTACAAAAAGGTATATCATCATCATCGTGGCGCGACAGCCCGACGTCGAGCCTTGGCCGCTGAATCGTTGTCCTCCAGTCACGTGACCGCGTCCTCCAATCTTGGAAGTCCAGTAGCTGCTCGGCGTCCACATATACTGAGCTCTCCCAACGAGATCTCGGTCGTCCTCGCAGTCTCGCTCCGTCAACTCGTTTTGCATTCATCACTCTCTTTGGCATGCGATCATCGTCCATTCGTTGCACATGCCCTGCCCATTGAAGTCGTTGTAGTTTGACAATTTTCGAAACTTCCAGCTCATCGTACAGTTCATACAGCTCATGGTTGTACCAGATGCGCCATCCATCTCGATCGCAAACAGCCCCGAAAATTCGCCGTCGAACCTTACGTTCAAATGTGTCTGTTTCCGGAGGTTTGAGTTAGGGACCATGCTTCGCAGCCTTAGCATAGCACTGGTCGTATAATGGTTGTGCACATGCTTCGATTTCATTATGGGGAGAACCGACAAAAAAGTCTTATTAGCTAACTGTATCCGCCGCTTGATTTCGTAAGTTTCGTTGGCGTCTCTTGACAAGTTCCAACCCAGGTATATGAAGTTGTTCACGAACTCGATGTTGGGTCCCCCACATTGATGCTCGGTTGTGCAGTTGTCCTTGTCGTCGATTACATCATTATTTTAGTTTTACCCTCGTTGATACGTAGTTCAACTTCTTTTGCAGCGGTATCGAGCGTATGCAGAAGTTTTTCTGCGTCGGTCAATCTTCGGGACATGATGTTGATGTCGTCGGCGTTCGCTGCTAATTGTGTCGACTTGATGAGTAGCGTCTTGCTTTTGTCCATATTCATAGCCCGAATAGTGTATTCCAGTGCTAGGTTAAAGAGCGTCGGTACCAGTCCATCGCCCTGTTTCAGACCAGTGCGTGTTTCAAATAGATCAGTAAGTCTATTCTGGATCCTGACCTGTGAGATGGAGTTGGTCATCGTCATCTTTGTCAGTCGCACTAATTTGGCCGGTATACAAAATTGCAGCATGATGTTGTACACTACTTCACGATCGATACTGTGGTATGCCTGCTTGAAGAATTCCCAGCACTTTTGGAGTACCAGTTTGATCGTAAAGAGCTGATCGGTTGTAGAGCGACCAGGTCTGAAACCACTTTAATATTCGCTAATGATTCATTCTGCGTACGATTTTATTTTATTTTCCAAATTTTGGTCAAAATTTTATAGGACGTACAAACTAGTGATATGCCTCTGTAGTTCTCACACCGCAGTTTATCTCTTTTTTTTTTGGAAATTTAACAGATGATGTTTCTGTGCCAATCGTCTGGGATCTCCTCGTCCTCCCATACTCGCAGGAGTAATTGATGTATGACATTAGCTAGACCCGTTCAACCGAATTTTAGCAGTTCAACTGGAATCTCGTTAGCGCCAGGCACTTTATTTCGTTTTAGTGACCGCAACGCGAGATCAACTTCCTCTACTGTCGGGGGCTGCATGGGTGGGCCTAGATCAACAATACCATCGAGAGCTTCTTGTGTGGGATGTTAGATGGTAGGTTCAGAAGCTCTTTAAAATAAAAGACCCATCGCTTGACAATGCCATCGGTGTCTCTAATGATGTTTCTACCCTTGTCCTTACAAAGGCTAGTCCTGGGTAGGTAGCAATTCTTAATTGTAAGATAGTTTGTACGCTTGTCTGGTGTTCCTATTAGCTAGGTTTTCGTTTATATTCAGCAACCGCTCGTCAAAGTATTTACGGTTCTTACGTCTAATTATTCTATTCGATATTCGCCGTAGCTCGTCATATTTTTCTCTTCTGGCTCTCGTTCCTCGTTGAATCCATTGCCTGTAGGCTTCGTTTTTGGCGTCAAGTGAATTTTTGCATTCTTCTTCGAACCAGTCTTTTCGCGCTCGCCGGGTTTTATATTCCACGACCTTCTCTGCGATATCCCTGATGGTACCCTTGAGTTCTTCCCAGAACCCATGGACGCTTGTGTTGCTGATGTTGTGTAGCATAGGCGATAGTCTTTCCTCATGGGCAATAGTATACGCCACCGCCGTAGCATCACTCAGAGGCTTATCAACCGCAAAGATTTTGGGAGGGCTTATTCTCGATTGGTGCACTGGGGAAATTCTACATTTGTAGGTTGTCTTCACCAAGTGATGATCTGAGTCGCAGTTTGCTCCTCGATAAGAGCGGACATCCATCACACTAGACGCCCATCTCCTGCAAATGAGGACGTGATCAATTTAGTTATGTGCGTCTGGAGATTTCCAGGTCTGCTTGTGAATGCGTCGATGCGGGAAACACGTAGAGCTTACGATTAGATTCCTGCTGCAGGCAAAGTCGATAATTCGCTGGCCGTTGTCGGTATATTTTTCAAGGAGACTGTGGCCTCCAGTGGTCCTCCGGTGATCTGCGGGAATAGCAATCCCGTAGAAAAACGCATTACCGCAGAAAAAGAGGAACGCGTACATTTAAATGGAACGCTTTTCACTTATGCGCTACGATAACGCTGCAGTTTCCTGTCGTAATCGGGAATCGTTTTATTGTATTTACTGTAGCAAGTTCAACTAGAGCAGGAAGACTTATCCCCTAAAAAAATGCAGTGAAAAGATGAACACACGGTGGCATATGAAACGCGTTACATCTTCCGGTTTTTGGTCTGTCTGTCTGTCCATGAAACCGCCGAAGCTACATGCATGAAATTTGATGGAACCAGGAGTCCGAAGCGTATATACCCTAGACTTGTACAGACCTAGTGGTGATACCAAAAGTCCCAATTGGCAACGACCATATGTACTAGAAGTGGGTCTCCTATATGGCCAGTTCATAGGGGAGTTTGGCATTCATTCAGTGGGATCTTGACCATTCTCAAAATCAATTAACTGACCCATTCTACAAATATTTGTCGCAGTTTTCAAGTTGCTAGCTTCATTCTATCGAAAGTTAACGCTTATTTGAAGTTTCACTTGTAGGGGAGGTAGGGGTTCCTTGGGTCGGATCTTGCCAATCATTGCCACCAACCAATTAGATCCCCCTACAAACATTAAAAAAAATTTCAAGTCTCAAGCTTCACTCTATCGAAAGTTATCGCTTATTTGAAGTTTCATTTGTAGGAGAAGAAGGGGTTTCGTTGGTCGGATTTTACGTATTTTCAATATTAGCCAACTGGATCATACTACAAACATTTGACCAAAATTTCAAGTCGATAGCTTTATTTTGTCGTTAAGCTATCGCTTATTTTAAGTTTCATTTCTAGGGGAGGTAGGGGTTCCTTAGGTCGGATCTTACCCATCTTTAATGCCAACTAACTCAATCTCACTTTCAACATTTTACCAAAATTTCAAGTTGCTGGCTTCATTCTATCGAAAGTTATCGCTTATTTGAAGTTTCATTTGTAGGGGAGGTGGGGGTTCCTTGGGTCGGATCTTGCCCATTTTCAATACCAACAAAGTAGGTCTTACTAGCAACATTTTGTCAAATTTTCAACATGCTAGTATCATTTTTTCGAAAGTTATCGTAATTAAGGGAATAAGGGAGGTAGCCGTTCCTTTGATCTGATTATGCCCAACTTACAAAACCTTAAGCAGCTTCTTACTTCAAGGTTACATGCCAAAAATCAGGTGTCTACGTCAATTGGTTCAGGAGTTATATACAAAAAACCTGAAAATTAGGGTAGTACGGGGTTCTTTGTAAGAAAACTACCGTTAGTTTCCAACTGATCGATTTTATTTTCCCAGGAGAGTATAAGATTACCCTCATGAGTAATCTACCAAAGCTAGAGCTTTCCATGTTTCTTAAATCGGGAGTTATAGATACATTTATGTATTTTACATATGTAGGGGAGGTAGGCGTTCTCTTGGCCTGATCATGCCCATTTTCAATACCATCTAACTAGATTACACTTCCAATATTTGAGCAAAATTTCAAGGCTCTAGCTTCATTCTATCGAAAGTTATCGTGCGAACGGACAGACAGACGGACAGACAGACAGACAGACAGACAGACAGACAGACAGACGGACAGACAGACAGACAGACAGACATGGCTAAATCGAATCAGGAGGTGACCCTGATCATTTATATATATACATTGCTATACCTCCGGAGCCTCCTTTAAGGTGTTACATATTTCCGTTGTGACAAAAACAATATACCCTATACTAAAAGTCTAGGGTATAAATATGTAGAAATACTAAAATTCTCTGGAGAAAGCGATGCGTCGTGATAGGTCAACTTTAAGGGGAGGTCCCCATAGAGGGGAAATGAAGGTCGAAATTTTTTTTTCATTTAGTATAGGCAAGTGGGGTATCGTAAGAAAGGTACCGTCGATTAGATTCTATTTCCGGAATTTTCTTCAAATTTGAAGAAAGGAGAAAAGAGGGAGACGGGAAAATATGTGATCCGAGTTTGTCCCCCCCCCCACCTGCCATTTCGAGACCGTTTTACTTAGAAATATGAAAATTTGCAGAAAAGCGGCATTTTAGTAGCATAGAAAACAAAAATAATGGAATTTTGAAATCTCTTCAAAAAAGGTTAATAATAGTACATTTATATATTTGCAGTTAACACACCCCTGCACCCCTTAAGCCCACCCGAAGTCAAAAATATTGATGCCCAAAGATAACTAGCATCATAGGCAATCATATTTCCAAGTTTCATTACAATCACATAATATTTAATAATAGTACATTGATTTAAAATTAGGCATTTTGACTCTATCTCTCTGGGGGGAGGGGGCGTGTAACATACTTGCAGATTGTTTTTCGTAGAGCGAATTGTAGTTGAACCATTTCTGTAAGGGTAAAGATTGGTGGGAGAGGAAGAAGAGGGGGGGGGGGGGGGGGTAGGCTGGTCGCTGACTCAATTATTTTTATTTTTATACTCTAGATGAAATCTGAGAGTATTATAAGTTTGCCACAAAGTTTGTAACGCTAAGAAATAAGGCTCGCAGAAAAAAATGAATGATACAGAAGTTCATATTATCACTCGAATATCTCAAAACCGGATGTCCGTCTGTCCGTCTGTCCGTCTGTCCGTCCGTCCGTCCGTGACCTCTCTAGCTCGAGAACACGTTGACAAAAAATGAAGGCTAAGTTCGTGAACGGGCTAAATCGCTCCACCCCTTCTACCCCCTCCCATACAAAATGACACATTTTTAAAATTTACAATAATCAGATTTTCTCAGAAACTATAAAACATCTTGCTTTGAAATTTTGAATATATCACTTTTATGATAATTGTAACCTACATTATAAAATTTATTGTAATCCTCACCCTCCTTCCACCCCCTCCTATACAGACTGCACTATTTCATGAAATACGTTAAGCCAATTTACTCATTACCTATACAATTTATCGGGCTGAAATTTTGTACTTAACACTTAAAAACACACAAACTATATCGTTAAGACCGATACCGAAATCTGTCAGTTAAATTTATTTTGAATTAAATAACTACAAAACTCACTAAAGCAGTGCTGACCTTCCTCAATGGCGGGAAAATTAGGATGACCAAATTTGGTCGATATTCACTTACGCGGGCAATAAATTATCGAATTTATTACCGCCCATCGGAATAGTGCTGATGCTGGTGCATTATTTCTTAGCGTTGCAAACTTTGTGAGAAACCTATAATGCTGTCAGATTTCATCTCTTGTGTTTATACTCTAGATGAAATCTGAGAGGTGATGGGATCAACAAAGTCTTAACGATGCATCCGAGATTGCAACCAAAATTATTTATTGGCTTTAACCAGGTTCAAATTCATCTAGAGTATTGCATGATTGGGGTTTACCCCAATCGTAGTTCTTTTATGTTTTTTAAACAAGTTTGCAATGTCGTCTTAACATTAATGGTTAAGCATCTCGAAGAGTAGGGCAGTTTGAAACGTCTGCATACGCATACACATACACCAATCCCTACTTCGGTGGCGGCAACCAGACATGATAGTGTGTACCAGGCCTTATATTGGAGAGATCCCACAAAACTAATTCTCCATGACAAGTCATCGGTTTGGAGTCTAAGGTTTGCTCCACAACCTAACCAAGACCAGAACCCATGGCATTGGGCAACAGCAGGGGTTCTCAAAAAAAAAACAACCTGAAAAACAAACCAGGTCGAAGCAAAGCTTCGGCCCGGAGTCCGAAGCGTATATACCCTAGACTTGTACAGACCTAGTGGTGATACCAAAAGTCCCAATTGGCAACGACCATATGTACTAAAATAGAAGTGGGTCTCCTATATGGCCAGTTCATAGGGGAGTTTGGCACTCATTCAGTGGGATCTTGACCATTCTCAAAATCAATTAACTGACCCATTCTACAAATATTTGTCGCAGTTTTCAAGTTGCTAGCTTCATTCTATCGAAAGTTAACGCTTATTTGAAGTTTCACTTGTAGGGGAGGTAGGGGTTCCTTGGGTCGGATCTTGCCCATCATTGCCACCAGCCAATTAGATCCCCCTATCGAAAGTTATCGCTTATTTGAAGTTTCATTTCTAGGGGAGGTAGGGGTTCCTTAGGTCGGATCTTACCCATCTTTAATGCCAACTAACTCAATCTCACTTTCAACATTTTACCAAAATTTCAAGTTGCTGGCTTCATTCTATTGAAAGTTATCGCTTATTTGAAGTTTCATTTGTAGGGGAGGTGGGGGTTGCTTGGGTCGGATCTTGCCCATTTTCAATACCAACAAAGTAGGTCTTACTAGCAACATTTTGTCAAATTTTCAACTTGCTAGTATAATTTTTTCGAAAGTTATCGTAATTAAGGGAATATTTAACTTTTTGAAATTTGTAGGGGAGGTAGGCGTTCCTTTGATCTGATTATGCCCAACTTACAAAACCTTAAGCAGTTTCTCACTTCAAGGTCACATGCCAAAAATCAGGTGCCTACGCCAATTGGTTCAGGAGTTATATACAAAAAACTTGAAAATTAGGGTAGTACGGGGTTCTTTGTAAGAAAACTACCGTTAGTTTCCAACTGATCGATTTTATTTTCCCAGGAGAGTATTAGATCACCCTCATGAGTAATCTACCAAAGCTAGAGCTTTCCATGTTTCTTTAATCGGGAGTTATAGGTACATTTATGTATTTTACATATGTAGGGGAGGTAGGCGTTCTCTTGGCCTGATCATGCCCATTTTCAACACCATCCAACTAGATTACACTACCAATATTTGAGCAAAATTTCAAGGCTCTAGCTTCATTCTATCGAAAGTTATCGTGCGAACGGACTGACAGACGGACAGACAGACAGACAGACAGACAGACAGACATGGCTAAATCGAATCAGGAGGTGACCCTGACCATTTATATATACACATTGCTATACCTCCGGAGCCTCCTTTAAGGTGTTACATATTTCCGTCGTGACAAAAACAATATACCCTATACTAAAAGTCTAGGGTATAACTATACTAAAAGTCTAGGGTATAACTATACTTAAAGTCTAGGGTATAAAAATTACGTTGTCATGTCACGGGATGTTGTTATGTCACGGGACAATATTGCCCCCCCCCCCCCCTCCCTCCCCCTGGGAGGATTGACAATCTTGTGAAGCGAGAGTCATCCGGTAGAGAGCTCGCAGGCAGGACGGTGCAGTAGCGGTAATAACCTTAAATTGCTGCACGCTAGCGAAGTGGAGGGATTGTGCTGCAATCTGCGCACATTACGAAACTTCGTGACTGGCTGTTGCAGGTGGCGACTGCAGCACGCAGCGAGTGAGGAGCAGGGCACATGGGCTTGCAACATTCCGGACAAGAGCCAGCTGCCCACAGCGAAGGCGAACAAAACCCAAGGAAAATAGAAGGTTAGTGATTTAAATTACGCTAGGGCAATGTGTTACGAGGCAACCGAGCGCCTAGGCATACAAAAGCGTTTCTGACCTCACTCGACACTCGTGAATTGATGAGTCTTAAGATTACACGCGGCTGATAGACAACTCGCATCTGTGTGTTCGTCGTTGTCGCGCTGCTCTTAAATTAGTGCGAAAAGAAAGAGAAGGAGGCGTAATCATCCCATGAGGCTGAGTGCAAGTATAGACATTGCCGCTGAAGCTATATGAAACCGTTTGAAGAAAACAGAAGTTTCGCAACGAGGCAGAAAATAAACTCTCAGGAACCACGTTGATTAATTGGTGCGAATTGTAGTTGTAAGTTTTATATGAGAGCAATAAGATGCGCGAGGTCCGCCGGGAGAGCATGCCCATTGCGATTTAAAAAACGCGCGCGAAAGATCATTCAGTTAGGAGACATAATGGTACCTTCAATTAAATCTGAAACCACTCTTACTTTATTCAGCTAACAAACTGAACACTCTTATAGAAAGCCTTTGGTAAGAAAAACTTGTACATCCGTTTGTAGTTACCCAAGTCTTCTGACGAACCATGCAGGTTAGCTTCTTTACAAAAATTTTTTATGGGTACGAGATCTAAGACATGTGCGAATTTCAAGCCAAGCTGGGAAATTCATTTTAAATACTTGCAATGTAGAGTAAAAGTATTTAATATTTTTGCACATTAGAGAGTAATATTTAATTTTAGTCAATGCAGATCATTTATGCATTAATTTACACAACAGCTTTTGTTGTAATTTTTTTTTGTGCGAGTTGTTATGCATTGAAGTCAAACTCCTCATTCGGACATAACCAGTTGACAACTTTAGTAATTTTAGTTTTAGAAACAGGTAGTTTCGAGCTCTTAACTACACTACAATTTATAACTGCGTATATTCCTTTTAAAATGAGTGATATCCTTATAGTTTTTGAGAAGGGAGAGACAATTTAGATACATAACGAACATTCATATGTTGTTATATAGAAAAAAAAATTATATGATGAAATTAAATGAAACTACAAATGTACGGATGAGATCAGTCTCCGTGTCAACTGTAAGCTACAGAAACGTAGTAGTAATTGTAATCGGGCCTTTATGAATTTATTGTTATTAAATAAAATGTTGTACAGCATGTCATAAACGACTTCTTACTTCCAGTCTCCTTCATCCTCGTCTTGGTTCCCTTCATAACGTATCGTCTCTGTGTAACAACGTACTGGGGACCGTTAACATTTTCGCGAAGGTCCGGGTAGGGAGGGTCAAGAGCGATGAAGCTCTCCATCAATGCTTCTATCAGTTTCAGATTCAGGGGTTGTAAGCTTTCCCGTTCACTCATTCCTGTTCACATTTGACACATTTGTATAGGGCCAGGTGCGTGAGAAATTTTTTTTCGTACGAATGAATATGGCCTGATCTTGGCAACCCTTTTCCCCACCCCACGACTCCAAGGCCTGTGCTGCCACGGAAGCACGTATCATCGCCAAGTCAGTGAGGGAACTTTTAACATCTGTTCTCCGGCCACTGCAACTTTCATAGTTTTCGAAGATCTATCTACAGTACGAGTATAGCTTCACGTATTAAAAGTGTTACTTTGAAAGGTGATAGATGGAGTCTTTTTTTATGGATTGGCTTGTAAAATACTATATCAGGGGTAAGACATTTTAATTATGGTGTTTTTATCCATCTCAGTGGTACCAAGAAGACCAGGGAGTCAATATTTACATGCCAAAATAAGCGCTTGCTACAAAACCCTCGGATTGCGGGCGTAGCTCTCTATATTCCGGTTTCATTTGTACTTGAAGAGTGAAAAACAACCAGATTTTTTAAAACAATCTTGCAATGCCCAGCTTTGTCAATTTGTTCAATTCAAATATTGGTACTTGTTCTGAAATTTAAAAAAATTCCCAGTTTTTAGGGTTTTGTAGTAAAACAAAACCCTTATGAAATCGGTTATGCGTCCGTCTGTCCATGAAATATCTCATGAACCGCTGAAGCTACATATATGAAATTTTGTGGGAATATGTAGAATTATTATAATTCGCCGGAGAAAGCGATTCGTTGTAATAGGCTGACGTTAAGGGGAGGTCAAATGGAGGGGAAATGAAAGTCAAATTTTTTTTTCATCTGGTATAGGCAAGTGGGGTATCAGAAGAAAGGTAACATCGAGTACATTGCATTTTTGGTATTTTCATCAAATTTGAAAAAAGGGGAAAAGAGTTAGAGGGGAAAATATGTGATCCGAGTTTGTCCCCCCTTGCATTTCGAGACCGTTATACTTATAAATATGTCCACATATAGGCGAAATTAAGGTTAATTTTTTTTATCGACTGGTATAGGCAAGTGAGGTGTCGTGAGAAAAGTAATGTTGAATACATTCTATTTTTTCGCAATTTCTTGAAATTTGTAGATAGGGGAACATTGGGGGAGGAGAAAATATTAGTTCGTAACTTGTTCCCTCCCCTTTGCAGTTCGAGACCGTTATACTTATTGCAGAATTATGAAAACTTACAGGAAGGTGGGTTCCGAAAAAAATGGAAAATAATGGCATCTGTATATCTTCTCAGAATAGGTCAATAATACAAGTAGTTTATTTCTATAGTTACAGTTAGCACACCCCTGCATGCCTTAACCACGTTCGAGGTCAAAAGTACTGATGGCCAACGATAACCAACACCTTAGGCAATAATATGTTCTAAGTTTCGTTACAATCACGTAATATGCATTGGCATGTAAAATGTAAGCGAGTAAGACATTTTAATTATGTTTTTTTATCCATCTGAGTGGTATCAAGAAGAGCAAGGAGCCGATATTTATATACCAAAATAAGCGCTTGCTACAAAACCCTCGGATTGCGGGCGTAGCCCTCTATATTCCGGTTTCATTTCTTTCTTTTCCGGGGCACAATGCACTCAATGGAGTGACGAACGAAATGAAATAGTCTGTGGTTAAAACAGTTCAAAGTATTGCAATGGTTCAGTTCAATTTCAACCAAATGCCTTGCGAAGATTTTTACAATTATCTCTTACATGCCGAAAATGTAAATTTATTTAAAAAAAAATCGTCAGCTCGGATAAATATGAAAAAAGTGTTTAGCTGTTAACTATATATTTTAACTGTTTGTCATTCCGCTTTTTGAAAGTTTTGCAGTTAAAATCTCATTTACTTTTTCAATCAATAAAAGTATTCTAAATATTACATAGCCTTATATACATATTTTTATACCCTTCACGGATGTGATAGGGTATTTAACTTTGTCATGAAGTTTGCAACGCACAATGTTACGGAATCGCGGCATCACGAATCTGAAAAGAAAGAAATAATGTAAACATAGTATTGGATTCGTCATTAGTTAGGATTATTTATGAGGGAATGTTAGGGTCGGCAGTATAATTTGAGGTTTAGCTTACCTTTGTAACGACCACGAATAGAGGGATAACGACGGCTGGCGATTACGTCCTGTGTTTGGCGACTTGGATCTGCAATAAATAGGAAGAAACCACAAAATACCACATCACAAGGAATAAATTGATGATAACACTTATCTAATGTTGTCGTGACACAGCTTCGTCGTCGTCGTCAAAGTCACGGAATTCGAACACAAAACCCACCGACACTTGGTCCGATTGAAAATTGCGCGGAACACACACATTGTACCCGTTGGAAGCGAGGCACTTACAAGCACCTGTCGGTCGATAAACTACTTTAATCCGAGCCGGAAAAATAAAAAAAAGAAGTTGCGGAAACATTATGACACAAAAAAAGTCATGCCGTAGACGGGACTTGAACCCATGACCCACTGGCATGTTGAGCGATTAGACAACTGAGCCATCGGGTCGTCCGGAGGAAGAGTGCACAAATGCCACAGAGATCGGTCACCTGGCCGTATAATGTCATTTATGAAGCTGATCTTGACCGAACATAACAAATTGTGGTGAATTTATACGTCGGCAACGGCTTATTGGTGACGTAATGCAGTATCTGGCCGATGACCGTGGTGACTTTCCATGGCGGCAACGGCTCTAGGAACGTGACCGTTAACAGCCCGGGGAAACAATGGGAACCCTCTTTTGTTTGGATTGTCGTCCAATTGGAAAGGTGTTGGCGGATTTTGGTGATTTTCTACGACGGCAGCGATACGGATAGGAAAGGAAGCTCTGAAGACGAAGAAAAGAAATTGTACGTAGATTCTGTTGGTTTGTACGACGGCGGCTAAGAAGTGCAGTGATTGCGATCGAGCGGAAATTGCGCAAGTCAACGATCGACGAGGAGAGTGAATTCGACGGTAGGGTAGGGAATAGCTTCCGCCAACGAAGGTAGGCTGTAGTTTTAGTTTAGAATTAAGTTAACATAGGTTTAGTAATAAGTAACGTAAATATCGGCCGGTCGTAGTGTTTGCATTTCTCTAGAGTTAACGATTAAAGATTGGAGTGAAGATACAGTGAATATAAATATTATAACGTGTAACCGGTGTTATACTATTTTTCCCGATTTCGTATATTCGCGTTAGTCCCGCAATATTTCCAGATCTCGCGTCGCAGTTCCGTTGTCGGTGGTCCGATGTAAAATTGATTTCCACAACTCGTGCTTGTTGTGGGAAGTAAAAAGGAAATATAACACACCAGGGCGGATCAATAAATTTGAAGTACGTGGCGCCCACGGCCCTTCTTCACGGGTTGGCCGGACAACCGTTCAAACTATTGGCAACGGTGTAATAACAGAAGGAACCACCTCCGACAATATAAACCATATATGTATGTATATTCTTGGTCAGTATGATGAGACGAGTCGATTAAGCTTTGTTCGTCTGTCCGTCTGGTTCTATGCAAACTAGTCTCTCAGGTTTAAAGCTATCGAGCTGAATTTTTATACAAAGCCTTCTTTCTATTGCATTCTGTATATATGTCGGAATTAATGGAATCGGACCAGCACGTCAAATAGCTGCCATAGGAACTACCGGTCCCAAAATTCGTCTTTGTGAGAAAAACTTTGTTAATTCTAAAGATTTCTTTTTTTAAGCCGAAGTCTAGCTTGTTTTACTTAGTTTTTTTATATCCCTTCACACACACGCACACACAAATGAAAGGACGAGTTGATATCAACGAACTCTTTTCGTTTCGGATGTGTCCTGAATTTGGACCTTACCCATCTCAGTCATCAGAGAGGTTGGAGAGGGTAAAAGACTCGTGATACAAGTAGTTCTTTCTCAAGTAAATTGCAGGCCTAAATGCAGGAAATATACAAAAAAAAAATCATTCAATTCCATGAAACTGATAAAAACAAGTCTAGTCATTAGCATCTTAGTATCCATCTCACCTGGTTAGATCAGTAAATCTATCCTTAAGTGCTGGTCATTTCAGGCGTTACTTAGACGTTGTCTGACGAGAAAAAATGTATTTTCATGTCTTTTTGACCTTCCAGCGAGTATCTACATCGGGGCGCGCATTATCTACTTTTGTGATGATTTGCTATGCACGGCAGGTATTTGGTGAGAATGACAAGACGTGAAATCGATTTTCGCTTTCCTCACATTGTCATGGTGATTCGCAATACATTCTGATTTCGGTGTTATATCTTTGCAAAAGCCTATGCCACGACTAGATACTGAGCACCGATATTCGCACATATCTGCAATATGTTGTACAACACGACTCAAGAATGCAATTTACGACAAGGCAATTATCTTTTTCTATGATACGAAGGCGCTTGCCCGGTTTCATGCTTTCTTGCATGTCTATCTTCTGTCGGAGTACCAGAGAAAAAATAGACGGCCTGAAAAGGGACTCGATAATGAACTATTGCAACTATACTCCGTTGTCCGTATCCGTACATATGCATCCGCCAGCTGAGTCTCAGTCCAGTACTGACTGACCCAAAGTCGCGGCTGCGCTTCTTGGAAATTACGCTGCAAGAAATGTCCGACTATTCGCCGACTAAAGTTGAAGTTGCTGAATTTTACAATGCACGTCTAATTAAACTTTTATTATGTTTAAAGGATACGCCGGGCGAACTATGCAGAGAGAAAACAGTCGATTCATCAATTTCAATGTCTACTCTTGACAGCGCCCATTCGGTATAGAACTCGGAATAGCCAAATCAATAAAAAAGAAGTAATTGGCATGTTCTCTAGAAATCCATGGCATCGGACATCCATTTGCTATTAGAAAAATAATTAAAAGGCCATAAAATGCATTTATGCACTTATTGCTCGTGCCAGTGGACGTGATTTTTTAAAGTCATTTACAGGCGACGGGCGAAAATGAGCAGAAAATTGAAGACTCCTTTTGCAATATTTTATTATAGGGACGACCTGCGAAAGGAATGAAAATCCTTTGTCTGGCTGTCAAGAAGAAAAGTTCGTTACTACTACTACTACTGTTCGCTTCTAGAACTTAATAATAATCGATCCGTGCATTGGAAATGCATACGTATATTTTTCATAGCGCTGAGAACAATGACAAGGCGAATAATTTGAAACACTAGATGACTTACACGGCTAAAGGTTTGTCAGTTCAAGGAGAACATTCGTTTGTTCTTTGTGCTCGGCTTATTCTTATTATAAAGGGTTTTCTAAGCGTGATAGAACCTCCAACTGGTAACTAACAGTCAATTTTGAGAGTTCATTGACATTTTACATGTTGTGTTCAGTAAGATTTACCATTTCATAATAAACCTACACTAGGAAATCACTTCGCTATCATAAGCCGTGTTTTCTGGAGACAGAGTAACATGAAACAATTAACCGATATTGCACTAACAATATCGTCTCCGACAGTGACGTAGCTAGGATTTTGTTTCGGAGGGGGTCCACACATTCGTTACCAGAAATGTTAATATCCCATATATTCGGTTCGTGTCTTTCCGCCCTATTCAGTGTATAGTTTAACCTAACGTTACGCAGTCTTTTTGCCGCTTGTTTGAGACAGAATAAAGATTCACTTGTCCAAGTAGTACGGTCGACGTTGTACGTACTCGTATATCGACTGGAGTTACCGGGCCAAAAAACCATTGTTGAATTACAGGTAAAAAAAATCGGGTAGAGTTGACTAACTAGTTGCCCTTGGACGCGCAGATTTTCAGCTCTCCTCTTCCTTCCTGAGATCTTTATGGATGCGGCATAGGATACGATACACGGCTTTCCAATTTCGATATGATCGAAACAAACTCCACAACATTTTTCAGGATCATTACACCTCCCAGTTCTTTCTCAAGTTCACCATGTTTCTCCATAAATCGCTGAAGAGCACATGCTCCGAGTCTTCATCTACTCCTGGATATTTCGGACAATTCAGCGAGTCGTCAAACTTGAACCTGTTAAGGTATTATCTTCAGCTCCCATTTTCAGTAACAAACTTTGCCAGGTCGTGCTTCAGTTTCGTCCACAACTCGCGGGAATAGCGTGTATGTCTTTCAACCTTTTGACGATTCCTCCCACCGCTCCTGCCACTTTCTTAAATTGCGATTATTTCGTCGACGATGCGAGGTAGGTAGATCCTTTCTTTAGTGCAAAGCTTCCAGAATGCGTGGACTGCTCACAAAGGATGTTTATACTAGGTTCCTGGTAGCATCGGGATACTCTGTAATTGAACTGGCTGACGAACTAGCCCAGCCAGGACAGCCTCGAACACTCCCTTCTCTGGCTCGGAGACCTTTTACGGGACATTCCACATATATGTATGTTGGTCGATGAATTGTTACAAAAGGAAATTGCGTGGCACATATTGGGCCACTGGATAACGCTTCAAAGATTGAAAATGCACTACGGACACCGGCCATTGGGATCTCTAAGGCAGATCCTCCTAACTGTTACAGCTAAACCAGAATAAGATCCGAGTTATCAATGGTGTTCTAATTGGACATTCTTATCTGAGAGGCCATCTTTAGACATAAGACATGGGCATGGTAGAGGAGAGTAGCTGTCTCTTCTGCGAAGGTGACGATGAACCGTCACTGGATATTCTCTGTTAATGTGTGGTAGGGTACGTGTTGGTGTTGGTTTCCCCCAACCAGAAGATATTACATCGACGCTACCTAAGTGTCACCATTCACTGTCAAACTCGAGCTCGAACCTGGTATAAATGTTCTCTGAATAGCTCAAGACACACACACACTTCACATAAACGTGAAGAAAACCGGTTTACTTGTACCATGTTCCAGATCGAGTTCGATAGTGTATGGTGACACTGAATAACTTCATCAGTCTACCTTAGGTCGGCAGGCTTACTCCGTTTATAAGATCTAAGGCTATAGCACCATATCCCATTTAGCCTCTTTGCTTGCTGACTTCACTTTCCCCCAAAAAATAAATAAATAATAATAAATAACTGCTTTTTTCCTTTGCTGAAAAAAAACTGCAACAGTTGATCCTAACCTTTGGAAAGATTGGAAAATTTTTGACTGAATGTGTGACGCCATAGACTAACTGACTGATTGAAAGTAGTACTTTTTAAGATTCTTGAGGGTACATCGTTAAATATTGTTGGATTTTTATTTAGAACCACACAATTTCGGGAGGGGTCCGGACCCCTTGGACCACTCGCCTGGCTACGTCACTGGCCTCCGATGATTCGTTGGGTAGCGACAATGCAGTTTACTTATGTAATCGTAGTTTAGACAGATGGTACAGTTTATTTGCAGGCAATAAATTTTGATATTGTGCAATTAGATGGAATAAAAAAATAAATTCCGCTGCCCAAATAAAATTTGTTAGATTATATTTTCACTAACTTGAATTCATTAGAATTAAAGTTTTCTCTTGACATTTGAGTTGAGATTTGAAGGCTTGAGGTTAAATTCCTAAATTTTAGTTTTTATATTCAGACTAGGCGCAGGGATTGAGTACGCAAAATCAGCGGGGCTCGGTGTTTCTATGGATTCTTGTCTAAGGGGTGTAGGAGTCTAAGAAAGTAGGCACGTTCCACTTTCTTAGGCTCGTTAAGCCGGGAATCATGGTTTCTCACATTTACAGTTGGTTTTTTATCAAACAAATTCAGCACCATACTTATGTATGTTGCTCAGTATTATCGCGGTGCCCTGGTGGTGGAGCCAGGGCACCGCTTTTCCCGTCACTCAGATGTATTTTCTTTTTACGCTTATATTATCCACGCTCCAAATGTTTAGGTATACCAGGGTCTTAGAGGATTTTTAATGAGATTGACAAGCATTTTTCAATTTTGGTCAAGTTTATCAGAAAAACTGTAACTTTTTCGCAACAACGTTTTATATGGAATTATAGAGGACGAATATCTGAACACTTTTAGGCCAAACAAAGTTTTGTACAACGAGTTGTTGCTAATTTACAGCTGGTTTTCCATCATACACCTCGAACGCCATATGAATTTCGCTAACTTTCGTCCACCACTAAAATGCAGTTTTCCAGTTTTTAATTAAACTGGAAAGGGCAAAATTAAACTTCCCAATTTGCTCAATATATGTATTTGGACAAATTCTTTTTTGGAGAATTTTAGGTCTTGAAAAAATCAGGTAAAAGTTCTGATCTATATATACGTATACCTATATATATAAGTTAAGTTCGAAGAGTCGTAAAGAAATTTCCGTTTTAGGCAGTACGAACGTACTTTTTATATACCAAAGTATTTTTTTTTTGCCAGTGGTTATGCCAACCAAAGTCCCTCATAATCTTTCTCTAAATTATTAAAAAAAAAAAAAATCAATTTATCAACTTCATTACACCGCGATCACTATAGTGTTAAAATCGTCGCCGATAACATTTAACGCTTCTTGATTTAGAAGCTGTCCAAACCAGATTGAACGCAGAAAGCAGCGGCAGCAGCCACCACAACAACAGGCAGATCTGCTTTCGCCGCTGTCGCTGCCGCTGCGTTCAATCTAGGTCGCTTAAGGGTAATGCATGCTTTCCAACTTCACATTCCGTTGCCGCTGCTTTTGCATTCTGCGTTCAATCTGGTTCGGGCATTATGCTTCAATATACATACATTAAAAACACAGTAAACTATAAACAACTTGTTCTTCCCTTGAATTCACCAAGGCAGGAGTTGATAATAATTTTATTTTTCATTCTACCTGCATTTTACTATACTATTTATATTCAAACAAATTATTGGTTATTTTACATATTTATATTTAGTGAAGGCAAAAAAAAAAGTATTTTTCAATATAATCAAAATGTTTTCATTTAATTTATTCCGGCAAAATTAATAAAGCTATCTCCAATAATTCACAATTCTCTCAAATCTCAAGAACACGCGCGCGTTCTAAGTTCACACCTCAAATGGGGATTTGGGGATTATTTGTTTAGGGATTATGTGTTTGGGGATTATGTGTTTGGAGATTACGTGTTTGGGGATTATGTATTTGGGGATTATGTGTTTGAGGATTATGTATTTGGGGATTGTGTGCTGGGGGTTTTGTGTTTGGGGATTGTGTGTTTGGAGATTATGTGTTTGGGGATTATGTATTTGGGGATTATGTGTTTGAGGATTATGTATTTGGTGATTGTGTGTTTGGGGGTTTTGTGTTTGGGGATTATGTGTTTGGAGATTACGTGTTTGGGGATTATGTATTTGGGGATTATGTGTTTGGGGATTATGTATTTGGGGATTGTGTGTTTGGGGGTTTTGTGTTTCGGGGTTATATATTTGGGGATTTTATTTTGGGAATTTTGGTTTGGGGATTTTGTGACTGGGGATTTCATATTCAACCTCTCAGGTACATCAGCGACTTTGAGACCTTTTAATGGGTTTTGAATACTTTTTCCATCTGGATTAAGTTTTTCGGGATACTATTACATTTTGCATGTATCTTGATGTAAAATTTTAAAGCATTAAGAACTGAACGATATGAGACTAAGTAGAGTTTTCTACGATGAGTGATTATATAGGTAGAGTAACGATTGATTTCCTGCTTGTGTTCAGAGGCCGCGCGCTATATTCTTCATTTCGTCTGCCTCCTGAGCTTCGCCAAATACTTTTTTGGACTACCAAGCAACTACCAAGCAAACGTTTAACTGATTATTCCTTTGGATCCTAAATGTACGCTCACTGATTAAAATGGAAGCCCCTCGTAAAACAGATTGAGGAATACAAATTGAGCATCATGGCAATCCAGGAAACAAATATGATTGGTAGCCAGATCAACGAAAAAAGATCGCACAGTTTGGTGTTGCAATCATTGTGACCAAACACCTCAAACCGCACGTGAAACCTACCAATGAAAGGTTATGCGCGCTTCGCATTAAAACTATTATTCGACTTTTAGCTCATCTATCCGCACGCTCCCAATTAAATAAAGGAATAAGCACTGAAAGGCGAATTTTACGATTGTCTGGAGACGTTGTCCGATTTACTTGAAACAAACGACGTCTAATAATTGCTCGGAGATTTTAAGGCGAATGTTGCAAACGGGAGTTGGGACTGAGGAACCACAAGAAAACACCACCTCTACGTGGAAAGCAATGACAATGGTGAACGACTAATCGGTGTGCAGTTGAAATCTTGTTGTCATCTTCAGCGACACCGAAAGCATTGGCAAACGGATCCTATTTTGAAGAGTTTGTAACGGACGGTTTGATGGGCATCCGAAGATACCTGTGGGGACGGAACCTTAGGTAGCATAATGATCGTGAAGGTCGGGCTGTGCCATCTGGCGAAGAAAAAGGCCCCTCAACGATCTAAGCAGCGGCCTATGCTTGCTGTAGCTCAGTTCGGGAGATGTGGGCTAGTCCAACACATAAATCCCCTTTTTTATCGAACACTACTGCATTTAGAAGAAATCGAAACCCGGGATCAGTACATTGAAGGCGAACGTGCTAATCGGTGCGCCATCCAGGCATACATGCGTACGAGGCTTCAACTGAAATACTAAAATTCAGTGGAACTGGCCTTTTAACCCTAGTTTACCACCACCAATTTCTTACGAATTTCATGTCATGGGGTGCAAAAGCACCACATGCCGCCGATGTCCGTTTGTATCATATTCTCAACAAAAGCTAGACAGGATCCATCAAAATAATTGAATTAAAGGTGGTTTTGATGTTATTAATTTTTTGGGCCCAAATGCCATGGCCACATTTGTCCAAAATAAGATGATAAAAAAATCTGCAATCATATACCATCTGATCAAATTTGACCCGGACTGGTTAAAAAAAACAACAACATTTTCATGTATTTTTTTTTATTCTCAATACAAGCATTCCAACAGTTTATCCAATTTTCCATACACTTGCTGTAGGCCTCTGACGGAATGGCCTTTAGTTCCTTCAGCGAATTTCTTTTAAAGGCATCAATCGACTTATGGCGCGTTCCCCCGAGTGGATACTTCAGTTTCGGAAACAGGAAAAAACCACAGGGAGCCAAATCTGCCGAATATTGTAGCTAAGTGATGAATTTCGTTTTAAGTTTGGCTAAAAATTCAGTCACAATCAGGCTGGAATGTGAAGGCGCATTATCGTGGTGAAAAAGCCATAAATTGTCTGGGCACAAATCTGGCCGTTTAGGACGAATAGCTTCACGTAGACGCCTCATAACGGCTAAGTAGTATACTTTATTCACTGTTTGACCCGGTGGAACGAATTCATGGTGAACCACACCATTGTAATCAAAGAAAACGATTAGCATTGAACCATGCGAGATTTATCGCATGTAAGAATTAAGCCTAAAAGGCATAACGTAATATTATGCATTCGTGCAGGAGAGACAAAACGTTTTAACACCCTATTCTCTAAGTTACAAATAAATCAATTGATTATATTCCGCAATTCAACAGTTCGAGTTGGGTCGTTAGCGAGTTGGATTGCGTAGCTTGGCTGCTGTTGTTATTACCTTTGTGTTAAAATGGCCCAGGTGAATAGAAATCGTGTTTTCCGAGATTTTTGGCAGGGTCTTGTAGTATCTTATTTTATTTAGGGAGGTCCCCAAATTTTTAAGTAGCCGCCATGGGACCGCACGGATGGGAGGGTATAGATGGCCGAGGGTCCTTTACCACCGAGACCCAGCAGCGTGCGCGAGGGCACCTGAGCCGTCCGACAATTATTCCCTCCTTATCGACTTTTCTTATGCTCCATTTTTATACCCTTGAGTTATGGTATAGGGTATATTGTTTTTGTCACGACGAAAATATGTAACACCTTAAAGGAGACTCCGGAGGTATAGCAATGTATATACCTATATATAAATGATCAGGGTCACCTCCTGATTCGATTTAGCCATGTCTGTCTGTCCGTCTGTCTGTCTGTCCGTCTGTCTGTCTGTCCGTTCGCACGATAACTTTCGATAGAATGAAGCTACAGCCTTGAAATTTTGGTTAAATGTTGGCAATATGATCTAGTTGGATGGTATTGTAAATGGGCATGGTCAGGCCAAGAGAACGCCTACTTCCCCTACATATGTAAAATATTTAAATGTATCCATAACTCCCGATTAAATAAACATGAAAAGCTTTAGCTTTGGTAGATTACTTGAGGGGGTAATCTTATACTCTTCTGAAAAAATGAAATCGATCATTTGAAAACTAACGGTAATTTTCTCACAAAGAGCCCCGTACTACCCTACTTTTCCGGTTTTTTGTCTATAACTCTTGAACCAATTGACCTAGTCACCTGATTTTTGGCACGTAACCCTGAGGTAAGAAGTTGCATGAGGTTTCGTAAGTTGCGCGTAATCAGATCAAAGGAACGCCTACCCCCCTCCCCCCCACAAATTTCAAAGAATTAAATATTAATTTTTGTAATTACGATAACTTTCGATAGAATGACACTAGCAGGTTTAAAATTTGTTAGAATGTTGCTAGTAACATCTATTTGGTTGGTATTGCAAATGGATAAGATCCAACCTAAGGAATCCCTACCTCCCCTTCAAATGAAATTTAAAATAATCGATAACTTCTGATAGAATGTAGCCAGCAACTTGAAATTTTGGTCAAATGTTTAAAGTAAGTTTCAGTTGATTGGTATTAAAGATGGGCCACATTCGACCCAAGGAGCCCGTACCTCCCCTGCAAATGGAACTTAAAATAAGCGAAAGCTTACGATAAAATAAAGTTAGCGACTTGAAATTTTGGTTACATATTTGTAGTAGGATTCAGCTGGCTGATATTGAAAATACGTAAAATCCGACCAACCACCTCCCTTACAAATGAAACTTCAAATAAGCTACAAATTTCGATAAAATGAAGCTAATGACTTGAAAGTTTGGTCAAATGTTTGTACTGGGATCTAGTTGGTTGTTATTAAAAATGCGCAAGATTCGACAAAAGAAACCTCTACCTCCCCTATAAGTGAGACATCAAATAAGCAATAACTTTAGATAGAATGAAACTAGCGACTTGAAATGTGACAAATATTTGCAGAATGGATTAGATCATTGATTCTGAGAATGGCCAACATCCTCCTGAATGAGTGCCAACCTCCCCAATAAACTGGTCATATAGGAAAGTCACTTTTAATTCAAATGGTCGTTGCCAATTGGTACTTTTGGTATCACCACTAGGTCTGTACAAGTCTAGGGTATATATAAGTGGCCTATTTTTTCACCAGATGGCACTGCACGACCTTCACGATCATTATGAAGCCTTAGGCTCCGTCTCCACAGGCATCTTCTGATGCCCACCAAATCGTCCATTACAATGTGTTGCATCACGTCTGCACCTTGATATTTGTATTCTAAACTTGGAATACAGATTAATGATTATGCGCGAGGGTTGGCGTGATATCGTGCTCCTATGGAGTAGCCGTCGCTGCACCAAGAAAGCTATGAATTTTCGTTACACATCTTTTTTGCGAAAAAAAAAAAATTTCGGGAAAATTTTCGTGGGAAATCCTTAGATTCTTGTTCAGCGACTCAAAAAACATAAGAGCACCAAATATTAAAATTCCACCAAAACTAACTTTTATTTTCCATCAAATTCTTAAACTTCTATGACCCTATTAAATTTTAAGCCCTCGTATAACGAAATGAAGTTATTCGCTGAAGTCTTTCGTTTTCTCGCGAAAATTAATGATACTTTTAAATATGTCTTGACAGTTCGCCGAAATGAAAGTTACACAAAAATCCCTGAGACGGACAGGACCTTAGTTTTTCTGAGTGGTAGCCTGTGTACCACTGGTGATATTAATTGAATAGTATCAGAAGCGGTGTACAGGCTACAGTTAAAATACATCAGCCCAATCTCATTTCTACGCATATGTTTCCTCACAGTTATGCCTCCAAGCTTGTTCGCACAAACCAGAAGACCCTTAAATTCATTTTTCTTTTGCAACACACTGCGGCAGCGCTGACGGAGTATTAAATTTACACTTAATTTCGCACATTACATCGCACAGCTAATTTATTTCCTTTCATGTTTTTGTGTAAATGCTCATGTAGACACACATTATCCTCTTACCGTCGCAACATGGCTCTTTTATATAAGTGCTCATTGCGCGTTCGCCTAAATTGCGCGCCCTTTTTGATGGTATCCAAGTCCATAAGAAGCCATCAGGAGAAATGCCGTAAAGAAGTCAATTTCCTATCCATTTCAGTGCATTCCGCTGGCTCTTAGTACATGGAGGGTTCCGATGGATGACCGTTTGCGTATTGCAATTTCAATTTATTGATTAAATCGCTTCATGTTCCCATTCAACTGACATGCGCATAAAGCGCATTGGCAAGTAAAAATGTCCACACGGTTGAGGTGCCTTGTTACAATGGCATCCATACTGAAACCGTAGAAATTCCAAAGGGCACGGATAACTTCCTGCTGACCCAAAGAATTATTTAAATGATTAAGAAGTAAAATATTTGCCTTGGAGCCAAGACAAATGTCTTATTGTTACATGGTCTTAATGGCACAACTTCTTGGCGTTCGGGAGGAAGTTGAAGCGTACGCGCAGGCGCTTTGGCGGCTGTCCGTGTTGGAATATTAGTTTCATGTCAGGAGGATATTTAAGGTTTATACTGAGCGATATTTTAGCACGTGATTGGATTCATGTAACTGAATGAGGAAGATGCCAAATTGATGACATCGGTCGATTGTTTCTCATGCACTGATATCGATAGTCGTTATTCGATTTGAGTAATTTTGTGAAAACATCTTATTTTACCCACAGAAGGTTAAAGATGATTGTGCTGGAATTCTCGAGAATAATAATTAACGAGGTAAAATTCGATTATATTCTTATCACACTGTCATAGAAGCATGAAGCTAGGCTGTATAATGGGAGTGTCAGGGGTATTAAAATTTCACCAAAACCAAATCTATTTCACAGTACTCCCAAGTTCTGAAACGTTTTTTAACGGTACATAGTAGGTTCCCTTAAAAGGGTTCTGGTCCAGAAGAGGGTGTAGCTGTTGCCGTCCTGGCTAACTTCTCGACTGGCGCAACAGTTCAAGGTCTCGAGATAAGTTAGTATTATCTCATTTACTAGATCGTGAAGATGAGTTTTGTGTAGAGGTATGTGATCAGCAGCACGCTCCACCGAGTTATTCTCCCCAAATGGGTATTCATTTAACTGCTGAGTCGGGCTATAGTCCGACACGTAAACCCTTTTTTTTTTATCAAAGACTACCGCGTTCAGTATGAATCGAACCGGGGCTCAGTGCATTGAAGGCAAACGTGCTAATTATTGCGCCAGCCAGACTACTCGGCTGGTACATACTTTTACCCTATATGAGGAGCCCACTTTCCCTAGAGTTCTAGCAATTACGAACACCACTTTGACAGCAACTTGATGGCTGCCTGGCTTTTTCTAAATACCACTATTTCTTTATCCTATGAACCAGCATTGAAACGTTGCACAACATTAACGTCGATGGCATGGAAGGCAGTGGGAAGCTTGCTCATAGATGTAGAAACTAAATGATTACAGTATATTACAATAGATACTCCTAAAAGACTGGGGTTACATTCCGGGCAATTGATATCGACGTTATTGAAGAAATCCGACCTTATTTCGCTACATATGTGAAAGAATCTTCACTACCATGCGCGTTACATAGGAAAACAGGTCGCACATTTTAACGAACGTTAAGGAAATCTATGTAACACATATCTAATCTACAGTATTGCTTATTTTGTTTGAGCTATTCAACATCATCGTAGCGCGACAGCCCGTCGTAGGGCCTTGGCCGCCTGGATGGTTGTCTTCCAATTATCTCGGTCACGTGACCGCGTTCTCCAAATTTGAAAGCTCAGTAGCTGCTTGGCGTCCGCATATACTGAGCTCTCCGAAGGAGCTCTCGGTCCTCTCGCTCCGTCGACTAGTTCTGCTTTCATTATTCTCTTTGGCATGCGATACGTAGGAGAGGCATACCAGATAAAATAATTTCCATCATCAAAGAGTCCTATAGCGGAGCCCAATGTCTCGTCTTACACAAGGGTAAGTTTTCAGTTCCCTTCGGGGTACATAGCGGAGTGAGACAAAGCTGCATTTTGTCACCTATATTGTTGTTGATTGCCATTAACGACGTACTATGCAGTGCGCTTCATGAACCCCAGAGCAAAGGTATCAGATGAAACCTGTTTGAATACCTTCAACACCTGGATTACGCTGACGATATTTGCCTTCTCTCAAAAATATCGGATAATCTAGTTCAAACGACGGATGCCCTGCACCGCCAAGGTGGCAATGCGAGGCTTAAAATCAATGCTGCCAAAACTAAGTACTTGAGCTTGGATCCAGGAAGACAGAGCGAGATTTGTGTTTCGTGGCAGACAGTGGAAAAAGTGGACAATTTTCGCTACCTCGGAAGTGTAGTTATAACAGTTGATGGACCGGATGCTGATGTAATGTACTCGCATCAATAAGGCTCGGGCAGCTTTTTTCAGTTTGACTCCTTTCTGGCAAAACAACAACATCTCCAGAAGTACCAAACTCAGGATCTTCTAAACCAATGTACAATCGGTGCTTCTTTATGGCTGTTCAACTTGGAAGGTGACCAGGGCGATAACAACTAAATTGCAAACTGTCGTGAACCAGTGTCTACGGCGCATCCTACACATACACTGGCCGGAGGTCATTTCTAACGACAACCTCCTGTTCATTACTAGCCAGGACAGGGTAGACACCTTCATAAAAAAGCGAAAGTAGCAATGGACAGGTCACACACTTCGAAAAAGGCCAGAAAACATTGTTAAACAGACCCTCGATTGGAACCCACAGGGAACTGAAGCAAGTCGCCGCGTTGGACGACCTAGAAACACCTGGAGAAAATCAGGTGAGGTGGAGAGTATGTCATTAGACAAATCGTGGAGACAGTTGAAGACGATGGCGGTGAACAGGGCGAGGTGGAAAGTCGGCGTGGTTATGCCCCAACTATTATTCGAAAATTTTGCATACTGCATTTTACTCAATGTATAAGAAGTACACACATTTCTTTTTTCGAAACTAACTAGCAAAATTTTGTTCTAGAGCTCTTTTAAATTCGGAAAACAATATTAGATGCTGACGATCGTAGAAAATACAATCAGACGTACTATCTGGTGCCGCTGGGGAGTGTTCTATATCGAATGTCGTTCGAATCAACATTGTAAAAATGACTTGACTACGGTCATTTGTGTGCGAATTTAATAACGTCGGCGCTTTCCATGTTTCCAATTTTTAACATTTTGCGCGCGTACGCAACAGAATTTCGGTTTTCGACAGAATATGTTTTGCGTACTTACACTTTAATGAGTGTCCTGAAAAAAATTCCGAATACCCAAAAAGACGTACGAGTATATAGGAGTAGGCAAAGTTGGAAGACCATCCGGTAGACCAAAGAAGCTGACAACGAAAGCAACAAGCTGCTCGGACTCAGATCGCAAAATTTTGTTCCTGAACTCGAGGACGCTGTGTTTGAACCAAACGACTAGGGCCTTAACTGACGGAAGCCACATCCAGCGGAGGACACATAGACTGAGAAGAAAAGAAGTTCATGTTTGCAGGCGCTTTAGTAACGACCATATTTCCAATTTTACAAATTGCTAGACTGGAATGGTGTTAGAATTTCAATAAATTTTCTGGCACTGATAGAAAGGGTGACGACCGCGTGTTTACTACCATATCACGTTTTCTTTCTAGACTGTTATTCGGTTATAAAGTGAATATGTACAATCACGAAATATCAATCCCGCCTGGGCAGATCCTGCCGGAAATCCCTTTTACTGAATTACAAAAAAGTTAATAAATGGGTCGCGCTGCCCTCATATTGGTTTGTAATCAAAACTTCGTAAAAGTGTAGAGAGGGCGTCCGAATATGTGATCCTGCTTCGTCCACTTGCCACAACACCCTGGCGGGAGAGCGCGAAGGTGATGTCTGGGATCTACCCTTATCGCACTTTCCGCTAAATACGGTATCAAATCAAAAGTCTTGACGTCACCTTTCCAAAAATCAATCCCGCCTCGTCCAAACTTGCCGGAACTAGGTGGCAGAATCGCGTAAAAGTGATGTTTCCGGTAGACAAACTACCTCCATCGTGTTTTGTGGACTGTGCCTAAGGATATTTCTTTTGAAAATTGCCCACTGTCCTAAAAAGGTTTCCGACCCCTGATCTAGATAACAGGACGTCAAATATGTCGCTGGGAGTCCTTTTCGGATTGGTACGAATATGCATGAAGTATCAGTTGCCCTTTCTGGTACGAGTATAAGGTGCTCTCTGCTATCCTCTCACTTGTCTATGCCCTTCTCAAACCGATATAATATGATGTTATATAAAATCATACTATCAGATCCATTCTAACGGAAGATATGGTTACTGCGTTTAATTGCATATCTTTACTATCACGAACACGACTGTTTACAATCGCATAATTTATGCGAGATCGTTCAGGTCATAAATCGCAAACGAAATAAAATCGCATCACAGTCCTCGCCGAAGAACACGGCACGGCTGACTGGTTAGGTTCACCTGGGAAATGATGATACCAAACTCTTCATAACAAACAGCAATAATTACACGTAATTATGATAAATTATGCTACGTGCTATTTGGCAAGTTTACTGCATTGACTGCATGGCCTCTCGTCGGGGAGCGGAGCTCAAGTGACTTGGACGCCACACGGAACAATTCGCCATAAATCACTTTCTTACCTGAGGAGAGGAACTCTGATGCTATTTTGGTTGGCCAGTCGGACGGTTTGGTTGTTACCCGCATTCTAACGTTACACGCTATACAGTACGAATACTATATGCCAGTAGATCGAAGCAAATCATCTTCGGTTAGCCGTCGTCCAATCCAATCCCAATAGCCAAGTGATCCACTGTTCTGCATTTTGTTGTGCGATCGGAGGATCCTTGGGGCGACGAATATGCTGCTCTTACAGATGTGGTGCCTACACTTTATTTTCGCATTATTTATTGAAGATTTAGTGCGATCACATAAAAATGTGGTGGCGCCGTGTTATAGAGAAGAGTTACGGTGTCTATTACCGCAAGGTTAGTACTATGGCCAAGTTAGTTTGGCGGAGAGAGATAATCATCGCGAAATTTCTACGATTTTAAGGATGCGATAGAGAAGGCGGAGCGCAATTTGAATGCTTACAGTAGTTGCTCCAATTTGTAATTATACCATTTGTCTTCCTCTGCCCTGTAACTAATTGTAAGTATCCATCTATTGTATTGTACATCGTTATTTTAATGGGGCTCTTTACATTTTTTTATGATAGAAGGTAGTTCATGAAGCAGTTTATATCAGTCCTCCATTTAAAACAGCTCTGCCAACTATAACCCCAAAAAATGATGACAGAAGCCCTCATTTAAATGAGTATTCAAAAATATTGTCCCCACGAATAAATCACACGCGTATCTATTACAGTTCTTTGTATTATCAATTTCTTCAATAAAATTACTGCTTTCGATAAAATATCTTTCCGTCTATCAATCTGGACAGAGAATATCTCGTGAACGATTGAAGCTACTTAAATGAAATTTCGTAGGAATATGAAGGATTGCTGTGATTCGTGGGTCAGAGGCTTTTGTTGTAATCGATCAAATTGAAGCGGGGAGTGAGAAGGTCTCTATATGGGAATAAAAAGGGCATTTTTTCCTTTTCATTGGGTATGGGCATGATGACACAACTAGCCCCCTCCCCCCATCAATCACACATCATGATCATAACGACTTCAATATACAGGATATTGAAATCCTCAAAGAAAAAGTTGATTATATTAAACTCGATTGACGATATTTGCACTTTGTGATAGTCCATATTAAATTTAAAATCGAAAACGGATACTTTGTCTAATCACTTTTTATTATTGTTCCCTGACGCGTTTCGCTCTTTCGAGCATCTTCAGAGGGATTAATTTATTTGTTACAATTGCCTGTGTTCTTATATTTTACTATTTTAACATAGCGTGTACATAACATTATTCAATACGTCCTACTTAAGAGATAATAAAAGGGTCATTTACTCTAATTGCTGAAAAAAAACAGGATATAGAAGGTAATGTTACGTTAGTGTAGATGTTGTGACGCAATGTGATTCAAATTTAGCAAACGAGAATGGTTGAGGTCCTGATGGTCATTAAGTAGTGTTTTCCCCGGAGTCCTGTTCGCTCTGTTTATTTCAAGGGCTTCAAGAAGGTTGAGTTTTTTCCCTTTTGAGCAGGTATGTAGGATCTGGGGTTTGAAGTTGTTTCCAGCCTTATGACCTGCTTCCTTTAGATGTTCGGAAAAGTTGGAGAAATTAGAACCACTCACCACCTTCCTTGAACCTTGTCTCTATTGACCGGCCTGTTTGTCCCACATATGTTGCGAGGCACTCGGGGCATTCTAGTTTGTATACTCCCGGTTTCTTCTTTTTGTCTGTGCGGGGTTTCGCATTAAAGAGTCTGTTTCCAAGTGTGTAACCACTTTGGAATGCTGGAACTAATTTTTCTTTTTCACTTTCTCTGAGAGGCACGGGATGTATGGTAGTGAGATATAGTTTTGGAGCCGTTCGTCTGACCCTCGTTTGCTAAATCTGAATCACATTGTGTCACAACATCTACACTAACGTAACATTACCTTCTATATCCTGGTTTTTTTCAGCAATTCGAGTAAATGACCTTTTTATTATCTCTTAAGTAGGACGTATTGAATAATGTTATGTACACGCTATGTTAAAATAGTATAAGAACACAGGCAATTGTAACAAATAAATTAATCCCTCTGAAGATGCTCGAAAGAGCGAAACGCGTCAGGGAACAATAATAAAAAGTGATTAGACAAAGTATCCGTTTTTGATTTCAAATTGATTATATTGTAGTTTAATTTATTTCTATGATTTCAGTTACCCCGTACAACTTCCATGGCGTCAATCTGTGGCGAAAAAGTGGAAGGTGCTGGGGAGTTGCGCTCCATTGCCCAGAACAGAGTACGATGGCGCGGAGGAATGGTTGATGCACTATGCCAAACTAGGGGTTAAGGAAAAGTAGTAGTTTGGCAGTTGATATTCATCATCGTGGCGCGACAGCCCGACGTTGGGCCTTGGCTGCCTGGATCTTTGTCCTCCAATTATCTCGGTCACGTGAACGCGTCCTTCAATTTTGGAAGCCCAGTAGCTGTTCTGCGTCCACACATACTGAGCTCTCCCAACGAGTTCTCGGTCGTCTAGGTAGTCTCGCTCCGTCGACTCGTTCTGCATTCATTACTCTCTTTGGCATGCGATCATCATTCATTCTTTGTACATGCTCTGCCCATTGTACAGTTCATACAACCCATGGTTCTACCAGATGCGCCATCTATCTCGATCGCAAACAGCCCTGAAAATTCGCCGTAGAACCTTACGTTCAAATGTGTCTAGCATGTTTCCGGAGGTTTGAGTTAGGGTCCATGCTTCGCAGCCATAGCATAGAACTGGTCGTATAATGGTTTTGGACACGCGGAGCTTCGTGTTTCTGTGCACATGCTTCGATTTCATTATGGGGAGAACCGAGAAAAAAGTCTTATTAGCTAACTGTATCCGTCGCTTGATTTCGTCAGTTTCGTTGGCGTCCCTTGCAACATGATGTTGTACAGTACTCCACGATCGATACTTTCGTATGCCTGCCTGCATCCTCCAAGCTTGTCGAGCGATGTGGCGCGGAGTTAGCTTGCCTTGGCAGACGGCTCAATATTACCCTGCTCTGGGTTCCTGGTCACAGGAACATAGAGGGTAATGAGAGGGCTGACGACCTGGCCAGAAGGGGCGCCGCCCTAGACAGATCTCAAGCGGAGCCTGTTTGCATTCCGCTGTTGACTGTTAAGCGCAATAAATCCAACCACTACCTCAAGGTTGCGGATTCCAAATGGCGGAATCTGCTCACCTGCGCCGTATCAAGAAAGATATGGCCCTCCTATGACAGAAAGAGAACATCGGAGCTTATGACCAAACCGCGCAGAGATGTCGCCAGGCTCATGGCAGTCATCACGGGGCATTGGCCTATAGGGGATCACGCAGTCAGGCTCGGTATCCCCTACAACGCGCATTGCCGAAGTTGCGGTAATGGAGAGGAGAAAGAAACCCTCACTCACTTCCTATGCGAATGCCCAGGCCTTGCTAGGACCAGACATCGTACATTGGGCAAGGCAAGGCCTTTCTTGACAACCTAGAGGATGTGTCGGGGGTGAGGATTGGGGAGTTGCTTTACTTCCTTAACTCCTCCGGTTGGATCTAGGCAGCATCCCCTGTATTTTCCGACTATCAACTAACAACAAATTTTCACGAGGTTTGTGGCTTCAAAACGGCGCTTCTTGTGCTAATTGGGCTATGGTAAGGTTTTGCCTAAGCCACCACTTTTACCAACCAACCAATGCCTGCCTGAAGTCGACAAAGATTTGGAATACGTTTACGTTGTTTTCCCAACAATTCTGGAGTATCAGTTTGACCGTAAAGAGCTGGTAGGCTGTGGAGCGACCAGGTCTGAAACCGCTTTAATATTTGCCAATGATTCGTTCTGCGTACGGTTTTATACTATTTTCCAGAATTTTGGTTAAAATTTTATAGGACGTACAAACTAGTGATATGCCCCTGTAATTCTCACACCTCAGTTTATCTCCCTTTTTGTGGATTGAACAGATGATCTAGGATCTCCTCGTCCTCAAATACTCGCAGGACTAATTGCTGTATGGCATTAGCTAGACCCGTTCCACCGAATTTTAGCAGTTCAGCTGGAATCTCGTCAGCACCCGGCGCTTTATTTCGTTTTTGTGACCGCAACGCGAGATCAACTTCCTCTACTGTCGGGGGTTGTATGGGTGAGCCTACATCAACAATAAAGTCGAGAGCTTCTTTTGTGGGGATGTCAAATGGTAGGTTCAGAAGCTCCTCAAAATAAGAGGCTCATCGTTTGTTAATGTTATCGGTGTCGCTGATGATGTTTCCATCCTTGTCCTTACAAAGGCTAGTCCTAGGTTGGTAGCCATTGTTAATTGTATTTACTAGTTTGTACGCTTGTCTGGTGTTTCTATTAGCTAAGTTTCCGTTTATGTTCAGCAACCGCTCGTCAAAGTATTTATTTCTTACGTCTAATTATTCTATTCGATATTCGCCATAGCTCGTCATATTTTTCTCTTCTGGCTCTGGTTCCTCGTTGAATCCATTTTCTGTAGGCCTCATCTTTTGCGTCAAGTGAATTTTTGCATTCTTCGTCGAACCAGTCATTTCGCACTCGCCGGGCTTTATATCCCACGACCTTCTCGGCGACAGCCATGATGGTACCCTTGAGTTCTTCCCAGAACCCATGGACGCTTGTGTTGCTGATGTTGTGTAGCATAGGTGATAGTTTTTCCTCAAGGGCGGCAGCATTCGCCACCGCTGTAGCATCGCTCAGAAGCTTATAAACCGCAAAGATTTTGGGAGGGCTGGTTCTCTATTGGTGCACTGAGGAAATTCTACATCTGTAGGTAGTCTTCACCAAGTGATGATCTGATTCGCAGTTTGCTCCTCGATTGGAGTGGACATCCATCACACTAGACGCCCATCTCCTCCAAATGATTACGTGATCAATTTGGTTAACGGTGTGTGCATCTGGAGATTTCCAGGTCTGCTTATGAATGCGTTGATGCGGGAAACAGGTAGAGCTTACGACTAGATTCCTGCTGCAGGCGAAATCGATATGTCGCTGGCCGTTGTCGTTACATTTTTCTTGGAGACTGTGGCCTCCAGTGGTCCCCCGGTGCCAACTTTCATTTCCGACTTTCGCGTTAAAGTCTCCTATCAGCAATTTGACGTCGTTTGTTGGAAGTGTGTCGAAGAGAGCCTCAAGGCGGGCGTAGAACTCATCTTTTACTGCATCTTCTTCAACTTCAGTGGGGGCATGCACATTGATGAGCCACAGATTGAAGAATCGAGTTTTATTGAGAATCGCACATTGCCGTTCATTTATGGGTTTGAAGTCAGTAATGTGCGGCTTGAGGTGATTGTTTACTATAAATGCTACTCGAAACTCCTGGCGGCCCGATGGTTTGAAACCTGTAAAAATTGTGTGCGATTTCTTGTCATTGACCTCGCTGCCAAGCGAATTTGTTTCCTAGACTGCAGTAATGCTCAGTTTCTATTATTCGACCTGTTGAAGGAGGGCCTTCTCGGCCCCCGGTTTGTTCAGGGAGCGTACATTCCAGGATCCGAAAGAATAATCCTTTAGTCGTTTGCGTGGTCGTCGTTGTTGATCCGGCCAATCCGAGGCTTTTGTTCCAGGTTTCTTGGCATGGAGTGGTTTTTGCAAGGACGAGTTGTCAGCACATCGCTTAACCCCATTCAGGGGATAGCCTCGGAAGATAGCTGCTTCAGATGGTTTAATAAACGTGCTGGAGTTCACACAACTATGTTGCAGGTCCAACTACGCAAGTCATTCCATCCTACTAAACCTCAGACGCTTAGGTGTGGGTAGGCCAATCAGGCTACAGCTATCTGCCTTTTTCCAAATGTCTTATCGCTAAGGCTTGGCCGTCAGCGGTTTGAAACACTGCCGTTACCAGGGGGCGCCCACGTGGAGGACTATGAAAAGGTCTTTTGCCCAAATTAGTGCCGATGACATATCCCCTCCCTCTGCAAAAAGCTGTCTACGCCACTGATTGCAGGGGAAGATAACATGAGGTGGGAGAGGTGATTGAAATTGCAAAAGCAGAGGGCCCCAATAGGGTCATAATACGTAGTTTCACTTCAAAAATGGGGAAATGTCACGGATTTTTTTTACACCACTGAGAAATATGAATTCTTCCGGTGTCAACGATTAAACGTTTTTGCAAAAACTGAGAGTTGACATAATCACCAGGCTTAGACGATTGCTCTCGAAAGAAGTTAAGCTCACCAAAACAATTAAAAAAATCCTTTAATGTGTTAAATGAATTTTATTAATCAACAAAATGAAGATTCAATCAAAAAAACATACGAGTATGTATACGCTGTTTTATAGTTGATCGATTTATCATGGAAAGAATATGTTACATATTTCAAGTCTATTTGAACAGATCGTTCAGTGTATGGAACTGTTCATCAATAAATTGATTATGTACATTATTCCGTCCTTACTTTTCAGCGTGCAGTCAAGTTTTCAGTTTATTTGTATCTCTTCGGGAAATCGTGATCAGCGTATTTGAATGCATAAAGTGCACATGCACATATATCGTAAGGTCGTCTTTTCTTTTGAATATTGTTATTTGATCTGAACTTATGATGAACACACCTTAAAAGCCATCAACTTGGATGTGTCTTTTCAATCTTTTGAAGCGCAATCAATCTGCAGCCTAGACATGGAAGAATCTGAGATCGCATTATTGCGCTATTGAAGTTTTAACATTGACCATGAAGCGACATTATGCACAATGTCATGGTGCACATTGCAACTATGTATCATATGTATGTACTCGTAGATTTAGATAATATGCATGCATTCAGATATGCACGAGAGTTTGGTTGATTAAGAATAAAATTGAAAAACAAAATATTCAGCCTCTGATGTTTTTGGCTCAGCTGAAAATAAAATTGACATTTGGAAATTTAACCCAAACCGTTTACTCAAATTGGCAGTAATTATGCAGATTGGCTACTTCAGCTCCGATTTTCCTGAAATTTTAGCATGTTGTTCTCCTGATGATGTTGATCAAGAATACATATATACTATATTACCTATATACATACATGTTAGGCGCGAAAATCATTTCATCACATAGTTTTTTAATACTGAAAATATTTGGAAACACTTGTATTAGACTACTTTGTTCAATGAAAATCACATCATAGCGTCAAAAATTTTGCAGATTGCATCGTAAATATGTTGCACCCAAAGCGATACTGAGGGTTGTTATCCTTTAAGCGTATCGAGCGGATCCCACACAAGAGAATATTGTGAACTAAAATAATAATCTTCTGTGTGGGCCCCGTTCGCCCCGCGCTTGAGCCGAACATACACCATCCGGAATTCCTGTCCGGAAAAATTGATCAGGCCCGGCCTTCCGGTTTGCCTGAATATAGAATACACCATTTACCATCCGGAATTCCTGCCGGAAAAACTGATCAGGCTCGGCTCAGCCGTGTATGGCTGCTTCAAGCCGCCGGACAGGCCGCCTTGAGGCCGTTGGACAGGCCTTTGAGGCCGGATGAATAATTGGAAATCGATCTTATCGCCATAGAATGAAAGTATCTATCTATTGGATTGAATTGTACGGTATTTTACTTTCTATAGCCGAGCATTCTATGGTGATAAGGTCGATTTCCAATTATCCATCCGCCCGCCTCGATGGCCTGTCCGGCGACCTCAAGGCGAACTGTCCGGCTGCGTGACTAGAATGAATTTTTACTGGAGTTTATTTCAATAGACGAATGTATCTGAAACACTGAGCGAACACGGCCACCAAGCGCATCAAAAATAAAAAAATCATTTAAAAGTTAAAAAAATAATAATAATAAAATTTAAAAATACACATTACGCTTATTTAGATTGATTGATATTAAAGCAGAGATTTGAATTACTAAACAACGTTATAGATTTTATAGTTACATTAAAACTTTTGCAGACTTTCTAAAATCAAAAGCCAAATCTTACCATTCGTCTTGCATTATTTTCCTAGCAGATTGGGTGTAGGATTGTGGGTAAAATAGTTCCATCAGCACCGAGGCCAACTAAACGGTCTATTGTGCTATAACCCCAAGTCTAGTAACAAGGGCTAGGCCTGTTGATCAAGCTGACGAATTTGCTGAGAAGGGTGCGCAGAATCGTGGCGATGTCTTTTGCTTCAGCCCCGCACAAGCACACCAAGCACAATTCGTCTGCATGATCATTGCCTGTGATGCCCACATGACCAGAGACCCAGTATAATGTGACTTTGTTTGAAGTTGCCACCAACTGTGAACTACCGGTCTGGCAGCTACCCACTAGCCTAGATGTTACTGAGGAATTGGTTAGCGCCATAATGACCGCTTGACTATCAGAGATCAAAAATCGCAGTGTTCTTGTCTAAGTATCCGCTCTTCAGGCAATGCTCCGCACATGCCTCATTATAAAATAAAGTTTTTTTTTAAATATCGTTCATAAAATATATTTGTAAAAGAAATTTTATAGTGTAATAGCCGCTACCCTATGAATCACTTGATAGTGTTTTTTTTTGTTGGCAAAGTGGAATGTTCCCCTAACCACACCTCCAAATGACGCTAGGGAATAGGTTGCAGGAGGGGTATTTCGCCAAGTGGTCCGATGGCATTTTCGTTGCATTCATTGAGCCAACTTCTTTGTTTTGGGTTCAACTTTATGCAGACATCGCATGCTATTAACTTGCGATATGTAACTATACAATAGTTTCACTTCTGCTAATACAGTGGTGGTATATCAGGCAAAGCTTCTAGGCCATGGATGACAGGAACGAACTACTGCGATGACAATGAGACAAGCAGTTTTCTCTGAATTTTGACTAGAGTGGATTTATCAACTATGGTGGAGGCTGTCTTCCGCCAAAAAACTGCACCGTATTATACAATAGAACTAATGATCGCCTTGTAAATCCAAAGGACGATAGCAAGTATAGTTCCTCATGTCTTAACCACATGCCAGCAAATCTACAGAGCCTTAATGGCTTTTTCTGATTTGACTCTCACATGTTCCAGCCAGAGTTGTTTTTTTTTTATTATCAAGAGTGACGCCAAGTTACTTGGCATGGTTTGCCAGTGGAATTGTACGGGAACATTTGATTTGACTGAGGTTTTATTTGTAAATGGGATGACAACTGCCTTCAAAGGGTTAACACCAAGGCTATTTATATTCTATCATTGCTGTACTGTACTCAGTGCTGCTTGAAGGATGTTTGGTATAACATCCTCGAACTTACTCTCAACTGTGATCAGCAGAACTTCGGCATAACCTTACGAAGAGAAGTCCAGCGACGTAAGTTTCTAAGGGAAACTGTCCACTACAATACACCACAGTAGTGGATGGGTTAGGTTAGGAAAGGTAAGATCTGGCGTGATATCTCACAGCACACATTGACCACATTTGGGTCCGTTGTGGTACCACCAAGATCACCTCATTAACCTAAATCTCAAAAGCAGCCTATACTAGTACAATAATATAGCGATTGAACTGTATTACGCAAATATCCTTTAGGTCCTCCAGATCGTAGAAAAACTAAGTATCCAGAAGTTCCCTCCACCTCTCAGCCAAAGCCGGACAATGACAAAGAAGGTGAAGAACGCTCTCCTTCTCATCCACGTCCTCACAACTCCTGCATTGCGAGAATACATAGCCGCTAAGCGAGTTCACTGATAGGACAGTGCCCCGTAATAACCCCCACAACTCTGCCAATGTGTTTCCTGTATAGTGACAGTAATGTAGCAGAGTAGCTAGGGTTAAGTTTCGGAAAATCATCCTTGTCGTTTCACACATGATTCCGTTTAGCCATCTTATGTTTGCCTTCTCAACCGCGGCGGCTTCAATTGCCACTTTAATTTGGTTGGTTGGTTAGAGTGGCTGTTACTTCCCAGCAGGGAAAGAAAACACAAGTAGCGCTAGGTTCGCCGTTTTGATGCCACACGCCTCATAAGAGGAATAAACCGTTGCAATCAAGAACGTTCTGAGGTATTCGTCCTCAGATACATCCTGTGGAGTTAAGAAAACGTATTATCTTCCCGATACTCTTCGAGGAGATATCGGATATATCCTGGAAGAAAGCACTGCCCAGTTCTTGATGTCTGACTCTTGCAACATCCGGGCATTTGCACCAGAATAGATTAGAGTTTCCTCCTCCTCCTCATTCCTGCAGCTTTGGTAGAACATGTTGTGTTGCCTACCGGCCAATGCCCCGTCGTAACCGCTGTAACTTTTGCGACATCCAAACGGGTTTTCCTCAAAAGGGTACCAGATTTACGTGCATCATATGATAGCCATAGTTTCTTAGACGTGCCACACGTTGTCAGTGCGCCCCGTCTTTCACTAGCCCGTGTTATGACATGTGTATGAAGCTCCTTTTTTACGGCACTAAACGGCGAGTGGACAGTCACCGCGTAGAACTCGTGTCTCGTCAGTTGATCGGCCCTCTCGTTCCCCTCTAGGTTTCTATGTCCTGGAACCCATAGAAGAAAAACTCTGAAGAGGTCCGCCAGTCCAGCCAGTTCACTGCGGCATTGCTTGACTATTCTCGATGAGATTGTTATTGATTCCAGAGCCTTAATCACGCCCTGGCTGTTTGAGAAGCTGGCGACACTCCCAGTGGTTCCTGTGCTGTGCTCCAACATCCTACACGCTTCCCTTATTCCCAGCACTTCAGCTTGAAATACGCTTGCTTAGTCTGGCAGGCGAAAAGACATTGATGCACTGAGATCCTCAGAAAAGACCCCCGCACCGACTCCACAATCCATTTTAGAGCCATCAGTGATTATTTTGCAGTCGTATCTTCTCTCACTCACTCCATTCCGCTCTCGTTGGGAACCTTGTTACGAGGTGCTTTTGGAAGTTTACTTCGGTCACGATATAGTCTGTTGGCAATAAGGGAGTAGACCTAGGATGATATTAAGTGCATCCGCTGGAAATGAACGCATAGCTCCCGTGACTGTGATGCAAGCGGTTCTTTGCACTTTACTCAATAGGTCAATATTACACTTCCTACGAAGAGCTAGCCACCATACCAATGCTCCGTAAGCAAGAATTGGTCGCACTACAGCCGTGTACAGCCATAAAACCATGTTTGGCCCAGTTCCTGCCGCAAGTTCTCCTGCAGGCATAGAGGGTTATATAGGCTTTCTTTGTCCGCAATGTTCATCGTCCAACTAAGTTTCGAATCGAGAATCACTCCGAGACACTTAGCGTTGAGTGACGGTTTAATTTCCACTTTAATTTCATCATCATCGTGGCGCGACAGCCCGACGTCGGGCCTTGACCGCCTGGCACACTTAATTAATCCACTTTAATTTACACGATGCAATTTGCATTTTAATATCTTGGCATGTCTTCAACAACACCCGTTGTTCGTCCACGAGCCAGGTCATCTACCTTGCAGTTGCCCACAAAGCCACTGCTGGGTATCCAACAGACGATAATATTAAAGAAGCCACTCATTTTCTTGAGGACTAAGTGACAGTTCATAATTGTTTTGTAGTAGTCTGGACTGATTCAAGTGATCGATTTACAGCGTGTCCCTATAAATATTAAGATACATTACTCACACCATGACTGCCCAGCCAGGTCAGAGCTTCCGAAATCGCCGGAACTTCCGCCTGTAGAACATTAAAGAAGTCAGAAAGTCGAAATAGCAAGTTAATTTCCAGTCCCTTTGAGTAAACACCAACTCCCACCCCGCTTTTGGTTTTCTGTGTAGATGACCATGGATTCGGTGGTCAGAGTCGTATTGGCATCCCATAGGATCGGGCTGGTGTGGTTCCTACCAAAAGCGTGTTTTGGAAAACTGTAATGAGTCTCTATAGGGAGATTCAACCTGTCCAGTGAAGCTGAGTGTCCACCACTCAGTATACACCACTGGCCAGTTTTACAAAGGCTTAAAGCCGTGTTTTCCGCCCCCTGTTTGCTGAAAATGGCCAACGGGAGCAAAACGAACACCACATCTACTTCGGCTGACGGTGTAATTCGAAAAGACCCCATCGTGGACAGCGCAGGCCTTTGTACTTTCCCAGCAGATTATTTATTATAAGCCGCTTTTCTGTCGCTCACCACCCGCTTATACCGTACACTTATATTGGACGTACGACATCTGTATATACAATATACAACTTTCGGCTGCAGGCCCTAGTTCTTAACTATGGCTTTCCAGCATGAGTAGAGTGCAACAGTAGTTTTGTTCGCCGTTCTTTCATGTTGGGCTTCTAACTTCTAACTCCTGCCTTAAATGAGACCGAGGAATTTGGCTTTGTCCGTGAAGACCAGATAATGGATATAGAACTCCTCCTTAGGGGCATTCACAAGTGAAACTAGCTGTTACTGTCAGTATTCGAAACGATTGACAAATAACGTGCCGGCACACAGATCCCTTTAATCTATAAAGGGAATACTTAAGTGTTAAGTGCATTTGGCGCAACAGTTCAACGGACAGGGCGACATACTACAGGTAATGTTGATTGCCTTGACTCCCAGGAGCATGGGTGCATTTACATTTTTTGCATAGCAATGCCTTGTTGACGTTTCGTTAGCGTGTACATTGATGATGGTGCAGTTACTTGCATGAACCTCTTATCCGAGCCGTTTTTTACTGAAACCCACAGGTAGTTTTTATTAACGAGCCGTGGATTGAACCTCTGTTTCTCTAGATGCAGCATCGTAGAGTGGCTACCGAGTCATCACGGCTACCGAAACCGAGCGCATCATCATCTTATTTTCTAGAGTCTCGGTCCTGGCGGTATACGAGGAATTGTTTGCTCAAACGGATCGTCTCATAATCGACTCAAACTTCACTTCCCAAGCAAATCGATTTTCTTACATGCCGACCAATGGACGACCCGTGTGCGAGAAGTAGAGTTCAAATCGCAGACGAGCCGATTACGGGACGACCCGCCTGAGCAAACACACAGTGTGTGACAAGCGATGTCAGTATGTTTTGAACCAGGAGCGGAATGTGCAAAAAGCACAAGGTAACTGTTATCCTATCTAAAATTCCCCAAGTATTGCGGATTACTGATTTGAAATCGGCCGGTCATAAATGCTGTGACGAACTCAGTGGCGTCACTTCCAGTAAGGATGATCCAATACCAATAGTATGCTGCCTTTACACAGCAATATTACGGTAGAGCATTAAAATCGACTTTAATTGTCACTTATGCTTGCAAAATCAAAATAACTGTTGACTAGGCCGCTAACTAACTTTACTTAAATACAGAATAATTCGCCATTATCGTGGAATTCTTTTTATACTACTTCATTTGTTCGCACAAGAATTTATTCATCATACATTGCAATTCCCTGAAAACATTAATCACAATCATCACAGTGGAAAACTCAATTTAGAGTTGATGATCGCATTTGTCTTGTCAACATTTTATGATTGAATTGAATTCTCATTTTGCGATTTTCCCGGGGCCTCTGTAACGTTGTCTTCACTGCCATCACCTTCATCGTTACTGAACCTAATGGAGTATGCTCTTTTTAAATTCCGCCATCTAAGGAAACGATTCACCTCCACGAACTCTGTGCTGTGTTCAAATACAAATTAACATGAAATCGTGTAATGTCTGCACATATAACGCGGTCATGGTATTCGATAACTATTGCAAGCTGAATCGAAAGGGATAGTGCAATTCGATATTTCTCTTGGAAATTTGCTTATGCGATTGTATTTCGATACTTTTTTGAAGGCAGGTCACTTCACTTCAGGTAAACCCAATGTTAATATGGCATGCCTGGACAATCTGATAAGCTATCTTATGTAAATATAAAAAAATACGATTAGATAAATTTTAAATATGAGATTTTTTCCTTCTAGCAGAAGCTTATAAAAATAAGAGAAAACAATCTGTATTCCTAAAACCGAAGATTATATTTTTTTTTATAAGGATATCAAGAGAACAGTAGGCGTGTTTTTTTGTACTGCGGTGGAGGTTAATTCGGGGCTATCCGGGTTAACTTACACACATTACACAAACAACATACCCTAGTTGTTTGTGTAATGTGTGTAAGTTAACCCGGATAGCCCCCAATTAACCTGCACCGCAGTACAAAAAAACACGCCTAATATGCTTCACTAGGCGCGTTCTTTTGTACTCCAGATTAATTCGGGTTAACAACACGCAATTACAATAATGCGTTAACCTGAATTAACATGCATGCTACTCAGTCGCTCTAACCCCCTGGGGGTCATAGCGCGTCTTCTTCTTCCTTGTCATATAATACCACTCTGCGGCTTCGCGTTGCTCTGCCTGTGGGGTTAGCACCTCGTCTATTCTGGCGGTATAACCTCAGCTTCCTTTTGCAGGCCGCCCGGTCTTGGATCGTATCATCGCCCAGATTAATGCGTTGTTTTCGCTTGCTCATCTGATCGATCCACATGTGTTTCCGTCTGCCTTGAGGTTTCCCGTCCAGCAAATGGAACATTAATTGAGAGTGCCATCATGCCTTAGAACATGACAATACCAATCCATACGACAATCTTCGAGCTTTTCAGTGATCGGCTGCTCAACAAACAAGCTGCCTCGGATGTACGTACGTACTTTTGATACGATCCTTTTTGATCATACCGGCTGACATCCGTAGCATTTTCATCTCGGTCGCAATAATTTTACTTTCGTATGTCTTGTACATAGTACAGCATGCAGACGCATACATGAGTGCGGGACGTATGAGCGTTGTGTACAACTTGCCCTTAAGCTTTCGTGGCATCTTCTTATCGCAGAAGACTCCAGTTTTCTGGCCACTTCATCCAACTGACACTGATGCCATGTTTGATGTCGTCATCGCAGGTTCCTGGTTGAACATCGAGCCCAGGTATTTGAACCTTGTACAGGAGTTCAGCTGCTCTCCTTTAATATATGTAGATATCTGGTATCGGTCTCTCTGGATCTGAGAAAGGGCAGCAAACATACTCAGTCTTTGGCATGCAAATCCCCAGTCTATGATCCTCCAGTATCTCACACCACTTGGTCAGTCCAGTCTGCAAAGAAACAATGCCTTTGCTACTCAGGACAACGTCATCGGCGAAGAGAAGGGATATTTCCCGGTCGTCAGAGATGAGTGTTAATAAATAAAGCATGATGATGTTGAAGAACAAGGGACCCAATACACTGCCTTGGTGAACTCCGACTTTAACCGGAAATTCTTCAGACTCACCAGCTGTGCATCTAACTTCAGTAGTTGTCCCATCATACATGGCTTGTATCATCTTGACATGCCTCAGGGACCTTAAGTGCTCTTAGGGCCACCCATATCAGATCACGAGGTACTCTATCGAAGGCTTTTTCCAAATCGATGAACACAAAGTGCAAGTCCCTCCGTGCATCACGATGCATGTGGCGCAGTTGACGTTTTGTTGGCATAAACTAGTTTCGAAGAATGCAGTTGCCAGCATGCACCTGCTGCTCCCACATTTAGCCGCCTACTTACGACAAGTCAGGAGATACTGTGGCTTATTATTACGCCACGCACCACAGGGGGAAGACAACACAAACATTCATGGCCACGAACGTCGTCGTGGACGGGCTTCGAACCCGAAACGCCCGCCGGTAGTCAGACATGAGACTGACGCGGAGAAGAATCAGATAGAAGAAAATTAAGTTATCCGAGAGAAACGAAGCAATTGTTTGGCAGCTTGGTTGCTTTATTATATGGACCCGGTGGGTGCTCCGGGGAAATGAAATAGAATTGGGCAATGTGAATTTAATAGGTTGATTCGGGATTATATGGACACTTAACCGAGTAGTTAACCCGGACCGTTTTTTAGAGTGCCGCTTAACCTCCACCCGAATTTACCCGCACTGGAGTACAAAAGAGCGCACCTACTATTGATTTTCAAATTAGGAACTCATGTTACAGATGAATGGGCTCATAGTCCGGAAATGAGCAAATAAATCCCCTTTGTCGAAGAAAATAATTGACAATGATCAGTGGCGTACATAACTTTCATTGGGTCACACTTATCGGCAGTATTTTTGACATGGATATGTCTTATAGCTGGGGGTCATCCTAAAAATCAGTCCGTCACACGAAATGTCTGTTTTTCTACTCGGGGGTCAGAAGAGGAAACAAGCCTAACGAAAATTTTTCTTTTCTGGTTGTGCATGTCGTTTGAGTGAAGTGGTCATTGTGCATGGCTGTTGCTTGTAGATCCACGCGGGCGGTGCGCTTGCGGGGATCCTGTGTGTACATGTTGGGATGTTGATTTGATAGCGATAAAGGTTGACGTTGTGGACGGCAACAAATAACATAGTGTACGGGTGAACGGGCGGACTTTCAATGACCTTCAATTTCCGCCAATTCCCATTCATCATTTAATAAAATAGCCCGTGTTGTACTATCTGAATCACTAGGGTCCCAGAAAAGGTAGCAAGTAAGTAGTCAGTTCGACTAACATTTGGACATGCATGACTGTGTTTGTGCATTTACAATGGCGGCGATTTGAGGTCTGACTGGTCCACAATGTGGGCCCCCACCCCACGTGCAATAAACATATAGAACAAAATGGCGAATTTATACTAGGCGAGTTAGAATCTCTCAAGTCCCGAAATAAATAAAATATTCGTCGCAGGATGTTATATGTTATGATGTACATTCAGAGGTCTGCAGAAGATCAAATGCCCCCCTTCCGCAAAAATTCCAAAATGTTCAAAATGGCTGGAATCCAAACAAATAAAATAGCGCACGTTGTACTACATATCTGAATCAATAGGGTCCCAGAAAAGGTAGCAAGTAGTCAGTTCGACTAACATTTGGACATGCGCAGACGCAATTTGAGAGTGTGTACATTACATGGCTCCCGCCCCCCGATGATAGAGATAGAGCGAGAGCCATCGCGGATGAAGTTCATTCTATCCAAATGGTTGTGCATTTGCAATGGCGGCGATTTGAGGTCTGACTGGCCCACAATGTGGCCTCCACCACACATGCAATAAACGTATCATAAAACAAAATGGCGGATTCGTACTGCGCGAGTTAAAATTTCCCAAGCCCCGAAATAGAGAAATATTCGTCGCAGGATATTATAGTTCCAGCTCATCGTGACATGATGTACATTCAGAGGTCTGCAGAAGATCAAATGCCCCCCCCCCCCCCCCACCACCCTTCCGCAAAAATTACAAAATTTTTCTTGTGCATTCTCTTTGTGCGTGTGTTGGAATGTTTTGTTTACTTTTGTTAGTTTCCCTTTCTGTTTGCTGGACACAATCGCATAGAGTGGAACGCGTTACTTGAGAAACGGATTGTGTGTGCCGGACCCGGACTGTTGATTAAAGGGGCGGGATGAGACGGATAGTGTGGGAGCGATTTTGCAATAGATACACAAACACAATACACGTCCGATTGGGAAAAGATGGTGGGAAGCGTGATTGCGATTAGCAGAAACGTACTCAGCGAAATGTTGATAGGCTGCAGTCTGCAAACTGTACTGAACGGGTAGATGGAACAGGGTGCACGAGAGGAGGTGAATATTGCACACACGCGATGCAAACGAAAACGAAACGATCCCGCGAGAGAAAGGAGCCCAAGCGGACAGGACAAAGCAAAGCAGAATTTATGACGAGTATCTACACTGCCACCAGATACATGGGTACATGGATATGTCTTATGCCTACCGAAAGCGTGGGACGTGTTTTCTCGAATGATTTCATCCAGTATAACTATACTGGGATCTTTACAAAACTTACGTCGATATCTTCAACACAACAGGTTCCACGCAGTCGGTAGTCATAGACATATCCATGTTCCGATGTATCTGCATGCAGTGTAGATACTTTGTATCTTTTTTTATTAGATAATATGTGCACGGGGCAGGATTTGAACCCACCTTTTGATAAAAATTGAATAAATATCAAGCCACCCACGAATGTGTTAGCAGATGATATTTCTTAATATATCTTCGAAGAACTCATTGAAAAAGAGTATGCATTTGCGTTATTTTAAAAAGGGAGTCAATATAAGGAGCGCGAAATGCCCTTCCTAATTGAACGATTAGAAAGATTTTAAAAACTAACGGTAATATGCGCCTATTCAATTGTTCACTTCAATTTCATTGATCATATAAAATCACACAGGGCACTGAACATGTTCAAACCTTTTCGTTCAATTTTCAACTATTTCTCACTGCAAATTTTTACTGATGTAGGATGATAAAACTTTGAGGTAATTTCAAGGTATCATATAAGGTCTCTTCAAAACTGGTGAAGGAATGTTACGAACTCCTTCCACTGTTGGCAACCAAAAACCGAGTCTCCTTGTGTTGGGTGCTAGGCCACTAGGGCATTGGTGGGAACGGGGCTACGGATGAACTTGCTAGACAGGGATCATCCAGTCGTTTTCATGGACCTGAGCCTTACTGTGGCTTTAGACTGGCCTCGGGCAAATTGCGGATCACAGATTGGTTTGCACAATTACGTCATCAGTACTCGAATAACCCACCAGGGCTACGCCAATCAAAGGAGCTGGTAATGCCCTTCATTCACAAGGGTACTACTCAAATGAGTAGAACCCACCTAAGACTCCTAGTGGGGTACTTATCTGGCCGTCATCCATTCAGATATTACCTGAACAAGATAGGTCTATCCAGCGAGACTGAATGCCGTCTCTGTCTGTAGGATGTGGAAACGACCAAACACATCATGTGCGAATGTCCCGTTATCGCGCGTTCTAGGATATCACTCTACGGTCAGGCTACTATCAGCACTGCAGACTTCAGGTTGATTCCTGGTAAAGACACACTGCCCATTATTAGAAAGGTAGACAGTCTTTTGGATTAATGGGCTACGGCACAATAGATCTTTTATGGTTGCAGTGCCTTCCTGCTGAGACAGTAGCTCGACTATTTTATCTTCTTCTTATGGTAGCATATGGTAACCTTAAAGTAGATTAAGGTCACCTGATGTTAAGGTCCAAAAAGGTTTCGATTTTTGTGTTTTTTGACTAACAGTGACATGGGCCTATTTTGATTCTCCATTTCAGTTTCATTGACTTGATCAAGGCACGCCTATCCCACATTGGACGCCACATATTTGCAGCTTTATTTACCACTTTCTACTGTAAATTTTCACTAATGTAGGATCCAAAACAGCCTTAAAGTAGCCTTAAAATATCCTTTGAGTAGCTTATGCCTTATGGTAAGGCCTTACATTTTGGTTTTTTTGTCTTGTGACTGATGACATTACTATAGTTAAGCTTTTGGATTTTAGTTAAAAAGTGGTACTTAGCAGTCATTAATTTAATAATAAGTTTTGGTATTAACAACATCAAGACTGGTCAGTTTCTTTTCCAAAATCTACCTTTTCTAAAGTCTGCTTTTTTTATAACACCAATAGGTTTTTGTTGTGAGAGATTTTTGTCGGTATATGTAGATAAAAGCCAATCTGGGCGGTACTTTTCCACAAATAAATGAAGAAAGTAGTGACCTTAGCGTCGGGTTTCAGAAGTTCAGACATTTCGAAGCAAAATACGCTTTTCAATGACAGCCTTAATATTACGTGCGATTTTCTATTACGTAAGAACCCATTAGTGGGATGGATTGATCCCCTTAACCCCCCTCCCCCCCCTTATCTGCGCCACTGACACGCTGAAGCGTGTTGTAGGAAGAACACAGAAAAATACGCCCTCACAGAGTGAAAGCTGAGACGTTCGACATAGCGAAGGTAGGGAAGATTAAATTTACACATTAAGATGCTGGAGAATTTCCGTTGAACGGGTTTTATAGCATTGGCAGGAACTGTTGACGTAGAGGACCATATAACATAGGCGTATTCTAAAATATAACGGACAAGTGAAAAAGAGGTTACTCAATTGCCCTAACCCCTTGCGGGGCATAGCGCGTCAGCTGTTCCTTGTGGCTCAGTTGGCGTTTCGTTGCATAAACTGGTTTCGGAGAATGCAGTTGCCAGCATGCACCTCCTGCACATCCATGGCCACGAACGTCGTCGTGGACGGGATTCGAACCCGAAACGCCGGTAGTCAAACATGAGACTGATGCCTCAACACACTGCGCTACCGATCGCCCCAAGACCAATGTTGCCAGTTTATTATGCCCTGTTGATAATGAGAGAATAGTGGTCATTGAATCGTAGTCTTGAGTTAAAATTGACGCCAACGTCATTAACCACCAGTGAAACATTATCAAGACAAAGGGAATTGATTTGAAGAGAAATGAGTTAGCTTAAGGTTTAAGCGGGTTGGTACGTATTAGAAAAGCACCAAGCGGATAAAAGGTCTATGTCTTATTGTAGTATTAAACAATCGGCCGGAAATATCTTACAGTCATCCGTGTAAAGTAAGGAAAGTTTTTTTAGGAAGAGATGGTAGATTAACAACAAAAAAAGGAAAAGTAGCGGTCTTAGGTCCCTGTGTAACGCGATACGAAGGGCAAAAAGAACCTGTATTATTTAACATGATGCCGAATGTGCGTTCAAGAAGATAGGAGCAGAGCCATGAAACAAGAAAATGTGAAAAATCAAGTGCAAGCAATTTATCAAGCAAAATACCATGGTTGATCGTGACGAAAGCCATAGAGAAGTCAGTACTATATAGATGACATGGACATTAAGATGATTGGAGAATTTTTCGACTTTGTTCGACAAATTCTACCAAATTGGTAAATGCAGCTTTAATCCTTCAAAATTCACGCATGTTGCTTAGGGCACATCAGGTGTCTAAAGCGTAATGTGTAAGTAATTGAAAACTATCCGCTCAAGGAGTTTAGAACAACTTTAGGGAAATAGAGCAATTGTTGGAGGCATTGTTAGAGTCACCTTTTTGGGAAATTGACCATGTTGGACGACTTCCATTGAGGTGGGAATACACCTTCTTGAAGATTTTTGGTAAATATGTTGGCTTGTAAAAAAAATTAAGCTTTGAGTTTTTTAAGGAAAAATTAAGCATACCATTGAGGCCGGAAGACGAGCTGCTCAAGGCTCAATGAGTATCAGGAGGTAGAATTGCAGGACTGATGGAATGTGCTAAATAAATATAATAACTCACAAATTTGTTCGGGTTAATTGTCAGTTTGGTTGCCGTAGGAGATGGACGAAGGGCGTGAGCTAGATGATGGCGTATTTCTCACATAAAACTAGGATAAATAGACTCTCATTGTTGCTAATATTGTTTTCAATGGCTGTGTTCCTAAAACGACAGCGCTTCACAATTGCCGACCAGCACATTTTGATTATTTTCGTGTTTTAGAAAAGGTATGCCGTCTGTCTCATTTGTCATTTGCCATGTTCAGTTTGGCATTTGACAGAAAATTTAAAATTTCTTATTTTGATGTGTCCCAGGTAACACACAAGATACCGTAACAATTTTCCTTCCCACAATAAAGTTTGGCAATCACGTTAAAAACACGACCATCGACCATACACAACACAACCGAGGTTAGAATCGAAATTTGACGGAAGGGGCATGTTATTTTGTAACTTGGCAATTGTCGCAAATGTCAAGTACTGCGCTGAGCCAGAAAAGCGAGAAAATTTTATACTGACTGAAAGTTAAAGCGCTTAGCTTCAGCGCTTGGTTAAGCACAAGCGTCGCTAGGACAAATTGCCATAAAGCACTAATCGCTTCTCATCGCTACTGTTTTAGGATCGCAGTCAATGCTTTCAAGGTAAGCGCTGCGTGTGGCTTGTATGAGACAATTGCTTTTGGTTCGAAATTGATGAAACAGCAAGAGGTCCGAATGACGCTTGAAGCGTTTATATCGAGTGGTCAAACGGTTTTTTTCTACGAATAATTCTACAATATGTATATTCCAAATCAACCAAACTGTTCCTTTGCGGGGCTTAGAAGAGTAAAGAGCAACAAACTCGTGAATTACTTTCTGTTGTGGTGCTGTAGAACGTTGATAGCTTCTACAGCATTCAAGACAAAGTAATTCACGAGGGAGTGAGCAAGATGGCAATTGAGACCACGTAAAGTACTTATGACCAGTCGATTTAGTCTAGCTTAAGTAGGATCACATTTTATTTGGTTTCCGAAAGTTAAGATGAAGATTGTTAATTGAATATGAATACATATTCGTTTCGAATTCGAGTGGAGGGTGATAAGGATCTCAGAAAATTTAGATAGGAATTGGATAAGAAGTGGACAGCTAATAATTGGAGTATTGAAATTACCGCAGATAATTTTAGGAAAATCATGGTGCAAAATATTTATGATATTGGAATATTGAGAGAAGAGACAGGTAAAGCAGAGTTACAGGGTACGTGAACACATGAAAAAAGAAGCATGGACGAACAAGAAGAGTGAATTAAAACAGTGACACACTCTGCGTTACACCATAATCCAATAAGAGCACCACGCCACGGCCACCACTAAACTGATGGTGATAATGTGGTGCAGAAAATCCGGGAACGCTCACCGATTGCTTCTTCTCTAAGCTAAGCTAAGCTTTTTTTATGAAAGAAGTCCTACCATGTTTCTTAGTATTTCTTACGAGATTCCACAGAACGTATACATACCTCTTTGAGAAAATGTTTAGCAAAATCCCGTTGAATTGCCTTTCATTCACAGACACTACATCCCGATGACAATAAGGACCTAACTGCATTTGCAGAATTGTAATAACAGTAATGTAATAATTTGTAGATTGGCCATTATTTAAAAAAATTGCCAATGGTTATTTGTCATATTCGCATTTATTAGAGAGCTAATATTTCACAACTAACTAAACTAAATTAAGCAAAAAAGGTTACTCGCTTAAGTCTTTCGTTATTTTGAATTATCGCTGATAATGCTGTCTCTGGCATATCACTCACTTAAAGTTAAGAAAAAAGGTGGCGAGCTAGCTGCATTTACTTGCTGTAAGGGCAGATAATAAATCTATTTTATTAACAATGTGTATTTCAAATACAATTTTCGATTTTCAAAATTAAAATAGAAGTTTTCAATAAGAACATTCCGCTTACTTTATGAGCTTTCTAGTCAAGAATGCAATGGATAGTATGTTCAATGAGCATTGATGTAATATATCGTGATTCGATAATGAATATAAAGCAGCGTCCCTTCACGAGGGATAGCACTGCTTGCGCTTTAATACAAACTGGTGGAAATTCCGTCGTAACTGTTGTTGAACTAGCTGAAATGGTTGCCCTTCGATCTTGGTAAATCTTGAGCTAGCCAATTGGATCGACAGTTTTCTCAGAATCTTTTCGAGCCAATTCGCTACCAGAGACTACAAGTGTACTGCATGGTCCCGCAAATGAACATTTGCTTTACTAAATAGTGACTGGTGACAGAAAAGGGGGTTTCTACAAAAATATTAGGCGCTCCAAATAGTAGGAAGGAAATGGTAAACACCGACATCCCCTTTTAAAGTTTTCTCACCTACTTCTATTTGCAAAATATAAAAAGACTAATCCACATGGGATATTTAAACCAAAATCAAAGAATAAACAAAGGGGATCTAAAGCAGAATCTGTACTGATTGCTGCTGGACGACGGAAGGAATGGTGCCGATAGTCTGAAATGAACCATCTGCAATGAAGCACATTTTGGTAGTGCTGCTTCCACTGACAGATCCAAGGCAACGCCTGATGAGTAGTGATCTGTCGGTAGTACGAAACCAGAGGCCGAAAGTCCCATTACACCCGGACAGCGATGCGAGCGCAAGGGAATCTAATCTGTTCGCCAGCCATTCCGTCCCTATCGCCCCATTTTTGTATTCCCAAATTTTGGCTCCTCTGTTGGTGTACGAACAGGAGCAATGAACGACGACCATCCCACCTACATCTCCCGAACTGAGCGACAACAAACACAGGCCGCTACTTAGCGCGGGCTTTGCCAGATGGAACGGCCAGCCCTTCACGTTCATTATGCTAGCTTAGGCTCGGACCCCACGGGCATCTTCGGATGCCCACCAACCAGTTCTTATAAGTCCTTAGCGCAAAAAACCCTTCCCTCTTTGCATAATTTATAATTTGACTGATGCAGTTCCTAGTCCCTTCTTAATAGGACTGTTGTCTTTATGACTTATGAGAGATAGGCATCCTTCGATATTTTCAGTTTTGTTTTTATTTGATTTCTTTCCTTTTTTTATATAGCGATTGGACGTGTGATATCGATAGAGCTTGTTAATCGAGGGGCCAATGACTGTCATTTTATACCATCTTCTGACTATCGGCTGAATTGATATGCCAGAACACATTACTGATGGTTGATTAGAGAAAGTTTCTTTCTAGACCTTTGGTGTCTTTAGGTCTTACATTTCAATATCCATAGCATGAAATTTACTCAACGTGGGCCAGACTTTTCATGCATTTCGTTATTGGGTTCACTTTAAACTCTTGTCTTAAAGCCTCGCCACACCAGTCCTTAAACCGTTCTAAGTGCAACGGCGTTCCCTATTGTTGAAATGTTAAGTTAATGTTGTTAGGACTTGTGTGTTGTGTACCATTTCAATATTGTTTTCTCTTCATAACTATCGCTGATTTGCCTTGTATAGTCTTCACGGTACTTTGAATCGTATAATGTATGCCCTTCTCACTTCATGCGAATTTTTCTATGATATTTCGTTACACAGAATTACAAATTCAGGTCAACTTTTGTACCAGTGAAGACAAGAACTTTTCTTAGCGTATTTTTGTGCGCTTAACTTGAATCCGCGGTCAGTTTTTTGCTTAGTCATTCAATTTTTGAGGCATTAATGTAGGCATTATTGAAAGCAGAAAGACCTGTTCCATAGTCCTAAAATCCATTGTTAACCAAGTCTCGTCGGTGGGATAGTCTGGTCGAAGTTATTACAATGATAGTTGCGGCTGCATGGCCGATCTATATCAAAGCTTTTCAAGTCAGTAGGGATAAATCAATTATGAAGTCACACCCGAAATATAGTTGTGTGAACTCTGCCATGTCACGAGCTTCTTGAAGCAACTATCACCCAGGTGAGACGATAGGCTCACAACGGGAATTCATAAAACTACTGCGTGTTAAGAAACCTGGTAAGACGTTTAGAATTGGACAAATTAACATCAACGATCATGCGAAAGTTAAACCGATAATTTTTTCGGATCATAGAATGTGTGCTTCCTGAACGAACCTGGGGCTATTGAGGCCTTTCAGTAACAGGTAGAATACAAATTGAACAGTCCCGCAGTCCAGCAAACAAAAAAGCTTGGCAATCGGATTGACGAATTTTCCATATCGGCAAACCATTAGAAGACAGGGAGTTTGGCAAATAAGCATCCAAAACCGCACGTTATTGACTTCAAACCCATCAATAAAACGACATGTACGATTCGCATTAAAACTCGATTTTTCCATCTTTGGTTTGAACTTTACGACCGTCAGGGTGACGTCGAGATTTTATTGCGAAAATTGGAAATAAGCTCTGGTATCGTAGAGAACATCTACTCAACAACTTATATACGGAGATGTACGGGGGGTCTAACAAAAGTTCGCGTAGTTGGGCTTAAAAAAAACATTAAAAAAAAAGAATGTTATATTTTTAATCTTCATGACTTTTTATGTTTTCGACATAAATTCCATTAATTTCTATACACTTTTTCAACCGGTAGATCTATTTTTCAAAATAGTCCTTAAAATCTCCTTTTTACAGTTTCCCATATTCAAGATTTGATTCCCTCATTGCTATAAAACATTTTTCCCATAAAATTTTTCTTAATTTGTCCAATCAACCAACAAATACTTGGCGCCAGATCTGGGGAATATCGTTCTGGGATAGTTTTTTCAATGCCAGATAGCGCAATGACGTTGCTTGTCATTTGAGCAGTATGAGCTGGAGCATTTCTGGGCTCCGTACCGTAGACTTCTGTTCGGTTTTCCGAGTTGTACTTATAAAATCAAGATTTGTCACCTATGACGATCTTATGGAAGGTGCTATACCTCTCCTTTTCAATTTTTTTGAGAAAATGAGTGGCAAAATGAACACAGGCTTCTTTTTGGGTGTCAGTCAAAATTCGTGGTACCCGCCGGGCAGATTTCTTTATGTATCCAAAGATGTCATGTAACATTCGTGATTCAGCCATGGCATTCATGCATAAATCATCACCAATTAATTGATATATTAGTCTTGGATCTACGTCAATTTTTGACTTTACGAGCAATATTTCTCTCGTCGGTGTCAGATTTTGGGTGAACCTCACTAGAATCATCTTCCACAAAAAAAAGTCCTGCTTGGAATCTCAAATTTTTCGTTTTCTTGTCTGCGTTTTGAGCGAGAATTCTGAAAGTTGGAATGCAATCTACTAAAACCATAAGCTATCGACTACAACTTTTTAATTTATGAAATACTAATAAAGAATCACCAACTACGCGAACTTTTGTTAGACCCTCTTCCACTAAGTTCCCTAAATAATAAACTGGATCTACTAGGGAAATCTTATACCTCTTTATGAATAAGTGGTAAAATCACGTTAAAGTGACTTTCATTCACTCAGTGCCGAGTAAAAAGATTATAAGAAGGCTAAACTCTTAATCTAATTATATGTATATCATCGTTTTAATGTTTAAAGGGCGTAACAACACTTTGCCTGAGTGAAACTTTTTGCCTATTCTGATGGATCACCCTCAAAATACATAACTAGTAAGTTATACTTTAAGTAACTGGTAAGTTATACTTTGGCAGTTTCCTGCAATTGCTATTAAAAATTCAAGTTTGTTAGAAAGGTAGCACAACAAATACTACATAAAAGTTACTTTCTTAAATCTTTCGTTATATTAGGTTATTGGGTGTATACAATAATTTAATAATGCACAAAAGAAAAAAAAATGTGACGTAGATAAACTGCAAATAAGTTGGAAAAGTTTCTACAGGTAACTGGAGCCGGGCCAGGACATTCGAAAAAAAAAATTTACGTGAAAGAAAGAGAGTTTTTTTTTAAAAAAAAAGGGAATTAAGAAATGTTCGCCAGTCCACGCGAGTATTTCATTCGTTACATATGTAATGACGATTTGTGCGGAAATAACGGGTTTAAATTTATCACAGATAATTTGAAGGTCCGATCCACTAGGACCCGGACATGTTGGATATTTGAGCTGATCGACGGCCGTCGTCTTCTTCATCTAGCAGCAATGGATATAATTGTAGATTCTACCGTCGCTCGGTTTCGGTTTTGCTTATCTGGATATGTGTTTCCACATAAGATGTGTAACGGACGGTTTGGTGGGCATCCGAAGATGCCCGTGGGGATAGAGCCTAAGGTAGCATAATGACCGTGAAGGTCGGACCGTGCCATCTGGCGAAGAAAAAGGCCACTCAACGAGTTAAGTAGCAGCCTATGTTTACTGTAGCTAAGTTCGGGGAACGTAGGCGGGGTTTTCGCCGCTCGTTGCCTCTCTCCTTTGCGTATTAACGAAAATTCATAAGCCTGGGGAAGATAATACGAACAAGGGCGGTAAAAATGGGGAGTAAAAAAAAATGAAGCGATAGGGATTGAATGACTGGCGGATGGCTCGATTGCGCTCGTGCTGGCATTGGGGTCCAGGTGTAATGGAACAATCGGCCTCTGGTTTCGTACCACCGACAGATTCCTACTCATCAGGTGCTGCCATAGATCTGCCGGTGGAAACAGCACAGCCAGACCAGAATATGGTTCATTACAGATGTATCGATCCAGTGTATATGGTGTGACACGTTGTCGTTTTAAGCTATCACAAATGCAAATATTTTCTCCCACATCCTATGCAGAATTTGACTTCCTATGTCCGTCGCCTCCAGCCTTTTTGGTATCTGCAACGCCTTCTCCAGTTTGTAAGCAAAGCAATTTACTGTCACCTTCTTCTAAGAAATTCGTCCAGGGCTCCTTTGATCGATTACCTGCTCCGCCATCTCTGATGTCCTCGAATGTTTTTTTTTCGTTACTTGATGCTCGTCCACTCCACCTGTTTGGAATCCACGAATATTTGATGTACGTCGGTGTTGAACTCGTATCTTCACCGTGAATTGCTGGTCAATTGTGGAGTGCCCCGATCTAAGACCCTCCCCCACTTTTCAGCGTATAGTTTGATCGATGATTTAGATTCTGGGAACTATTTTATAGACAGTGCGGGGCGGCGAATTCCTGCAGTAACTGATGCAGTCTAACTCGTTCGTTTTCTTGTGCCCGCGAATCCGATCGTACTCAAGGCTTGGCTCGTGGAGAATTGTATTCTTTGATAAAGGGGTCGTTAGCCTCTATGTGGTAATGGGCTAACATACTTTACTTAAACCAAACTATCTTTACAATATTGTTGGCAACACTTGGTTAACTGCGGTCAAAGGTTACTCTCGTTAAAGGGGCGTTCACGGGAAGGACTACGTAAGAGGTCTTTAGCCCACAAATATAAATGGTTGGACTAAATTCTTTTTACTTACAGTTTAGCCAACTCAGCTCAGAACTAGAGGTCATGTTTTCAATCGATCCCTAACAAGCGCGATAGTATCCCTAACACATTCGGGCCAACCTAGAGATGAAACCAAGTACGTAAATTGCAAGTGTTCCATATGATTTATATATTTTCGAATCAGCAGACAAGAAGTGAGTGCGCTATTTGCATAACTCCATCGACAATTTGTTAAAGTCATCTCCTATTCAAGGCATTTCCAAACTTAGCGTATAAAGACCGCACGGATAAATTTACACTCGAAATATCAACGCAAGAAATTTTTTGAACCGCCGCGCCGTTGAGCGCGGCTTCGGCATTCGGTGTAAATTTCTCTCTCATCGCACGCCTGCCCATTAATTGCATACGGAAATGACTGAAGCATTATTTTTTGATTAATCGACCTTATCGCAGATCGGCACGGACAATTGTACGATTATAGTTTTGATTCAAAAGCTATTGGTCGAATTCGTCGATTGCACCATACGAAAACTGGACAATGTGCTTTGCAACATTTTGCATCAGCGAGAAGAGTGCAGAGTGGTGTTCTTTGTGCATAGCAGGACTCCTTATTCATTGGCGACCACGCATGAATACGACGTACTTTATCATGCTTTCATTAATATTGTTACGCAATTTTTGCAAAATCCCAATCAGTCAGTACCAAAGGTATAAAGTTACCTGTAAGAAGTTAAGTTGTTTATATAGTCAGTCAATGAAAAGCGCCTACACTAGAGACGCTGGCACATTCAGGTGGTGGATTGAACGCGATAAATTCATAATGCCTTTTTGGAAACGATTGGAAATATTAGGAAAAGCTGATGCGATAAACTCAGGCCAGTAATAATAAAAACAGATTAGGTCAATTCTTTTGAATCAGACTTGATATTTGAGTTAAAATTATGAAATTTTCTACAACTCAAAAGCAAATACTTTACTCGTATTTAACCTTGGTGGTCTAGGAAAATTAACCATTATAGAGTTACCTGTACGAAAAGCTTCAATAGGGCGAAGAGCTCCAGACTGATATCCGACTGCGCTTTATAAAAGGATCATCTCAGAGTATACAAGAAGGAGCTAAGAAAAGCGGAGCGAAGCTCGTGGAGGCTTTTCTGCAAACGAAATGAAGGATCAACGGAGACATCAGGACTACGAAAAGTTCTTTCAACTAATCCATCTATGCCCAGTTTTATTTTGAAGCAGGATGGTGCTTGGACTGACTCCAGCGAAAAGTCCATAAAGATTTTCCTCGACATATTTTCCTGATCCTGTACTGTTCACCCGTGCTTGATCAGAACACTAACGATCGGATAAATGTTATTGCACCATGTGACTCCAATTCCATGGTTTCAAAGGAGAAGGTCCTTTGGATAATATCGAGCTTCGACCCTTTTAAATCTGTTGGACACGACGGAATCATTCTGGCAGACTTACAACATACATCGACATAGTTGCTCTTTGGATCGAAACTATTCTCAGGTGTTGTCTGGATTTATAGCAAGAAAAAGCTCTGGACCAAAGGATCTAAGGCCCATTAGTCCAGCCTCCACACTTCTTAAGATTCTAAAGGGGCTAATTGACACCCATCTGAGAAGTACATCCCAAAACATTTCTTTCGGCATCACAGCATGCCTATACAAAAGGAAGGTCGGTTGATACAGCACCATTGTGGGTCATATCGAGAAATCCTTTAGTTATAAGGAATATACCATGGTTAGGTTCTTGGACATAAAGAGAGCCTTCAATAATGTCATGGCTTCGGCAATTACCGACGCTCTCAACGTGGACGTCTTTCTGGTTGCACTTATCAACCTGATGTTAACATCCAGGGTTATATACTATATCATTGCAATTAGGAGTTTTATCAGCATTTAGGAGCGTATACAGATTATACCACAAGGCAGTGTGCTTTCACCCCTTTTGTGGAACATCACGGTCAACAGATTATGGTGGTGGAGGAGGTGGGTTTTATAGTGGCAGCTTATGGTGATAGCCTATCCTGACAACGTCTCGGTTGTTATCTCTGGTAAGTTCCCTGGTGTGCTCTGCGAAGTTACATAATGCGCGCTATCCCTGCCTATGAATGCAGCCTTACTGTTAATCCTAAAAACTAGATATTTATAAGGAAACTAGATATTTATAATTAAAAGCTAGATATTTATAAGGAAACCTAACATTCCGCCAGTAATAGCTCCAACCTTGTAAGGAGTAAGACTGGTATTTTCAGATAGGGCAAGCTTCCTGGGTCTTATATTTGATAGGAGACTGGTCAGTAGAGTTTCTTGAGTATGGGTTACTCAACTATATTGAACGATTAAGATAACCCAGCTACAGATTACACCTCAGCAACGTAATGCTTCCAAAACTAAGAACTTGAGCTTGGACCCAGGAAGACAGAGCGAAATTTGTGTTTCGGGGCACAGGGTGGAAAAAGTGGACAATATTTGCTAACTCGGAAGCATAGTTACAGCAGATGGTGGAGCGGAAGCTGATGTACTGTCCCGCATCAATAAGGCTCGGGGAGCTTTTTAAGTTTGACTTCTTTCTGGAAAAACGACAACATCTCCAGACGTACCAAACTCAGGATCCTCGAAACCAATGTAAAATCTGTGCTTCTTTATGGCAGTTCAACTTGGAGGGTGACCAAGGCGATAACAGCTAAATTGTAAACTTTCGTGATCCAGGTGAACCAGTGTCTACAGCGCATCCTACACATACGCTGGCCGGAGGTCATTTCTAACGACGACATCCTGTTCATTACTGGCCAGGACAGGATAGAAACCTCCATAAAAATGGATAGGTCATACACTTCGAGAAGGACCGGAAAACATTAGTAAACAGGCCCTTGATTGGAACCCACAGGGAACCGATGCAAGTCACTGCATTGGATGACCTAGAAACATCTGGAGAAAATCAGTTGAGGTCGAGGGTAAGAGAATAGACAAATCGTGGAGCCAGTTGAAGGCGATTGCGGCGAACACGACGAGGTGGAAAGTCGGCGTGGTTAATGCCCTATGCCCCACAAGGGGTTAACAGGATCCAGAGAGAAAGCGTACTGCTTCGGGAAGAACCATGGGAGCCTAATTCCACAACGTAGTCTATGGGAATCGGATGGTCATCCATTACCGAACTCGTTAAAGATTTATACAGACGGTTCTAAGACCCCTAGAGCCTAGAGATGTAGGTGCCGGCATCCACTCCGAGCAACTTAATTTCAATCGCTTTTACTGACTGCCGGATTATTGCAGCATTTTATAGGCTGATATTTACTCGATAAAAGAGGCCGTTGCGTGGCTGGTACATCACATAAGCACTACGAAAGAGATCACGGTTCTTGCTGACAGCCAGGCTGCAATTAAATCCCTCGAATCATGAGTATGTGCATACAAATACTTTGTTGAGTTAAATATGCCTAAGGGAGATGTGCTACTTTTTCAATATTGTGCATAGCTGGATTCAAGGAAATTTTACGGCTGATAAGTTCGCTAAAACGGGAGCCGCCGATTTGACGCAGCGGGTTAGTACTAACATTCCCATCTCCTTATCTCAAATAAAATCGAGTATAAAGTCGTCCGTTTAAAATGGTCTGAGGGCCTCACATGTCGTATAGCCAAGGAGATTTGGACTAGATATCAGTCGTATAACAAAACTAATGTCAGTGTCGAAACACCAGATCGGTGTGGTGATGGGCATGGTCACTGACCACTGTCTCATTGGTGAGCACGCCAGGTGGCTTCCGCATAATAATTTCTGTAGGAGCTGTGGAAACGGGGATGAGGAGGAAACTATTTTTCATTTTCTTTACGAATGTCCGGCGCAGGTAAGTAGAAGAAAGTCAACTATCGGTAATTATAGTACTTTTTCAATCATCTGGAGGAATTATCAGAGGCGGAGGTGGGTCCACACCTCCAATTCGGGACTGGCTCCAGATGCTTTTAACCATATAAGTAGGCTGGAATCTTTTCTGAAGTCTAAGGGTATCACAAAAGACCTACGTTTTTTGGTCTAAGTGTGCTGCGTTAACGCTGCAGCCCTATAACCTAACCTAACCTAACCTTATATAGCAGGAAGCTTAGAGTAAGAAGCAACTGTAAGCCTGAGCATTTTCGTAAATTAACATTTCTTAATGAGACATTTTCCCCTGTGTTGTGGGGCGTAAAAATAATGCCACGGCCTTTCCCGGCATGTCGTAGAAAAAAGTCGATTAAAAAGGACAGGATGTGTATGCCAGCAATTTGCATCATCCGAAATCTCTTATATGCTAACGAAATATCACCTCATGTCTCGGATAACGATTTGGAGTGTTTGATGCGCTGTCAGCGGTTAGGCAAGGTAGTAAAGGTAGTAAAGGAACTTTAACACTTACAACAGGTGGAGTCGGTTCGAAATTAATTATTCTGAACAGAAAAACCTCTTCAACGAAGTGAAGTATGTAGTTCCAACTAGCAAATCGTCATTCCCTAGAAACCCTGTCGGTATCAGGAGCCAAAGAATTAAGAACACAATATACGAGTACATATTACAAAAGCTACACAGACTGAAATATGTAGATCCGACTTCCAATTCATTCAATACAAGGAATGAAACCTTTTTTCCTGATCGTCGGCGTCACGGACGGTTAAACGTATTATCGTTTAAAATCTCTTTCTTGTGTCTCGTAGCTTCTTTTGTCGACCTGATCAAATAAATAAAATTAACACAAACCAATAGGGTCTGCCAGTTGGCTTACACTCCAGGCTATTTATTTTACAACTAATGCGCAAATATTTACTGCAATGTAAGATACAATAGCGACGATATCATAAGTCACCGTCAGAGTCGTCGCCTGGTGGCTTGCCAGTGCATTTATTGACAGTGCAGTTGAGTTTATGCATTATCCATCATCAGCTTTAAATCCTCTTGAAACAACGATGATTGCATGCTCTGCTTCAATAAGTTTTAAGCAAATATCAGATGAGAGCATCTTTTTTTCTAGACATTTACTAGATATAGTCACACTTCGCGACAATGTCCCAGAAGAAGAAGTGTTTGGTTTCCTTTGATACATACATATGCATGTATTGCACTAGCTGATAATGACAATTTGCTCGTCTTTATGGGACTCATGGATGCGGCATGGCACTTAATCAGTATTCATTGGAAAAATCTTATGCTTCGTTCACACATGAACATATTCCGCAACATTTAAAACAAGAAACACAACTCGCTCTAGAAAGTCCACGCGCATGCCGTGCTGTTATGGTGTTTTCCAAAATGTTCCCAAATATGTTCACGCGTGGACGAAGCATAAAAGGAATAAGTCAAATATCTTAAAAACTGCGCCATGTCATGTAGGAAGTACTATCACAGAGCAGAGATATACCAGAGTTGGAACTCAGTATAAATTAAGCAAAGTTTACCCATAGTTTCGCATTTGCGTATGTCTTGTGTTCACTAATCGGTACACATTGGATTTGCAAAAGGTGAAAACTAAAGCCCCCCATATACCTCGCGATCAGTCGACATCGATCTGACGATATTGTGATCGTCACATTAATTGTACAGTGTATGTACTTATCGTTGACGATTTCTTTTACAGTTCCATACCATCGTCAGATTGATCCGAAGACGAATATCATTGTCGTCTAACGATGAATTGCATTGTCTATGGGGGTCTTATATCCACGTCTATTGTGCCTGGCGGGGCCCCTAAAATGGGAGTGAACGTCGCATGCTCACAGAATGATTGCTGATAAAGTGAGAAATGGCGGCGACCGTGCGCACGTCTGGTAAGGGAACCATGCGAAATTGAGGGATGATCACGAAGAGTCCATCTTTATGGGCGTGGCTTGTGGCAAGTGCATGAATGAAAAGTGTGTGATGAAAAATCGGAAACTGAATCTTTATGGTCGCATTTTAGGATGTCCGGAAAAAAAAAACATGTTTTGTGGTCTTTGATTTAGTATGATATATGATTTATGGCAAATGAATTATGATGTAAAATGATTTTTTCTAAAGTGGTGGAGGTGCTATTAGGGTGTTTTTAAAATTTGTAAAATTTTTCAAATAAATCGTTTTTTCATCACAGACGTTTCGTACATGCACTTGGCACAAGCCACGCCCACAAAGATGAAAATGCACGAATGCAATGGCCGAAAATGGTAACTCACACATATGAAATTGAGGAGCCATGTCACGCATACAATAGCAGCTGAGAAACCTTTGGCTTTTTAATCAACAGACACAGTTGATTTAATGTGTTGTTGTCCTTATCACTCTAAAGGTCGGTTTACTTTAAATTGTAGCCGTTGCTTGTAGAGTGGTGAGGCTTATTTGTGAGCGTGGAATTATTTGCATCCTGCTTTAAAAATAAATCTGTTTTGAGTTCCTACTCTTAGTATATCTGCTCTGTGGTACTATAAAGTGTAAAGCGAGCAATAGTATTATTTAGAAGGGATTTCATATGGAGATAAATGGATGTATTTAGATTCGATATTATGGATTGTGGTCAGTACAATAGCCGTTTTCTTTTCACCCGAACAAAAGCTCATTCTCATACAAAGCGACTGGCCAGTCTATGTTCCAGGCTTCGTATTGGATCACATGTGGATCAGAGTTGAAAGTGAATTCTCCACAATCCGTCCCTATACCTTTCTATAATGAGGCCACAATTCGCCCCGACACGCGAATATCTGTATGATGACTGATTGAGTTCGCTCGTCACTGATTCAAGACGTTCGATTCAGAGATTAGGAGGTGCATGCTGGCAGCTGCATTCTCAAAAAAACTGGTTTATGCCAACTAAACGTCAACTGCCCCACATGGAACAGTTGACGCGCTATGCCTCACAAGGTGTTCGGGCAATTAAGTATTCAGAGATCATCTCTGTCCGGTTGTCTGGATCACGGTTAAAATCTTCGAAATTTCTAATTTCAGCGCATTAAAGCTTTGACGGCCACGATGTCGGAAAAAATATTGGGTTGTCACACTGTTCCTGTCAAATAGTCAGTTGGAAAAAAGGATTTAACCGATTTTGGAAAAAGTTTAATTCAATTGGGGGAAAAGTTTAGTAAATTGAGAAAAGATTTTGTCTGGGAAAATATTTACATCAATTGGGAGATTTTATGGTAGCAGAAAAGAAATGTTTATTCGTAGCCAAGGTTTCATGAGACAATTATATGATTTAAAAAAAGGCACGCTTTTGCGCACTTCTTTTTTAATAATTTAATTTTAAACGACATAACAAAGAAATTTATAACACAATTTATTAGGATGTTTCCCACATAACATAACAAATTAGTTTGGAAATTCATTAAAATATTCTCTTTTAGAAACTAATTTTCAAATAGAGTGAAAATTAACTATATGCTTCAAGCTGTTATATAGGATAATAGATCGTTGTAGCAGCACAATAATCTGCACTATTTAATTTCTCTCATTTTTACATAATTGTCAACTAAAGTAATAGTTGGGACGATAAGCGATTTGACCTTGCAAAATATGATAGAGAAATGCCGTTTGGTACGAATGTTGGTGGTCCCCATACATTCATTTCAAGAGATGTAGCCATCCTTGGACCCCACGGCAGAGCGGCTGTGCAGGCGAAAAACCGAAAAATTGAAACCTTTTTTAAATATTCTCTCATAATTTGAAAACGATGCCTCGGATCGAAAAACTTAATAGAAATTAAATTATAGAGCGTCAAGTTTTACATCCAATGCATTGCTGAAAGTTCAAATTCGGTTTAGTAGTTTAGTCAAAACCGATAGTGGAAAAAGTCACCTTTTGAGGCTTTCGAGGAAAATCACACTGTATCGCTTTTCAAGCTCACATATCTCTAAAACCTATAAATAAATAAATAACTGGCGCAACAGTCCAATTTGAACCACGGCCTCGAGATGAGTTAGCATCATCTCATTTTCTAGATCGTGACGGTTTTTGTGCAGAGGTATGTGATCAGCAACACGCTCAACCGAGTTATTTACCCCATAATGGGTACTCATTTAACAGCTGAGTGGGCTCATAGTCCGACACGTAAATCCTCAGAATCGAACCGGGGCCCAGTGCGTTGAAGGCGAACGTGCTAACCGTTGCACCGTCCGGACTACAAACCTATGCTACAATACTTTTAAAGTCGGCTCGTTTTTAGTGTAGTTGTGAGCGAAAATGCAGAAATGGTTTTTCAGCGATTTGAGCCTTAATAGCTCTATTTTGATAAATACTATATAACAGCTAAAAGTGTTGGTTTAGCCACAATTCGCAGATATTTTGTTATTAATTAAATAAGCTTTTTTATTAAATACGTTGAAAATAAAAAGTTTTGTTTGTGATTTACGACAGTCCCTTATGTATTTGGTCATTTTTAGTCGAATGAAACTAAAGGCAATTCCATAAAAGTGTTAATTCAAAAGATGTTCACATTTTTTCATATTTTTTTAAGAAAGATTTATTTAAAAAATTATTTTTGAGTTATTGGTTTTTATTAAAGAAAAGTCGTTTTGTCTTTATTGTTTGAGTTAGTGCGTTTCTTAAAAATTGGAGAATTATATTTCCCTTCACCACCGTGGACGCCGCCACCATGTTGAAAAAGCGCTTTATTGCTCGACTTGCCCAGTTTCTTTTTTATATTTCCTAAATTAGCATGACAGGAAACCTTGCACAGCCTTTTCCAATTCAAATATTGTAATTTGTCTATAATTTGAGATTAAAATTAAATTTCTAGCTGTTAAACTTACCGAAATAGAGCTATTGAGGTAGAAATAGCAAAGCGAGCATTTTTGAATTTTTACTCGTAACTACTCTAAAAATGGGCCGAATTGCAAAACATTGGCCACGTTAAACTTGAAATCAAATTATCTTCAACTTTTACTTTTAAAAGTTTTTCCATTTGGAGCATCCATTTCAAAACCATGGAAAAGTTGCTTGATTTGCATATCAGGCACAAGATGGAACTGTCAATCCCCCTACATCGTATGCAATTCGCGTACACGAAGGGTAAGTCAACAGTAACCGCCTTGCATAGCCTTGTCAGTACAATCGAAAAGCCCCTCAGTGAAAAGGAAATCGCGTTGTGCGCGTTTCTTGACATTGAGGGGGTTTCGATAATACTGGCTACGAGTGCATTTCCAGAGCACTGGAACTCAGGGACATCCCGCCCGCTACCATTGCATGGATAGACGCCATGCTCCGTGGACGGGATATTTACTCAACTCTAGGCAGTACATCCATTTGCGTGAATGCCGTAAAGGGTTGTCCACAAGGTGGCGTTCTGTCACCCCTTTTGTGGTCCCTTGTCGTAGACGAACTGATTTCCATGCTTAATGAGCGCGGTTATCTCACTATCGGATACGCGGATGATTTAACTATCATAGTCAGGGGCAAATTCGAATCTACCATCACTGAGGTGATGAGGTCGGCCCTTGACATAGTTCTACGCTAGTGTGTGGCTGTGGGCTTACATGTAAACCCACAGAAAACTGTCGTTGTGCCGTTCACACGAAAACGAAATATAACTTTGGATCCAATTTCGTTAGGCGGCACGACCTTAGATTATTCCACTGAAGTTAAATGCCTCGGGGTAACTCTAGACTCGAAACTCACCTGGAATACTCACATAGATAATGTACTTGGACTTACTCCGTTGCATATATTCATTCAAGAATCAGCAGCTCTAAATGCTCTTAGACTTCGTCTAACTTCCGACGTGCGTAGTGAAGAAAGCGGTCACATGAGCATTCTGAATCAAATTCCTGACGTGCAGATCTGCTTGAGATCAGATTACATGATCACGGAGGTTTGCTTCGGCAGAAAATATTCAGCCCTCATCCCTAACCGCTCTGAATGGGTAAATGGCACACTCTGTCCAGACCCTAGATGTATCAAGTGGTTCACCGATGGGTCTAACACAGAACAGGGTGTTGGTGCAGGTGTCTTTGGACCCAACACCAGGATTTCGATCGCAATGGGAATCTCGCCCAGCGTTTTTCAAGCTGAGATCCACGCCATTGAGGTCTGCGCCAGGGTAATCTTGGAAGCTGGACTTCGCGGCGCTCACATTGCTATCTACTTAGACAGCCAACCAGCTATAAAAGCGCTCTCCTCATATAAGGTCTCTTCAAAACTGGTGAAGGAGTGTTACAATCTCCTTCAACTGTTGGCAACCAATAACCGAGTCTTCTTGTGTTGGGTGCCAGGCCACCAGGGCATTGAGGGGAACGAGGCTGCGGATGAACTTGCTAGACAAGGATCATCCAGTCGTTTTCATGGACCTGAGCCTTACTGTGGGTTTGAACTGGCCTCGGCCAAACTGCGGATCACAGATTGGTTTGCACGATTGCGTCAACAGTACTGGAATAACCTTCCAGGGCTTCGTCAATCAAAGGAGCTGATAATGCCCTTCAGTCACAAGGGTACTACTCAAATGAGTAGAACCCACCTAAGACTCCTAGTGGGGTACTTATCTGGCCATCACTTGGTCAGATATCACCTGAACAAGATGGGTCTGTCAAGCGCGACTGAATGCCGTCTTTGTCTGGAGGACGTGGAAACGACCAAGAACATTTTGTGCGAATGTCCCGCCATCGCGCGTTTTAGGATGTCACTCCTCGGGCAGGCTACTATCAGCACTGCAGAATTCAGGTTGATTCCTGCTAAAGACTTACTGCCCTTTATTAGAAGGGTGGACGGTCTTTTGGATTAATGAGCTGCGGCACAATAGATCTTTATGGTCGCAGTGCCTTCCTGATGTGAAAGTAGCTCGAATCTTTTTATCTATCTATCTATCTATCCATTTCAAAGTATCTGTGTGCTTAGAAAGTGATAAAGTATGATTTTTCTCCGAAACCTTGAAAATTGTTCTTTTTCGGCTATCGATTTTGATTATACTCTTGAACCGAATTTCAGCTTTGAGCAGTGCATTGACTGTAGAATTCAACCCTCTTTAATTTACCACTGCAATGTTTTTAATCCAGACACAGTTTAGAAGTTATAGTGATAATATTAAAAAAAATGGCTCAAACTTCTCGAATTTATGCCCACCAAAATCTAAGCTCACCTTCTGCGAACGTGCCAACTCAGTTTCATGTATTCAGAATTTATAGGAGGGATTCAAATTAATTCCAGATCTTTCCCTAATTATTTTTAAAAAGCCCCCAAATTGGTTTAATTTTACTGGCCTATATTGCATTATAGTTAATCCATAATAAAGGACTGTATTTAATATTGAATAAGTGCAAAGAACCGCATGCATCGCAGTCACGGAAACTATGGATTTATGTCTGGCGGACGTACTCCCTTTAGACCTACAAATAAAATTGAACGCCGCAGGCAGCGCTGTCAGACTAAGGAATTCTGGATGTTGGAGTTCCAAACCTTATGGGCACAGTTATATACTGGAGTCCATACCTGTGGAAATAACAGATATGTTGCCCACAGATTATATCGTTACCGAACCAGACTTTGACAAGCACCTCACAACTAGGTTCCCAACAAGAGCGGAATGAAGTGATGAGGAGGTACGACTCTATAATATTCACTGATGGTTCCAAAATGAATTGTGGTATCGGTGCGGCGATATTTTCTGAGGATCTCAGAGCATCAATATCCTTTCGCTTCCAAATAACGCAAGTGTATTTCAAAATGAAGCGCCGACAATAAGGGAGGCGTGTACGATGCTGAAGCGCTGCACATGAGCCACTAAGAACGTCGCCATCTTCATAAATAGCCAGGCCGCGATTGAGGCTTTGGAATCAATGACAATCTCATCGAAACTAATAAAACAGATCCGCAGCGATCTGAGTGGACTGGCCGAATTCCTCGGAGTTTCTCTTCTATGGGTTCCAGGACATAGGAATATAGCGGAGAACGAGAGGGCCGATCAACGGGCGAGACACGGCTCCGCACTGCACGAGTTCTAGGCGTTGACCATCCTGCTGCCAGGGGAGACTCATAGATATTTCATGACATGGCCTAGCGAGAGATGGTCTATCAAACGACGCACGCAAAACAAATGCCCTTCTGAAGAGAACCCGTTCGTATATCGCAAAAGTTACATCGGTAATGACGGCGCATTGTCCAGTGGAAATTCACGCGGCCAGGTTGGGTATACCTTACAACATATACTGGCAGAACAGCGGTAATGAAGAAGAGAAGAGTACTCTGATCCATTTCTTGTGCAAATACCCTAGCAAGAATCAGGCTTCAAGAATTGCGCAGCGCTTTCCTCCTAGATTCGACGTCGCTTCGAAGGGTATCTGTGAGATAATACGTTTCCTCAACTCCTCGGGATGGATCTGTGAAGATAAATATTATTTAAGGCCTTTAAAAGATAAATTAATATCAATTAGTCCATCAATTGTAAATACAATTATTTTAATATTTACTGATCCAACTATATGTATAAAGTTATTTTATTTGAGAATTCAAGATTACAGCCTTTTTTCAAATTATGCCATCTGATATTTTCAAAGTCTGACAAAAGAATAATTTTATTCTTTAATTTTTTTTTATCAAAGTTAAGTTTATTTGATATTTAACGAAATTATCAAATTTCTTAATTTTCTCAAAGTAATTTAAAAAACATAATTAATTTGTTCTCCGCTTGCTCAACACCACGACGATAAGGCTAAACTTCAGCTAAATTAAAAGTAACTTCACTTTCAGTCAGGTACCTTTACATAGTTTCGGCGGTTCAAATTTCTAAGCAGAATTACAGGGACCCCGCCTAGGTGCGCTTAGGGAATTTAAAAACCGGATAATGGGTAGCATCTTCTTGATCCATTACTCGGTTGATTGAGCTGTATTCAACACATTCCCCAGGAACGCATTTTAATATTTCTGCGTTTATCGCAGATGCCTGGTCGTTTTTTAAATACACAACATCAATTATTTAGGAGAATAACCTTCCCTTCTTCGTCCGGATACGTACCGTCACCAATTTTCAGTAATAAATCTGAAAACTCTTGGGCATTTTGATTACTCCCAATTCGCGCCCGCATATTGGTTGACAAATGCATGGGTATGACAATGCGCCATAGATGTGAGCTTTTTAGACATGCCTTAATTTCATCAGCCCTCATCCCTCCGGGATTACTGGTAAAGTTTGCCTAAAGTCGCCACAGAGAAGTAATACTGCCCATAGGCCGGTCGTTTTGTTTGATGTCACGTAAGGTTCTATCTATTGATTCAACCACTTTCCGATACGCCTTCGTGCACTCCTCCCATATTATTAAGAAACAATCGCGCAAAACCCTGGCTTTGTTACTGTTTATTGGCTGTGGTTTTTCTGCTATACCAGTGCAAATATTCATACAAAATTGCACTGGATAAGTTCTAGTGTAAGTTGAGTGAAGAAATTTTGATTGAAAAAGCAATTATAATATTGCCACATTTGCAAAAAAAACACAGTCAATAATAAAATAATTTCATAGCAACAAACTTTTGCTCGTAGCAACTACAGTGAATTCATAGCAACAATCTTTCGCTCGTCGCAATTAGAACAATTTCATTTGTTTTTCTATACATATTTTTTTTTTACTCAGTGACCTTCTTTGGTTCATGCACAACAACTTTGCTAAAGATCTATCACATGATCAAATGCATAGTTTACGATTCTATAAAGGACATACAAACAAACATTCATTTTTATATATAGAGATTTAATGTAAACGTAACAAGCAAAATCCTCTTTCATTTATTTCCTTTCACCTCCCAGATTATGCAAGCGTATTTCAGGCTGAAATACTAGCAATACTCAAGCAGCACAAATAATATTTTCATATAAAAAGTCATAATAGCATTGACCTTTGACGCTATTATTGACCTTTGACGCTATTATGACTTTTTATATGACAATAACATTTTTAGTGGTTGGGTAAGGGAGGCGTGTAGAACACTAAAGCAAATCACAACAACCACTACGAGCGTTGCTATCTTCACAGGCGGCCAAGCCGCGATTAAAGCCTTAGAGTCAGTGACAACCTCAAAATAGTTAAATAATGCCTCGGGAAGCTGGCTAAACCGGCCTAATTTTTCAGAATTTCACTTCTATGGGTTCCACGACATAGGAATGTAGCGCGGAATGGAAAAGCCGATCAATGCAAGTATATTAGGAAAAATGCTTTTCCAAATAGAACCGGCCGCTGGGTGAGCAAGCCTCCGGATTGGGGATTCCATACAATCTTCACTGCTGGAGTTACAACCATGTTTTGGAGAAGGAAACTGTGATCCATTTCCTGGGCGATTGCCCAGCTCTAGAAAGAGCCAGGCATCAGGAATTGGATTGCGCTTTCTTCACTAGCATGTCCGATATCTCATCTAAGGGTATAGGCGAGATAATACGCTTTCTCAACTCCACGAGATGGTTTTGAGGCGCACACCCAACGCTATATACATCAAGTAAAAAATTAGGGTGTTCCTTATACTGTAAGTTTTTATTTTTGTATAGCATACAATTGTTTCGAAGACCACGTGCCTCCTTCTTCAGTGCTGAAACCTAATTAAGATCTACTACATCGATCTACAACTATTTATATGGTTATTCTTAATCTTCTAATTACAATTTAATTACTTTTTATTTATTTTTTACCTGTTTGCAAACCTTTTTTTAATCAAACTAGATGCACAATTACCTTCGTCGTGATTCAACGTTACCTGGTTTCCTGCTTTTATGATACACATGCTTTCAGCTGCATCCAACAGATGTGTTTTTCGAACTCGCTTTATGACGTCGACATTTTCGATTGTTATGGTATGCCCCTTTTCGACCATATGCCTTGCTACAGCTATATACATACTTCGATAACTAAGGGTATTCACCATATGAGTTGTAGCATTAAAACGGCGCAAAACTAGTGCTTCTTGGGAGGAAACAGCCACGTCAACCAAACAACCAGAGACTGTAATTATGTCTTCTACATGCGCTTTGTTTGAAACATATCCTCAATAAATTGTCCGACTAGAAAATAAACTAACGGTAGACGTTTTGCCTTCAATTATGTTAAGCATCAACTTCAATTTTTTTTATACTATTTTATTTAATTTTATTGCAGTCCTTTGGCGTAAAAGCCTTTTTCTCCCGGAATATATTCGTATCTATCTCTTTAAGAACGTGTTAAATGCTGATTTTCATACAAACCGTCGCTGATTAGAATGTTTCGTAGATTTATGACTCGTTACTTTTATCATTTTAACCCATACCTTGAAATTTAACTGCCTTCTAGCGCATCTTTTAACTGACGAATAACACTATCTATAAATAGAAAATACGGTAAAATAGATGTATCCCGTTAAAATATATCTCCGTACGGAGCGAATATGCACAAGTGGAGGACAAGTACGTGTCAGTTCAATGAAATGGTTGGTTAAATGATGCAAATCAATTAATAAATTGGCCCATAAACATGTTTTTTAAAGTCGTGTGAGGCAAAAGTGTGATTTATGTAATGTCAGCTATTCTGACGTGTATGTGAAAGAAACCATGCAGCCAATAAAAACGATGGAAGAAGAAAATGTTTTTACGGCACGCTTTCTATCTTCTTCTTTGTCCTATGGAATATTCTTCCGAGACAATAATGACAGTCTAATCCGCCCTACAATAGTTGGAACGGTAAGCGACATAAATGGACGCCACCTTGCAAAATATGATAGAGAGATGCCGTTTAGTACGGTTATTAGCGGGACCTATATTTTCACTTCAAGAGATGGCGCCACCGTGGACCCCGCGGCAGAGCGGCTGTGCGGGCGAAAAACCCGAAAAATTGAGCCCTTTTTTTTAATATTCTCCTCATAACTTTTAAACAATGCCTCGGATAGAAAAACTTAGTAGGATTTTAATTAAAGAGCGTCAAATTTTACATCCAATGCATTGCTCAAAGTTGACATTCGATTTAGTAGTATAGTCAAAACTGATAGTCGAAAAACGTCACCTTTTGAGGCTTTGGAGGAAAATCACACTTTATCGCTTTTCAAGCTCACATATCTCTGACAACGATGCTACAAATGGAAAAACTCATAAGACTAAAGTCGAAGATATTTCTAATTCAAGTTTTACTAACATAATACTTTTCAAATCGGCCCGTTTTTACTGTAGTTGTGAGCGAAAATGCAGAAATGGTTTTTTAGCGATTTGAGCCTTGCTAGCTCTATATCGATAAATATAACAGTTAAAAGTTTTGGTTTAGCCTCAATCCGTAGATATTTAAACCTTGTTTATAAAAGTTTTGATAAAAAAAACTTTTATTTTAAACATATTTATTTATCTATATTTATATATTTGAAAACTTAGTTAATAGGAACACCAGACAAGCGTACAAACTAATAAATACAATTAAGAACGGCTACCAACCCAGGACTAGCCTTTGTAAGGACGAGGATGGAAACATCATCAGCGACACCGTTGGCATTAACAAACGATGGGCCTCTTATTTTCAAGAGCTTCTGAACCTACAATCTAACACCCCCACACAAGAAGCTTTATTGATCTAGGCCCACCCATACAACCCCCGACAGTAGAGAAAGTTGATCTCGAAGATTGGCTGACGCAGAAGAACTTCTGCATACGCTCGATACCGCTGCAAAGGAAGTTTGATTACGTATTAACGAGGGTAAAACTAAAATAATGATGCAATCGGTGACAAGGACACCTGCACAACCAAGCATCAATGTGGGGGACCTCAACATCGAGTTTGTGAACAACTTCATTTACCTGGGCTGCAACTTGTCAAGGGACGCCAACGAAACTGACGAAATCAAGCGACGGATACAGTTAGCTAATAAGACTTTTTTCTCGGTTCTCCCCATAATGAAATCGAAGCATGTGCACAGAAATACGAAGCTCCGCGTGTACAAAACCATTATACGACCAGTGCTATGCTATGGCTGCGAAGCATGGACGCTAACTCAAGCCTCCGGAAACATGATAGACACATTTGAACGTAAGGTCCTGCGGCGAATTTTCGGGGCTGTTTGCGATCGGGATGGATGACTCATCCGGTACAACCATGAGTTGTATGAACTGTACGATGAGCTGCAAGTCTCGAAAATCGTCAAACTACAACGACTTCAATGGGCAGGGCATGTACAAAGAATGGACGATGATCGCATGCCAAAGAGAGTAATGAATGCAGAACGAGTCGACGGAGCGAGACTGCCTAGACGACCGAGATCTCGTTGGGAGAGCTCAGTAGGTGTGACGCCGCGCAGCTACTGGGCATCCAAAATTGGAGGACGCGGTGACGTGACCGGGATAATTGGAGGACAGTGATCCAGGCGGCCAAGGCCCGACGTCGGATTGTCGCGCACGATGATGATGATGTAGTCCGGATGGCGCAATGGTTAGCACGTTCGCCTTCAACGCACTGGGCCCCGGTTCGATTCCGGGGATTTACGTGTCGGACTATGAGCCCACTCAGCTGTTAAATGAGTACCCATTATGGGGTAAATAACTCGGTTGAGCGTGTTGCTGATCACATACCTCTGCACAAAAACCGTCACGATGTAGAAAATGAGATGATGCGAACTCATCTCGAGGCCGTGGTTCAAATTGGACTGTTGCGCCAGTTATTTATTTTTATTTATGATGATGATGAATTAATACATGTTGTGAATTTGAGCCAAATTGAACAATAAATAAGAATTTTGTAAGTAACTCCATTCTTGTGTCACCTACCGAATACAAAAAAAAGTCATGCACATTGGAGGACCAAACGAAGATATGGTGTGAATATGAGTTGGATAGCTTTATTGGTTCGTGAGTTATAAAAGCAGCAACATATGCAACATTTTTATAAATATTAAGATATATAAATCTGCTTCCTCGATGCCTTTAAAGCCTGCAATCTCTTGCATAGCTAGTACATAAGGATTCGTTTATTTGTTTTTTTCCGATGTCGGAGTTGATCGTGTATATCCGCTTTCGTTAGTCGTCGCGTAAACTCTTTTATTAAGGTAACTCCGGGTGAGTTGCCCCACCGGGATAGATGCCTCATTTAACATAACTCCATATGTTCTCACTGGGAAGCAGCAATTCACATGTCAGTCGTTGCATTAGAACTATTAGTTCACTGGTGCTGTTTCTGTAAAAATTATAAGTGATTGAAAGTGAATTTCATGAAAACTAGCTGTCAATATAGTGGAGGCCTTTTTTAATTGTGCAGTCTTTGTGATAGTGACTTATTAATTGTGAGGTAAGCATGATTTATGAGTGTAGCGGTATCCCTAAAATGGAAAAATAATGCAAGATTTATATGTAGTCCGGATGGCGCAACGGTTAGCACGTTCGCCTTCAACGCACTGGTCCCCGGTTCGATTCCGGGGATTTACGTGTCGGACTATGAGCCCACTCAGCTGTTAAATGAGTACCCATTATGGGGTAAATAACTCGGTTGAGCGTGTTGCTGATCACATACCTCTGCACAAAAACCGTCACGATCTAGAAAATGAGATGATGGTAACTCATCTCGAGGCCGTGGTTCAAATTGGACTGTTGCGCCAGTTATTTATTTTATTTATATGTATATATGTTGCTAATGCGATGCGTTCAGTGAATATGTCGTTCAAGCATTTCCATAGGGACAGATGCCCCAGGGCGTCTATACCGGACGAAAGTATAGATGGCCTACGTTTCTGGGATAACAAACGAAGAACCAATATCAAGTGCCATGTCCCAGACTTCTTCAAAGGAAAGCCCATCAAAATACTTGTCACATATTAGACCGATCCCTGTTTTAGAAGCTAAATTTCCAAGAAGGAAGCAATCAGCGGAAATCTTGTAACCAAACAGTGTAAGCAAACGCGCAGCATCCAGTAAATCAAACCTGGAAAAAAACAGCGTAGTACCGTTAAAGTGGTAGAGCATGTAACAGGCGACGATACACTTGAAAGCGATACGTCAATATCCTCCATCGAACCTTTGGCAACGCTTAGCATGAAGCTTCAAGCGAAGAAGAGACGGTCAAGGAAACAAGTTGTCAATTCTGGGGAAGACCGATGTATCGAATGTTTGGAATTGTACTCCAAAACGCGAGAAAGAGTAGACTGGATCAAATGTTTGTGCTGTGGAAAGCGGTTACATGAAACATGCACAATGTATCACGAAAAGTCCAATTTTTGCGGTAGAATAGAAATACGTAACAAGAAAGCCAAAACTGCGAAATGAAACTGATTATAAACTCAATTCCAACGTGGGGCATCTGTCCTTGACAGTTGGGGCAACTCACCCGGAGTTTTGGAAGAGATGGCCATTTTCGTAATTTTGTTTTTGTTTTTTTTTTTTGTTTCAAAATTTAAAATATTGTTTATTTTGCATTATTTATTTTTTTTGTGAAATGAAAGTAGACCTTTTGTTCTATATTATAACTTACACATAAGAATAAATTTATTTTTTTTGGAATTATATATAGCAGCTTTTTCTTAAGTGGGGCAACTCACCCTGAATTACCTTAGTAAATATTTTAATTCTGTCCATGTAACTACTTTCGTGGTTCTTAAAAAAAACTTCCATTTAGAAGCATTTTTTCATAAATCGTTTCAAACTGCCAATTCCGTAAATCCTTAAAAAAGTTTAACCCAACTTTCTATGAAAATGGTTCGTAGTTGCAGCACCCGTATACAACGACAATGCTCTAATATGGTACTCGTAATAGTAACAACCGACAACATTTTCAATCGGCGCTCGTATGCACCGAAAATGTTCGAATACTCAAATACGGTACTGGCATGCAGCGACAAAATTTTCATGGTACGCGCATTTAGGCGAAATTCACACACACGACACCGCGCTGCACGACTGCTTGAAATTTCAGTCGAGATACACAGCCTCAAATGGGCGGATTCACACTCATCGCTCAGCATGCGATACGATCGACTATGCTTGGTTATTGTGCGTGGCTGCGTCGTGCAGCGCGGTGTCGTGTGTGTGAATTTCGCCTTACCAACACACCTCGTACGCAGGCAATCCCACTTCTGAATTTGTAGAATAGGATCGGTTGAGGGCCAGAATGCAAAGGGTTTATTTCGACTGACTCGGTCAGCTTCGGCTTACTTGCTATCCATTTCAGTACAGCGTGTGACACAAGTGATCTTCCTTGCTAATCGTTTAAACTACAGTGTGAGGCACAAATGTTCTTACAGAAGGTTAGTGCAAGAATTTGAGTCTGTTAAGTAATCTGTATTTTCAAGTGCATGCGGCGCAGGTATCGAAATTTTTCGGACAGTTTACAGTTTGGGAAGCACATAAAATTTATTTGCTGTCAATAAAATGTTCGTTTTGTGTAATTATATGGAGTAGTAAACATAGAAAATAGTTTTGCTGCCTAAAGAAAATTTGTCCGATTGTATCTGTTTTAAGGATTTAAGTTTCCTCTTGAAATTTGAGTTATTAAATGCTTAAATGCTAAACTAAACCAAAACACACTCCCAGCAAAAACATGCCCCGTTTTCATCTTCGCTACTCTAATTTGCTCTATAGCATTTTTTTCCCGGTTATCTTACTCTACTCTGCTCTGTACAAAAAAAAAACCCACCTAATATCGTGCAAATGAATTATGCATTGAATAATTCATCAATAAGTAGACTATGTTTTATTTTGACACACAACGTAATCGTTCACCACAATAATTTCTCAATCATACTACCGGTTGGTGCAGGGTTCGTTGTTCAAAAGAGCCCAACGCCAACCCAAAGCCAACCCAGCAACATCTACTTACAAAATAAGGCCAGGAAAAGTAGTCGCCTAGCTGTCTCTATACACTTATGCGGAGCGGGGTGACGGCGGTAGTGAATGACTGCTTGACTACTTCCCTCGAGTGTAAGTAAATTGTATGAATATGGTTCGTATATCGGTGGTTGATGCCCGACCAATGCGGCGGATTGGTACGTACATACATCGATGGGGCGTACAAGGTAGTGCTTACTTCAACATAACTCAAAAAATGACCTACAAGGCAAATAAACAAAAATGTCCTGAAAATGTCTAGAAGGTTTTCATTGTACAACGAACATGCCAAATGCCATGGTCAATATTAAGAGGACAAGTTGGCAGATTATTTCGACTTTAAAACTGCAAATGTCAATCTATTAGTACCACAACACTGCTAAAGGTCAAGAAAGCTCAAAAAGTATAAAAACCATTATGCATTCATATAAAAAAATATATTCTACCAACTTCCACTTCTTTCAAGTAACAGCAAATTGACATTGATTGCATGCGAAATCAATTTATGTCTTTTGTTTTAACGAAATACATATGTAAATTAGTGCTTATTTGGAAGCACTTGTTAAATTTCGCAACTGCTAAGAGCCCAAGTTGTATGAAAAAAGTTCAAGAGCGTATTGCCGTGTCGTACTTAGCTGCACCGATTCATTCACGACAAGTCATCATCTTATAGGTACACAGATATTACATAAAAGAATAGCGGTCTATGGAAAGTATTTCCTACAAGGCAGACTTATTTCTGAATATTAGGCAAAAAGCGAGTGCGTAATGACCGCATTAGGGAATGCACTTAATGTCAAAATTAGTAGACCACAAGATATGACTTTTACTTTCTATGGCGCGCGGAGCACTCGAACTGTGAACATTATGGGAATGCTGAATGGCTGCTGTCCACGGTAATCCCAAGCACATTTTTCAAAGAGCTCTGTGAAAGGTGTTAGCATTCGGTGTTTACTTCCTTCGTCTAGTCGACAAATAAACAGACCAGTTGACATGCCACTTGAAGCTATGAAATCTTGTAAAACAGCTGATAAGTACGAGATGAGTATTTCCAAGATTTGGTCTTGTTTTGAATAAATATGATGAAGAAGATGAAGAGGTGTACCAAAGAAGCGATGCCATGAATTAGACTTGTTGTTGTTGAGGGTGGATGAAAAATGAGAAATTATTTTAATCGGTCTAGCATTTTTTTTAACCTACGTAACTTATATTCCAATATTTTTTTAAGTCTTCCGCCTATTTCAATGCAGTACGAAATGCACACACATTTGCACTGGTCAGTTATAAAGTCGAGAGAACTTTTCTCAAGATTCGCACTGAAGATTGGAAATAGGCCAACGTAACTAATAGTTGGTTTCAAGTCCTGTTTGCACGATGTGATCTCAAAAGTGATCTAAATATTTGAGGTAAAACCAACATAATGCGCCAAGACATGCTGTTATGAGGCTGGCAGCGAAGATGTGTGTAGAAGTTTCGTACGTTGCAGCACTCGACACTGCATTGCACTAAACGCTCTTGCATGTCGGCTAAAAAAGCACGCGCAGCATACATAAATGCATATTGCACTTGATCTTGAAGATCGATACATGCAACATTCATATAATGTGTGCCCGAAGAAACGACTCGCTTGAGGCGGATAGAATCTAATGTTGTGCTCCATAAATACAATATTTTCGTTGCTTTCGTTTTTCGTTATTTTCGTGTTACGTATTGGGTTACCATGCAAGATAATTTGTTAAATCAGAAACTCAGACCTAGTTTACAGGTAAACCCAATGAAAGCATTGGCCACGTTTAGACCGTGGAACTAAAAGGCGATTTAACTAAATCATTTTAGTGTTAGTACTTGTTGGTGTAGTGTTTATACCGACCATACGGAGAGGTACTTCTTCTTCTTCTTTCTCCGTTGACAGCACAGAAAAATTTTACAGATAAAAATTTTACGACAGAAAAAGACTTTTTCCTGCCCGTGATCACGCACTGCTTTCCTGAAATTGCAAACAAAGCAAACGCCGAACAGAAAAAAAAACGACAACAAAGGAAACGTCAACCACCGAGTCAACATTAGCGATGACAGCGACATAGTCCCAATTTTTTTAGCCCAGTTCCGCATCGCAAGTAGAGATAAGCCAATTCCAAAACTAACTAAATCGATAGGTTTATATCGTCGAGAGTTAGATCGATTTAGTTAGATCTCGAAGATAGTCCCGCGGTCTAAACGTAGTGATTGTCACATGTTGGTATGGTGGGCGGCCTGGAACTATCAATGAATTCTTGTAGAGAAAATAAAAAAATTCATCTTTCAAGTAAAGACTGTCAATAAATTTGGTTTTGACTTGGAGACTAAGTATTCCATCCATATACTATTTGCCTTAAACCCTCGTGGGACAGCGCGCCAACAACTTCTAAGAGGTATAGTTGACGTTTCGTTAGTATATATTAGGTTTCGCATGATGCATGTTACAGGCATACAAATCCTATCCAGTTAGTTGCCTTTTACGACAAGCCGGGAAAGGCTGTGGCTTACTCTTACGCCCCTCACCACAGGTGATCACGCAAATATACTTACTTTATAAATTCCTGCGAAGATTTCGCACCATCAAAAGCCAATATAGATGTAGATACAGTGAAACCTCTCTACAACGGACAGTCACGGTGCCAACAAAATTGTCCTTTGCAGAGGTGTGTCCGCTGTGGAGAGGTGGACGAAAACGTTGGTTTAAAAATGTATACACTGTTCAGAAAAAAAAGCGAGGCAACCACTTTTCTTTCTACTGAAGAGAGCAGGGAGAGCGAAATTGCAGTCTTTACTACTAGTGTAGGAAGAGTGGAAAAAAGCCTTTAAAAATCGTTTTTGTCAATCACGTCCCTCACCAACAAAAATAGTGTCACGATTTTTGAAGGGGAACAGCCACATAAATTGATCCTTACCTCTTGATTTTCGCCAGAGAACATCAATTCATCCTCATCATCGTGGTGCGACAGCCCGACGTCGGGCCTTGGCCACCTGGACATCAATTGGCATATAAAAAATTTAAGAGGTCCTCCTACTCCAAAGGATCTAGAACAAGGCTGTCCAACCCATGCGCATGCATGCGGCATGCGGCCACATGCAGCTGTAAATGCGGCCCAGGAAACTGTAAACGCGTTTGAAATAAAATGAAAAATTAAAATTATGGCATGCCCAGATAAATGTGAACAATTTTATGCATTTCAATACGCTGGCCAAACATAATCCGAAGAGGGGGGAAAATACGCAGCGGTACTTCTAGATTTGCTAATAGAATTTGAAAATAGATTCAACCAAAGGGGAAATTTTATCCCTCGCTGCATAGTCATGCGTTATTCATGTCATCATTGTTTGGAAGCACATACATCTGTGAACAATTATTTTCAAGATTAAAGCACACTAAGCGTAAAAACAAAACTAGTATTTCAGATGAACACCTTGAGAACACACTTAGGATTATATTATATTATTATATTATATTTATAAATAATATAAATAAATCATAAAATTAATGTGAAGATTGGCATTGAATTCGGGAAACCAATGTTTCAATATCTGGTTCGATTGAAGAGGTAGTAATTACAAAATAAGTAATGTTAAAAATATAGAACATATAAAATAAAATGTTTGAAAAAAAAAAAACGGTTTCTAATTCTAATTTCATGTTATTTTTTTTATATTTCACTCATAAACTATCATAAGATCTAGGTTTTTCTTTGCGGCCCGGAGCAACACGTATTCTGTCAATGTGGCCCCGGGAAGCTAAAAGGCTGGACACCTATGATCTAGAACCATATTCAGTAATTATGGTCTGTTGGGAGCATGGAGAAGAGAAACGAACGATTCAACAAACATTGGCATTTGACGGCAGATTAATCATGGTTTGTGAAGCAACCCCCTTGTAAACCGTTGTCGAGCGATTTCATGCCTTCTGGTCAATAGCAGTCATTTTACCGCAAATTAGCAAAATAAGCATCATTATCTCAGCTAGTAGCTTGAGTCAAAATCACGGTCATTTTTGCCATTAAGTGATATGTTTTTACGATTTTTGAAGGCTTGAAGCCGCATAAATTGGTCCCAGCCTATTGACATCCCTTCTGACCGGCCTTGTCTTGGTCCTTTTGTCAGTTTCCATGTTTAAGTTGATCAATAAAAGACATTAAATTAGAGTTTCTTCATTTTCAAAGTTATTAAAGTGTACATTTAGGAGAGGTAACTGTATTTCTTGTATTCGCTAAAGAGCGGTGTACGATAGCAGAGGTTTCACTGTATATGAAAAATCGCTGACTTCTTTGCTGATTAAAGCATAAACGTGCGTTTTGCTAGGCACAACTCTGCGCGATTGCAGGCAACGACGAAAAAAATGCACACAAATAGCGCTCCCTGCTCTATGGTGTAATGAACCGTATTCTGGTCTGGTAGTGCTGCTTCCACCGGCATCGAAGGCGACACTTGATGAGTAGTGATCTTTCGGTGGTACGAAACTAGAGGCTGAGGATTCCATTACACCCGGACCCCGATGCTAGCGCGATGGCAAGTGAGCCGTCCGCTAACCATTCTGTCCTTATCGCCTTTTATTTTATTAAAAAGATACCCGTGTTTACTGGATTTCAGTTCATGCTCAAGAACGTCCTTTTGTCCTGACGAAAGAACTTAAAATCAGTACAGTACTCCAGCGCATTGGTCTCACCATCTCGAATCAGGAGATACCCATGCTGCCCATGCCTTTTCTTCCTGACCAAAGGACTTAAAATACCATCAACAGTCATCCAGTGGCTAGTGCATCCTCATAACCCCCAGTCTTATGATACTCATCTACAGACTACAATTGTTAAAATTTGACTGAAAAAAATCAAAATTCTCCTCCACATCTGATGCTTAACTATAATGAATTTAGAGTAATGAATATTAGACAGATATATTTAAACAATTGTTTAAAGTTTATGTATCTAAACCAAAGTCAATTTGACTTTCATATCATCTTGCATATCACGGGTTACCAAACTAGGCATTTGTCGGGTTTAGGACCGCGGATTTTAAATAATCTTCCTCCAGAGGTAAAATTAAATTTGAATTACATAAATTTCAAAACGAAATTAAAACAGTTTCCAATCTTTAGTAAACATTACCTGGATGCGTTTCTAACTTTCTGGTTAAAAGAAACTTTGCGTCTTTGTTGGTTTTAATAATAATGTTTGAATTGGATAATATATAAGTATCTCGAGAAAAAAAAACGATTACTGAATTTTAAAATTTCCGTTTTAAATACATTAACTTTCAATTTTCCTTTTTAATTTAATCTTTCTTTTTAATAACTCTTAAGAACTAATTAATCCTTTTATTATTATAAATTATTGTATATAAAATATTGTAAGCATTATTAGAAAGCGAATAAATACTTATTACATATTATATTATTACTATCTTGCCTAATTATAACTTCATTGCTAAAAAGGTTCTTTTATCTGCGCGTCACTAAAATATCATCAGGTGGTGCTCAAAATCACCCAAGGAAGCTATGTATCAAATTTGGTTGAAAGCGAACCACGGGAAATTTCTGAGGAAACGAACATAGAAAATAACTTAGACGAAGAACTCTGATTTTAACACAACAGAATACACCATTAATGTAGTCGATAAACGGTCACACGAAGCGTGAAGGGTACCATACCTTTGGCAAGCTAGCCGAAGATAGCCCACTTCTGGGCGACCGAGAAGCTAGCTAGCTCGCTTCTTCCCGTTTGGGGCCCGAGCGCCCGAACTATAAACTTTTTTAAACTTGTTTTTAAATTCGGCGTGTAACGATCAGTTGATTTTTCGATATTTTGACTCCGCGCTCTGTTTTGTTGCGCGTACCCGTTCGCAGCAACATAAATCATCGCGTTAATCTTTGTTGGTCAACACTTCCTTGCTGCTTGCCACAGAAACACGGTGCGGTGGATGCCGGGAGACGTACCCATCCGTGAGTGAATGAAAGACTAGTCTGAACTGTCGCGTAGTAATCTCACCAATCTGCACACGCCATGAGAAGTTGTGTAATGGATAACTTGGACGCGGAGCGTCTGAGCCCACTGGCGTTATCGTCAACATCATGCCGAGGCCCGCCGGTCGACCAAACCGAATCAGGAGAAAGGGCGTTCGGAGTTGATAGCAGAGGCTATCGGATCCTTTCAAGAAGAGCTATATGCTTCTGAGATCTTTCCGACAACGACCTTTGCCCCTGGTTATAATGGCGCCCTCTAAGAAGGGTAGAAAGCCAATGGAGGAAACCGACATGTTCGGGAAACTTGGCGAACTAAACGTTGACATGATGGATTTCATTGAAACCAAGTCCAACATCAACAGCGGCGTCAAAGAATAGATTAAAAACATAAAAGAACTACGATTGGGGTAAACCCCAATCATGCAATACTCTAGATGAATTTGAACCTGGTTAAAGCCAATAAATAATTTTGGTTGCAATCTCGAATGCATCGTTTAGACGTAAGTCGTTAAGACGTTAAGACGTATTTCATGAAATAGTGCAGTTTGTATGGGAGGGGGTAGAAGGAGGGTGAGGATTACAATAAATTTTATAATGTAGGTTACAATTATCATAAAAGTGATATATTCAAAATTTCAAAGCAATATGTTTTATAGTTTCTGAGAAAATCTGATTATTGTAAATTATCAAAAATGTGTCATTTTGTATGGGAGGGGGTAGACGGAGTAGGGGTAATCGATTACTTTTTTTGAATCTAACTGATATTGTTAATTAAGTGTTAAGTACAAAATTTCAGCCCGATAAATTGTATAGGTAATGAGTAAATTGGCTTAACGTATTTCATGAAATAGTGCAGTTTGTATGGGAGGGGGTAGAAGGAGGGTGAGGATTACAATTAATTTTATAACATAGGTTACAATTATCATAAAAGTGATATATTAAAAATATCAAAGCAATATGTTTTATAGTTTCTGAGAAAATCTGATTATTGTAAATTTTCAAAAATGTGTCATTTTGTATGGGAGGGGGTAGAAGGGGTGGAGCGATTTAGCCCGTTCACGAACTTAGCCTTCATTTTTTGTCAAAAATAACGTGTGCAAAATTTGAACTTCATAGCTCAACGCGTTCTCGAGCTAGAGAGGTCACGGACGGACGGACGGACAGACGGACATCCGGTTTTGAGATATTCGAGTGATAATATGAACTTCTGTATCATTCATTTTTTTCTGCGAGCCTTATTTCTTAGCGTTACAAACTTTGTGGCAAACTTATAATACTCTCAGATTTCATCTAGAGTATAAACATAAGGATTATGTACAATGGAGCGAAAAAGCAAATTCATGCGAAGAAAAACGTGAAAATCTGCTTGTTTCAAATAACAAGATGAATAAAGTGAACAAGACTACGCAAACTTCACCAAAGGTCATACAAGCGGACAGGGTGAAGCGTAGCAGAGAAATGAAGGAGCAAACTGTACTGCAAACCCTAAAGAGAAAAAAAGCACAACTGCACTCGCCAAAAAAGAAAGCAGCCAATCCCACAGAGAACGGATCCCCGAACAGAGACTCTGCAACTGGAGAGGATCCAAAGGCCTGGACGAAAGTCGAGAATAAAAAATGGACAAAAATGAAAAAAGCGAAAACTAAAGGGAAGCCCCCAAAAAGAAAGAAGAAGAGTAGACCTGATGTAATGGTCATCTCGCAGAAGGGAGATATGACGTATACCGACATTCTCCGAGGAGTGAAATCTGAGCCAGCCTTAAAAGTGCTGGAGAATAATGTCAGTCAAATAAGACGGACTCAAAAGGGCGATCTCCTCTTCAAGATGAAGGTCAACAGCGATATTTCGGCAGAAACGTTCCACAGTATGGCTGAAGTCCTGGAGAATGCAACTGAAGTGAAAATACTGCGCCAGGAGACACGAATTGAGTGTCATCATTTCGACCAGATCATAACGAAAGAAAATTTGCGCAGCGTTTTTCGAACGGCTAGAAGTGGATTGACAACTTGTAGCTGTAAGATCGATCAGAAGGGCATATGGCGGTACCCAAATAGCTACCATTAACTTATCAACGGATGTAGCAAATAAAGTACTCGAAAGCGGAAAAGTTAAAGTTGGATGGGCAAATTGTCAAATAAGGGAGTACTCGTAAATATCCATTGGAAGGTGCTTTGGGTGCTTGGCTTTTGGTCACTTCACGAAAGAGTGCAGTAGCAAACAAGACCGATCGAATATGTGTGGCGAAGAAGGACACAAATCGAAAACTTGCGACAAGGAGCCGAAATGCTATGCTGCGAGAATAAGGAAATGGACTACAAGCATTCAACTGGAAGTGTTAAGTGCCCCGCATATAAGAAGGCTCTCCAGCAATCTCAAAATTGAAGCTTGTTCAGACAAACTTAATTCACTGTCAAGCGATACAAGATCTGCTGTCACAGACAATAATTGAAAAGGGCGTTGACGTGGCGATCGTCGGCGATCAATATAAAAATGTGAACAGTTCAGTTTGGGTGGCAGACGAGAACACACAGGCAGCCATTTGGTCATGTGGAACACATACCTTCCAAAAAATATCGGAACTAGTCAACGGATTCGTGAGAGCGCAAATTAACGACATCAACATCTATAGCTGCTACGCCCCACCGAGACTAAACCTGGAAGAGTTTGACCGGCCACTAACTTAAAATAACTAGTACGTGATGCCAGCACGCATAGTCCCTTAATAATCGCGGGAGATTTCAATGCGTGGGCCACTGAATGGGGAAATCAAGCTACAAGCGCTTGGGGAGGGGTACTCCTTGAAGCTTTCTCACAACTGGACGCCGTCCTAATGAATACAGGCAGTAGCAATACCTTTAGAAGAGGAAGTACAGGCTCCAGTATAGACCTTACATTTGTCAGTAGCTTCTTCGCATCGACAGTGGAATGGGGGGTGAGCGAGGACTGTACTCACAGTGACCATCAGGCCATTTACCTCACCATTGTAAGCAGAACACCACAAGCAAGGAAACCACCATTAAACCGGAGATGGTCCGGTAAAAACGTCGACGAGGAAGCGTTGATCGAAACCTTGCATCAGAAGGGAGCTATTGATGGACATGCAGAAGAAAACGCGCTGCTACCAAAACCCACTAAACCGCCGGGCGAACCAAATTCATATCGTTCATTTTGCCTGCCTGACACCGCGGAGAAGGTGCTGGAATGAATAATTTTTAGCAGATTAGCTGCCGTCGTAGAGGACAAGGGAACACTGTCGGACTGACAACTTGGTTTTCAAAGGGCGCGCTCCACAACCGATACCATCTTGACAGTGATAGATCTAGGAAAATAGGTGCTTGGACAAACTGGAAATGCATTAATTTGTCTTTGCAGAGGATAAGTTTGCCTGATTATTTGACGTGACTTATACAGAGCTACCTTTCGTTTAGGATCCTACAGTATAAAACCAGCGAAGGACCAAGAGAGTACAATGTAACAGCAGGCGTACCGCAAGGATCTGTACTCGGCCCTTTGGTGTGCAACATCATGTACAACGACAAATTGGATTTACCAGTACCTAAAGAAGTAACGATAGTCGGGTTCGTGGTTAACATAGCTCGGGTCGTGGTGGCCAAGGATCTGGCATTCGCTGATTGGTATGCCACCGAACTAAGTTGTGGTTAGATAAAGTAGGACTGGAGCTGAGCCAAAAACGGAAGCCGTTCTATTCAGTAACCGAAGAAAAAGTAACACTCTGAGGATCAGAGTCGGAAACACCATCATTATTTCCAAGCCAGCAATTAGATACCTGGGTAAGATGATTGACGCGAAGCTGACATTTGGAGAGCACCTCAGGTATATATGCAAGAAGGCGGCTAATGCTACTGTGGCTTTGGCAAGGATGATGCCAAATGTGGGAGAACCACGACCGAATAGGAGACTTTTATTATCTAGAGTGATCACCTCTATACTTCTGTATGCGTCACCAGTTTGGATCGACGCGTTTTATCACGCCAGTAACAGTCGAAGAATCAACTCTGTTTATCGAAGGAACACATTAAGAGTGTGCTGTCCATACCGAACAACATCAGATGATGCTGCCTACGTTGTATCAGGTATGATCCCCATAGATATTCTAGCAGACGAAATGGGCCGATTGCGATGTTTGGAGCCACCGAACCTATCTAATGCGCGCAAAAAACGAGAAAGGTGCGTGCCTCTGAGGAAATGGCAACAGCGGTGGGATGAGACTCCGAAGGCAAGCTGGACACATATACTTATCCCGCAAATCGAATTATGGCTGAACCGCTAACATAGAGAGGTGAACCACTATCTAATCCAGTTTCTTACTAGACATGGCGGATATAGGAAGTACCTACACAGATTCAAGCTGGACGATTCGCCTGACTGTATGAGGTGCCCAGGAATAGCGGAATACCCGGAACATGTATTCTTTCACTGTCAAAGATTTGGGCGAAAGCGTTAAGCGTCGAACTTGGCAGTGAACTCAATCCACATAACATAGCGGAGCACACGATAAGATCTGAATCCAATTGGGAGGCCGTAACTCACACAATATACGACATACCTACATAGGGAACTGACGAAAGAGGAGCAACTACGAAAAAGGGCGCAACGGATTAACGGCTAATTAACCAAAACTAGCCCTACGGCGTAATACTGAGAGGTAGTTCCCGAGGAAGAATGGTGGAGAAAGAGGGTTGAAGGTTTTACTAGGTAAGTAGTCGCACGCTGACGATGAAAGTCCCATGCCGCTGCCGTACAATTGATTGATTGAGATTTCCCTCCTCTATATATCTATCCCTCCACGAGCTAAGCAGCGGCCTATGGTTGCTGTAGCTCAGTTCGGGAGACGTCGGCGGAGTTGTCGCCGCTAATTGCCCCTGTCCGTACGTACAATATTAAAAGGAATTCACAGGCCTGGGATAGACAAAACAGACAGTGGAAGCAAAAATGGAGAATAAAAAAATTTGGCGACATGGATGGAATGGTTGGCGGGCGGCTCTGAAGCCCTTGAGCTCGGCCTCAAGTTTGGTACCACGACAGATCACAACTCATCAGGCGCTGGTTTCGATTTGCGGGTGGATGGATCTGACGGTGGATAGACCAAAATATGGTTAATAACATATTCCCTATATTTTTGACGTTTGTAACTGTAAACTTTCATCTTAAGATGATATACTGCCGTTTCACTTATCATTTTATGCCATCAGAAGAATAGAGACACTAGCCATAGAACGACCTCGTCCCATATATCATCCTCCATAATCTGGTTAATAGTTTAAATCAGCTGGGAAAAAGTTCAACCGATTTGGGAAAACGTTTAAATCAATTAAATTTTTTCTTTTATTAAATTTCTGAATAAATGGCGATCTCAGGTGATTGACTGGAAGCCCAGCTATTTGGTTGAGTCTTATAATCTGATTTGTAAGCAATGTTGTATGAACCAAGAAATTATAGCTTGTAAAGTTAATTGCTCGCTTAATAAAAATAATCCTACTTGATTTCATTTTAGAGTATTTATGAGTTATCAGCACCCACCAAGTTTCTATTTTAGACTGAGAATGGCATCACGCATTTGCCACAGTGGTCCACTACTATCATATATTCAACAGATTTTTCCCAGCATGTCTTGTCTGTTAAGTTGGCTTGGCTCGTGATCGTGGCCATTCTTTGAATGCCTTCGCGTGTTCACAAAGTGCCAACCTGGAGCGACGCGCTTCCACCTTGCTCTGGTTTTCTTTTTATTTCGGATGCGCCAATGCGCGAAAGAATCTTCTCCTTCTCCGAGTATTCGCACGGTTACAGGTTGAATTATTTCACCTGAATGTTGTGGTGCTGTAGAGTCATACACGACGAGCAAGAGGACTTAACCACTATGTTGCGTTGAAGTCTTACGATGAATTTATGCAGATAAATTACTGCTTTGATGGGATCGGAGCACTGGAACAGTTAGACATCATAATGTTACCTCGTTGCAGGTCGTCTCAGACTTTTGTGGGTTTCTATTTCTTTTATGGGTTTGTTGATCAGGTAATTGAACTTGTCAATTGTATAGCGTAAATGGAGTTGCGTGTGCGTGTTTATGAAACAATTTAACAATTCGATTGAAAAAATAGAATGAATTTCAACCTGTTTGTTAACAGGTGTTAATTTATACCAACTACCCGGTGAAGAGTCGCAGTGACTTTTTTTTTACCCTTCACGGATGTGATAGGGTATATGAAGTTTGCAACGCTCAGAAGGAAGCATCTCCGACCATATAAACTACAATATATGTATATGTATTGTATATTCTTGGTCAGTATTATGAGACGAGTCGATTAAGCTTTGTCCGTCTGTCTGTCTGTTTCTATGCAAACTAGTCTCTCAGTTTTAAAGCTATCGAGCTGAAATTTTGTACAAAGCTTTCTTTCTAGTGCACGAGTTATGGATATAATAAAAACCACAAGGTTTGCTATCCAAAATTCAACTGATTTTATTTTACATTATTTTCGTTCACATTTCATGTAACTGTATTATTCATTTCGTTTCAATATGTTTTAACTGCATTTATTTCTATATTTTACATACATATAACATATATTCGTATTAAAAACCAGATTTATGAGAATATTATCGGAAGATTTATCAATTACATTAAAAAAAGATATTTATTCATCCGACCATGTCTGGACTCGAACCTCGTACCTCCGGGCCGCCGATCTGAGACAGAGCCACCGGGCTATGGGAGCCATTGGCGATTGAGTGTACTGTGTTAGTGTCGTTCGGATCCTAACTCCTCCCCCCTTGCTTTCGACCGAATAATGTGTTAGTCGGTGGATTCCGCTGTTTGGATCATTTGAGCGTCGAAATGTTATGCTGCTTCGAAGGCGGTAGACAACGAGGGTTGCGGAGCGGCTTGACGTCATTACAATTGCGATGTTGATTACAGGTTTGGAATGACTGATTTTTCTTCTCGATAATTGTTAATTGTTGGTGACATTCTCCGTACGTTGATTGTTAGGAGAAATTTGAATTAGGGGTTATGCGGGTAGAGAATAGGGTGTTTGGGATTGGATTATGGATATTGGAATTCGGATTCACGATGAATTATACTAAGCCACATGTTCAACGTTAATCATTAATATAAACGGTCCAACTAATTTAAGAAATTTCTAATCCATTTGGCTGTCAATAGTCATGTAATTCAATTAAAAATGGCATGTTTAAGATATTAGCAATATAATTACTACTATCGCTTCTAGTCACACTTCAATGTGCATTTCTTTTTTTTTTACTATTGGGAAGTATTACTGAGATTTCCATTTTACTCATGCATTTGTCGGAAAATCGACTTTATTTTTTCTTCTTATTTTTGCTTTATGAAATTTTTTGTCATTATTTGTAATTAGTGTAACTTTATTATTTGTTTTAATATTGTACTTGTTAAACCTTGGTGTCAGTTTGTTCCTCCTATTAGCTTTATGGAATACGACACTTTCCTCGTTTCGATTTTCAGCTTCCAGTCTAGTTTCATTTAATTTCCTCATTATATTTTTAGCGTTTTCTTCCAATTTAGATTTTATGGTAGGATATAATTCTGACTGAAATTTTGTTAATTCTTCAAGATAGTCATGAATTCCGCGATATTTTGATACTTCAAGTGGTTGTTCCAAGAAAAGGGTAAATTCATCATTGGATCCATTAACTACTTCCATCAAACTGAACCAATTTTTAGCCCGATAGATCCCTTCAGGAATGCATATATTATTGTTGAGTATGATGGTTTTTGTGTAAATATCACCATCTCGAATATCAACCGGAAGTCTGACAATCATTTTTGTACGCGAAGGAATCGAATATTTTTCGGATGCGAAATTAGGTTTAAATTTCAGAGGAATTATTGTGTTGTTTGTTATCAGGGTTCCACTGGAAAGATCTATTTTGGCTTTTAGATTAGACAATGCACCCAAACCAAGTAAACCATCGAAATACCCATGGAACTTGAGTAAAAGAAATCGCGTGTTTCCAGGTTGATGAAACTCGATGAAGTTTGAGAGAACAATTTCTTTGTTGATTTGATAGTTTTGTGAAATTGTTCTTACTGTCCGGGGTTTGATATAGATAGTATCCCTAGGATCTATAAATTTCGGGTTTATAAATGAACATGACGCCCCAGTATCGATCAAAAATTTAAGTGGTCGACCAAACGGAGATGAAATGTTTATATACGGAAGTATATATCCATGTTTACTGACATCTATGTATCCAACTGGGTCATTGAGGCATTTATCAAAAAAATTTGCATCATCAACAGTATAATCTACAGACTCATAAATACGTTTATATTGTTCATCGAAACGCTCATTATTAGAGGAGGCTGATGCTACATTTGGTACTGTTTTGATTTGTGAATTAACTTCATCAACATTGTAAAGAGAACTTTCCGAATTAATAGGTTTTCGATTTCTTTGAGTGCTTTGACCAATATTTTGAACTCTTATGTGACTAGAGCCGATATCCATTGGTTCTGAACCAGTTTGTTGTGGTTGATATTGTTTTTGTGCAACACTTGATTGGTTAGAGAAAGAGTGAGATACTTTCGGAGTTTGAGATGAAAAAGAATTAGAAGAAGTTTTTATTTGTGATCTTTGCTGAGGGAAACGGTGAGGTTGCATTAAATTAGCATCGGGTGTGTTACGAAGTTTTGTAAGAGATATGTGCTGCTCTTTGAGGCAATATTCGAAAGCCAGTGCTAAGCTACTGGGTCTCATTGCCCTTATAATGCTACCCAAAGGCTCTACTAAACCTACCAGAAAAGTATTTGCACACATTTCTTCGTAAAGGCTTTTCTTCGCCTCTATAACCTTTGAATCACCTTCACTCATTTGAATCTGATTCATCATAATACACTGCATATCAATGACTTTACCATAAAATGTTTCTACACTACCCTGGCCTTGACGAAGACTATGAAGATCTCTAATAAGAGTTATTTCGTTTAGTTTGTCAGAAAAGTGTAGGATAAGATTTGCTTTGATTTGCTGCCAGTTAAGTGGAGTACGATGCATAATTAAAATTTCATTGGCTGGGCCAATTATTTTATTACGGATAGCACGTAATAGAAGCTTTCCGTATGGTGTTCCGTCCGCAATACTTATATATGTTAAAATTTCTTCGACACTTTCAAAGAAATCGAACATTTGGCGGGGATTCCCATCAAATTTTGGAAGATCTTTGATGGGGTCCGGTATTCTCAATGAATTAAAAATATCCAATGGACTAACGGTCGCGGGAACAATAGATGCCGAAGCAGTTGAACTTTCTCCAAATGCACTAGAGCCAATAGAAAATGCACCGTCATTGCCAGTCGCCATTACAGGTTTTGAAAGATTTTCGCACGAAAAATATGGAAATTTCAATAATTGTCGGAAGTCGCTATGTGATGCAATAACTTTTCTGACAAAATCGATCTTTTCGCTAGCGATATTAGCACTTAAATCACTTGCCAGAATCAACAATTCACTTTCACTTTCCAAATGATTGGAACTCCCTAAATCGTTTTCCGCGAAATTTCTTTTCTGCACAATAGTAGGCTTAGTACGTTTTGTCGGCATCCGAGGAATATATTGGGAAATGGAGAGAAGGAAAATTCAAATTTCACTTACAAAAATTCGTTAATCGGTGGTTTCGATAATCCGTCGAAATTAGATGAACGTGATAAGCTATTGAATTTTTTCGATAATCCGTCGAAATTCAGTGTTCCTTGGAACGGGCTCGTTGATTTATCTATCTGGTGTTCGATAATCCGTCGAACAAAGATAACAAAATTTGGCTGCGCCAGTTATGGATATAATAAAAACCACAAGGTTTGCTATCCAAAATTCAACTGATTTTATTTTACATTATTTTCGTTCACATTTCATGTAACTGTATTATTCATTTCGTTTCAATATGTTTTAACTGCATTTATTTCTATATTTTACATATAACATATATTCGTATTAAAAACCAGATTTATGAGAATATTATCGGAAGATTTATCAATTACATTAAAAAAGGATATTTATTCATCCGACCATGTCTGGACTCGAACCTCGCACCTCCGGGCCGCCGATCTGAGACAGAGCCACCGGGCTATGGGAGCCATTGGCGATTGAGTGTACTGTGTTAGTGTCGTTCGGATCCTAACTCACGCTGTAAATATGTCTGAACCAACGGAATCGGACTACTACGTCATATAGCTGCCATAGGAACGACCGGTCAAAAAATTCGTCTTTGTGAGAGAAACTTTTTTATTTCTAAAGATATCGTTTTTCAATTTCACACTAATCAATAACATTTCTAGTCAAATCACATTCCCAAATTTAGTAGAAATCGGACTACTCTATCATATAGCTGTCAGGGGAACGACCGTTCCAAAAGCAATTTTGTTTAGAAAAACTTTTTTATTTCTGAAGATATCTTTACGAAATCGCACGTTATTCAATCATATTGACTGCCAAGTCACGTTCCTAAATTTGCTTGAAATCGGCTTAATATTTCACATACCTCTCATAGGAACAGTGAAATCGGAACAAGTTTTACTACAAATTTCAAAGTGGCAAATGCACCACAAAACACAACGAAGCGGCCGAAGGCTAGCTTGTTACACATACATACATTTTAAAATGGTATTAAGCTAACGATCGATTGAAAATCAATATAATAACAATAAATAGGGAGACACCCGTACACGTAGTTTATTATTTATTATAGGCCAAATATATTTGTTTTTCATGGTTTACTTTCCTTTTTGCCTTTGGCAATCAAGGTATTCATCATCATATCCAAACTGCGGAATGGATTAAACTTCTTATCTTCCCGATACCCCTCCAGCAGATGTCGGATATATCTCGGAAGAAAGTTCTTGATGCCTGATTCTTGCAAGAGCCGAGCATTTGCACAAGAAATTGGGTCAGAGTGTCCTTCTCCTCCTCATTCCTGCAGCTAAACCAGAATATGTAAGATATACCCAGCCTGACCGCGTGGACTCCCACTGGCAAATTTCCCATCGTAACTGCTGTAACTCTTGCGACATCCGGACGAGTTCTCTTAAGAACGGCATAGAAGGGAAGTTGTGTTGAACGGAGCGCTGAGGGTGAAGCACATGAAAAAGCAATGTTGGATACTCTACACAAAAGCAAACTCAATGCTTGCGGGCATTCAGAACTTCGCCCTACGCACTGATGTTCATCATCCATCAGGACATCCTTTAGATGACTCACGACATTGAAAATCAAGATGTTCCAAGTGAACCCCACGTTGGGTGTCAAATTTAATTCACATACATTTTTTACTGTAGTTTCCCCGATTTTTCCCCTCTGTAGAAAGCTAATGTTAATTTACTCTAAAAAACATATTCGCCGATTTTTATGATTTCGCCTTCGACTGCAAGATTTCTTCGGACAATTTACTTCGGATGGATACTGCTTCGGTTTCGCTGGCTCATCAATTCAGGGCGTAGCTCGAGCTTTTAGAGCAGACCTTGGCACAGCAAAGGGATCATATGCTTCATCCGGGTAATTTTGTTTCGGTTTAGACAGCGCATTTACCTATATACGTTCGAAAGTTGACAAAAGTTTCCATTTACGCGTCGCGATCACCTCGTGTTTAAAATCGAGTCACGGTTGGGCCAAAACCCAAATTCGTTGCGGACGATCCCTTACACAGTAACAAAAATCATACTGAAAATACACCTAATCGGTGTGCCATTAAGTCCGTTTTTTATCGGTGTAGTGGAAATACCTTCCATGGTGAATGTAATTTTTACACCACTAGGTGAATTTTAAAATGTCCCGGAGGGATGAAATATTATCCATTTGCGTTTAGAATCAAGTTATCCAGACGGAGAATCGCTTCACTGTTTTTGTTTAATCGGTGTAATATAATAATATCCTTAGCGCTCGTGCCCACGGCAAACTTTTTAGTTAGCAGAAATACTAAATAGTTTAGTCAGAAAAATAGAACACACGGTGTTTTATGAGACCGCGCACACAGCGATTACCAAATAGTTTAGTTTGCTGTGTGCGCGGTCTCATAAACCGCCGTGTGTTCCATTTTTCTGAATAAACTATTTCGTTTTTCTGCGAACCAAAAAGTTTGCTGTGGGCGCGAGCTCTCATGGTTAATATTTACCACATGGATGGTGATATGCATGCATAATCGGTGAATTAATGCTGCATACCTTTACTGCACAAAATAATAGTAACATATATAGAAAAACAAATTTGTTATATTCATAAACACTCGATTTATTTATTCAAAAATCAACTTTGTAGGAATTATGTAACAAAAATCTTCTCCATAAGTATTGTATAAATAGCTTCCAAAGGCTCTTTGGTTTTATAAACGGATATATTTTGAATAATTATTGAATTTAAACTCTAAATTCAATAAGCTTGCAATAAACGAGAAAATTCATTTCATACTTCATACTTAAAAGTCAATAAAACTTATATTTTAATTTTCACTGTCCACCAAAACAAACTTTTCTAAATTGTTATTTTATATTTCGGTCTAATCACTTTCTTCATTTTACGAGTATTTATAAAAATTATTCCACTCTCTAAAAATGACTGCACTGATCAATAATTATTGTGGAAATGCTAACTTTGGCAAACGTTTCGCGGACTTGTTTGAGCGAGTTTTCATTTTTTCGTTCAATCGGTGTAATTTTGACACCGTTTGGATAAATGCGTCAAATGCAAACACCCATTGGATTCATTAGTCAAAAACAAGATGAAACATGCACTCACTTGTATCTGATTGGTGCCAGTCTTAACACCGATTGGATATTTTGCATCAGGTTCATCATCATCGTGGCGCGACAGCCCGGCGTCGGGCCTTGGCCGCCTGGATCATTGTCCTCCAATTATCTCGGTCACGTGACCGCGTCCTCCAATTTTGGGAGCCCAGCAGCTGCGCAGCGTCCACACCTACTGAGCTCTCCCAACGAGATCTCGGTCGTCCTCGCAGTCTCGCTCCGTCGACTCGTTCCGCATTCATTACTCTCTTAGGCATGCGATCATCGTCCATTCTTTGTACATGCCCTGCCCATTGAAGTCGTTGTAGTTTGACGATTTTCGAGACTTGCAGCTCATCGTACATTTCATACAACTCATGGTTGTACCGGATGCGCCATCCATCTCGATCGCAAACAGCCCCGAAAATTCGCCGTAGAACCTTACGTTCGAAAGTGTCTAGCATGTTTTCGGAGGCTTGAGTTAGGGTCCATGCTTCGCAGCCATAGCATAGCACTGGTCGTATAATGGTTTTGTACACGCGGAGCTTCGTGTTTCTGTGCACATGTTTCGATTTCATTATGGGGAGAACCGAGAAAAAAGTCTTATTAGCTAACTGTATCCGTCGCTTGATTTAGTCAGTTTCGTTGGCGTCCCTTGACAGGTTGCAACCCAGGTAGATGAAGTTGTTCACGAACTCGATGTTGAGGTCCCCCACGTTGATGCTCGGTTGTGCAGGTGTCCTTGTCACTGATTGCATCATTATTTTAGTTTTACCCTCGTTAATACGTAATCCAACTTCCTTTGCAGCGGTATCGAGCGTATGCAGAAGTTCTTCTGCGTCAGCCAATCTTCGGGACATGATGTTGATGTCGTCGGCGTACGCTGCTAATTGTGTCGACTTGATGAGCAGCGTCTTGCTGTTGTCCATATTCATGGCCCGAATAACGTATTCCAGTGCTAGGTTGAAGAGCGTCGGTGCCAGTCCATCGCCCTGTTTCAAACCAGTGCGTGTTTCAAATAGATCAGTAAGTCTATTCTGGATCCTGACTTGTGAGACGGAGTTGGTCATCGTCATCTTTATCAGTCGCACTAATTTTGCTGGTATACCAAATTGCAGCATGATGTTGTACAGTACTCCACGATCGATACTGTCGTATGCCTGCTTGAAGTCGACAAAGATTTGGTATACGTTTACGTTATATTCCCAGCACCTCTGGAGTATCAGTTTGACTGAGAAGAGCTGATCGGTTGTGGAGCGACCAGGTCTGAAACCGCTTTGATATTCGCCAATGACTCGTTCTGCGTACGGTTTTATTCTATTTTCCAGAATTTTCGTCAAAATTTTATAGGACGTACAAACTAGTGAGATGCCCCTGTAATTCTCACACCGCAATTTATCTCCCTTTTTATGGATTGGACAGATGATGCTTCTGCGCCAATCGTCTGGGATCTCCTCGTTCTCCCATACTCGCAGGAGTAATTGATGTATGGCATCAACTAGACTCGTTCCACCGAATCTTAGCAGTTCAGCTGGGATCTCGTCAGCGCCCGGCGCTTTATTTCGTTTTAGTGACCGCAAGGCGAGATCAACTTCCTCTACTATCGGGGGTTGAATGGGTGGGCCTAGATCAACAATATCATCGAGAGCTTCCTGTGTGGGGATGTTAGATGGTCGGTTTAGAAGCTCTTCAAAATAAGAGGCCCATCGTTTGTTAATACCATCGGTGTCGCTGATGATGTTTCCATCCTTGTCCTTACAAAGGCTAGTCCTGGGTTGGTAGCCGTTCTTAATTGTATTTACTAGTTTGTACGCTTGTCTGGTGTTCCTATTAGCTAAGTTTTCGTTTATGTTCAGAAACTGCTCGTCAAAGTATTTACGTTTCTTACGTCTAATTATTCTATTCGATATTCGCCGTAGCTCGTCATATTTTTCTCTTCTGGCTCTGGTTCCTCGTTGAATCCATTGTCTGTAGGCCTCGTTTTTCGCGTCAAGTGAATTTTTGCATTCTTCGTCGAACCAGTCATTTCGCGCTCGCCGGGCTTTATATCCCACGACCTTCTCTGCGACATCCTTGATGGTACCCTTGAGTTCTTCCCAGAACCCATGGACGCCTGTGTTGCTGATGTTGTGTAGCATAGGTGATAGTTTTTCCTCAAGGGTGGTAGTATACGCCACCGCTGTAGCATCACTCAAGAGCTTATCAACCGCAAAGATTTTGGGAGGGCTGATTCTTGACTGGTGCACTGAGGAGATTCTACATCTGTAGGTCGTCTTCACCAAGTGATGATCTGAGTCGCAGTTTGCTCCTCGATAGGAGCGGACATCCATGACACTAGACGCCCATCTCCTGCAAATGAGGACGTGGTCAATTTGGTTGACGGTATGTGCGTCTGGAGACTTCCAGGTCTGCTTGTGAATGCGTCGATGCGGGAAACACGTAGAGCTTACGACTAGGTTCCTGCTGCAGGCGAAGTCGATAAGTCGCTGGCCGTTATCGTTACATTTTTCATGGAGGCTGTGGCCTCCAGTGGTCCCCCGATGCCAACTTTCATTCCCGACTTTCGCGTTAAAGTCTCCCAGCAGCAATTTGACGTCGTTTGTTGGAAGTGAGTCGAAGAGAGTTTCAAGGCGGGCGTAGAACTCGTCTTTTACTGCGTCTTCTTTAACTTCAGTGGGGGCATGCACATTGATGAGCCAGAGATTGAAGAATCGAGTCTTGATGCGAATCGCACACAGCCGTTCATTTATGGGTTTGAAGTCAGTAATATGCGGTTTGAGGTGATTGTCCACTATAAATGCTACTCCAAACTCCTTGCGGCCCGATGGTTTGCCACTTGTAAAAATTGTGTGCGATTTCTTGTCATTAATCTCGCTGCCAAGCCAATTTGTTTCCTGGACTGCAGTAATGCTCAGTTTGTACTTTTCGACCTGTTGAAGGAGGGCCTTCTCGGCCCCCAGTTTGTTCAGGGAGCTTACATTCCAGGATCCGAAAGAATAATCCTTTATTCGTTTGCGTGGTCGTCGTTGTTGATCCGTCCAATCCGAGGCTTTTGTTCCAGGTTTCTTGACATGGAGTGGTTTTTACAAGGACGAGTTGTCAGCACGTCGCTTAACCCCATTCGGGAGATGGCCTCGGAGATAGCTGCTTCAGATGGTTTAATAAACGTGCTGGAGCCCACACAACTATGTAGCAGGTCCAACTACGCAAGTCATTCCATCCTACTAGACCTGAGACGCTGAGGTGTTTGTCAGCCATTCAGGCTACAGCTATCTGCCTTTTCCAAACTATCTTATCGCTAAGACATTGGCCGTCATGCATCAGGTTACTTCCCTTTTTTACGTTTACACTATCAGGGAATTACATAAATTCACCAAGCAGAGCAATCATTTGGAAAACTTGCACAGTCAATTTCTGGGGTAAAAATTTCCCAAGTGGATAAAGTCCATTATCCAGCCTTTGGTGTAAAAATGCACCTACAATTTTTTACTGTGTAAGTACTACTCACACGGGGATACTCAAATCCCCGAGCGACTGGGCTAACCGGCGACTAAAAGATCTGGCTTGTCTAATCAGACGGTGGCACTCAAACGAAGATATTCCAGTCGCGGAGATTCGACAACTGCGCTACCGAAGGCTAGGAGATTCGACATGATAGTCTCTGAGCCGCGTGGTCGCCCAGTCACCTGGTTGTGCATGTCGTTTGAGTGAAGTGGTCATTGTGCACGGCAGTTACTTTGGGATCCGCGCGGCGACTTGCTTGCGGGGATCTTGTGTGCACATGTCGGGATGTTGATAGCGATAAAGGTTGACGTCGTGGACAGCAAGAAAATATGGTTTCCGAATTGCTTATGGATATGCGGGGTCGACTTGTTTGGGGTATTACCATTGTACATATCGCTGTCGTATATTAGTCCAGGGTATGAACGAAAATTATGAAAAATAAATAGAGAACTACCAGTTCAGCGCTCACCTTACAATAAAGGAGTTTGCTTCGCAGTTAATTTCGCACCCATTTACTTTCGACTCCAAAATTATGAGTGATCAGGAAATTAATATAAAATTAGTGGCGGAAAGAGGAAAATTCCCCGAATTATTTTATATAATTTTAAGTTAAGAGGTTATTTCAGGAAAGATGCGACGGAGAAGGCTTGGAATGAAGTAGTAAAGGAAGTTCAGCTTTCAGGTGAGTAAAAAATTGCACCGTCAATTGCATCAATGCACTATTTAAAAAAAGGAACATTCCTACTTTACCGGCCGAAGCATAGTGGTATATATGTACGGGAAGTAGGCGCTCCCTTAGCTGGATCACGTCTATTTTCAATATCAACCAACAAGATCTACCGTATGGGTGCCCAGCTTTCCATGAATCTGTTGGCGATCCGTTTCAACTCCCAAACATTTAAAGAAAAAGATGAACACACACCCGGTTTCGGTCATAGCCTGGACTAATATACGACAGCGGCATGTACGACGATAGTACCCCAATCAAGTCGACCCCGCACATCCATAAGCAATCCGAAAACCATATTCCTCTTGCCGTCCACAACGTCAACCTTTATCGCTATCAACATCTCGACATGTACACACAAGATCCCCGCAATCAAGCCGACCCCGCGGATCCACAAGCAACAGCCGTATACAGTGACCACTTCAGCCAGCCGACATGCACAACTCGCGATTTTAGTAGCGGCCGTGTGAAGATGACGGGCGACTACAGTCTCGAGACTCCAAGTCCCCGTCTCTCAGCCGCCGAGTATTGAAGACTTGAGTATCCCCGTGTGAGCAATGCCTTAGGGGCACCTTTTCTTGAAACAACATATAATCCTCGCGAATTTCATATGAATCCCTCGGCTCAACAGGGGCGGCTAAATATTTCAACCGCTTTAAATGTCTTATCACCTGACGGGCTGTCATTTTATATCGTTTCGGAATCATATTGCCCTCTCGTGGCGGCACCAGACAATGCTGAGGACGTGGAAACCACAAAGGTTGCGCGAGCTGAATTAAACGTAGTGTGACTAAAAAAGCCAATGCTGCCAGGTTCGATTTTCAGCTCTTCTTCGGGACAACGTCAATTTTTGAAATTTTTTTACATTCGATAAACTTTGGTTTTCTAAATTTATGGCGCGGTGTTATACGTCGGGGATTTTACAACACTCGGAGACGATTCATTAGTTTTGTAATGGGGACACTGGTTCGCTGGGCTTCGCCTGGCTCTAGATAAGTTTTAGGACGTCCCTTCTCAGCGACCCATTCGGATGGGCGCATTGGACCCGGTTTGAAATATTTCATGGGTTCAAGTGAAGCCGGTGAAGTTGGAGGACTTCTGCGTTACATTAATGAGAAATCGGTAGAAACTGATCACTATTCACTTCACCCTTGCTGCATTCCTGGTTATTACAAGAGGCATAATCTCAACAGGGTAGTCCGGATGGCGCAACGATTAGCACGTTCGCCTTCTACGCACTGGGCCCCGGTTCGATTCCTACTGAATGCGGTAGTTTTCGATAAAAAAGGGGATTTACGTGTCGGACTATGAGCCCACCCAGCTGTTAAATGAGTAGCCATTTATGGTTTAAATAACTCGGTTGAGCGTGTTGCTGATCACACACCTCTGCACAAGACATACCGTCGCGATCTAGAAAATGGGATGATGCTAACTCATCTCGAGGCCATGTTTCAAATTGGACTGTTGCGCTAGTTATTTATTTTTTTATAATCTCAACAACGATTGCTTTGAATCAGTTGTTACTCCACTCATTGTTAAAATGAAGAAGTCGCTTCAATACAACACCAACTGCGACCAGCAAAGTCCAACACATTGGATGAAATGTTAGTAGGTGAGGCTGAAAAGACACTGGGAGTTTCAACAAGGCCCACTGCACACGAACAAGGAGCCGTGGTGGTGAAATAACGAAACTAAAGAAGCAGTGCAGGCCAGATCGAACGCATTCAAGGCTTGGACAACATGCACGACAAGCAGTGAAGCCGAGAAGGTGCAACTTCGGCAGAAGTATGATAAATGCCGGAGTGAAGTAAAGCGAAAGGTGGCTCAAGCAAAGGCGATTGCAGCCGAGAAGTTCTATCAGGAACTAGAAGATCTGACTGCGGATAAGACATCGTCATTGCAAGAGAAACCAAAAGACAATGCCAGGATTTGCAAAGTCGCAGCCCAAAGGAGAAGAAACGCTCGAGAGATTCTAGCGCCAAAGTACGTTGAAGACTCACAAGGAATGATACTAGTTGAAGACACAGCAATCTGTAGCAGAATGCGTGAGTACTTTGACGAACTTTCGAATGAAGAATTTCCGCGAGAAACTTTTCAAGCTGTGGAGCCAAACACTACTGATATCTCAGATTTTTCAGTGGAGAAGGTGGTGAAGGCAATGATGTTGATGAAACGCGCAAGGCAGTCGGACCGACAAAATATCCTTGGAATTTTGGTTGAAAATGAATCATGTCGGGCGCAGATGGCTCACTGTTCTTTTCAACAAAATTAAAAGAGGGCAACCGATGCTTGATGCATTCAGAAAAAGCTTCCTTCTCCCGTTTTATAAGAATATGGGTGACACACGCAAGCTCAGCAACTATAGGGAAATCAAGTTAAATTCTCACACTTTAAAGACTTACAAGCGAGTTGCCTGCAATCGATTGAAAGAGATTGTACGGTTGGATGACAATCAATGCGGCTTTGTGGAGGGTCGGTCCACAGTCCATGTTATTCAGTGCATACGTGATGCACGGACGGACTTGGACTTTGTGTTCATTGATTTGGAAAAAGCCTTCGTCAGAGTTCCTCGTGATCTGATATGGGTAGCTCTAAGAGCACTTAAGCTCGCCGAGGCATATGTCAAAATGATACAAGACATGTATGATGGAGCAACCACCAAAGTTAGATGCACAGCTGGTGAGTCTGAAGAATTTCCAGTTAAAGTCGGAGTTCACCAAGGCAGTGTATTGAATCTCTTGCTCTTCAACATCATCATGCTCTATTTATTAACACTCATTTCTGACGGCCTGGAAATATCCCTTCTCTTCGCCGATGACATTATCCTGAGTAGCAAAGACATCGTTGCTTTGCAGGCTACACTGACCAAGTAGTGTAAGATACTGGAGGATCATGGACTGAGGATTAGCATACCAAGGACTGAGGATCTTTGCTGTCCTTTTTCAGATCCAGAGAGACCGATACCAGATATCTACATTAAAGGAGAGCAGCTGAACTTCTGTACAAGGTTCAAATACCTGGGCTCGACGGTCAACAAGGAAGCTACATGCGATGACGATATCAAACATAGCATCAGTGTCAGTTGAATGGAGTGGCGAGAAAACTCTGGAGTTTTCTGCGAGAAGAACATGCCACGAAAGCTTAAGGGCAAGTTATACAAAACAGTCGTACGTCCCGCACAAATGTACGCGCCTGAATGCTGGACTATGTATAAGACATACGAAAGTAAAATGACTGCGACTGAGATGAAAATGCTACTGATGTCAGCCGGTGTGACCAAAAAGGATCGCATCAAAAGTACCCACATCCGAGGCAGTTTGTTTGTTGAGCAACTGATCACTGCGAAATTCGAAGATCGTCGTATGGATTGGTATTGCCTTATTCTAAGGCGTCCGCGTGAGAACCCTGTTATGAAGGCACAATCAATGAATGTTCGATTTGCTGGACCCAAACGCCGAGGCAGACGGAATCACACATGGATCGATCAGATGAAGAAGCAGCAACAACGCGTTAATCTTGGCGACGATTTGATCAAAGAGCGAGCTGCCTGCAGAAAGAAGCTGAGATTATACCGCAAAATGGGCGAAGTGCCAACACCACAGGCAGAGCAACGCGAAGCCGCAGAGTGGTACGAAAGGGCAAGGAAGAAGAAGAAGGAATCAACATGAAATCGACAGAGCTGATAGTAGCCTACCTGAGGAGCGAGGTCCTACAACGCTCGATGGTGGGACATTCCCACAAGATGTGTTTGGTCGTTTCCACGTCGTCTAGGCAGAGACGGCGTTCAGTCTCGCTGGACAAACCCATCTTGTTTAGATATCTGAGGAGATGATGGCCTGATAAGTACCCCAGTAGATTAATTCTACTTATGAGAGTATTAGTACCCTTATATGTTAAGAGCTTCATCACCTCCTTCGATTGATGCAGCCCTTGAAGTTTATTCCTAGTACTGATGCTGTAATAATACAGACCAACATCTGATTTGCCGAGGCCAGTCCCAAGTCACAATGAGGCTGTGGTCCATGAAAGCAATTGGATGATCCTTGTCTGGAGGTCTGGTACCCAGCACAAGAAAACTCGGATCATAGTGGCCAACAGTTGGAGGATTTCGTAACACTCCTCCATAAGTTCATATAAATTTTAAACGAAGAAAGCGCCATTATAACTGCTTGGAAACCTATGCACAGATAGCAATGTAAGCGCCATCAAGTCTCTATTCCAAGGTCACCCTGGCGCAGACGCAGACTTCAATGAAATGGATCTCAGCTTCAAAAACGCTGGTCAAGATGCGGTAGAAATCCTGGCGTTCGGTCATACGACACCTGCACCAACATGCTATTCTGGTTTTGACCAATCGGTGAACCACTCAATTAATATAGGGAGTGCCATTTTACGATTCAACGCGGTCAGGGATGACGGCTCATTTTCTGCTGAAGCAAACCTCCGTCATAATGTAAACTAATGTCAAGCATATCCGCACGTCAGGAATTTGATTCAGAATGCTCATGTGACCGCCTTCTTCACTATGTGTGTCGGAAGTTAAATGAATTCTGAGAACATTTGGAGCTGCCGATTCTTTAATATATAAACGCAGAGCAGTAAGTCCAGTGATCGCAGCAAAAAACAAGCACATCCAAGTCATTGAAACTATGATTTTCTTTCGTGTTTCTTTTCTTTGTATACATATGTACTTAAAACAAATCGTAAAGACGGAACATTCCTAGTACACCCACCGGGCGACGCATAGTGGTTCGCGTCTTTGACTAATAGTGGCTTTGGAATTTAAATGATTTCGCACTCCTCTTGCGAGGGCTCCGCGGCTTAAGGGGTTGCAGCCCTCAGTATACCGCCCTAGAACGCTCGCTCTATACGCTGCAGCGGAAAAGCCTATTTACTAACTACGATGCATAGCCCGGTGAAATAGGAATACACCTTAAAAACTTTTATTTTCAATTGAATGTAGCTATGTATTAAATTAGGTTAGTGCAGATGAAATGTCGGATTCACTAGTAAATTTTTGAACAGCTGTAACTTGTTATAAAGATAATTTTATTAATCGAAATAGGTACCAGCGGATGCGAAACACTTTTCCCAACGAGATACATTCGCATTTTTTCATGTTTCGTAGAAGTCCGAGTTTCTGGTTCGAAGAAACTCCTCGAAGGCATTTTTGACAGCTGCTTCATTGTTAAACTGCTTTCCCGTCAAAAAGTGATCCAAATGTTTGAAGAAATGGTAGTCTGTTGGCGAGAGGTCTGGTGGATATGGCGGGTGAGCAAGAGTCTTATAGAGCAGCTCGTTCAATTTATGGATCGTTGTTCTTGATACATGAGGTCGTGCCTTGTCATGAAACAGGATAACTCCATCCCTGTTGACTAGCCTAGGTCGTTAAACGGTCAATTTCTGATGCATTTCGTCCAATTGAGCGCAGTATTTCTCAGCATTGATGGTGATGGTTGGTGGTGATTGATTGACGCCAGGTTGCAGGAACGAATAGTGGATAAATCCAGTCACAGACCACCAGAAAGTCACCATAATTTCCTTTGGATGCAGGCTTGGTTTCGGCATGTGTCTTGGAGCCTCATCGGCATCTAGCCAGTGGGCCGATCGGCGACGATTATCGTATAGTATCCACTTTTCATCGCAGGTTACAATTCGGTTCAAGAACCAACCTAATATAATGTTATTGTAAAGAATACATTATTCCGTGATACATAAAACCGATTTTTATACCCTAGACTTTTAGTATGGTTGGTTGGTTAGAGTGGCTGTTCCATTCCAGCAGGGAAAGAGAACACAATTAGCGTTAGGTACGCCGTTTTGATGCCACATGCCTCATGAGAGGAATAAACCGTTGATATCAAGAACGTTCTGAGGTATTCGTCCTCAGATCCATCCTGTGGAGTTAACAAAACGTATTATCTCCCCGATACTCTTCGAGGAGATGTCGGATATATCTTGGAAGAAAGCGCTGCCCAATTCTTGATGTCTGATTCTCGCAAGAGCCGGGCATTTGCACAAGAAATGGATCAGAGTTTCCTCCTCCTCCTCATTCCTGCAGCTGCGGCAGAACATGTTGTAAGGTATACCCAATCTGGCCGCGTGCACTCCCACTGGCCAGTGCCCCGTCGTAATCGCTGTAACTTTTGCGACATCCGAACGGGCTCTCTTCAGAAGGGCATTAGATTTACGTGCATCATATGATGGCCATAATTTCTTAGACGTGCCACACGTTGTCAGTGCGCCCCATCTTCCACTAACCTGTGTCATGAAGTGTGTATGAATCTCATTTTTAACGGCACTAAACGGCGGGTGGACAGTCACCGCGAAGGACTCGTGTAGTGCAGAGCCCTGTCTCGCCAGTTGATCTGCCCTCTCGTTCCCCTCTATGTTCCTATGTCCTGGAACCCATAGAAGAGAAACTCTGAAGAGGTCCGCCAGTCCAGCCAGTTCACTGCGGCATTGTTTTACTATTTTCGATGAAATTGTTATTGATTCCAGAGCCTTAATCGCGGCCTGTCTGTCTGAGAAGATGGCGACACTCCTAGTGGTTCCCGTGCTGTGCCTCAACATCCTACATGCTTCCCTTATTGCCAGCACTTCAGCTTGAAATACGCTTGCATAGTCTGGGAGGCGAAAAGACATTGATGCACAGAGATCCTCAGAAAAGACCCCCGCACCGACTCCACAATCCATTTTAGAGCCATCAGTGAATATTTTGCAGTCGTATCCTCCGGTCACCTCTCCCTCACTCCATTCCGCTCTCGTTGGAAACCTTGTTACGAGGTTCTTTTCAAAGTCTACTTCGGTGACGATATAGTCTGTTGGCAACATGTCTCGAACACCGACAGGTAGAGACTCTAGTATATTGCTATGCCCATATGGCTTGGACGTCCAACATCCAGACTCCCTTAGTCTGACAGCGCTGCACGCCGCGTTAAATTTTATTTGTAGGTCTAAAGGGAGTTGACCCAGGATGATATTAAGTGCATCCGCTGGACATGTACGCATAGCTCCCGTGACTGTGATGCAAGCGGTTCTTTGCACTTTGCTCAATAGGTCAATATTATACTTCCTACGAAGAGCTGGCCACCATACCAATGCTCCGTAAGCGAGTATAGGTCGCACTACAGCCGTGTATAGCCATAAAACCATCTTTGGCTGAAGACCCCAGCTTCTGCCGCAAGTTCTCCTGCAGGCGTAGAGGGCTATATAGGCTTTCTTTGTACGATGCTCAATGTTCATCTTCCAACTAAGCTTCGAATCGAGAATGACTCCGAGACACTTAGCGTTGGGTGACAGTTTTAAAGAGTGGCCATTAAGTTGTGGGAGTTGAAACTCCGGTATTCTGGTCTTTGTGGTGAAGAGGACTAACTCGGTTTTCCTCGGGTTCACACTAAGGCCACACTCTGCAGTCCAAGTGTTTACTATGTCCAAAGCTCCGCTCATGATTTCGCTCATGACTGTTGGGAACTTACCCGAAACCAGAATTACCACATCATCTGCGTATGCAATTACCTTGACTCCTGATGCTTCTAGCTTTCTTAGGAGTCCGTCCATCGCTATGATCCAAAGCAGGGGAGGCATCACCCCACCCTGAGGGGTACCCCTGCGTACGTATTTGGTGGCTTGACATCCCCCCAGCTCCGATTGAATCGTTCTGCTGTTTAGCATCGCTACTATCCAGCTGCTAAAACAAGTCTCCACCCCAAGTTTGGTGAGGGACTCCTGAATGATATCAGTTCGGATGTTATTAAACGCGCCCCCAATGTCCAGGAAAGCGGCTAGAGTGTATTGTTTGTAGTACAAGTCATGCTCAACTTTTAGTATAGGGTATATTGTTTTTGACACGACAGAAATATGTAACACATTAAAGGAGGCTCCGGAGGTATAGCAATGTATATATAAATGATCAGGGTCACCTCCTGATTCGATTTAGCCATGTCTGTCTGTCTGTCTGTCCGTCTGTCTGTCCGTTCGCACGATAACTTTCGATAGAATGAAGCTAAATTCTTGAAATTTTGGTCAAATATTGGAAGTAAATATAATCTAGTTGGTTGGTACTGAAAATGGGCATGATCGGGCCAAGAGAACGCCTACCTCCCCTACATATGTAAAATAATTAAATGTATTTATAACTCCCGATTAAATAAACATGAAAAGCTCTAGCTTTGGTAGATTGCTCGTGGGGGTAATCTTACACTTCCCTGACAAAATAAAATCGATTAGGTGAAAACTAACGGTAATTTTCTCACAAAGAACCCCGTACTACCCTACTTTTCAGGTTTTTCGTCTATAACTCTTGAACCAATTGACGTAGACATCTGGTTTCTGGCATGTAACCCTGAAGTAAGAAGTTGCTTGGCTTTTGGTAAGTTGGGCATAATCAGATCAAAGGAACGCCTACCTCCCCTACAAAATTGAAAAAATTAAATATTAATTTAATTACGATAACTTTCGATAAAACGACACTAGCGAGTTAAAAATTTGGCAGAACGTTGGTAGTAAAATCCAGTTATTTGGCATTGAAAATGGGCAAGATCCGACCCAAGGAACCCCTACCTCCCCTACAAATGAAACTTCAAATAAGAGATAACTTTTGATAGAATGAAGCCAGCGACTTGGAATTTTGGTCAAATGTTTAAAGTGAGATTGAGTTAGTTGGTATTAAAGATGGGTTACATCCAACCTAAGGAACCCCTACCTCCCCTAGAAATGAAATTTAAAATAAGCAATAATTTACGACAAAATAAAGGTAGCGACTTGAAATTTTGGTCAAATGTTTGAAGTAGGATCCAGTTGGCTAATATTGAAAATACGTAAAATCCGACCAACGAAACCCCTACTTCCCCTATCAATGAGACTTCAGATAAGCGATAACTTTCGATAAAGTGAAGCTAGAGACCTGAAATTTTTTTTTAAATGTTTGTAGGGTGAACTAATTGGTTGGTGGCAATGATGGGCAAGATCCAGTCCAAGGAGCCTCTACCTCCCCTACAAGTGAGATTTCAAACAAGCAATGACTTTCGATAGAGTGAAGCTAGCGACTAGAAAAATTCGACAAATATTTGCAGAATGGGTTAGTCAATTGATTTTTAGAATGGCCAAGATCCTCATGAATGAGTGCCAACCTCCCCTATAAACTGGCCATATAGGAAACTCACTATTAATCCATATGGTCGTTGCCAATTGGTACTTTTGGTATCACCACTAGGTTTATGCAAGTCTAGAGTATATACGCTTCGGACTCCGGGCCGAAGCTTCGCTTCGGCCTGGTTATTTTATACATAGATAATATCTATTGCGAATAAATCTCGATGGTAAAAAGGGGTCTTGCATGAAAAAAGTTTAGGAAGCCCTGATCTAGAGTATTATTAATATTATATTTACCTATGAGCAAATTACCATTATTTCAATGTTAAATTCGTTTGCGTCGCCTATTCAGCCTATTCAGGAAGTAGACTGGATTTTAATAACAGAAGTCAGGGACAAAGTGGCAAGCAGCAACGGATATGTGGATGGCTGCGATTGCGAGGAAGATGGCCGCATGCGACCAGCATGTGTGCAGATATGTCTCTCAAACTATCCATATGTCTTTGCGGCAATATTCTTGACTTCTCAGCATAAGCGAATGGAATTGGATTGGTTTGCAATCAGCATGTGATGTTGCTTATTTATGTAAATATCACATTTTGTCCGTATGTCCGACGTATAGACAAGAGCCGTGCGCATATGTCGGTTTCTAGGTCGAGAAATTTAAATCAAGTTGGGAGTAGTGAAATTTTATTGTTGCCGTTTTTCCAATAGAATCCCATCCGAAGCGTTTTCTGGTTTTCCAACTCTCAAGATACACAGTACCTGGGTATTTATTTAATTTTTCTTCTGCGATTCGATCGACATGCAAAGTTCTAGTGCAATCGGCATATGTTCGTAACCAAGCCGAGTGCAGCTACTTAGTGAATGGAGAAAATGTTTTCGGTTAATTTGCAGGTATCGGTAGCGCTTGTGTTTAAGTTGTACTCAAAAGATGGAAGTGATAAAGAAGAGAAAACAGTTGACTGGAGTTTTCCGTATGAGGTTTCCATTCATAATTAGAACAATGTTAGGATTCCAAGATGCTGATTTCCTTTAAAGTGCCATACACTTTGACTTTTACTTTTCGAGCATTTTACCTCTTCTGACTCGACCATGTGGCGAAGAGAGGAACTGAGGAAAAGTGAACAGGTAAGATGATAGTGGGACTCCAGTACTGGGAAGACAGATGGGGACTCCATCGTCCCTTTGCACTCCCTGGTAGACGGCTGATTATCAGCAACACCTCAGCCCTAATCGAAACCATAGTTAAGCTAAATGCAAATCACCACTAATTAAGTACATCCAGTCACCATTTGCATGATAATCTCGGCACTTTCTGCCATCTGCAGAATGTATATATGAATACTAAAGACGAAGCAACATGAGTACTAAATTCATTTCTTTGATATGTGTGTATCGATAATCCTGCATACTGTACCCACTGTGCTACTGAGTAATTAATTCCACATTCTCAGCGGTATCTTGATCGAAAAATGAAATAGGCCGCGTGACGCTACCTTTCTGGAATCGGATGACAGAGCGAGAGATTCCTTTGGCAGAGCATGCTAAGATCTAGCACTAGTCATAGCTTCCTAGACTAATGAATTTTTAATAAGGTCTTATCGATTTCTAATTAGATGCAACTTGTATAAGCACCACCTCAAATTGGGTGTCTGCATAAGCATCCGTTGCATGGCTAATGAATTGGAAGATGGAAAGTGCTAGGTAATATTTTGTATCACTATCTAAGATCAACAGTATTAAATGTCAGCTGAAGTAGATTTATGGTGAATTTTATTTATAGTGGAATGTCTAGAAATATTGCAAAGAAGAGACTCTACAAATATGTCCTGAAACGAATTAACGTTAAACCAAATAGTTTGGATGATGCAGAATATTGTATACAATGCAGGGTTCTTACAATAAATATTTTACTATGTTGCCCTAACCCCTAGTGGGCGTAGTGCGTCAACTATATGGTGGGTAAAATCCTTTTGGGGGGCAAAAATCCTTAGTGCTTCTCGTGGGCGCCCCCTGGAACGGCAGTGGTTGATGACTATTGCCAACTAATACATGCCACCAGTCATGGCGGTGTCATAATTTGATCTAGGTAAACATTTCCTACGGTAGTGTGGGGCGTAAGATTAACGCCACGGCCTTTACCTTTGCGGGAACGTCATAGAAACTGGCAAACAAAGGACAGGATGTGTATGCCAGCAACTTGCATCCTCCGAAATCGTCTATATAGTTAAAGTAGGTAAAGTTGCATTCTGGACGTGCGAAATAGGAGGGGTGCCATATTGGGAAGAGACCATTATTTTATGATTACAAAAGTTCGATGCGTATAGCACCCGTGCGCCGTCCAAGTGACGAAAGATCCAGGCGCCGTAAATTCAACACAGCTCGACTCAAAAATCCAGCTGCCTTATAAACATACAACGACCATCTTGCGCAAAGAGCAGCTGATATAACTAGTCTTATAGCTGTATATTGGATATACACAGCTGTAGTACGTCCTATACTACTGTACGGAATAAGTGTATGATGGACGGCACTCCGAATAGCGGCCTATTGCAACCTACTAAGTAAGGTACAAAGGATAGCGGCGCTAGCCATAACGAGGGCTTTCAGAACAACTGCGTCAGCCGGACTAGACATGGTGCTCGGCTTGCTCCCCCTGGATATTTACGGCGAACAGCTGGCGGCTAACACGGCTTTACGCGTTCGCGAAACAGGCCAGTGGCGCACGTTGAGTGGCGGACACTCGACTATACTGGGTAACTTGGATCTCCCTGTGGAGACTGACAATACTTGTGCGAAATACATTTTCGGTCGGAACCACACCAGCTTGATTCCGTCAAGGGATCTATGGTGTGTTAACACGCTTATGACCACCGACTCCATTGTCATTTACACGAATGGCTCTAGGACCGACGGTGGAGTCGGTGCTGGCATCTATTCGGAAGGATTGGGAATTAACTTGTCATTCCGTCTTCCCGACTTCTGCAGCGTCCTACAGGCGGAGGTTTCTGCAATCCTGGAAGCTCTGAATTGGCTGGGAAATCATGTTGTGACCACGAGGGACGTCACTATTTACACGGATAGTCAGGCTGCAATTCGATCACTTGAATCCGTCCTGACTACATCGAAAACCATTGCGAACTGTCGTTTAACCCTCAGAGTGATGGGTGGTTATTTCAACATAACGCTCTGTTGGATACCGAGCCATTGTGGCCTCGCACGTAACTGCGTGGCGGATGTGCTGCCTCGAGTGGGGACAACCGGAGTTATTGACGGCGACCGCGCTAACATCAAAATGCAAGCCTCATCGTGCAAACTGCTATCATAGCCACTGCGGTTGACAGGGCGAACATGAGATGGTTAAACGGCGTTACGTGCCAAACAACGAAGTCGATTTGGCCGAAACTCGACCCTAGCCGCTCCGCCACACTGCTTCCACTGAGCAGAAATCACATTGGCAGAGTTGTGGGGATTATTACGGGGCACTGTCCTATAGGAGAGCTTGCCTGGAGGCTTCGCATTCCTCATAATGACGACTGCAGGAGCTGTGATGACGTGGATGAGGAGGAGAGCGTTCTCCATCTCCTCTGTCACTGTCCGGCCCTGGCTGAGAGGCGGAGGAGGTTCCTAGGTTGCCGCTTTTTTTGGGAACTGGAGGACCTTAAGGAAATGAGTGCAATACAGCTCAATCGTTACATTGCCAGCACAGGCTGGTTTTAATACCTTGGTTTTTCATTAGGTGGATCTAGTGGTATCACAACGGACCCAGTGGCGGTCTATGTGTGCTGTGCGTTAGCATGGCAGCCCCTTTACCTAACCTAACCTAACTAGTCTTACGGATAGCGATGCAAATTACACTGCGAAGCATTCAAAAATTACGTACATTGATAGCGCAGATACCACATCCTTAACACAAACTCGGATTACCGGCATAACCCTTGGATGTCCGACGCAGGGCCGATGTCACTAGGGGGGGGGGGTATATGGTGTAGACAAATTCCCCAACCCAATACTCTCACGTTCAATTTGGCGTAAAAATTAAAATCCACAATACTTCAAGCTGGGAATGAATTGACTAATATTATTGACCTGCACGGCTGTTCGAATTCAGTATTAAAGTCAACGGAGTCGTAAATAGCAGTCTCTGTTATGTACCAGCACGTATTGGCTTTAACGACCGTATAATGAAACTTTATCTATGGGACGCTCCACCATATGCAACATAATCGCAATAGACCCAAGTCTCTCGTGCAGCTCTAGTGATTGAGGGAGAACTTTTGCAACTTTAACATCTGGGAGTTATCACACTGGTGGAGCTCTCGGATTTTGCGGCTCCAATCGTAGCAGTCAAGAAGAGCAATGGTAAAACCAGAATCTGCGGCGACTACTCGACTGACCTAAATGACATTCTTCAACCAAACAAGTTTCCTTTTCTAACGCCTGACCAGATTTTCGCAAGCTTGATGGAATCATGATAACTGCATTGCTTTAGACGTCATGAAATGGAACCCCATTTCCAATCAAGGCCGACTAAGAGAGTGGTTAAGCCAAGACAACGCAAGCATCCATGGCCACGATGGGACTCGAACCCGTGGCTAACCGGTAGCGCGAGACATCAGACTGATGCCTCAACGCATTGAGCTACCGGCCACCGAGTATTCTTGAACTGCGCGATCGATCACGGAAACTTGTCAAGCATGCTTGAACTTGGACATTTCTAGCGAATTTTAATTGTCCCCAAAATCACCGAAGCTCTCAATTCAAGTGAAATGTTACTGGATGCGACCGTTCTATTCTCAAATCGTATATTTGTCAAATCCTTTGCATGGTTTTCAAATAACTAACAATCGAAATCGAAAGATTCAACCGAGAAACTTGATTTCATTTTGCCGCGTCTTAAAAAAAATCCAACACAATTTTGATTTTGTTGTTAATAGTAAAACAGTAGGAAATCAAATCTGCATTAACAGAAAGTTTGATCAAGCAGACTTGGTTAGCATTCTTGAACGTCTATAGCGACCTTAATATAAGAAGGGATTCTGGGAGTTCTATTTGTGTCCTCTTGCGATTATCTCTTTCACCGAAAACCACAGAGGATACTTTCACACAGCTGATTTCCGCGGTGCTTTACACTTCACATGAAACTCCCCCTCAAACATAAAATGAGAGCGATCACAGCTGTGATAACAGGTTAAATAAGAAATAAAATAAAATCCATGAAGTCTTTTCCCAGCGAAATTGCTAACATAGGTGTGGTGACTTTTGTGAATGCAATTTCGTGTGAGTACCGAGGGGGCAAAAATGTGCTGAGCGTTAGTAGGAAAAAAGTATGTTAAGTTTGATTGTGTTTTTTTTTATTATCATGATAACCAAAACCAGACCGAAGCGCGCCGTTTCGGTCCAGAGTCCGAAGCGTGTATGCCCTAGACTTGTACAGACATTGTATCGAAAGTTATCGCTTCTTGGAAGTTTCATTTGTAGTGGAGGTAGAGGTTCCATTGGTCGGACCTTGCGCATTTTCAGTATCAACCAACAAGATTTTACTACAAACATTTGACCAAAATTTAAAGTAACTAGCTTCATTTTATCGAAAGTAATCGCTTATTCGAAATTTCATTTGTGGGAGATGTACGGGTTTCTTGCTCCGGATTTTGCCCATTTTCAATCACAACCAACTAGATACTATTACAAACATTTGACCAAAATTTCAAGTCTCTTGCTAATTTTTAGTTTCATTGGTAGGGGAGGAAGGGATTCCTTTGGTCCGATCTTGCGATAACAACTTACTAGATCCAACTTCAAATATTTGGCCAAAACTGCAAATCGCTAGCTTCATTCTATCGAAAGTAATCGCTCATTTGAACTTTCATTTGTAGGGGAGATGGGGGTTGCTTCGGTCGGACCTTACCTAATTCAGCACTGAAATACTAGATCATACTACAAACATTAGGCCAAAATTTCAAGTCGCTAGCTTCAGTCTTTCGAAAGTATCGCTTATTTGAAATTTCAATTTTAAGGGTTTCTTGGTTCGGATCTTGCCCATTTTCAATCACAACCAACTAGATCCTATTACAAACATTTAACCAAAATTAAAAGTCTCTAGCTTCATTCTATTGCAAGTTATCGTGTGAACGGAAGGACAGACAGACAGATAGGCGAACAGGCAGACATGGCTAAATCGAATCAGGAGGTAACCCTGATCATTTATATTTACCTATATACATTGCCGTACCTGCGGAAGTTCCTTTAAGGTGTTACATATTTTTGTTGTGACAAAAATAATATACACTATACTTCATAAAGTCTAGGGTATAAATATACTCTAAAAAAAAATTTAAGCGTCTAAATTCGGCTTCTAAAATAAAAATATGCCCTTAAAAATAAAATAAAGCTGGCCGAAATAGTGAACCAATTTCAACAAAATTTAGGAATGTGGTTTTGTGGTAAATACTATTGACTAGTATAAAATATATCTATCTGTCTATCTATATATCTAGGCTAATTCAGAATCAGGCAGATCAGAAAAAATATTTTGAAATTGATTGACCTTATGTTAAACATGAATATAATAGCCACATGGGTGTCATCGATCTTCTTTATGGAATTATTTGGCGTTACAAAGTTCCAGTAAAATCTAATAAATATACACATTTTGATTGATAGAATAAGCCGTTTGGCTGACCTAACAATGATGGATTTCTACATTTAGTCTAAGACAATCAACAAGCCTAAGCTTAATGATAATGACATAAAAACGATGATGTTCATCGGCACTTTAGTCCCGTCCCACGCAAATACATTTTAATTTTGATACAGTAGCTTTTAAGTTGTCTGTGATTTTCATTGCAAAATATCGTCCTTATCCTAATTTACTGGAGATATTTTTTTTTGGTAATCTGAGGAAGTAAATTTTTGCGAAAAAATGTAATTACCCGAAGCAACTAAAAAGACAAAATTTGGAAAAAAGCTTCCTTCATATTTTTTGCAGGAAATCACTTGGGGAATCACGTGGCAGTGCATTTATTCGGAACATTCCATATTGATTCGCGTCTTGGGCAAATAGTGGGTTTTAAATTGTGATGATTTTTCGCTCCCGTTGCGTGAGCTCCGCGGCTTAAGTGGTTGCAGCCCACAGTATGCCGCCCTTGAATGCTCTCTTCACTCACCTTATACACTACAGCGGTAAAGCCACGATTGACCAAGGCGAGAACCACGATGCGTCGCCCGATGAAAGAGGAATATACCCTTTTTCTTACCAAAAGACTCAAAATCACTTCAACAATAGTCTAGGCGAATGCGCCTCAACAAACCATGTCATATGATGCCCACCTTGTCTGGATATCACTCTAATGTAAAGAAAGTCCTTTTATCCTAACGCACACCTGCAGCATGACCAAAATATCGCCGTGTGAAGCTACTTGTCAAATTTCGTAGGGGAAAGCAGATAAGGGTAATTTTTGAAAAGACTTAGGCGAGTAATTATGTTTTGAACACAGCAGAATATACCATTTAATCCAGCCGATGACATATTATGCTGCCACCAACACACAAACGCACAGCATGGATCATTTCATATGCCCATCCGACATATATATTCTTGCTTCATTTTTTAATTCTTATTCAGGATTAGGTATGTAAAACTGTCATTTGGAGACGGTCTAAACTATTTACCCTTATTTCATTAGTCAGATTCCACCACGGAGCCAATGGGTCGCAGACCGACCTTTGTTATTTGACTCGTTATCCATCTACAGGGACGTTTCTAAGAACGAGGCAGGCGTTGGAGGCGGGGACCACTCCGAACGACTGAATATAGACTTATCGATTCGTCTCCCCCATCACTGTAGCGTTCTCCAGGCGGAAGTATCGGCAATTAGGGAGGCTATGTTCTGACTGGGACGTAACGTCATCACAGATATGGAAGTCATCATTTATACGGATAGCCAGTCTGCGATAATAGCCCTAGAGTTCATTCTCACCACAGTAAGGACGCTAGCGGATTGCCGCACCTCTCTCTCTCAGAAATGGGCAATTTCTTTGAAATTAAATTATGCTAGATAGCTGGTCATATCAGAGCTGACGAGCTCGCTCAAAGGAGGACAACGGAGGCGCTTTCTCGAAATCAACGAAACATCGACATCCCCCTTGATTCTTGCAAGCATGGTATCAGCTCGTCCGCGATGAGCAACGCTAACTCTTGATGGGCAATTAACACCACGTTTCGGATAACGAGGATAATGTGGCCTAGGTTGCACTTATGCTGATCCATGAGATTGTGGTCGCTGAATAGGAAGTACTTAAGTGCGGTCGTAGGAGTCATAACTGGACACAGCGTAATCGGGGAGCACGCAAGGAGACTCGGGCTTCCTTTTAACGACTTCTGTAGGAGCTGCGACTATGATGAGGAGAGTACCGCCCATTTATTTTGTAAGCGTCCGGCTTTGGTACACTTGAGGAGGAGATTGCTTGGGGCACATTTCTATACCGACTTGGGGGATCTGGCGACGGTGGATGCTGGTAGACTGAATCGGTTTATTATTGGCTCGAGCTGGTTTTAACAGACTGGCTGGAGGGAACTATTTCACTCCTACGTGGTATCACAACGGACCCACTCGTGGTCTAAGTATGTCGTGGATTATCACGACCGCCTGTTAACCTAAATTACTACATAACCCTAAAAAGAAGTCAAGGAGATATATTAGCTGAGAGCGGATAAAGGAAACGCGATGGTGATCGTCAACAAATTGCACTACGATTATGGAGAAACTCACACTCATCAGGTTCAGCCACTTAGGCAGGCTAAATTACATCAGATCCCTCAAGAATTGAGGCGACCTTATTTTAAGGCTGAAGAGCATGCGACCGATTGCACCGGATGAACGTATAAAGGCCATTTTTCCAAGCATTTCGGTTAAAGAAGATCTCTTTTATTTAGAAGAATGGTTACTTACGAGAAACCCCGAATCTAAGGCTTGCAAAAGGGACGTCACCTTACTTATGCGGCTTGCAACACTGTATATGACTGAGAATCACCTCATTCGCAGCTGAGTCAACTGAAGGCCGGCAGGAAAAGCAACTGTTGAAATACGCTCGTGGCAGGAATCGAACTTGTGGCTTGGTAGTATTGTGCCGTCATAATATACATATGTACTTATTGGTACATATTCTACACAATTCAATACTCAGAATTTCAACCGCGCCTTCTTGACATGTTCACTTCACTTTGAATAATTGAAAAGGTGATAACACCTCTTCCATATTATGCTTCAGACAATTATTATTTTCCAGAATTATTGTGGAGCAATTAACTTTTTCATTAGGTGGCCTACAGTAATTTTCGTCTGTCAGAGAAAATCCAAGCAACGTGGAAGTGGAAAATGTGTTCTGTAACCTGCAGATTCTGACTTTCCAAGATGTGGATATTAATTGCATAGGCACAGTGCGGATGGCGTGGGTTCCTGCGATGCTTGGTGATGATTGATTTAGCTTGGCATGTAGCACTTTGAATAGTTGCTGTAGCTGATGGCGGATATCTGAAGCCGCGTGTAGCACTAACAGGCTCGTATAGTGTCGACGCTAAATCACTATTGCGCCAAATACAAGACAGGGAGGCTCGAATGGGCATGATCCATCAGCATAGGCGCCATTTCTGCAATTTACTTGTCTAACAGAATGTAGACACGCCACGAGTTATCGCTAACAACATGACGTTTGTTGAAATTGTTAAAATTTCAATTACCTGAATTAAATAGTTATCAATTACATTTGTTGAGTGAATTTATATTTACACACATGTCCTTGGCAATGGTGCATTGTTGAAAGGTATAATTTCTTATCCACTGATGCCACAGTGAGAATGGGCTGGTGTCCAATAAAAACTTGAATGGAGAAGCAAGCATTGATCGATTTAAAGAAATGGATGTTGTGGCGCTTAATTATTTTTAGTTGTGCTTGTAGTCGCAAAGCAAGTTCAAAAACTAGTAACTAGTAGATTTTCTGTGAAAAGGGCTGCCGAATCGGATCTAGGGGGTGCAAAGAGCAACTCACGATCGACTCGGTTGTGGTAGCACAAGCTACGCATCATCACACGAATCGGTATTGCTGCTATATCGATTACGTCAAAGCGTTTGGCAAAATCCCAATAGCTGCCTAATTGAGGTCCTCAAAATGTACCGCGTAGATCCTGTCCTTATCAACTTTTTGGCTAAAGTGATGTAAGGATGGCGCACAACGCTATCAGTGTCATCAACCGCAGGCAATATGCTCTCTTAGCCGGTATATAACCGAAAAGGCAAATTCCAAGGGAACACTTCGAGTCCTCTCTGGTTCTGCATAGCGCTGTGAGCCCCCTTTAATCACTTTTAAATTAGGCTAGACAGTGCAGCTATTCCATACAACAAGATATTCTCGGAATATTTTCCAAATTCGAGTTGCCTCACCTGATGTATCCCATGCCTTAAAAGTTCGCTTCGGGTAACCGAACATTTCAGCCGTGACATTGGGATGGACCTCGAAATGGACAAATGTCCAATCTGTGCCATTCACAAGGGCGTTCATGCACCGCACCCCAGCTTCACCTTGGCTGATATCCACATAGGTGCAACGTTGGAGGCAAACCTATCAAACAGGTGGCTTTGTGTTGGGTACCTCTTTACCGAAACAGAAGGTTCGATGGCTGCCATTCAGGAATCCGGACGGCGTGGTCTCCACCCGTACATATTTTAAGCATATGTATATGCAAGCAACGGGTGGATGACGACCGATGTAGAATGTGTAGTTCGTTGTTGGAAACACTTGGCCATCTCATCTCTGGCTGTTCTACAATGGCACCGGTAGAGTACACGGATAGCACAATGCTGTATGCAAGGTGATCCATCAACACCTCGTATACAAGCACGAGCTGATCAGTGAAACCCTTCGGATCTAACAGTACACTTCGCAAACAGTGCTTGAAAGCACTCGCTTCACAATGTACTCGGATCGCCAGGTGAACGCTAATCATCCGGTCGCCCACAACAAACCCGATGTGCTCCTAGTCGACAATACCAGTCGCTCTGCATATATAATCGATGTTACTATCCCACATAATAGCAACATCGAGAGAAAGCATGGGGAGAAAAGGGAAAACTATAGCGCACTAGCTCAAGAAATCAAATAACTTTGACATTTTGGCAGTGTACGAATAGTGCCTGTAATACTATCGGCCAGCGGTGTAGTACCCAAGGAGCCTCTGACTTCCCTCACCAAATTGAACCTGCTGCACAATCTCATTGACATTATGGAAAAATATATCATTTTGCATATAGGTTCAATAGTGCGGAAGATGCTCGGCGACTCAATGGTGTTTTGGATCAGGATGGCGGCATAACACCTGCCCAAGGCATCCATACTCGCCAAATTGATGCTTGCCTCGGTTGCTGGTATAAAGCCGTCCGAAGGAGCCTACACCACCCAGGCGATAATACGTACTCGTATAAATACATCTACAGGGTGGGCCAAATACAAGTTTCTTTTTAAAAATGCAATAAAATGAACAAAATTAATTTTTTTCCATGTATTATGGCTTCATTAGTAAGAGCAAACATTCCCATTAATGATGAAACACAACTTCCTTCAAGTGGCTGCCTCGGCTGGCTTCGCAGTAGCGCATTCTGTCATTCCAATTTTCCAAGACCATGTCGATGGTTTCGGGCTGTAGCTCACGGATTGCTTAGATGATATTGGCATTAAGTGCTTGAATCGTTTCTGGATTGTTGGCATAATATCGGTCCTTCACGGTTCCCCAGAAAAAAAAGTTCAAAGGGGTCAAATCGCAGCTCCGAGGCGGCCAATTGACATCGCCAAGACGGCTGATAACACGATTTGGGAATTTGGTGTGTAAAAGATCGATTGTGGCATGGGCTGTGTGGCATAGCGCGTCATTCTGTATGAACCAGAGGTCGTCCAAATCCATGTCTTTAATTTCAGTAAAAAAAAAGTCGGATAACATGGCTCTGTAACGTTCACCGTTGACCGAAACGTTGTTCCCAGCCTCATTTTCGAAGAAAAGTGGTCCAATGAAGCCACCACTCCACAATCCGCACCAAACTGTCACTCTCTGTGGATGCATTGGCTTCTCGACAATAACGTGCGGGTTTTCCGAGCCCCAGATGCGGCAATTTTGTTTGTTAACGTAGCCTCAGAGACGAAAATGCGCCTCGTCAGAAAAGATGATTTTTCGTCTAAAATCGTTGTCCAATTCAAGCTGCTCTAAGGCCCAAACTGCGAAGCGATAACGAAGCGTGCGTCGTGCGCCTTCAATGGCTGAGTCAATTGGACCTTGTAACCGAATAATCCGAGATCTTTGTGCAGAATTCTCCTCCGGCTAGTGCGTGAAGTGTTGAGCTGTTGAGATCCATGGAGAGTTGATGTTCGTGGAGTGAGTCTCACACTCTCGGCTACAGCAGCCACATTCTCGTCTGTGCGCACCGTACGATGACGGGGACCATGAGTGTTGTCCGCTAGCATGCCAGTCTCACGAACTTTTTGCACAAACTTGCGTACAGTAGGCGTGGTGGGTGCTTCATTTCGGTCAAAACTTCTTTTCAAAAAACGCACTGTTTGGGCTACAAAGTACTCACTTTGGAAATAAGTTTTCAATATCTCCCAACGTTGCTCAAGTGTAAAACGACTCATTTCGTTCCGCGGAGGTATGATACTGACTTTCTGTCAAGATTTCGAGCGGGAAACAGCTTTCACTATCAAAATAACCTATGATTTAAAAAGAAACCACTAGATGGCCCTGTACATACAATAAAATATAGCAATTTTTAAATATCCAAAAAAAATATACACCTTGGAGACTGGCGTTGCGTTTTCGCAACGTGCTCTGTTTTACAAAAAATGAAAAATATGTTATTTCCAATTCTTCATATTCAGACCATAGGAAACCTCTGTGTGAATTTTCGTTAGCCTAGCTCGACTTCTTCTGCCGGACAATATGGAATAAAATCGTGGAATATATTATGTTTTGAATTTTTAAATCTCCGGTTATCCTTGGAGGAAATCCCCTGTTTCCCGTTCAGGTTGGGGATAAGGTCTCATCTCCGCTTTAGGAGGTCCCGTCGACTGGACCTCATTCGTTGGGTTTGATTTTATGGGTTTAGAAGCCAAAAGTCCGCAACACCAGGGCACGGAGCGTGTAGCCTGGTCAATCGATGGCCATTGTCTACACTTTTTTCATTAGTTTTTGGTAGGTCTGTGGGATCCAGTTTCATCCTTTGATGAATATGATATTTGTTATCTATGTGATGGCTGAGGCAACGGGCGGACAAAACCCCGCTGACATCTTCCGGATTGAATTGAAACAAGCATGTGCCATCGTTCAGCTCGTTGTGGAGCATTTGCTTATAGTGCCGCCAGGCCTTCACGGTCCCTTTGGCAAAATTCCGGCTTTTTCCCCATGAACACCATCTGATCCATCCATCCATTTGCTCATTAGACTGCTTTTAGACGCTAGACCAACTACCCGCGTTAGACCACCCATTAGACCGCCTGTTAGACCACGCATCAGACTAGCCATTAGACCACGCATTAGACGGCCTATTAGACTACGCAATAGATCAGCCATTAGACCACGCATTAGACCACCCATTAGACCACCTATTAGACCACGCATCAGACCAGTCATTAGACTATGTATCAAAGCAGCTATTCCTTTCTCATAAGTATACCATAGACCTTATTAGAGTCAAGTGTACTACGAGTACCAACATCACACTAGGAAATTTAGGCATCATTTTTTTTTAAACCGCGAATGAAAGTGACGTTTGGGATTAATCGACCAAAAATTTAACAATTCATCTATTTTACCTGGTAGAAGATATCATTACACAATGTGGCGAAGAAGAACTAGAGGGTGCAATTGAACCCAGAGCTGCACTAAATCCTGGAGGTTTTTTTTCCGCTTATGGAGGTTTCCGCCTTCGAACGAAAGAGAATCGATTTTTCCTTTTCTTAAAAAGGTTTTCTAGTTATTTAGATTCGAGCTATCAAGATCCGTCTGTATCTCTCATAATGTGCGCGCATGCGAAGTACAGACGAAATTTCAAATTAACTGAACTTTATATTCCACAGGATATGAAATTGTTGGATCTATTGTTTGAATGTCATCCTAAATCATCATTATCGAAATTGTCTTATTATCTTGCCATGACCCATTAAATTTTCCTTAAAAATCATTTACACCCGCTTCTCGCATTGAGGCACGAGATCAAGTAATTCTCATCTCATCTCACCGCGAGCTGTTCGCACTGGCACCACAATACTTAATCTCATTTGACATATGAAAAGACATTGACATAATAGTGACTGTTCGCGAGTCATACAATTGTCGACTTCTACAGAAGCTTAGTTTACCTGCTTACATTTAGTTTCAGGACTTCAGAAGCTATCCGAAGGCGGCCCATGTACTTCGCTTGCGGAAATCGATTCGCGGCATTGGATCTGTGTGCCCGACAATGCAACAAATATGTTAATTTCCTTCGAGAAGAAAATGGCAAAGAAAACAAAAGAAATTTGTGTTTCGAAACGACGTCCGCGATTCAGAATATGCCTGTATCCATTTGCGATCGTAAGCTTCCCGCCCGACACAAAACACTTTTCAACTTATAGATAAAAATAAAATTTTACGTACTATACACAAATCGCGACCAAAATATAAACAAAACATAAACAAATAATGACACTAATTTGACATTTGACAATTGTCAAATGGATTCACAATTATAAAATGAAGTTCACAATGCACTGAAAATGCTGGCGTGTAAACGTATTTACTTAGTCTCGTCCTCATCTCGCCAAGATGAGATGCAGATGCTTGATCTCGTGATCAAGTATTTATATGGAAGATCAAGTAAAACTTTACTTGATTTCGCCCGAGATCAAGCATCTCGGGTCGAGATCAAGCATCTCGATCAATGCGAACGGGGTATCACTGATCTTGCTATTATAGCGATACGAACCCAAAAAAAAGTCGCAACGAAAAATTATTTAGTAAGGGTGTACTCTGTACTGTGATGACTGCTACAGATAATGGCTCAACCCCGGCCATTGGAAGCCATTGTCATTGTATATCTGACTATCGCATAGCGGTTAGTCACGACGGTGGATGGCGGAAAATGGCTTTGAAACCCATTGTGAGCAATTTACTGGCAACCATCATCGCCACAAACCGCTATCTGCCCAGATTCATGAAAGCGATGGGCCATTATCTGTAGCAGCCATAAGAATTTCAGATAACATAGTCTGCTCTGGATCGTCGCAAATTAAAGCAACGAACGCTAATAGAATTTCTGTAACCGGTGTATAAAAAGTGTAGCAATGTCCAATGCCGAGCATGATTTCTTGATTGAGTTTATTGAACTATACTTTCATGGGAAAATCTGCCTTAACTGATCTACTAAACAAATTTAAGGAACACAACGGAAATGCAACAAGGCTACGGAATGATAAAAAATAAAATTAACTTACGCAATGCATTTTCTAGAGAATTGAGGAAAATTAAGGGCAGTTAAAAAAAGATACAAAGTATCTACACTGCATGCAGATACATCGGAATATGGATATGTCTATGACTACCGACTGCGTGGAACCTGTTGTGTTGACGTAAGTTTTATAAAGATCCCAGTATAGTTATACTGGATGAAATCATTTGAAAAAACACGTCCCACGCTTTCGGTAGGCATAAGACATATCCATGTACCGATGTATCTGGTGTCAGTGTAGATACTCGTCATAAATTCTGCTTTGCTTTGTCCTGTCCGCTCGGGCTCCTTTCTCTCGCGGGATCGTTTCGTTTTCGTTTGCATCGCGTGTTTGCGATATTCACCTCCTCTCGTGCACCCTGTTCCATCTACCCGTACGGTACAGTTTGCAGACTGCAGCCTATCGACATTTCTCTGAGTATGGTAAGTTTTTGGTAATCGCAATCACGCTTCCCACCATCTTTTCCCAATCGGACGTGTATTGTGTTTGTGTATCCATTGCAAAATCGCTCCCACACTATCCGCCTCATCCCGCCCCTTTAATCAACAGTCCGGGTCCGGCACACACAATCCGTTTCTCAAGTAACGCGTGCGACTCTATGCGATTGTGTCAGGCAAACAGAAAGGGAAACTAACAAAAGTAAACAAAACATTCCAACACACGCCCAAAGAAAATGCACAAGAAAAATTTTGGAGTTTTTGGCAGAAGGGGGGGGGGGGCATTTGATCTTCTGCAGACCTCTGAATGTACATCATGTCACGATGAGCTGCCCGGAACTATAACATCCTGCGACGAATATTTCTCTATTTCGGGGCTTCGGAGATTTTAACTCGAGCAGTACGAATCCGCCATTTTGTTTTATGATATGTTTATTGCACGTGTGGTGGGGGCCCACATTGTGGGCCAGTCAGACCTTAAATCGCCGCCATTGCAAATGCACAACCACAGTTGCTGGATCACCCGATTTGGATAGAATGAACTTCATCCGCGATGACTCTCGCTCTCTATCTTCGGGAGGCGGGAACTATGTAATGTACACACTCTCAAATTGCGTCTGCGCATGTCCAAATGTTAGTCGAACTGACTACTTGCTACTTTTTCTTGGACCCTAGTGATTCAGATAGTACAACACGAGCTATTTTATTAAATGATGAATGGGAATTGGCGGAAATTAAAGGTCATTGAAAGTCCTTGGACGTCCTTGACCTAAATAATGAGTAAAAATGGAATTTCATTCATTGTGACCTCAGATTGGGTCTATGCATGTGCATGTCGGGAGTGCACAATTTGTTTAATGAAATGGTGAGAATGAGAATGATATGAATGAATGAGAGGAGGAGGTCCGCTACCCTGAGCGAAATTTCGCATACATTCAGAGACCATAAATTGCGTGTGAGCATGTCGATCGAGGAGAGCAGACGACTTCTTGCGGCGTGTTCTGGGGCCTAGTCAAGTTAGGTAGTACGGAGCGTACTCCATATTTTTGAGTATTTTGAATGTATGGTATGGTGTGTATGCAGGAGTTTTGATTATGGCGTCGCGTTGACTGAGAGCGTGGGACAGAGAGCACAGAGAGCGCCTGTTCAACTGTACACTATGTTATTTCTTGCCGTCCACAACGTCAACCTTTATCGCTATCAAATCAACATCCCAACATGTACACACAGGATCCCCGCAAGCGCGCCGCCCGCGCGGATCAACAAGCAACAGCCATGCACAATGACCACTTCACTCAAACGACATGCACAACCAGAAAAGAAAAATGTTCATTGGGCTTGTTTCCTCTTCTGACCCCCGAGTAGAAAAACAGACATTTCGTGTGACGGACAGATTTTTAGGATGACCCCCAGCTATAAGACATATCCATGTCAAAAGTGGATCAGGAAGTGGAGAAGTTCGAGCTTCATCTTTATGGTGCTTCAACCTCCTCTCGTTTCTAACCGATCAAGAGGCTACTGGGAAAACACTGAGTACTGTGGATTACGAGGATGAACATGTGGGAGCAATAAGTATTGAAAAATGTATAATTGCAACAATTACTTTATTATTTTGAAATGGAGTTTATAATTTAAAATTGATCTGAAATTGGTTCGCTGTAGATCATCATCTTGCCGCTCAACTCGTCCTTCATTTATAAAGTATTCCATAAACTGATTTCGAACTTTTTTTGCATCGCTACTAGCATTTTCGCCACTTGTGTTATTTTGAAGATTAACTAGTCCCTGTACTTCATTTATAGCATGACGCGAAATGTGGAAATGTGTAATTTTCACAGGATTGCCAGATGAAATTATGAATATAGCAGCACGCCAAGACAATCACTTTCACATTGCCGATGTCTGTCAAATGTTCTACCTATATATGACAGTCTGAAAAACTTATTAACTAATTTACCTGACAGTATGCCAAAAAAAAAGCTTCAACCATTCTTCAAGCCCTCGATAATCTGCAGTTGAAAACCATTCGCTCGTGATTCAACTGTTGTTTATTGAATGGTTTTAGCCTCAATGCAGATGCCTCGTCTCCCACGAATGCATACAGAAGCTTGGTAGTATTATTTTTGGCCATTCATCGGATGGCAATTGTAGACAGTTGGTAGTTACTCAAATAATTTGCCCTAACCCCTAGTGGTGCATAGCGCGTCAACTATTCCATGTGGTTTAGCCAGGGGCCAACACAGGGGGGGAAGGTGGGGATGAATCCCCAGGGTCCGGCCTCTCAGGGGGCCCGGCGGAGCCGGGCATGGTTATGTAACCGGCGAAACTGTGGGTCGGCGACATATTGTGAACACAAAAATGTCATACATTTTTCTCTATTTATCTAGCTATGCAGGTGAATGGTAGTTACATATATATAAGAAACAATAAGTTTACCAGAAAGTTTGTACCGCTAAGAAATAAGGTTGAAAGAAAACAATTTGAATGACAGAGCAGTTGACTTTATCACTACGAAGTCGCTCCATCGTATACATAAACTGATAAGACTATAGCATTTGTCTGAACGCATCGTGTCCTGTGTAAAAATTCCGGTGAAGCGAGCAAATAGACCAACAACAAGCTAAAAATATTACAAAACGAACGTTGGACGTTTGACAGTGTACGATCGTAGCAATCGCATCGGCCGCACGAGGCGTCCAACCATCAAGTGTTGGTGGGTGTTCGTAGCATCGTGTACAGTGCTACCACTTTAGCACTTTAGTGGTAGATTAGCACGAATTAATCGCAAATTTAGAATGCAGCACTTTTAGCGCTCTCATAAGAAATCTATTTGTTGGCGTTACTCTCTTCCTTTAAAAAACATACAATTGAGTGTATCAAACATAACTCCAACCTTTTACCAGCATCATTTCGTATGTTTTTCTGAATTGCTGAAACTTCACAGACCTGTGAGAAAGGTTATTTCATGGTAATTCATATATATCACCATATTGGGATGCAAAAGTGGGAGCACTGATCGTGTAGCTTCGGCTTTTATACAGGAAAAAACTCCATAACACACCAGTAAAACAATCGACATGAAGCCGTAAAGCATGTAACTTTGACTGCTACATTGTGAGTATTTTCATAAGAATCGATCAGATTTAACAGCCGCATTGAATTCAGTTTGCAATCAAAATTAGATGTTAATTGTGTTTTAAAAATAATAAAGAAAGAAATCTTTTATGTTTTGGTTACTTGTAGGTAAGAAATTTATTAGTTTTACATATGAACTCGTATATAAAACTATATAAACAAATTTGTTTACTTTAAGAGTCTTACACATATAACATAATGTCGAATTACGTTCATAAAACTGGCAGTCAGAAACGGAAAGAAGGCAAGCGGAAAATCGATGCTTCTCTTGAAAATCAACCAAGACTTAATATTTTTGTTGAAGCGAAACGATCACAGCCTTCAACAAGTGTTAGTAATGCTTCCGAGTTCGAACCTGAAACCCATCATGAAGAGAATACAGACGTAACTAGGTTGGAAAATCCAACAATAAAAAATATTGCTTGTATTGACGCTGACACTACTTTTCTGCCTCATTTTCCGATTAATATCGAAAACTTAACTCTAGAACAAGATCCTGCAAAGTGGTCCTGGCCTTTACGTGGTACAGACTGAGAAAGATTTGTTTTAAACGGCCTTATGAGTGAAATGGATTTGCTGAAATTGGTACCACTCATTCCACGTGATCGTGATGGAAAAACCTTTCCTGAAAGTTTATTTTTTCGAAAAATGCCAAACAATAAGAACAAGCTGCTTCGCAATTGGATTTGCTTCAGTGAAGAAAAGCAAGCTCTATTCTGTATTTGCTGTTTGGTGTTTGACCCATCAAACAAATCTATTGGAGTCTAGGCTTTCGCTTCCCTCTGAAGGTTTTAAGCCAATGGAGTCGTCATTTAAGAAGCTATGGGACAAGCTTCATGATCATGAGCTGTCTGAGAACCACCTTTCTACATTTGTCCAGTGGCGTCTTTTGGAAAATTCACTTAAACTCTGTCGTGGCGTGGAAAACCAATTAGCTTCAACGATAGCTCGAGAAGAAGAAAGACTAAAAGGTTTTCTGGAAACCATACTGCAAGTAATTCTGTACTGTGCTAAGAGAGATTTGCCGCTGCAAGGATCATCGACAAAAATTGGAGACAACAACAATGGACACTTTCTGGGGTTACTCGAATTGCTTGCCAAAAAAGATAATTTGCTTGCAAATCATCTAGATAAAGTGAAAGCAGCCCAAGATAAAGGAAAAAAACTACAATCGACTTATTTATCCTGGCGCATTCAGAATGACTTCATTAATGTGTGTGCAACTGAAGTGGAAAAATTCATATTAAAAGAGCAAAGTGAAGCATTTTATTTTTCCATTCTCTAAGATTCAACCCCGGACAAAGGTAATTTGGAACAAAACGCATTATTGCTTCGTTTTGTCCATTTAAATGTCGCCACTCGTAAATGGGAAATCAAGGAACGATTTCTCTGTTTCATTGAATCATGTGACAAGACGGACAAAGGAATATCAGGTTGGCTTTTTTAATATCTTGCGGATAATACTCATCAAAATATTTCATCATACATATGTACAATATATAAATCTCTACCTACTAGATAATATTAATATGCATGTATAACAGCAAGACTACGATTGCGCGTAAAGCTCAATCATGTAATACTATACTAGATGAAATAGAAAATGTTCGTTACTTTAGGAAATTTTAAATGGGGAGTGGTAGAGAAAAAATCATTAAGAACTCTGCACTTTTCCTACGACCTTCCATACAAACTACACAATTTCACTAAATCCAATAAATTAATTTTCCTTGAACCTATTGAATTTTCGATTTTTAAATTTTGTCTAAAACATTTTAATAGCGACTTAAGCATGATGTGAAAAAATTAGTTGAATGCCGTCAGACCTTCTATCCTTCCCATACAATACTTATTAAAATCACGAAAATTCCTCTTCCACCTAGAGTAGCGCAAGATTGAGTTATACGCGTAATCATAGTCCTGTTATATTTTTATTTTCTGCAAAATGCAACGACTTATGGCATACACAGATAAATACTAAGGAGAAATTATATTCATGAGATAAATTTTAATATGAATTATATTTAATTGTAAGTCACCAATTATGATACCAGTGTATCTGTTTCTGTTTCAAGGTACGATTGAAACAGCCCTCGAAGCACGAGGCATATCTCTTTCGGCATGCAGAGGATTTGGAAATGATAATGCTGCCAACATGTCAGGCAAAGATAAAGGAGCACAGTCTCATCTTTGTGCCAAAAACAATTCTATAACGTTTTCAGCGTGCGTTCCACACACATTGAATTTAACCGGTGTACACGCTGCAGAGTTATGCGTTGACATCAAAACATTTTTTGGCAATATTGATCGTGTATATGCGACATTTTCAACAAGTCCACATCGTTGGGAAATTTTATTGCAACATTCAGGAAACAGATCCTTGCATTCTTCATTTGCTACCCGTTGGAGTGCTCGCATTGATGCTGTAAAACCCTTTGCTGGAAAGCTTGAAGGCATCCTGCTTGCCTTGAAAAAAAATGGGGAAGATGGCAAATTAGCAGCCAGTATAAAAGCTGAGGTGATAGGGTTAATAAATTTTTTTACATCATTTGACGCAGTGTTGATGATAGTTTTTTGGCGAGATGTACTATCGATGATTCATCAACGTAGCGTCATTTTACAAAGCCCGAAGTTATCTTTAGATTCAGGCATAAAGTTAATTGAATCTCTTGTCAAAGTACTTAGGGACTCATCATCATCGTGGCGCGACAGCCCGACGTCGGGCCTTGGCCGCCTGGATCATTGTCCTCCAATTATCTCGGTCACGTGACCGCGTCCTCCAATTTTGGGAGCCCAGCAGCTGCGCGGCGTCCACACCTACTGAGCTCTCCCAACGAGATCTCGGTCGTCCTCGCAGTCTCGCTCCGTCGACTCGTTCTGCATTCATTACTCTCTTAGGCAAGCGATCATCGTCCATTCTTTGTACATGCCCTGCCCATTGAAGTCGTTGTAGTTTGACGATTTTCGAGACTTGCAGCTCATCGTACATTTCATACAACTCATGGTTGTACCGGATGCGCCATCCATCTCGATCGCAAACAGCCCCGAAAATTCGCCGTAGAACCTTACGTTCGAAAATGTCTAGCTTGTTTCCGGAGGCTTGAGTTAGGGTCCATGCTTCGCAGCCATAGCATAGCACTGGTCGTATAATGGTTTTGTACACGCGGAGCTTCGTGTTTCTGTGCACATGCTTCGATTTCATTATGGGGAGAACCAAGAAAAAAGTCTTATTAGCTAACTGTATCCGTCGCTTGATTTCGTCAGTTTCGTTGGCGTCCCTTGACAGGTTGCAACCCAGGTAAATGAAGTTGTTCACGAACTCGATGTTGAGGTCCCCCACATTGATGCTCGGTTGTGCAGGTGTCCTTGTCGCCGATTGCATCATTATTTTAGTTTTACCCTCGTTAATACGTAATCCAACTTCCTTTGCAGCGGTATCGAGCGTATGCAGAAGTTCTTCTGCGTCAGCCAATCTTCGGGACATGATGTTGATGTCGTCGGCGTACGCTGCTAATTGTGTCGATTTGATGAGTAGCGTCTCGCTGTTGTCCATATGCATGGCCCGAAAAACGTATTCCAGTGCTAGGTTGAAGAGCGTCGGTGCCAGTCCATCGCCCTGTTTCAAACCAGTGCGTGTTTCAAATAGATCAGTAAGTCTATTCTGGATCCTGACTTGTGAGACGGAGTTGGTCATCGTCATCTTTGTCAGTCGCACTAATTTTGCTGGTATACCGAATTGCAGCATGATGTTGTACAGTACTCCACGATCGATACTGTCGTATGCCTGCTTGAAGTCGACAAAGATTTGGTATACGTTTACGTTGTATTCCCAGCACCTCTGGAGTATCAGTTTGACTGAGAAGAGCTGATCGGTTGTGGAGCGACCAGGTCTGAAACCGCTTTGATATTCGCCAATGACTCGTTCTGCGTACGGTTTTATTCTATTTTCCAGAATTTTCGTCAAAATTTTATAGGACGTACAAACTAGTGAGATGCCCCTGTAATTCTCACACCGCAGTTTATCTCCCTTTTTATGAATTGGACAGATGATGCTTCTGCGCCAATCGTCTGGGATCTTCTCGTTCTCCCATACTCGCAGGAGTAATTGATGTATGGCATCAACTAGACTCGTTCCACCGGATCTTAGCAGTTCAGCTGGAATCACGTCAGCGCCCGGCGCTTTATTTCGTTTTAGTGACCGCAACGCGAGATCAACTTCCTCTACTGTCGGGGGTTGAATGGGTGGGCCTAGATCAACAATATCGTCGAGAGCTTCCTGTGTGGGGATGTTAGATGGTCGGCTTAGAAGCTCTTCAAAATAAGAGGCCCATCGTTTGTTAATACCATCGGTGTCGCTGATGATGTTTCCATCCTTGTCCTTACAAAGGCTAGTCCTGGGTTGGTAGCCGTTCTTAATTGTATTTACTAGTTTGTACGCTTGTCTGGTGTTCCTATTAGCTAAGTTTTCGTTTATGTTCAGCAACTGCTCGTCAAAGTATTTACGTTTCTTACGTCTAATTATTCTATTCGATATTCGCCGTAGCTCGTCATATTTTTCTCTTCTGGCTGTGGTTTCTCGTTAAATCCATTGTCTGTAGGCCTCGTTTTTCGCGTCAAGTGAATTTTTGCATTCTTCGTCGAACCAGTCATTTCTCGCTCGCCGGGCTTTATATCCCACGACCTTCTCTGCGACATCCTTGATGGTACCCTTGAGTTATTCCCAGAACCCATGGACGCCTGTGTTGCTGATGTTGTGTAGCATAGGTGATAGTTTTTCCTCAAGGGCGGTAGTATACGCCACCGCTGTAGCATCACTCAAGAGCTTATCAACCGCAAAGATTTTGGGAGGGCTGATTCTTGACTGGTGCACTGAGGAAATTCTACATCTGTAGGTCGTCTTCACCAAGTGATGATCCGAGTCGCACTTTTCTCCTCGATAGGAGCGGACATCCATGACACTAGACGCCCATCTCCTGCAAATGAGGACGTGGTCAATTTGGTTGACGGTATGTGCGTCTGGAGACTTCCAGGTCTGCTTGTGAATGCGTCGATGCGGGAAACACGTAGAGCTTACGACTAGATTCCTGCTGCAGGCGAAGTCGATAAGTCGCTGGCCGTTATCGTTACATTCTTCATGAAGGCTGTGGCCTCCAGTGGTCCCCCGATGCCAACTTTCATTCCCGACTTTCGCGTTAAAGTCTCCCAGCAGCAATTTGACGTCGTTTGTTGGAAGTGAGTCGAAGAGAGTTTCAAGGAGGGCGTAAAACTCATCTTTTACTGCGTCTTCTTTAACTTCAGTGGGGTCATGCACATTGATGAGCCAGAGATTGAAGAATCGAGTCTTGATGTGAATCGCACACAGCCGTTCATTTATGGGTTTGAAGTCAGTAATATGCGGTTTGAGGTGATTGTTCACTATAAATGCTACTCCAAACTCCTTGCGGCCCGATGGTTTGCCACTTGTAAAAATTGTGTGCGATTTCTTGTCATTAATCTCGCTGCCAAGCCAATTTGTTTCCTGGACTGCAGTAATGCTCTGTTTGTACTTTTCGACCTGTTGAAGGAGGGCCTTCTCGGCCCCCGGTTTGTTAGGGACTATCGAAATCAATTTGATGACTACCTATCAAAAAGTAAGCAGCTAGCTACAAATTGTAACATCAACACAGTATTACCCGCCAAAAGAAGTCGTTTTCTGCCACATAAACTATCTAATTTTTCTAGCAGGATAATGTCAAATCGTGAAGAGTATTTAGATCCCCCTAACGAATGTGGTGTTGCAAAATTTAAGCGAGAAATTTTCTTGGAAACACTTTATTTCTTAATTTTTGATTTAAATAATCGAGCCAAGCAAGCAAAATTGATTTGTCAAGATTTTGCTGTAATTTTGAAATGGAGAAAAATTCAATTACCTAGCACTATCAATACTTTGATTGAAAGGTTTCCAGAAGATTTGAACCACCAACTTGAGGATGAAATATCGCATTTTATGAAAATTTCAGAAAACGTTTTTGCTAACCAATCCACTTGGAATGCTAAACAGCATTTATGAGTTTCATTTCGAGGATATATTTCCCCACCTGTGTATTGCATTACGAATTTTTGGCACTATTCCGGTCTCTATATGTAGTGCTGAACGTTCATTAAGCAAATTGAAGCGTATCAAGACTGTTGCAAGAACTCGGATGCCTCAGGAACGCCTTTCTGGATTAGCGCTCTTATCTATTGAGAACGAACTCACTAATGCAGTTGATTTTTCCGACGTCATTAAGCGATTTGCTCAAGATACTCTTCGTCGATATCCCAAACTGACAGACGTGTAAAATTGAAAAACATTTTGTTTTTAATTTCTAAGTGACGTAGTTAAAAAACAAATAGACCTAAAACGCACTAAAAATAGTACCTATTGAAAATATTATTATGTATATAAATTTACTTAAGATTTATTTATTTATTTAAGTAATTACTTACATCATCTCTTTAGATAATGAATTTCAATTGTTTAGTTTTTTTTATTTGTTTAATGTTTAAATATTATTAAGTTTTTTTTCATCAAATCGAATAAATAAATAATTACAATTAAACTAAACTTTTGATAGATTGGGACGGCTTTTATTCTCAGTTTTTTTAAATAATTTATAAATAAGCATTTTTTAAGTTTCTTTCTGTTGACCGTACTCACTAAAAGATAAGTTTATGCTTGTGTTTAGTCCACTGCAAACAAAACCCACGAAATTCCATACGAAATATGTATGGGGCCCGGGTAAATTTTATCCCCAGGGCCCGAAAATTCTGTGTTGGTCCCTGGGTTTAGCTGACGTTTCGTTGGCATAAACCAGTTTTAGACGATGCACTCTCATGTACCTGGCCATTTGGGAACTGTCAATTTTCATGAAAACCTTCGTCAACTTTCCTTCATTCCTACGTAGTCCGTGGAACCTTAACGTGGCGCTCAATCTCTCATGAGGACTTATGGCCTACCACGTAGCTGATTTCTCTATTATCGGTGTTAAAAGCTGTAACAGCCTTAAATATGAATCTTCATCCATCCGCAAATAGTTGAGCCAATCGGATGGATAAAGCGCAGCTCAGCTCAGCTCCTCAAACAGTTTAATGTGAGACAAGTACTTCCTTCGAAAGTATCAAGCCCGGCTCCATTCAATCTTTTGTTTAGGCTCTTTTTGAAGTGTCACTCCAATTAAAGAATTCTCATCCATTTTTGTACTTTCACTCTCACGTTAAACTTAACTCGATTACTGAAACCCTATGTCAAACGCAACAAACTAGGCTTCGTCCCAATTTGCGCGAAACTATCTACGTATCTGAAATTCGTATTGCAGTACACCAAACACGCCTAGAATTACGAGCGCATGGTGTTCAGTAACGGAAATAAGTAGATGGATATGGATTGAGATAGATAGATGCTATATCTTCAAAGTCTCCTATTGTGAATGCATATTCGATGTGTCATTGCAACTACGTAATTGTCAACTCTAACTTAACTACTTTTCTTCTCAATAAAAACGTCAAACGTGAAACACTTGCGAAATCTGCGTTCTTTATTACTGAGGTCACAACAGGTTATGGGCCCAGTAATTTATCCGCGAATATTTAAATAATCGATTTGATTTCTATTCGGGAAGTGAAGTGTTTCGAATCCAGTCGATTTTCTTCAAATTTTAAGAGATATATTTTCACTAATCGTCGACGTTAAAGTGAGGTTAGTTCTTGCTACGTGATTCATGAGAAAAGTTTCAACACCCACGTCGCCAAGTGAAAAGCCGAAAATCAGTAACCAAATTGCTTTCACAAATATTGAAACCGATCTCATTCCAATGGCATCATCACTTTTAACATCGATCGAAAAGTTGAAAGGCAGAGAGAATTATTCTTCGTGGAAATTCTCTATGCAAAATTATCTGGAATATGAGGAATTGTCGCAGTGCATTACCGGCACTGAAACCGATGCTAGAAAAAATGCGAAAGCAAAGACAGCGTTGAACTTAAGCATCGATAAATCTGTGCAAACCCATGTGAAATCCGCGAACACGGCAAAAGACATTTGGAATAACCTCAAAGCAACATTCGAAGATAGTGGAGCAGGCCGCAAAGTTACTTTGTTCCGCCACATGATCAACACCAAACTTAGCGAATGTGAAACGATGGAGTCGTATGTCGGTCGAATTGTTTCAACGGCGCAGACGCTTGGTGATGTGGATTTCCATATACCAGACGAAATATTGGCAGTAACACTCCTAAGTGGTTTAACCAGTGACTATCAGCCAATGGTCATAGCCATGGAAAGCACTGGCAAAACACTGACAGCAGATGGTGTGAAAACGAAATTGCTACAGGAACCTGTAACCATCGCTGCAGCGGACGGGGAGAAAGCGTTCTTTGCTAAGAAAGACAAATCTGGTAAGAAACGTGGTCTTATATGCTACACATGCAGGAAAAAGGGGCATAAGTCATTCAATTGTCCACAAAAATCGAGTAAAAACGATTCGAAAGGGACCAACGCAGACACCAAAAAACCTGTGGCGTTTAGTGCGGTCTTTTTAAGTGGGAAACACGATCGAAACGACTGGTATATCGACTCTGGAGCGACGAGACATATGACGATGAGAGAAGACTGGATGATTGAGACAACTAGATGCGGTCAGTCAACGATTCGGGCAGCGAACGATGAAGAGATGAAAGTAAGCAGCAGTGGAACAGTGATTTTTGATGCAGACGTTAATGGAAAGCATCAGACAGTAGAGTTTCAAAATGTACTGTGTGTACCGAAACTGACAGCCAACTTGCTCTCGGTAAGTCAAATGACTAATAAAGGAAAAGCCGTTCATTTTACTTCATCAGGTTGTGTGATAAGAGATGCTAATGGCGTGCTGCTAGGAACGGGATCATTGGTCGATGGACTGTATCGTATGGTTGGCAGCAGCAATACCGTACTGGCTGCAATTGCATCAAATAAGTCCATGGAATTATGGCATCGGCGTTTGGGACACGCTAATCCATTTTATTTGAAGAAGATGATGGAAGGAGGTGTCAATGGTATATCGTTCGATGGAAATGAATTGAGCATTTCGTGCATCACATGTTGCAAGGGCAAACAATCGCGTAAGCCCTTTCCCAAGCAAGGAACTAGAGCGACTCAGCTGTTAGAAACCATCCATGCAGACTTAGCTGGTAAAATGGAATGCCCATCCATTGGTGGTAACTATTACTGTTTTGTATTGGTTGATGATTTTAGCCGAAGAACATTTGTTTACATGCTAAAGCATAAAAATGAAGCATTCGAAAAATTTTGCTCATTTAAACAATTAGTTGAAAACCAAACCGGTTTAAAAATAAAGAAGTTTCGGAGCGACAATGGAACGGAGTTCTTTTCGAAGCAATTTGAAAGTTTTCTCGGTCAGCATGGAATACAACATCAAAGCTCTATTTCACATACACCACAGCAAAACGGATTAGCAGAGCGCACGATTCGGACATTGACTGAAAAGGCTAGATGCATGTTACAGGATGCGAATTTACCGAAGCGTTATTGGGCAGAAGCAATGAGTACAGCTGCATACATCAAAAATCACACAACTTCATCTATCTTGGGATACAAATCACCGATGGAAATTTGGAGTGGAAAGAAGCCGGATATAAGCCACTTCAGAGTGTTTGGATCAGTAGCGATGGCGATGATTCCAAAAGGAAAACGGCGGAAGTTCGATGCGAAGTCCAGAGAATTGATATTTGTTGGTTACTGCGAGGATCAAAAGGGTTATCGACTTATGGATCGGCGAACCAATAAAATAATTGCGTGTCGGGATGTCACGGTTATAGAACAAGACTATATCGGGCCAAGTCAGTCTATGGTGAAAGATGGAGACATTGGCATTGGGAGTGACAGCAGCACGTTGATAATTGAAGGATCATCGAACAAGAATGGCGTGCAACATGGCCAAAACAATGTTGCAAAAATTGATGTCGTACATACTCAAAGTGCTATTGGCATGCAACATGGCCCAAACAATGTTGCAACAACTGACTCAGTACATATTCAGGGCACAAACGGCGTGCAGCATGGCCAAAACAATGCTGCTCAAAATGACTCGATAGATGACTCATCGATTGATGACTTTGTGGACGCTAACGATGATAATACATACATCCCTGAATTCGATACAACTGATGAGAGCGACGAAGAGGATACATCAATCAGCGACAGCAAGTTCAGTAGTGTACGATGTTCGAAACGTGAAACCAGACCTGTTCAACGATACGAAGCATCACATTTTGCGAACGAAGTACGGAGTGGTGAACCAGTTACTGTTGACGAAGCACTTAATTGTCACGACGGACAGCATTGGAAAAGTGCCATGGATGATGAGCATCGCTCATTAATTGAAAATAAAACTTGGGAATTAGTGGAACTACCGAAGGGCTCCAAATCTATAAATTGCAAATGGGTTTTTAAACAGAAAACTGATTCTAATGGCAATATCGCACGATACAAAGCCCGACTCGTTGCTAAGGGTTGCAGCCAAAGGCCAGGTATTGACTTTGAGGAAACTTATTCTCCCGTGGTTCGCTATTCGTCGATTCGATTATTGATGGCGTTGGCCGTAAAATTGAATCTAAATATTGAACAAATGGACGTAGTGACTGCATTCCTACATGGTGATATCAACGAAGCGGTCTACATGAAACAACCTGAAGGATATGACGACGGAAGCGGTCGAGTATGTAAACTGAAGAAGTCGCTTTATGGATTAAAACAAGCCAGCCGTCAATGGAACCAAAAAATTAACGAAGTCCTTATCAAAGCGGGGTTTGTACGTTGCAAAACTGATTCATGCATATACGTACGTCGAAAAGGTGAATCTATTATTGTTGTTGCAGTTTATGTGGACGATTTGTTGATTCTTTACAACAATTCAGTATGGAAAGATCAACTTAAATCGATATTGACCAGTAATTTTAAAATGAAGGACTTGGGCAAGGCGTCGAATGTTCTTGGATTACGTATTGATTACGATCAGCGCAAAGGAGTTATTAAATTGGACCAACAAAAATACGCTGAACAGGTTCTACGCAAGTTCAACATGTTCGATTGTGATCCAGTGAAATTGCCTAGTGACCCAAACCAAAAACTTACAAGAGAAACGTCACCAAGCACCGAAATTGAAATTGTGCAGATGAAATCAGTTCCGTACCAAGAAGCTGTGGGCAGCATTCTGTATTTGGCACAGTGCACGTGACCAGACATTTCGTTTGCAGTAACGAATGTTAGTCAATTCAACAAAAACCCAGGTCTAGCACATTGGAGAGCAGTAAAACGTATTCTACGCTACATTAAAGGTACGTTAAACTTCCAGCTAACTTTTACCAGGGACAGCAAATTCGAGAATTTGTGTGCATATGCCGATGCTGATTGGGCGTCTAGTTGTTGCGATAGAAAATCGTGCAGTGGGTACATTTTTCTATGGCAAGGTGGAGCTGTATCATGGTTGTGTAAAAAACAGCCGACGGTGGCATTGAGCACTGCCGAAGCGGAGTACATGGCACTGTCAGCAGCGTGTCAGGAAGCATACTGGCTAAATCAATTGAAGCACGAGATAATTGGAGGTCAAAAGCCAACGCTTCAAATATTCAGCGACAACAAAGGTGCTATTGACTTGGCATTAAACGGAGCGTATAGTCCAAAAACAAAACACATTGATATACGTCATCATTTCATCAGAGATTTCATACGGAAGGAAATTGTAAAAATAACAAAAATAAGTACTGATAAAATGATAGCAGACAATCTTACTAAAGCTGTACCAATTGATAAACATAAATTTTGCACATTTGAAATGGGATTAAGTATTTAATTTATTCTCGATAATACGTAAAGTAAATTATTAGCAGAACTATTGTTTGTAATTTGAAACTCATGACCCATCGAACAAGTGGGAATATTGTGAATGCATATTCGATGTGTCATTGCAACTACGTAATTGTCAACTCTAACTTAACTACTTTTCTTCTCAATAAAAACGTCAAACGTGAAACACTTGCGAAATCTGCGTTCTTTATTACTGAGGTCACAACATCTCCTCGCTGTGATAAAAAACAATTTTATATCTACCTTATTGTAAGGTATGTAATGTAATATAATGTATATGTAATTATTGGAGACGAATTGCTGCTCTGATACGTTGTTTAATGGGTGGTCTAATGGGCCGTCGAATGGGTGATCTAATGTGTAGTCTACTGGCTGGTCTAATGAGTGGTCTGATGCGTGGTCCAGTGGGCGGTCTAATACGTGGTCTAATGACTGGTCTTATGTGTGGTCTAATGGGCGGTCTAACGCGCGGTCTAATGAGTGGTCTAATGTCTGGTCTAATGGGCGAGCTGATAAGTGGCCTAATGGATGATCTAATGCGTGGTATAATGGGCTTTCTAATGGCTGGTCTGATGCGTGGTCTAATTCGTGGTCTAACGGCCGGTCGGTCTAATATCTAAAAACCCCTTAAGCCATGAAAACCCTGCCTCAACGGATGGTTTCACACTGAAAAAGTGATTGATTGATGCTAAAACTTTTCCCGAACTGCAGTAAATCCATCTTAAATCGCATTCAACCACAACATTTCCTATAAAAAAAAAACATGAAAATAGTAATGCACAAGTTGAGCCATTACTGTTCAATAACCCTTTTATCCATCAAGCAAATTACAAGTTGTGCCCCAGTATCATAAGTCAGGGAGGCTGCTTTATGAATCATAAACAAAGCCATCAAATCATCAATAGATAATGTTTCGTGCCAAAGAAGATTAAGCGAGATTTTCATTATTTTATATTGGCCGGTAATTGTGTCACGAACAAACGAAAGAAAGTGAAGGTCTGTCTGAGCTCTGAGGACTTGGATCATACCATACCATGTAGTCGACTTTGCCATAGTATTACCAATAGACGAAAAGTCTTCAGCTTAGGAATCATCCAACTATATGAATAATAGATCCATTTAAGCTTAGAAAATAGTTCAACTTTTATTTCAGAATTAGCTCTGACTGAAACAGAAGTCCTAAAACACAAAAGTTCAGTTTGAGATCACCAATCTACGAGTATTGTTTGTACGTCCATCTGACAACTACTGATTTGCCTACCTCAACTTGAAAATGGACTTATTCCACCTGAACGGTTCGGGAAGTGGGTCAGTTTGAAGCCGGAATCTTATAATGTTCATAGCGCTATATCAAAAGATGTACTAATCCTTAGTGGATTGCAATCAATCCCCGACTACGGTTTAGGGTCGGTAACACCACTCAGCCATTTATCTCGTAGCATTTGCGGTTTCAATCTATCCCTGGAAAGATTCTTCCGACGATGGTCGCTTCAAGATTAGCTTGAACGTTGAAATGTTATAATCTGATTATTAGATTTCAAATTTAAGATCTTAGTTACAAATCTTTTCTTTTCACTTTCTAACATAACATCGTCCGCGCGTCATACAATGGATTCACGTACGAAAATCTCATCCGGTTTTTGTTATCGTGCCGGTGTCTGTCGGACATCTATCTGTCCAGGGAAATGTTGAATTGTCGCGGCCGGCCTCTCCGCGATGTATGTTAAATCATTAAAATAAAAATGTTTATGAACAATTATCGCCAACATGATACCCCTCACAGTTCTTTCATAACAAGGTAGCCCGGGGTTTTTGGCCCGTCCCATATAAAAATATAATGGACAGGCATATAGTCCGATGCATGCTGTACGTTTGTTCGTTTGACCAGGCACTTCCCGTATTCTGACCTTAACCAAATTTGATGAGTAGGTTCCTCGTGCCACCCTGGGTACAAATCAATCTTCACAATCGACACGATAAAGGATAAACGCTAGATAGCTTTTTCGGACTTCCTAGCCTGGACTATAAATACCTCGGTGTTACTCCAGACTAAGGGTTCCCTAACTCTGGGTAATCTGAAAATCTGGGGTCGCGAAAAAAATTCCAAATACCCAAATTAGGAGAAAAATTTATCCATTATTTTGAATTATCGTACATTACATTGTTACAATACAAAATCGTAGTTCAGACCAATTTGAGTTTTAAATTAGTACACTTTACATTGCATATTAGTTTTTCGAATATTATTATATCGAATTTTTACTGTAAAAAGTAAACTTGAATTCAAAAACCATTTTTTATCGATATTGATTAGGTTAATCGCCATATCAAGCCAAATCGAATTTGCTGATCTATCGAGGCTTGTACTTGCACAAAAAGTCGTTAACTGAATTCTGGATCGGGGCTAGAAATTAATTCTGAAATGATAGTAAATGTTCTTTTGCCATCAGTACCACATCCTCATCGTGGCCCAATAGCCCGACGTCGGGCTTTGGCCGCCTGGATCGTTGTTCTCCAATTATCTCGGTCACATGACCGCGTCCTCCAATCTTGGAAGCCCAGTAGTTGTTCGGCGTCAGCATATACTGAGCTCTCGCAACTAGCTCTCGGTCTCCTCGCAGTCTCGCTCCGTTGACTTGTCATCCGTTCAATACTCCCTTTGCTATGCGATCATTGATCGTTGTACTTGCCCTGCCCATTGAAGACGTTTTAGTTTGAGGATTCTCGAAACTTCCAGATCATTGTACAGTTTATACAACTCATAGTGGATGCGCCATCCATCTCGGTCGACAATTCGCCGAAGGACTTTCAGTTCCATGTTTTTGGAGGGTTGGGTTAGGGTGCAGGTTTTGCAGCCATAGCATGATGGTCGTATGATGATTTTGTATACGCTGAGCTTCGTGTTTCTGTGTACATGCTTCGATTTAATTATGGGGAAGACTGAGAAGAAAGTCTTATTTGCTAGCTGTATCTGTCGCTTGATTTCGTCAGTTTCGTTCGCGTCCTTTTATTGGTTGCTATCCAGGTATGTGAAAATTGGTTATAGGTATACCAATTTCTATTTTATACATATCTGAAGTCATAAAAAAATTTCGATGATAAAAAGGGGTCATGGGCATGAAAAAAGTTTAGGAAGCCCTGCTCTAGACAATAAATTAATCTGGTCGGAACACCAATACGATACGAACTGATAAAGCTATCAAAACCCTATGGATTTGCGGACAATATTTGTGTAAGACTTGTGGGACAAGCGCTCGTATAATCCTGTGGATCTATAAGGCGATTGTTAGACATATCATTGAATAAGGAGCTACTGTCTGTTGGGCAAAATCAACCACCAATGATGGCAAATTAAAACTAGGTAAGATTCAGAGACTAATAAACCTCCCGCCGCTCATATTCACCTGAAGGCGGAAGCAAAAGTAGCTGTAACCAGACTGAGACCATGCCAGAATTCCCTCAGACTAAACCCAGAGCAAAGCAACTGAGTATATGAAGACTATGTATCTGGTATGCCATCCGACCACTTAGCTAGGCATCTATGCCTTGAACTTCCATTCTCAACTGTAATTTGGAGTGGAGAGGATTGGAATTCAAAGCTCAACACCAAACATGATTAAGTGGTATACAGATGAATCTAAAACTGAACAGGGTACAGGGCGGGCGTTGCAGGCCCGTCTCACGAAATATGCATTCCTATGGGAAAATATCCTACGGTATTTCAGGCGGAAGTACACGCTATCGAAACCTGCGCGGACATTTGCTTAGCAGCCGGACACCGAGGTAGGAATATCGGTATCTTCACAGCGAGCCAGGCGGCCATCAAAGCATTAGTGGATGTTCACACTGCGTGCGATGCCGAGCCGAGCCGGGTCGAGCGACGCAATGCGATTACAAGCTTTTAAAGCAAGAAAATGGAAAGTCTTCAATTTTAAATGGAATCACGCTTTGAGTGTACACACTGCGCGCGATGCAATGACGAGCCGAGCGATGGCCCGATGTTTTCACAAACTATTTTGCTTTTTCGTGCGAGTACCGGCTGCTGAATTTTTGCGATGGAATTTAATGGGCTTTGCGATGGAGTTTATGGGCTTTGCGATGTGAAGCTCCATGGAGCCAGTATGGTGCGAGTACGAGCTGTAAAGTAATATTTGATGTAAGATCACACTGAAAAAAATGCATGTATGTCTGCTTTTATAAATAAATAAATAACTGGCGCAACAGTTCAATTTGAACCACGGCCTCGAGATGAGTTAGCATCATCTCATTTTCTAGATCGTGACGGTTTTTGTGCAGAGGTATGTGATCAGCAACACGCTCAACCGAGTTATTTACCCCATAATGGGTACTCATTTAACAGCTGAGTGGGCTCATAGTCCGACACGTAAATCTCCGGAATCGAACCGGGGCCCAGTGCGTTGAAGGCGAACGTGCTAACCATTGCGCCATCCGGATGTCTGCTTTTATACCCTAGACTTTTAGGCGCGGCAGTGTGCCAGTGTATACATGGAAATTATGAGGGTCATCTCCTGATTCGATTTAGCCATATCTGTCTGTCTGTCTGTCCGTTTGCACGATAACTTTAGATAGAATGAAGTTAGAAACTTGAAATTTTGGTCAAAAGTTTGTAGCATGATCTAGTTGGTTGGTATTGAAAATGGGTAAGATCCGACCGAAGGAACCCCTACAGATGAAATTTCAAATGAGCGATAACTTTCGATAGAATGAAGCTAGCGAATTGAAATTTGGTTCAAATATTTGGATCTAGATTTCGTTGGTTGGTATTGGAAATGGCCAAGCTCCGTCCCAAGCAACCCCTACGTCCCCTACAAATGAAACTTCAAATGAGCGATAACTTTCTAAACAATGATGCTAGCGACTTGCAAAATGCGACAAATATTTATAGTGTGAATTGAACTATTGAATGAACGGAAACCTTCGCTATAAACGTTAGTTCAAATGTAAATATCCAAAATTCAAATGGATGAACGATGAAACTTTTCATTGGATCCACGCCCACAGCTCAAACTGACCATATGGAAAATTCACTTTTAATGCAATGGCCGTTGCCAGTTGGAAGTTTTGGTATCACAACTAGGTCTGTACAAGTCTAGGGTATATACGCTTTGGACTCCGGTTTTGATTCAGTATGGCTCAAATGAAAGGTTATTACCACCGTAATAAGGTCGCGTTTAGAAGGCGTGGTTTCACAAGCGGTTTGAGCAGCGGATACCACTGCGTATAAAGGCATAGAGCAGAAGCGGCGGTTTACATATTTAGTGCCGGTGCACATGAACGTCCAAATGACGCCTGACGCTGCGTGAATTTCAATCGGTTAGGAAGAAATACATTACGGGCAATGAAGCGATGCACATTTTGCCGCGGCGATAGCTATCTGGGATGACGCTGGTTTCTGCTCCTATCTGCGTCATTTACGCGTCCGCATATCAATTTTTAATAAGCCGGCCCACATACATTCGAACCCGGAACACGGACACGGTCACAATGTCTGATTTGTATGATGTTTCTTAAACCATTTGCTTGAGGATCACTTTTAAGTGCCAATTAATTAATTGTTAATCGTTGATCGTGACTACTACAATTGACAATTAATTTTGGAAAAAAAATGGTGGGGAGGGGGCTCTCAGCTCGGACGGGGGTAAGGGGGGTGAAAATGGTGTTAAAAATGCGATATTCTTTATATTTTAGAAGTTATGGCCAAAAAACAGTTTATTTAAAACTAAAAATAACATAAATTGTAAATTCAGGTTCGCTATTATGTGGCCCGGCTTATATAATACAGAGTGACGCTGTGTCCTATTGCATCATGTGAATTGAAATGCAGATAGGTATCAAAGAGGGAGGAGCTTAAGTGACGAGGCGTCCGGCGTCATTTGGACGTCCATGTGTACCGGCTCTTACACTGAATTCAAATGCAATCTCGCCGCTCCATAAACCGCGGCGGTGGCCGCAACAGCGAGTCGAGCGGTTTATACATTCATCGTAAAGCTGCCGCTGCCGCTTTTTGCGTTTATACACAGCGGTGCGCCGCTGCTCAATCCGCTTGTGAAACCTCTCGTCTGAGGTCGCGGAAGAGATGATCAAATTCACCAACACTGGGCCTTTCTTCATTAATGGGATGCACCCAATGGCGACGCCCTTCCATTTTTAGAGCACTGTTTTGAAACAGAAATAAATTTACTGGGTCAAGCACAAACGACATGATGTCGAACAGATTCTATTCCTTGAACTAAATTGGTCTCTACTCTCCATCATTGCGTGCAGTGAACATTCCGGATCATCTTTGCATCGCAAGCCATCGCTCGGATCATCTTTGCATCGCAAGCCATCGTTCGGCTCGGCATCGCACGGCGTGCAATGTGAACACCCACCTCATCGCATCGCTCGACCCGGCTCGGCTCGGCTCGGCATCGCACGCAGTGTGAACATCCACTTAAGCAATTTCACAATTTCGTCGAAATTAGTGCTTAGTTGACGTGAAGCCCTACAAAGACTAGGCTCTGTAAACAAGGTTATCATCTTTGGGCACGTCGAAACGAGTCAGCCGATGAGTTGGCGAGGAAGGCGTCTGCAGTCCCACTCGCTGACCCTGAGCCGTATTGTGGACTCCCCATTTGTAGTGCAAGACGGCACATTAGGGAATGGAAGCACTTAGTAACAATTGCGCACAGGGACACTACCCCTGGACTCAGACAGGCCAAACTGTTTATAGCTGGTCACTCGCGGAATCATACCATTGAGCTCTTAAGATTAGAAGATTAGAGAACCGGGCGAAAATTATCTGCGTGCTCCTTACGGGTGATTTTATCTCATCTATATAAAATGCGAATCGTCTCTGACTCAAGCTGTCGCTTCTGTGAGGGTGAGGATAAAACATCTCAGCACATTCTTTGTGACTGTGACGTACTTCAGCTCCGTCGCGACGCATTTCCTGAAGCGGAAACTATTGCCTCATTCAAAACTCGATCAAATGAGCTGATTCGTGGCAATTATTGGTCTCAATAATTAATGCCTAATCTGACTAGACACCACCACCATAGCACAATAGACCTTCGGGACGCAGTGCTTGGTGGCCCTTCGAGCCAACCGCCGAACACATAATCTAATCTTATCTTGTATAGAAACAGGCGGCAAGTCTTAATGGAATCATCTCGTCATGCAGATCAACCAAGAATATATACTCCATATGGTCAGAGATTCTTCCTTCTGTGCGTTGCAAATTACGTGACAATGTTAATACACCCGTCCAGTGAAGGGTATAAAAAGATACAACAGACTCGATCTAATCGGTCATGTCAATCAGTGGACTGTGTCACTTTTTTTTCGGTGAAACTCCTATTAACATTATTAAACATTATTCAATTTTTTTGGGTGTCCATTTGATGGCAATAAATCAGAGCTGACGGCGCTAATTATACGCTTAAAGTGTCCTAATGTGTGCACAAAGGCGGTGATTGTCACTTGATTATTATGTACGACTATATGCAATAGGGTATATAAATGCTGTTTCAAAAATCTTGTGACGAATTTAGGTTCGGTATCTAGACATTTTTTGCGTAACTTGATGGTTTTTAATCTAATTTTGAGAATAGCCGTACCATTGCATGGTTTTACGCTTTATTGGGATTATAATCAATTCTGGTGAATGTTAATTGGCCTAGTTACGCTAATAAGGGTTCACTGAATGTGTCATCATATGTAATAAAGGAATGGCAAAATTGCAAAATAACTATTGAAAGCGAATTAAATGAAGTTGTGGTAAGTAGGTCCAGTTATTGGTATTGTACTCTGAAGCCATGAGTCTCTTTAAATTTGGAGAACAGCTAGGATCGACATCTCAAAGCGTGTAATGTAAATGCTACAAATACAATGGACATGCTCATTATTATCGCGGTTAATGTTATCAACCGTTTATTGTTATCAATCAATCATTTCTATTATTTGAAACCAAACCAGTTTTATGACAATGCATACTAAATAATTATTTATTAATTATTTTAATCGATATTCCGGTTAATGTTATCAACTCGCTTCTGCTAAAGCTCAAAAACCTGAATTGAAAAGCAAAACATATTTGGAGCAAATAATTGTGTGTTGTGTTCTTCTTCTTAGATAGTTTGGTACCCATTGCTTTTTCAGTTGCGCATTCAATATATAATGTACATTTAAATAAGAAAGTGGACCACCAAACGAGATTCCTTTTGTAATGTGTAGGGACCTGCTGTTCCACAACAAGGTCGAGCAACGAGAACTGTAAAAGCTGACTGTAAGAAGGCTGCGCTCAGAAGAGGAGCAACGAGCATCCTCCTGGGCTGCCCAGTGGCGGGAAGACCAGGGGCCAGCCAGGCGCCTACAGGACAAACAGCCAAGTAAACGACAGCGAGCACTTCCTAGAAGGCCGGAAAAGAAACAAGTGCAGCCGAAGCAGCAAGACGACGCTTGGTGGTAGCGCTCATTGACTGAAGCGAGCATCTCGGTAAGATGAGCCAAGGAATGTGGTCAGCTGTGGAAATGAAGCTGCTGGATAAACTGGTGCAGCGAATGTCGGACGCAAACCACTCTATGCCACCGTTTGATGAAGCTGGGTGATTCAAAGGCGTCAAAATGATAAGCTAAAAAGACGACGCAACACTGAAGTGGTGCAGAGACACTGTGCCGACACTTGACGGAGGACATGTTTTACCCTTAATTTGGGAAGATAGCGTGGGGATTAGGAAGCGTATTTTTTACATTGTCATAGGCAGCGACGATAATGCACACCATACGATATGGGGAAGACAACAAGAGAGGTGAGTCATTACTATTTTTTACTCAACTATAACTTGAAAATAGCAAATCGTGGAGGGGACCTACTAGCGAGAACGTACCAGATGTAACGCTAGACTCAAGGGATGATAGGTGTAATGCTCAAAACTGGAGGGTCCTGGATAAATCCGGCAACCTTTTAGTTTCCGGGGCCTCGGCTGGGGAAATCACTTTTCGCTCGGATTTTTGTCACTTTTCACTCGTGTCACTGTAAAAGTCAAGAATTTGCAAAAAAAAAAATTTTTTTAAGCTTTTTTTTTTCAATTTTTGCTTTAAGTTTTAATTTTTTTTCATAATTCATACTGAAAGTTTGGTATATTGGAGGCATGGAAAATTGAAATATTCGCAAATTCCTTTGCGTGGGCTCCGCGCTTAAGGGATCGCAACCCTCAGTATCGCACAAACATTAAGGCTCACTTCGCTCGCTCCGCGTGCAACAGGGTTTTAATCAGTTTTAAATACACCAAACATTCAGTATAAATCATTAGAACAAATAAATAAGGAATAAAAATTTAAAAATTAAGATAAATAATAAAAAAAAAAAAATTAAAAAATAAAAGGGAATTTTTTTCTCCAAATTTGAGGGTCTTATGATACGATTACACGATTGACGATTTGCGTCAATATTTACGCTTTTTAGGGTTTTGTAAACAAAACCCTTATGAAATCGGTCAAATTTCTGTCCGTCTGTCCATCTGTCCGTCTGTCCGTTTGTCCATGAATATCTCACGAACGGCTGAAGCTACGTACACGAAATTTTGTGGAAATATGTAGAATTATTATAATTCGCCGGACAAAGCGATTCGTTGTAATAGACTGACTTTAAGAGGAGGTCCCCATAGAGGGGAAATGAAGGTCAACTTTTTTTTTCATCTGGTATAGGCAAGTGGGGTACCATGAGAAAGGTAACACCGAGTACATTCCATTTTTGGTATTTTCATCAAATTTGAAGAAAGGGGAAAAAGGTAGAGCGGAAAATATGTGATCCGAGTTTGTCCCCTCCCCTTGCATTTCGAAACCGTTATACTTAGAAATATGAAAATTTGCAGTGAAGCGGCATTTCACTAGCATAGAAAACCGAAAATCGTAGAATTTTGATATCTCATCAAAAGAGGTTAATAATAGTACATTTCTACAGTCGCAGTTAGCACACCCCTGCACCCCTTAAACATACCCGAGGTCAAAAATATTGATGGCCAATGATAAGCAACATCATTGGCAAAAATATCTGTAAGTTTCATTACAATCACATAATATTTGATAATAAATAAAAATAAATAAATAACTGGCGCAACAGTCCAATTTGAACCACGGCCTCGAGATGAGTTAGCATCATCTCATTTTCTAGATCGTGACGGTTTTTGTGCAGAGGTATGTGATCAGCAACACACTCAACCGAGTTTTTACCCCATAATGGGTACTCATTTAACAGCTGAGTGGGCTCATAGTCCGACACGTAAATCCCCGGAATCGAACCGGGGCCCAGTGCGTTGAAGGCGAACGTGCTAACCGTTGCGCCATCCGGACTACTAAATATTTGATAATAGTACATTCATTTAAAGTTAGGCATTTTGACACTATCCAAACAAAAAATACACCTACCGGCCTCATAGGTGTGAGTACTACTTTCATGTTGTTTTTCGTAGTGCGAATTGGGAGTTATTGAATTAATCATTTTTGAAATGGTAAAGATTGGATGGGGGCGCTGCGTCGTAATTGGCTAACTTTACCGAGTGGAAGGGGGGTGTGGAGGGGTCCACATAGAGGCGAAATGAAGGTGAATTTTTTTACCGCCTGGTATAGGCAAGTGAAGTGTCGTGAGAAAGATAATGTTGAGTACATTCCATTTGTTCGAATTGTCTTCAAATTTGTAGAAAGGGGAAGAGTGGGGGAGGACAAAATATTAGTTTGTAATTTGCCCCCATCCCCTGGCATTTCGAGACTGTTATACATAGAATTATGAAAACTTATAGGACCCGAATAGCAAATAAAATGAAAAATAATGGAATCTGTATATCTTCTCAGAATAGGTCAATAATAGTTTATTTCTATAGTTACAGTTCGCACACCTCTGCATGGTTTAAACACGTTCGAGGCCAAAAGAACTGATGGCCAACGATAACCAACACCTTAGGCAATAATATGTTCTAAAGTTTCGTTACAATCATGTAATATGAATTGGCATGTGAAATGTAAGTGGGTAAGACATTTTAATTATGTTTTTATACCCTTCACGGATGTGATAGGGTATATTAACTTTGTCATGAAGTTTGCAACGCACAGAAGGAAGCATCTCCGACCATATAAACTATATATATTCTTGGTCAGTATGATGAGACGAGTCGATTAAGCTTTGTCCGTCTGTTCGTCTGTTTCTATGCAAACTAGTCTCTCAGTTTTAAAGCTATCAAGCTGAAATTTTGTACAAAGCCTTCTTTTTATTGCACGCAGTATATATGTCGGAACCAACGGAATCGGACCACTAAGTCATATAGCTGCCATAGGAACGACCGGCCCAAAAATTCGTCTTTGTAAGAAAAACTTTTTTATTTCTAAAGATATAGTTTTCAAAATTCACAATAATCAATAATGTTTTTAGTGAAATCATATTTCCGAATTTGGTTAAAATCGGACTACTCTATCATATAGCTGTCATAGGAATGACCGTCCCAAAACTAAGTTTTTGTCAGAAAAACTTTTTTTTATTTCTGAAGTTTACGAAATTGCATATTATTCAATCGTCTTGACTGTAAAGCCACGTTCCTAAATTTGGTTGAAATCGGCCCACTATTTCATATACCTCTTATAGGAACAGTGAAATCGGAACAAGCTTTACTACTAATTTCAGAAATGCAAATGTACCACAAAACATAACGAAGGTATGATACGCTTCGCGTGAAGGGTATCATACCTTCGGCTAGCTTGTTTTTTATCCATTTGAGTGGTATGAAGAAGAGCAAAAAGCCGTTTGCTACAAAACCCTCGGATTGCGGGCGTAGCCCTCTATATTCCGGTTTCATTTCATGTTCAATCGATATCAGTCGTGTAAAGGCATAATTTTTTTTTTGTCAATCTACTCCAATTTGGTTGACCCCTAGATTGTCCCCAATTTCCGTCAACCAAAATTTACGCGTTTGCATGAATCATGTAAACGAGCCTTTTTGAAACACAAGTGTCAATCGACAGATCAATTGCGTCAACCAGTGGTTGACGTCTCGAGCATCAACCACAGACGTCAATATTGGATCAATTTCGCTGGAATTTACAGTTTTTACAGTTTTACTTGTTTCTTCGTTCTAAAATACGCCAATCGAGCGTAAAAATATTGACGCCAGATTTGCGCTTTTCCGTCAATCTTGTAATCGTAGCATAATGCTAGGATTACACGATTGACGATTCGCGTCAATATTTACGCTTTTTTGATGTTCATTCGATATCGTGTAAAGGCACAATTTTTTTACGTCAATCTAAGCCAATTTGATTGACGAGTAGATTGTCCCCAATTTCCGTCAACCAAAATTTACGCGATTACATCAATCATGTAAACGAACCTTTTTGAAACACAAGTGTCAACCAACAGCTCAATTGCGTCAACTAGTGGTTGACGTCTCGAGCGTCAACCACAGACGTCAATGTTGGATCAATTTCTTGGGGAGATTGACAGATTTCGTGTCGGAGACAAATGTCTTGCTGGGTTTGTTTGATTGGGGAGAGTGAATTATGGGGAATTCAATTAGCGCTAATGAATACAAGCGTCAACCAATGATCAATTCGATTGAATTAAAAGAGTCAATCGTGTAAATGGTTCAATTGTACGGTTGGCGGTTTACTCTTTTTTTAAATTGTGTCAATCGACATTTTGGTTGACGCTGTTAAAATTGACGTGTTTAAGTCAATCGTATAACTCGCGGGAACATTCTATTTACGCTTCTGTCTAAAATACGCTAATCGGGTGTAAAACTATTGACGCTAGATTTACGCTTTTCCGTCAATCGTGTAATCCTAGCATTACGCTACGATTACACGATTGACGATATGCGTCAATATTTACGCTTTTTTGATGTTCAATCGATATCAGTCGTGTAAAGGCACAATTTTTTTACGCCAATTTGGTCGACCCCTAGATTGTCCCCAATTTCCGTCAACCAAAATTTACGCGTTTGCATAAATCATGTAAACGAGCCTTTTTGAAACACAAGTGTCAATCGACAGATCAATTGTGTCGTTGACGTCTTGAGCATCAACCACAGACGTCAATATTGGATCAATTTCGCTGGAAAATTTACAGGTTTTACACTTTTACGTGTTTCTTCGTTTCACGTCCGTCGTCGTCGCAATTTTGTCTGATTGGGAAGAGTGAAGAGTGAATATAAGCGTCAACCAATGATCAATTCGATTGACATAAAACGAGTCAATCGTGTAAACGATTCGATTGTACGGTTGGCGGTTTACCCTTTTTTTAAATTGTATCAATCGACATTTTGGTTGACGCTGTTAAAATTGACGTGTTTAAGTCAATCGTATAACTCGCAGGAACATTCTATTTACGCTTCTGTCTAAAATACGCCAATCGAGCGTAAAACTATTGACGCTAGATTTACGGTTTTCCGCCAATCTTGTAATCGTAGCATTAGGGTGACGCAAGCGATTAATGACAAAAAATCCGAGGGAAAAATGATTTTTTCACCCCGGGCCCCGGAAATTAAAAATATCCCCGATGGGATTGTTGGCATTTTTTTACCCGGCATTAACGCGACATTGCAACGATTTTTCTTGGTTCGTCGGTATCATATTCTATTCGAAATCCCAAATTTTATGGTTGGAGAAATGTGAACGATCGCTGTCCGAATCACGCGCTGTATTTCAATTTGTTGGAAGTGGTTGGGTCCAGACAGCCTCAATTTTTGTGCTTTTTTATTGGTTGGGCCTCCAGCCTCAATTTTGGTGCTTTTTTATTGATTGGAAGTGACCGCGAGCCAGTCACTGGAGCGTCGGATCGTCAAACCAACCAGGTAGTCATATTGAGCATTGCGACTCGTTATTCGAGTGTGTGGATATGTGACGCAGCTTTATGAAGCCTTTTAAGCTAGTTTGTGCGTTCCGAGATTCTAAGTCAGACGAGTGCTTATTTGAGATGATATCAAAGTGCAGTTTAGTTTACAGTTCGCAACTTTTGATCTGAATTGTAATTTCGTCTACGACGCCGCTCAATCCTACCAGTAATTACAGAATACCGTTGGGAGGGCATTTTGCAAACTACTACTACTTCCTTGCTATTTACAACATAAAAATTAAGTACACTTGGATACTTGATTCATATTTTCAATTCGACGGTTTATTTATTTCGTGAGTATCTTTTCTATACGGCTCCACTCACAATCCAATGAACGCTGTTCCACCCACAATCTTATGAAAGATCCTTAGCGGATACATCTACCCAAGCTTGGTCATTATATACATGATTCGAATCTCTGCCCAAGCTTGGTACAGCTTGGATTCTAAGCTCGCAATGTTTTACCGAATCCCCGCAAAGCCACGAGCTGCTTCTGGCCAAGTTTGGATTCTAAGCTCGCAATGTTTTTCGCGGATTATACGAGTAACTAAAGTATTTCGCCAATTTTAATAAAATATAAAATTTGCACACCTTCGAAAGAATACCTTTCTAATGGTGTATAAATCATTAAAATCGGTTCAGTAGTTTAGGAGGAGTTCCCGTCACAAAACTCCCATACAAAAATTGTTAGCCTATTAATACTTAGATTATAATTTAATTTTGGATCGTGTTGCCGCCCGCTTTGATTTATTTAGTTTTTTTTTTGTATAATAAAGTATTATCATCAGTATCATTTTTTTGTTATCAGTTTTTCATTATTACTTTTCAATTAATAGTTTTTTTGTTTGTTTTTTTAAAACTCAGTTTTCTAACCGGTGGCTTTCGGTTGTGCGTTAATTAATTTCTTCACAGCAGCTCCAGTTCGCTATGGCCATTTCAAATTCGGAGTAAGTTTTTTTTTGGTTTTTCTATGATTTTTTTTATATGGCACTCCCACTGGCTCACCTATTTGAATCCTAATCCGTTTTGTACTTTTTCTTCATTGCTTTCTACCTTTTTACTGAACTAAAAAAAAAATACTGAAATAAAAATGTATTACTAACTTCTAATTGAAAACTCAACTTTTCCTTTTAGGATACCCTTTGCCCCCTTTCAGGCTAGTGATGGTATGATGCAAATGGATCTGATCGATCCATGTGTATTTCCGTCTGCCTCGGGGTTTGGATCCAGCAATTGAAACATTCATTGATACTACCTTCATGACTAGGTTCTCAGGTAGACGCCTTAGAACATGGCAATACCAATCCATACGACGATCTTCAAACTTTTCAGTAATCGGTTGCTCAATAAACAAGCTGCCTTGGGTGTAGGCACATTTGATGCGGTCGTTTTTGGTAACACCGGCTGACATCCGTAGCATTTTCATCTCGGTCGCAGTCATTTTACATTCGTATGTCTTGTACATAGTCAAGCACATGAGTGCGGGACGTACGACCGTTTTGTACAATTTGCCCTTAAGCTTTCGTGGCATGTTCTTATCGCAGAAAACTCCAGAGTTTTCTCACAACTTCATCCAACCGACACTGATGCGATGTTTGATGTCGTCATCGCAGGCAGCTTCCTTGTTGACCATCGAGCCCAAGTAGTTGAACCTCGTACAAGACTTCAACTGTTTTCCTTTAATGTAGATATCTGGTATCGGTCTCTCTGGATCAGAGAAAGGTCAGCAAAGATACTCAGTCTTTGGTATGCTAATTCTCAGTTCATGATCCTCCAGTATCTTACTCAACTTGGTCAGTGCAGCCTGCAAAGCAACGATGTCTTTCCTACCCAGGACAATGTCATTGGCGAAGAGAAGGGATATTTCCAGGCCTTTAGAGATAAATAGAGCATGATGATCTTAAAGAGCAAGGGATTCAATAGAATGCCTTGGTTAACTCCGACTTTATTCGGAAACTCTTCAGACTCACCCGCTGTGCATCTAGCTTTAGTAGTTGCCTCATCATACCTGTCTTGTATCATCCTAACATATGCCTCGGGGACCTTAAGTGCTCTTAAGGCCACCCATCTCAGATCACGAGGAACTCCGTCGAAGGCATTTTGCATCGATGAACACAAAACGCAAGTCCGTCCGTGCATCACGATATTTTTCCATCGTGACACGCAAGCACTAAATGGCATCGACTGTGGATCGACCGTCCACAAAGCCGCATTGATTGTCATCCAGCCGAAAAATTTCTTTCAATCAATTGCAGACAACTCGCTCATAAGTCTTCAACGTCTAAGATGTTAACTTGATTCCCCTATAGCTGTTAAGTTTGCGTGAGTCACCCTTGTTCTTATAAAACGGGAGAAGGAAACTTTTCCTGAAAGCGTCAGGAATCGGTTGCACTCTTTTAATTTTGTTGAAAAGAACAGTCATCATCAACGTGGCGCGACAGCCCGACGTCGGGCCTTGGCCGCCTGGATCATTGTTCTCCAATTATCTCGGTCACGTGACCGCGTCCTCCAATTTTGAGAGCCCAGCAGCTGCGCGGCGTCCACACCTACTGAGCTCTCCCAACGAGATCTCGGTCGTCCTCGCAGTCTCGCTCCGTCGACTCGTTCTGCATTCATTACTCTCTTAGGCATGCGATCATCGTCCATTCTTTGTACATGCCCTGCCCATTGAAGTCGTTGTAGTTTGACGATTTTCGAGACTTGCAGCTCATCGTACATTTCATACAACTCATGGTTGTACCGGATGCGCCATCCATCTCGATCGCAAACAGCCCCGAAAATTCGCCGTAGAACCTTACGTTCAAAAGTGTCTAGCATGTTTTCGGAGGCTTGAGTTAGGGTCCATGCTTCGCAGCCATAGCATAGCACTGGTCGTATAATGGTTTTGTACACGCGGAGCTTCGTGTTTCTGTGCACATGTTTCGATTTCATTATGGGGAGAACCGAGAAAAAAGTCTTATTAGCTAACTGTATCCGTTGCTTGATTTCGTCAGTTTCGTTAGCGTCCCTTGACAGGTTGCAACCCAGGTAAATGAAGCTGTTCACGAACTCGATGTTGAGGTCCCCCACATTTACGCTCGGTTGTGGAGGTGTCCTTGTCACCGATTGCATCATTATTTTAGTTTTACCCTCGTTAATACGTAATCCAACTTCCTTTGCAGCGGTATCGAGCGTATGCAGCAGTTCTTCTGCGTCAGCCAATCTTCGGGACTTGATGTTGATGTCGTCGGCGTACGCTGCTAATTGTGTCGACTTGATGAATAGCGTCTTGCTGTTGTCCATATTCATGGCCCGAACAACGTATTCCAATGCGTACGGTTTTATTCTATTTTCCAGAATTTTCGTCAATATTTTATAGGACGTACAAACTAGTGAGATGCCCCTGTAATTCTCACACCGCGGTTTATCTCCCTTTTTATAAATTGGACAGATGATGCTTCTGCGCCAATCGTCTGGGATCTCCTCGTTCTCCCATACTCGCAGGAGTAATTGATGTATGGCATCAACTAGACTCGTTCCACTGAATTTTAGCAGTTCAGCTGGAATCTCGTCAGCGCCCGTCGCTTTATTTCGTTTTAGTGACCGCAACGCGAGATCAACTTCCTCTACTGTCGGGGGTTGAATGGGTGGGCCTACATCAACAATATCGTCGAGAGCTTCCTGTGTGGGGATGTTAGATGGTCGGTTAGAAGCTCTTCAAAATAAGAGGCCCATCGTTTGTTAATACCATCGGTGTCGCTGATGATGTTTCCATCCTTGTCCTTACAAAGGCTAGTCCTAGGTTGGTAGCCGTTTTTAATTGTATTTACTAAAATAGTTTGTACGCTTGTCTGGTGTTCCTATTAGCTAAGTTTTCGTTTATGTTCAGCAACTGCTCGTCAAAGTATTTACGTTTCTTACGTCTAATTATTCTATTCCATATTCGCCGTAGCCTGTCATATTTTTCTCTTCTGGCTCTGGTTCCTCGTTGAATCCATTGTCTGTAGGCCTCGTTTTTCGCGTCAAGTGAGTTTTTGCATTCTTCGTCGAACCAGTCATTTCGCGCTCGCCGGGCTTTATATCCCACGACCTTCTTTGCGACATCCTTGATGGTACCCTTGAGTTCTTCCCAGAACCCATGGACGCCTGTGTTGCTGATGTTGTGTAGCATAGGTGATAGTTTTTCCTCAAGGGCGGTAGTATACGCCACTGCTGTAGCATCACTCAAAAGCTTATCAACCACAAAGAACAGTGAGCCATCTAAAAACGACATGATTCATCTTCAACTAAAATTCCAAGGGTATTTTGTCCGGTCCAACTGCTTGCTTGCTTTCATCACCTCTTCCACTGAAAAATCAGCGATATCAGTGGTTTTTGGCTCCACAGCTTGAAAAGCTGCATGGTCGGGCATTTTTCATTTTCTTTTCAGCGGGTGAAGAAAGCCGAGGTCTACCGCCATCTGGACCTCGGAGCATCAAAAGATGACATTCAAGCAGGCTGACCCCACACTTCAATTCCTTTTTCCAAACTTCACCCCCTCGTTTGTGTTGTCTATCTCAGGCCTGTGAATCCTTTATACATAATATGTTTGCACAGGGGCAACGATCTGAGCTGCAGCAAGCAAGCAAGCTCGTTGGGAGCCAACTTTGAGAGCCGCCAATTTTGACAGCCGTTACTTCCAGACCTCAACTGTCAAAAATGGCTCCGTCCCCATTGACACCTTCGGGTGTCTCCATCGTCCATTACAACTTGCTGAAAGGTCTCTCGATACTTGGACCAACTGGCTCAGCTTCTATTCAAAATGACCAGATGGACTGTATGAGCCCAAATACAAGTAACTGGAAAACTACACGAGATGTAAACAATCTGTAAACAGCCAGTTACACGGAAGGCTATCACAATTGCAGTGCTGGCAACCACCCGTGGCTTCGACGATATATCTACTTCTAATTAAAAAAGATCCGTCATTTTTTGAACAGACATCACATAGCAAAACAAGAGATAGTACTGTGAAACAGTACTACTTACTCTAATCAGGCAAGATAAGATAAAATAGTCGAGCTAATGTCCCAGTAGGAAGGCACTCCAACAATAAAAGGTATATTGCTCCGAAGCCCATTAATCCAAAAGACCGTCCACCTTTTTAATAAAAGGCAGTAAGTCTTTAGCAGGAGTCCACCTGAAGTCTGCAGTGCTGTTAGTAGCCTGCCCGAGGAGTGACATCCTAAAACGCGCGATGGCGGGACATTCGCACATGATGTGTTTGGTCGTTTCCACGTCCTCGAGACAGAGCCGGCATTTAGTCTCGCTGGACAGACCCATCTTATTCAGGTGATGGTCAGATAAGTACCCCACTAGGAGTCTTAGGTGGGTTCTACTCATTTGAGTAGTACCCTTGTGAATGAGGGGCAATATAAGCTCATTTGAGTGACGTAGCCTGGAAGGTTATTCCAGTACTGATGACGCAGTAGTGCAAACCAATCTGTGATCCGCAGCTTGGCCGAGGCCAGCGCAAAGCCACAGTAAGGCTCAGGTTCATGAAAATGACTGGATGCTCTTGTCTAGCAATTTCATCCGCAGCCTCGTTCCCCTCAATGCCCTGGTGGCCTGGCACCCAACACAAGAAGACTCGGTTTTTGGCTGCCAACAGTTGAAGGAGTTCGTAAGCCTCCTTCACCAGTTTTGAAGAGACTTTATATGAGGAGAGCGCTTTTATAGCTGCTTGGCTGTCTGAGTAGATAGCAATGTGAGCACCGCGAAGTCCAGTTTCCAAGATTATCCTGGCGCAGACCTCAATGGCGTGGATCTCAGCTTGAAAAACGCTGGGCGAGACTCTCATTGCGATCGAAATCCTGGCGTTGGGTTCAAAGACACCTGCACCAACAACCTGTTCTGTTTTAGACTCATCGGTGAATTAATACATCTAGGTTCTAGACAGGGTGTGCCATTTACGCATTCAGAGCGGTCAGCGATGAGGGCTGAAAATTTTTTGCCGAAGCTGATCATGTAATCTGATCTGAAGCAAATCTGCACGTCAGGAATTTGATTCAGGATGCTCATGTGACCGCTTTCTTCACTACGCACGTCGGAAGTTAAACAAAGTCTAAGAGCATTCAGAGCTACTGATTCTTGAATAAATATATGCAACGGAGTAAGTCCAATAATCGCCTACAGGGCAAGTAGGTAGGACAAGTGCGCATACTCTAATTAACAAAAAAGTCTAATTAAGCTATCCAGCATTATCATTTTGTTCCGATTCCCAGACAATTTGGTTGACTTAGCAGACAATTTCGCAATGCCACCTTTATAAGCGACCGTATCTACAAGCGTTCGAATACCATTCTTCCCGCAGTCGGAATAATCGCCAACACATCTCCTCAAAATAATTGCAAAATATGCTACTTGATACGTAAAGTGTAATGAAATACTAATCTGATATAGACGACATGTCCTTCCATTTAATGCAGAGATAGACCAGACACTTGTGTCCAATGTATTAACTTCATTTAACGTATCGACTATTTGCGAGTATTGTCGGTTGCAAAGTGCCTGATTCACTTATCTCCAGAAATATGTTTCAAGTGTAGCCAGAAGGCAAACTCAACTGTACTCGCCGTATCTGCAATTCGTATCATATCTACATTTGCCGCCGTTTCAGCATACCTGTCCACAACAACTTGCGGACGAATGTGTCACTCACATGTTTTCCAATCCTTAAGATATTTACTTAGTAGTCGAAAAATTGCCAAATGATGTACTCGTCGTCCAAATCATGAAATGAAGCAGTTACTCACTCATGACAGTAAATGATTAAAAATGATAGACCTCCGGTTGCTCAGCTCGAGGTTAAGTTACTGCCGCCGCTAACAGATACTTTGCATCGTACTTCGCAACTGAACGTGTGCCACCGTATTCTCTTGTAATTAAGGATTTCAAAACGATGTATGCCTGAGAAAGGCCTTTCTGCACAGATGAAGAGCATGTTTACTGCTTCCAATTCGATTTCGATCATTTGTTTACTAAGCGGAGCAGAAAAAGCTACAGCTGAAAATGTTTACATGAAATGGGTTAATTTCGTGGTGTTTTAATTGCGAAAACAAAGAAACAAAGCTGCATATGTGAAAACTCTTTTGGAAGTTGCCGATGTTCGATGAGTGTTTTGTAACACAACACAATGGGTCAAAATCTGACTATAACTGAAGATTCGCAAAAACAATTTACAAGTGTATTATCGGCACTAACCATCAATCAATATTTAAGAACCATTCGCGTCACTTTTCCATCAACGGGCTTGAAAAAAAGTACCAACCTTACTTCAAGGTCGAAATTTCTTACTATGAAGAGAATGTCGTTGGATAAGTGTTTGCATCTTTTCGAAATTCAGGACTAATTTCCTACTGCCCGACATCGCTTATTGAACACGAGGTTTCCGAGTCCCACAAAAAACCGAAGAAGTGCTTTCTGGGTTCTTCTTGCGAACCAAGTCCGGGCCAAGAGTTCATATAACTTGGACAGTGCTTTATGTAAGAAGTAAGCCGGGACTTGACCGAATACCAAGTTGAGGTAGTCACCACCGTCGCATTACATGACCAGATGCTTACCAGCGATTAAGCTTGAGAGACGCGGTTGACCTGCAACAGACCACAACGGTGAATTGTCTAACTGAACGAAACCAATCATTACACAACGTTGGATTGAATATTAATGACAGTCACGATTGTTAATTTCGGCAATCGACAAACACTGGACCATTGTTTTTTCACGAACTCATTCCTGACCTGTGCCAACATGGTGGTAGCACTCGCTAATAGTTTGCGACAGCTCAGTACTTTATGCGGCCCAGGCAGAATTGTAGACAGGCGCGGAATTTTGCAGTAAATCACGGAAAATTAGGTTCTATCTTAGGCACGTGAATAATATTGGTATTTTAAGATCGAGCTTAGCGACACGCTTCTATAAATAATTCTTGAGCTTGATTAATTTCCGAGCCAGTATTTGATTCGACTTCATCTGGGCAAGGAGGTCACAAAGAAGGTTATCTGTGATACTTTCACGATTTTGGCAAAGAATGAGGGAATTAAAGTAAGCAGTTTGGAAATTTGAGAGTATGTTGTTGCGAACCACAGCTTTGTCAAGCCGCCATCACTGCAACAAAAATATTGTTTTTACCAGGATGCTTTCGGCTCGGTTGGGCAGGTCCCGGTTAGAGGCACGGAGGTCGTGGGTTTTGAGCCAAAGCACCCTGGTCCTAGATACGCCACCTGGAACATTAAAACACGAGGTGAAGAATGGGAGGAGGGGAGGAAAGTGTCCATCCTTCGGGACACGGATGAACCCAAATAACTGAAAAAAAATTAGTTACACATTATAGCCAATTAGTTGGGACGCTAAGCGACATAAATCGACGCCACCTTGCAAAATATGATAGAGAAATGCCGTTTGGTACGAATGTTGGTGGGGCCCATACTTTCAATTTAAGAGATGGAGCCACCTTGGACCCCGCGGCAGAGCGGCTGTGCGGGCGAAAAACCGCGAAATTTGACCCCTTTTTTTGATATTGTTCTAATAATTTGTAAACGGTGCCTCGGATCAAAAAACTTGATAGGATGTAAATTAAAGAGCGTCAAATTCTACATCCAATGCATTGCTCAAAGTTGAAATTTGGTTTAGTAGTATAATCAAAATCGATAGTCGAAAAACGTAACTTTTTGAGGCTATGAAGAAAAATCACACTATATCGCTTTTCAAGCTCACATATCTCTGTAACGGATACTCCAAATGAAAAACTGTACAAGTAAAAGTTGAAGATATTTTTATTTCGGGTTTAACGTGCCCAATACTTTTCAAATCGGTTTAGTTTTAGTGTAGTTGTGAGTGAAAATGCTGGAATGCTTTCTTAGCGATTCTATTTTAGCTTTAATAGCTCTATTTCGGTAAGTATAGTAGCTGATGTTTTGTTTTAGTCTCAATTTACAGATAATTATATCTTGTTTAAAAAGTCTTTACTTGATAGCTTGGCTTGATAGCTTAGGTCATAGTTACGCCTTTTAGCGTTTTATTGAAAAAACAAAACCCTTATGAAATCAGTCAGATGTCAGCCTGTTCAAAGAATATCTCGAAAACAGCTGAAGCTACAGGTATGGAATTTGGTAAAAAAATTAAGGGTTACTACAATTTGTGTCCGTAAGGCTTTTCATTATTCCAGGATGACGGCATATAATTAGGATAGCAACGTTAAATATCCAGGATGTTGATATCCTTAGGAAAAAGTTTAATTTCGATAATTTGATTTACTACTCTCTGCATATCCCGTAAGTGACCTTAATAGAGAAGTAATAATGCTAATCCGTTAGCAAAGGGTGCAGGTATCTTGTTATACATACAATTTGCATGTACATAGTCATAATTCATCAACTAGTCAAGAATAAAAAACAATAAAAATTATTTTTGTCCACTATTACCACATTGTGCACCGTCGAGTCAGTAAGCGGATAGATTTGAAACTGATTTGTTTTGTGTTTCGTGACAATGGTAATGTGCTACAGTTATCAAAAGTGATAGTGCGTATGATAGATGCTGATTGTTATTTGGTGAGTTTGAGGGACACTTTAAAAGGGCATCCCTTCAAGCCATGAAATTCTGGCACGCTGTGGAAACCCAGCAACATATTCCATCTCCTGGAGATAGGGGGTGGAAACTAGAAGGAGAACGTTGGCTCCCATTATGGATAACAGCGCCGGTAGATGCAAAGGCATGTGCCACTCTTCAGCATTGCAGGTGCAAGACACCCTGCACGAGTAACTGTGGCTGCAGGAAAAAAAGTGTGTCCTGCACAAAGAGGTGCACCTGCAGTTGTGAGTCAGCCACTGTAGGGTAGCATGACATACTTATTGTGTATTTACAACGCTTCATCTTTGATGTTTCCTCAATGAAGTAAATATTTCCTTCATTTAAGTTTAAGTTTAAAAAAAAACGGAAAAAATGCGAATATTATTGTAACTTATGACCGCATGGAATTGCGGTTAGTTTCATTCTACTCAAAATGATCAAATACATTAAGAGCTAAGTTAAAAGTGGCATAAAAGCTTTTTATTTTTAACTTATTTAATACGAAAGCTTATTTAAATAAAAAAAGATATTAGTTTGGTAAGCTGCTTTATTAAATAAGTTAAAAATAAAAAGCTTTTCTGCCCATTTTAGGTTGATTCCTAATGTATTTGGTCGTTTTGAGTCGAATGAAACCAACCGTAATTCCATACGGTCATTAAATCAAAAGATATTTAAATTTTTCCAGATTTTGTGATTAATTAAATGAGAATATCTTTTGAACTAATGATCGTATGGAATAGCGGTTGATTTCATTCGACTGAGAATGACCAAATACATTAGGAATCAACATAAAAGTGGAATAAAAGCCTTTTATTTTCAACTTATTTAATTAAAAAAATATTCAACAACAAAAAAAAAAATCTGGAAAAATGTGAATAACTTTTGAACCAACTGTTGTATGGGATTGCCTTAGTTCCATTCGACTCAAAATGATCAAATACATTCGGAAACAACCTAAAATTGGCATCAAAGCTTTTAATTTTCAACTTATTTAATAAAAAAGCTTCCTTAACTAATCCAAAAATGTGGAAAAATGTGAATATCTTTTGAACTAATGATCTTATGGAACCACGGTTAATTTTATTCTACTCAGAGTGACTAATTACATTAAGAACCAACGTAAAACTGGCATAAACATCTTTTATTTTCAACTTAATATACTTAACGAAAAAGCTCATTTAACTAATAAAACAATCTGGAAAAATGTGAATATCTTTTGAACTAATGGTCGCAAGGAATTGCGGTTGATTTCATTCGACTCAAAATGACCAAATACATTAGGGACTATCCTAAAACTGGCACAAAAGCTTTTTCTTTTCAACATATTTAATAAAAAGACTTATTTAATTAATAACAAAATCAGGAAAAAAGTGAATATCTTTTGAAATAATAGCCGTATGGAACAGCGGTTGATTTCATTTGACTCAGAATGACCAAATACGTCAGGAAAGAACCTAAAGTGTCATATAAGTTGCTTGAACTTTGAAATTATGGAAGAAATTTAATCATTTAACTAATTAATTATTTAATTACTTCAATTAGTCTGACAAAAAACTTAGCAAAACTTTTATAAACAAGGTTAAAGTATCTACGAATTGAGGCTAAACCAAAACTTTTAGCTGTTATATTTATCAAGATTGAGCTATTAAGGTTCAAATCGCAAAAAAACCATTTATGCATTTTCGCTCATAACTACACTAAAACTAAACCGATTTGAAAAGTATTGAGCACGTTAAACCCGAAATCAAAATAGCTTCAACTTTTACTTGTACGGTTTTTCATTTGGAGTATTCGTTACAGAGATATGTGAGCTTGAAAAGCGATATAGTGTGATTTTTCTCCAAAGCCTCAAAAAGTGACTTTTTTCGACTATCGATTTCGATTATACTACTAAACCAAATTTCAACTTTGAGCAATGCATTGGATGTAGAATTTGACGCTCTTTAATTTACATCCTATCAAGTTTTTTGATCCGAGGTACCGTTTACAAATTATTAGGACAATATTAAAAAAGGGCTCAAGTTTAGCGGTTTTTCGCCTGCATAGCCGCTCTGCCTCGGGTCCAAGATGGCTCCATCTCTTAAAATGAATGTATAGGGACCACGAACAATAGTACCAAATGGCATTTCTCTATCATATTTTGCAAGGTGAAATCGCTTAGCGTCCCAACTAATTATACATTCCATAGAAAAATAAAATAAAATACATAATTCAATAATAAAATATTAATAAGAAAAACCGAGTAAAATTAAGGAATTCAGGGCAAATTACTAAAATTAATTCTGAAGAACTAGACAAAAGTGGGGCGACCGGTAGCGCAGTGTGTTGAGGAATCAGTTTCATGTTTAACTACCGGCGTTTCGGGTCGGAATCACGTTCACGACGAGGTTCGTGGCCATGGATGCCCAGGAGGTGCAAGCTGGCAACTTCATTCTCCGAAACCAGTTAATGCCGACGAAACGTCAACTGGGCCACATGGAAAAGTTGACGCGCTATGCCTCACAAGGGGTTAGGGCAATTGAGAGAGAGAGAGACGGATAGTCTCTCTCTCTACTACATGCACTAAACTACATACTATATGAATGGCTGCGTTCCTGCGAGCGGATCAGGGTTTGACATTTCTCAAATTCTCCTCCATTTGCTTTCCCCTCCGGTAAATTTTGTACAGACAACTTTCACTTTTGGATCTGACAATTTCCCCTCTGGATCTGAATATTTTTCCGGTCAATTTCTAAAATCAGCAATTTTGACAGTTCTCAGATGTCACCGGCGCACAGTGCGTTGAAGTGATCAAAAATCAGTATCTTAAGAACTGTGCAACCGATTTTGTTAAAATTTCGCACGAATGGGGAGCTATACATAATCTTTTAACTGCATAAATTTGATTAAGATAGATGGTCGCAGTTCTGATATATTGCGAAAAGTGTGAGTTAAATTTGCTGTAATTAGGAGGCTGGTGGGAAAAAAATCATAACTTGAAAACGAGTCTACCAATTGTAATGAAATTTAACGTCCATTTAATAAAAGCTACAAGCATTAACATTTCCAAATTACAATGTGATCTGATGACGCAGTTTTGAGATATTGATCAGAGAATTTGTTCAATTCTGGCTCTGTTTATAGGTAGTATGCAAAACGTAATATCTTTTAAATGGAAACACAGAATATCTTAAATTTTCAAAGAGATTCTATGCACATATTGCACTTTACTATTTTATATTTTACTTACTTGGAAGGATCAAGGCAATTAACAACCTAACATTTAATTTAGCACAGGTACACAGATGCGGAATTTGAAGTTTATGTATGAACCGTGTCGAATTTTCTAACTAGCTGTGACATTTTACAACATTTATTTTATTACTCCGCTCGAATTTTCATTCGTTACGTTAGCTGATGCTTTTAGCACCTAGAGCGTAAAAATTAAAGTGTATTCTTTCATTATATCCATATTATTCTTTTATTTACTTTTTTTCCGGTCCTGCTAGTCTAACTCTAAGCACAATACTTATTTTACCTATAAAATATAAAATTTTGTCCGTAATTAGAACTTTTTAGTAGTTTTAACATACATATACATATTTACATGTGTTACAAAAGCGTTTTTCACGCATATAAATTAGAATTACGCCCCCAAAATCACTCTAAAGTAGATAAGCGAAATAATATATATATAATAAAAAAAACTTTAACCCAGTTGAACCGATATGCCTTGTGTATTTGTTCCCTTTTATGGGTATTTCTTTCTAGAATAAATAAACTTTTTATAGTTTATTAAATTTTTTTTTTTTATTTATTTATTTATATTTCAGACGGTAAGCACCTAGTCCTTGCAACAAATGTGCAATTTTCTCTGTATTATTAATTTTAAGGAATCTTGAAAAATATTCATTGATTTTTTAAATGTGACTTATCCCACAAAAACGCCAATTACGCTCAAAAAGGCAAAAAAAGGCAAACCAAAACTACTTAGAATGAAAGAATATATATGCATCTGACAGAAACCGTCAACCACCCAAAATGTTTTGTGACGTTTTTTTTTAATCCTTACTCAAAGTTTTATTTTAATTTTAAATAATTGTGCTGTTTTTTTTTTTTAACATTTTTTAATTAAATTTTTTTTTTTGTCTTTGGGTGTAAGCCTGGGGCCTGGTCTATTGGGAAAATATAACTTTAGGTAGCCAGGACTTCACCGAAGCTCAAAACGCAATTTTCACCTCATAGACCCTTTTTTCAATATTTTCAATTTTTCGAATTTAGCACATAATATTACTAAAACAAAGAAAAGCAAAATTTTTCAAACATTATTTTTAGGAGCTCCAACATGTTTTCTTAAAGATAGGTTACTTTCAAAGCCGGACAAAAATAAAAAATTTTCGATTTTTGGCTATGGAACGACGCACTGTGCGGCGCCTCTGTCACCAAAGCAACATAGCCAGTCATCCGTAGCCAGCGTGCAGGACGTGTTGCGAAGTGTTTAGTTGTAGTTTGCTGCGCCTTTAAGGTCGCCACCCATGAACGAGCACAACCACGACCAAACTTCCATCGAACCATCAAATATCATAGAACGTTGGAAATAGGGGGAATTTTTTTTCCACACGTTCTATGATATTTGATGGTTCGATGGAAGTTTGGTCATGGTTGTGCTCGTTCATGGGTGGCCACCTTTAGCCTACAAACCTGCTCCTTGAATTGGAAGTCGTCGTATCGGGGAACTGTTTGTTCAATATAATTTGGATTTCTGGGTCGGTTTTCGCGCTCAATCCCGTCCAACAAACTCCAATCGTTTGTCATGTTGTTATCCATGACAACGCGCACTATATTTAGTATGCTTTGCACACTATTTACAATTTGGATATCACCGAAATCACCCAATAATTCCGCAATAATTAAATTTTCCATTTTGAAATTAAAAACTTGACAGATCTTTTTTGACAAGACGGCCGTTTATGCCGTCTCTAGGAATATTTCTCAGATCCAAAAATTGACAGTTATCTGTACTAAATTTATTGGAGGGGGAAGCACATAGAGGAGAAAACAGAAAAGTCAGATCCATATCAGAAGGTTTCCAGGACCGCGCCCAATGAAATAATGGCTAATTTACTTTGATCGCGTAGTCCTAATCAAACTTATCTTGTTTCTATCCAGGAAAAAGATAATTTTTAGAAAATGTTTTCTCATTTATCTAGCAATTCTATTGCAATGAGAACATCTATTTTAATTCACGGTTTTGTCGAATGAATGCGACCAAGTGTTTCTGAAATGCGACCAAGTGTTTCTGAAGTTAATTTTTGCGCTGAACAAGAATCCGGAGTTCAAAATGTTCCATCACGTCAAGTTTTCGAAAAAAAGGGGTTGAAACCCCCAAAAATAGCGTTTTGGGCAGTTTTTGAAAAATTATTGTGCTAAAATTATATGTGTCAGAAACTTCGTTATTATCAGAAATTAAAGCCTGAAGTATGCCCTTTCAAACGAGCTATAGATGAAATTGATTGCATCAACCCTTTAAGTAGGGAGTGTGTTTTTGTCTAAGAGTGTTTTGAAAATACTAACAAAAACCATTTCCCAAGTGCAATACACCGATTCTTAAAACTTGGTACACTACTAAAATAAAGAAAAATATTTCACACGTCTTTTTTATATAGGCCTGTTTTGAGTTTTAAGGGTAGAAAACATCCTTCGAAGGTTTAAGGGATGAAATCAGTATCTCTGAAAGAATTTGTTAGATGTACACGAAACTTGTTACTCGGAGGTTTTCCGGGTTGCTGATTTCAAATATAATGTCCGATTTTAAAAATTAAAAATGGCGGATGAGCAAGTTAAAAATTAATCGGATTTGCTTGAAACTTATTCCTAAGGGGTTTTCGGTGTAGCTGGTTAACAAATCAGAAATATTTGAACACTAAGGTACAAAATAGTAAAAAACCAGAAAATTTAGCCATAGAATTTCTTTCTATGTTGCCCAGAGTGCAAATTAAAAATGGGATCCTAAGAATTTGTCCGATTGGTCTGAAACTTTTCAAAAATATTTTTTAAACTATTTCACAAATTTTCGAAATTAATTTTGTTTTTTCTTTTTCCTTGCCTCAACACTCCACCCTATTGTTCATTGTTTACTTCTGATTTGCCTTTTTACCAACGACTGTAATATCGAATATATTATTGTAAATCAAACAGTAACAGAAATATTTAATTCTATACTTAAACTTTGTTAACTTTGATCCTCAGCTACGGGACGGACCTATATAACATATCAAAAAATTAGAATTACTGAACCTTCGGCAGGGTAAGGTCACCTTTTCAGACTCTATTCCCCAGAATACTATGATACGATGCGAATCGTGGACACTCAATAAAGCAACCGAATTATAAATGCTTGCCACTGGAGGATCCTTCGTCGCATTTTTGGAGCGCCCGATGGCGAAGGAAATAAACCATGTGTTGTACGAACTATTTGACAAACCAAACGCCTCCTTCTCTGTGAAAATACGAAAGCTGCAATGATCAAGGAACGTTTATCGAATGGACGAATATCGCAATCCAAGAAAGCTATCAAATGGACGGGTGAACGTGTTAAGATACCTGGTAAATCGAATAACGATGTAAAGATTTCGTCCGTGAGAACAGCCGAGTGCTACTGCAGATTCGAAATGAGAAGCAGCAGTGCCAAGACCGAGACAAAGGGAGGTAAAAATTTGCAGAAATCATATTTTACCCGAGAATGGCAATGCCTTTCTGATTTGTGATGCATTTGCTACTTTGAAATCAGTAGTTAAACTTGTTCCGATTTCACTGTTCCTATGAGAGGTATATGAAATAGTGGGCGGATTTAATGAGTGTGGTTTGGCAGTAAATATTATTGAATAATATGAAATTCAGCAAATATATTTTCGGCAATAAAAAAGTTTTTCCAACAAAAACTTGATTTTGGAACGGTCGTTCCTATGGCAGCCATATGAGAGAGTAGTTCAATTTCAATCAAATTCGGCAAGGCAAAGGTTGCTATTGGATAATTTGAGATTTGAGAAAGATTCGTTTAGAAATCAAAAAGCTCTTCTCACAAAGACCAACTTTTGGACCAATCGTGGCGGCTATATGACGAAGTTTTTCGATTCCACAGGTTCCAACATATTTACAGCGTATAATAAAAAGGAGGCTTTGTGCAAAATTTGAGAAAGATATTTTTAGAACTAAAAAATTTTTTTTTTCACAAAAACCATCTTTTGGGCTAGTCGTTCCTATGACAGCTATATGACGTAGTGGTCCGATTCCATTTGTTCCGACACATTTAGAGCGTGCAATAGAAAGAAGGCTTTGCAAGATTTCAGCTCGATAGCTTTAAAACTGAGGGACTAGTTTGCATAGAACCAGACGGACAGACCGACAGACGGACAAAGCTTAATCGACTCGTCTCATCATACTGACCAAGAATATATATAGTTTATATGGTCGGAGATGCTTCCTTCTGTGCGTTGTAAACTTCATGACAAAGTTAATAGAGAGTTTTAGCAAACCGCTTGTCGTTTACGTCTATGAGTGACGGAAAGATATTGCGCGTGCGCACGGAGTCTGTTGTCGTTAAAAAGAAAGAAGAAGATGTCGTAATACGACAAGCTGGCCTGTTTAACGTTGTCGACAAACTTGTTTGACGTTGTCAAAGTTATAGGCACTTTTCCGGCACTCAAAGACGTAAACGACAAGCGTTTGTACGTCTTGCTAAAACTCTCTAATATACCCTATCACATACGTGAAGGCTATAGAAATGCTAAGAGATACGTCCCAGTCGCCTACTAGTAGTGCTTCCTGCGTTGGCAAAAGGAAGCTCTAAATCATCGTTTGTACGAACAAGATAGAACTAGAGAGATAAATTCAAACTATGCCTTCAAGAAGAATAGTTAGTTACTTTCGAATACTCAACAAATGAACACAACAAAGTAACAACTAACAACTCTCCACACAGTGGTGGATCTACAAACCGAGTTCGGAGGGGCCCGACTTTGTTACTTGGAGAGTTAAGGGTATATCTACATTTATCCATCTTTCGGTCCTTAAGAGATATACTCATTTAACCTAACCGCTAGTGGGGTATAGTGCGTCAACTATTCCACGTGGTTTAGCTGACGTTTCGTTGACATAAACCAGTTTCGGACGATGCACATTGCCAGCATGCACCTCCTGCTCCCATTTAGTCGTCTACCTGCAACGAGTCGCGAGATGTTGCGGCTTATTATTACGCCCCGCGTCTCAAGGGAAAGACAACTCAAACATCCATAGCCACGATTGCCGTGGACGGGACTTGAACCCGTAACAGCCGTAGTCAAACATGTGACTGACGCCTCTACGCACTGAGCTACCGGTCGCCCACGCATTTCTTATTGGAGAGAGGCATGTAAAGATGAACATAGAAAACCATTAATCAAGATAAGGTACAAGGGCTGCTGTGCCTACCATAGCACGCATGGGCTGAAAAACTGTTCGTTCAATTTCCAATAGAGACTCATCGCCAATCAATCATCATCATCATCGTGGCGCTATAGCCCAACATCGGGCCTTGGCCGCCTGGATCGTTGTCCTCCAATTATCTCGGTCATGTGACCGCATCCTCCAATTTTGGAAGCCCAGTAGCGGCTAGGCAATCTCGCTCTGTCGACTAGTTCTGCGTTCATTACTCTCTTTCGTATTCGATCATCGTCCATTCGTTGTACATGCCTTGCCCATTGAAGTCGTTGTAGTTTAACGTTTTTTGAAACTTCCAGCTCATCGTACAGTTCATACATGCGCCATCCATCTCGATCGCAAACAACCCCAAAAATTCGTCGCAGAATCTTACGTTCAAATGTATGTCTAAGTGCTTCGATATCATTATGGGGAGAAGAAAAAAGTCTTATTAGCTAGCTCTACGAGTATCTGTCGCTTGATTTCGTCAGTTTCGTTGGCGTCCCTTGACAAGTTGCAACCCAGGCATACGAAGTCGTTCACGAACTTGATGTCGATGTTCCCAGCACTGATGCCCGATTGAGCAAGTGTCCTTGCCGTCGAATGCATCATTATCTTAGTTCTACCCTCGTTGATACGTAGTCCAATTTCTTTTGCAGCGGTATCGAACGTATGCAGAAGTTCTTCTGCGTCGGCCAATCTTCGGGACATGATGTTGATGTGTTAATTGTGTCGACTTGATGAGTAGCGTCCATATTCATAGCCCGAATAGCGTATTTCAGTGCTAGGTTGAAGAGCGTCGGTGCCAGTCCATCGCCCTGTTTCAGACCAGTGCGTGTCCCAAATAGATCAGTAAGTCTATTATGTATCCTGACTTGTGAGACGGAGTTTGTCATCGTCATCTTTGTCAGTCGCACTTATTTGGCCGGTATACCAGATTGCAGCATGATGTTGTACAGTACTCCACGATCGATACTGTCGTATACCTGCTTGAAGTCCACAATGATTTGGTTTACGTTTATGTTGTATTCCCAGCACTTCTAGAGTATCAGTTTGGCCGTAAAGAGCTGATCGGTTGTGGAGCGACCAGGTCTGAGACTGCTTTGATACTCGCCAATGATTCGTTCTGCGTATGATTTTATTCGATTTTCCAGAATTTTCGTCAGAATTTAATATGACGTACAAACTAGTGATATGCCCCTGTAGTTCTCACATCGCAGTTTATCTCCCTTTTTGTGAACTGGACAGATGATGCTTCTGCGCCAATCGTCTGGGATCACCTCGTCCCCCCCATACTCGCAGGAGTAATTGTAATTGTCGTCAGCGCCAGGCGCTTTATTTCGTTTTAGTCACCGCAACCGGAGATCAACTTCCTCTACTGTCGGGAGTTGTATGGGTGGGCCTAGATCAACAATACCGTCGAGAGCTACTTGCGTGGGGATATTAGATGGTAGGTTCGATGGCCCATCGTTTGTTAGTGCCATCGGTGTCGCTGATGATGTTTCCATCCTTGTCCTTGCAAAGGCTAGTCCTGGGTTGGTAGCCGTTCTTAATCGTATTTACTAGTTTGTACGTTTGTCTGGTGTTCCTATTAGCTAAGTTTTCGTTTATATTCAGCAACTGCTCGTCATGGTATTTACGTTTCTTACGTCTAATTATTCTATCCGATATTCGCCGTGGCTCGTCATATTTTTCTATTCTGGCTGTGGTTTCTCGTTAAATCCATTGTCTGTAGGCCTCGCTTTTCGCGTCAAGTGAATTTTTGGATTCTTGGTCGAACCAGTCATTTCGCGCTCGCCGGGCTTTACATATATCCCACGACCTTCACTGCGACATCCCTGATGATACCCTTGAGTTCTTCTCAGAACCCATGGACGCCTGTGTTGCTGATGTTGTGTAGCATAGGCGATAGTCTTTCCTTAAGGGCGGTAATATACGCCACCGCCGTAGCATCGCTCAGAAGCTTATCAACCGCAAAGATTTTGGGAGGGCTGATTCTCGATTGGTGCACCGAGGAAATTCTACATCTGTAGGTCGTCTTCACCAAGTGATGATCCGAGTCGCAGTTTTCTCATCGATAAGAGCGGACATCCATCATACTAAACGCCCATCTCCTGCAAATGAGGACGTGATCAATTTGGTTGACGGTGTGTGCGTCTGGAGATTTTCAGGTCTGCTTGTGAATGCGTCGATGCGGGAAACACATAGAGCTTACGACTAGATTCATGCTGCAGGCGGAATCGATAAGTCGCTGGCCGTTGTCGTTACATTTTTCATGGAGGCTCTGGCCTTCAGTGGTCCCCCGGTGCCAACTTTAATTTCCAACTTTTGCGTTAAAGTCTCCCAGCAGCAATTTGACGTCGTTTGTTGGAAGTGAGTCGAAGAGAGTCTCAAGGCGGGCGTAGAACTCGTCTTTTACTACGTCTTTTTTAACTTCAGTGGGGGCGTGCACATTACATTGATGAGCCAGAGATATAAAAATCGAGTCTTGATGCGAATTGCACACAGCCGTTCATTTATGAGTTTGAAGTCAGTGATGTGGCTTGAGGTAACTGTTCACTAATGCTACTCTCCAAACTCCTTGATGGTTTGCCACTTCTAAAAATTGTGTGCGATTTCTTGTCATTGATTTCGCTGCAAAGCCAATTTGTTTCCTGGACTGCAGTAATGCTCAGTTTGTACTTTTCGACCTGTTGAAGGAGGGCTTTCTCGGCCCCCGGTTTGTTCAGGGAACGTATATTCCAGGATTCGGAAGAGTAATCCTTTAGTCTTTTGCGTGGTCGTCGTTGTTGATCCGTCCAATCCGAGGCCTTGTTCCAGATTGCTTCACGTCGATTGGTTCTTACAAGGACGAGTTGTCAGCATATCGCTTAAGCCCATTCAGGGGATGGCCTCGGAGATAGCTACTTCAGATGGTTTAATAAACGTGCTGGAGTTCACACAACTACGTTGCAGATACAACTAGACAAATCATTCCACCCTATCGCCAATCAATCTTCAATCTAATCATTGACCTAGACAGAACTTCCAATGAAACGATGGATTTTGCCACCATCAAATTTACTTAAGTGATCCAGTACAGGTAGGAAGTTGGATCCAAGAAATGTTTTCCTCCTTTTTGTTCGGTTTCTAGGCAACGCAATGGCTTTGTTGAAAATTATGGTGAAAGTTGTATTAATGTTCCGACGAATTAGTGCTGCCTCGCTTGTTGCAACATGCCTAGCGAGCTTATCTGCTCTACAGTTACCAGCAAAGCCACAGTGACCCAAAGTTCAACATAAAACAAAGTATCTACACTGCATGCAGATACATCGGAACATGGATATGTCTATGACTACCGACTGCATGGAACCTGTTGTGTTGAAGATATCGACGTAAGTTTTGTAAGGATCCCAGTATACCTATAGTTATACTCATTCATTCGAAAAAACACGTCCCACGCTTTCGGTAGGCATAAGACATATACATGTACCCATGTATCTGGTGGCAGTGTAGATACTCGTCATAAATTCTGCTTTGCTTTGTGCTGTCCGCTTGGGCTCCTTTCTCTCGCGGAATCGTTTCGTTTTCGTTTGCATCGCGTGCGTGCAATATTCACCTCCTCTTGTGCACCCTGTTTCATCTACCTGTTCCATCTACCCGTTCGGTACAGTTTGCAGACTGCAGCCTAACGACATTTCTCTGAGTACGTTTCTGCTAATCGCAATCACGCTTCCCACCATCTTTTTCCAATCGGACGTGTATTGTGTTTGTGTATCTATTGCAAAACCGCTCCCACACTATCCGTCTCATCCCGCCCCTTTAATCAACATTCCGGGTCCGGCACACACAATCCGTTTCTCAAGTAACGCGTGCGACTCTATGCGGTTGGGTCCGGCAAACAGAAAGGGAAACTAACAAAAGTAAACAAAACATTCCAACATACGCACAAAGAGAATGCACAAGAAAAATTTTGGAATTTTTGCAGAAGGGGGGGGGGGCATTTGATCTTCTGCAGACCTCTGAATGTACATCAAGTCACGATGAGCTGCCCGGAACTATAACATCCTGCGACGAATATTTCTCTATTTCGGGGCTTGGGAGATTTTAACTCGCGCAGTACGAATCCGCCATTTTGTTTTATGATATGTTTATTGCATGTGTGGTGGGGACCACATTGTGGGCCAGTCAGACCTCAAATCGCCACCATTGCAAATGCACAACCATTTGGATAGAATAAACTTCATCCGCGATGGCTCTCGCTCTCTATCTTCGGGGGGCGGGAACTATGTAATGTGCACACTCTCAAATTGCGTCTGCGCATGTCCAAATGTTAGTCGAACTGACTACTTGCTACCTTTTCAGGGACCCTATTGATTCAGATATGTAGTACAACGCGCGCTATTTTATTTGTTTGGATTCCAGCCATTTTGAACATTTTGGAATTTTTGCGGAAGGGGGGCATTTGATCTTCTGCAGACCTCTGAATGTACAATACATCATGTCACGATGAGCTGCCCGGAACTATAACATCCTGCGACGAATATTTCTTTATTTCGGGACTTGAGAGATTCTAACTCGCCTAGTATAAGTCCGCTATTTTGTTCTATATGCTTATTGCACGTGTGGTGGGGGCCCACATTGTGGACCAGTCAGACCTCAAATCGCCGCCATTGCAAATGCACAAACATAGTCGCTGGATCATCCGATTTGGCTCGAATGAACTTCATCCGCTCTCGCTCATCTTCGGGGGGCGGGAACTATGTACACTCTCTCAAATTGCGTCTGCGCATGTCCAAATATTAGTCGAACTGACTACTTGCTACCTTTTCTGGGACCCTAGTGATTCAGATAGTACAACACGGGCTATTTTATTAAATGATGAATGGGAATTGGCGGAAATTGAAGGTCATTGTAAGTCCGCCCGTTCACCCGTACACTATGTTATTTCTTGCCGTCCACAACGTCAACCTTTATCGCTATCAAATCAACATCCCAACATGTACACACAGGATCCCCGCAAGTGCACCGCCCGCGCGGATCTACAAGCAACAGCCATGCACAATGACCACTTAACTCAAACGACATGCACAACCAGAAAAGAAAAATTTTCATTGGGTTTGTTTCCTCTTCTGACCCCCCAGTAGAAAAACAGACATTTCGTGTGACGGACAGATTTTTAGGATGACCCCCAGCTATAAGACATATCCATGTCAAAAAAAATACTTTGACGAGCAGTTGCTGAACACAAACGAAAACTTAGCTAATAGGAACACCAGACAAGCGTACAAACTAGTAAATACAAATAAGAACGGCTACCAACCCAGGACTAGCCTTTGTAAGGACAAGGATGGAAACATCATCAGCGACACCGATGGTATTAACAAACGATGGGCCTCTTATTTTGAAGAGCTTCTAAACCGACCATCTAACATCCCCACACAGGAAGCTCTCGACGATATTGTTGATCTAGGCCCACCCATTCAACCCCCGACAGTAGAGGAAGTTTATCTCGCCTTGCGGTCACTAAAACGAAATAAAGCGCCGGGCGCTGACGAGATTCCAGCTGAACTGCTAAGATTCGGTGGAACGAGTCTAGTTGATGCCATACATCAATTACTCCTGCGAATATGGGAGAACGAGGAAATCCCAGACGATTGGCGCAGAAGCATCATCTGTCCAATTCATAAAAAGGGAGATAAACTGCGGTGTGAGAATTACAGGGGCATATCACTAGTTTGTACGTCCTATAAAATTTTGACGAAAATTCTGGAAAATAGAATAAAACCGTACGCAGAACGAGTCATTGGCGAATATCAAAGCGGTTTCAGACCTGGTCGCTCCACAACCGATCAGCTCTTCTCAGTCAAACTGATACTCCAGAGGTGCTGGGAATACAACGTAAACGTATACCAAATCTTTGTCGACTTCAAGCAGGCATACGACAGTATCGATCGTGGAGTACTGTACAACATCATGCTGCAATTTGGTATACCAGCAAAATTAGTGCGACTGACAAAGATGACGATGACCAACTCCGTCTCACAAGTCAGGATCCAGAATAGACTTACTGATCTATTTGAAACACGCACTGGTTTGAAACAGGGCGATGGACTGGCACCGACGCTCTTCAACCTAGCACTGGAATACGTTATTCGGGCCATGAATATGGACAACAGCAAGACGCTACTCATCAAGTCGACACAATTAGCAGCGTACGCCGACGACATCAACATCATGTCCCGAAGATTGGCTGACGCAGAAGAACTTCTGCATACGCTCGATACCGCTGCAAAGGAAGTTGGATTACGTATTAACGAGGGTAAAACTAAAATAATGATGCAATCGGTGACAAGGACACCTGCACAACCGAGCATCAACATGGGGGACCTCAACATCGAGTTCGTGAACAACTTCATCTACCTGAGTTGCAACCTGTCAAGGGACGCCAACGAAACTGACGAAATCAAGCGACGGATACAGTTAGCTAATAAGACTTTTTTCTCGGTTCTCCCCATAATGAAATCGAAGCATGTGTACAGAAACACGAAGCTCCGCGTGTACAAAACCATTATACGACCAGTGCTATGCTATGGCTGCGAAGCATGGACCCTAGCTCAAGCCTCCGAAAACATGCTAGACACTTTTGAACGTAAGGTTCTACGGCGAATTTTCGGGGCTGTTTGCGATCGAGATGGATGGCGCATCCGGTACAACCATGAGTTGTATGAAATGTACAATGAGCTGCAAGTCTCGAAAATCGTCAAACTACAACGACTTCAATGGGCAGGGCATGTACAAAGAATGGACGATGATCGCATGCCTAAGAGAGTAATGAATGCAGAACGAGTCGACGGAGCGAGACTGCGAGGACGACCGAGATCTCGTTGGGAGAGTTCAGTAGGTGTGGACGCCGCGCAGCTGCTGGGCTCCCAAAATTGGAGGACGCGGTCACGTGACCGAGATAATTGGAGGACAATGATCCAGGCGGCCAAGGCCCGACGTCGGGCTGTCGCGCCACGATGATGATGATGTCAAAAAAATACTGAAATACTGAAATTTCATCACGACTTTCGACGAAGGCAGACCCGGTTCTACAGATTTAATTATTGCTTCACGGTCGGTGAAAATCACAGGATCTTTAGCTCATATCACGACACACTCCAGCCAGATCTGAGCTTCCACAATCGCCGGAACCTTGCACTAGAAAATATTTCAGCATTCAAGGAGACCGAAATAGATCTTTAGCTTAAGGTCATCAAGGAAAACTCCAACCCCTAATCCTTTATCCGTCTTGGAGTTATCTGCATAGATTCCTATTGAATTAGGCAACAGAATCATCAGGCTGATAAAATGCTTGTAAACCACATATTTCGTTGTGGTGTAGTCAGTCGTTGTCGGAATATTTCGATTTTTCAGAATAGAAGCGTGTCCAGAGCCTGAGGTAAGTCGAATAACCGTAGGCTCATCCCATGTAGCACAGGAGACTCGAGTGGAAGCATCCTACACTTCTAAAGAAAAGAAGCTCTGTTTTGTCAGAATAACTGTTACCCCAAAGTTATTAGCACAAATGGAATGTTGTGAGAGCATCCTACTAGGAACACCCAGAAATTAACCATATGTGGCAATGTCATCCGCATAAGCATATACCATGCAGCCCTACAACTTGCAGGTTTTAAAGCAATCTGTTGAGAACTAAGTTCGACAGAAAGCGGAATTTGTATTGTTTAGTATTTCCCTGAATATTCAAAGACCAAGTTCTATATACCAATCATTTTGGAGGGGACCCAGACTCCCGTGACCCCCCTCTGGATCCGCCACTGTCCCCACATACAGTCACTCCATATATCATACCTATGAAAAATTAACATTGCTATCCATACAACATCCACACGTTAAATTCGTTTCACTTTTCAATGTACTCGCAGGATACTATCTCTTAATAATTGCATGTTTACGGTGCCCTACTGTATCATTCTTAGTGCAACGAATAAATGATTCAACCGTAAAGCAATTTGTCAGTTTCATAAAGCGACTTATATGGTTTTTAGGTACATCCTCAAGGCTATGTCTTACCCGACATGGATATATTTCAAATGGCGTTTAACACGGCGGATTAGTGCTAGTAGTAGAACAAGCCAGTCCGTTGCCTATTGTTCCGTCCGACGACCGTACGTTACTGCCTTTTTGAGGTGCATCCTATTAATTTCATCAGATGCAATTAATTTTGGATTTATGAGATATGGATTGTTGTTTCAAGATATAATTGTGGCGGATGCTTAATTAAGATGAAGTGATTCTGTTGAAGGAACTGAAGAATATTTCAAATTGATGTTTAATGATAAATTGGATGATATAGTATCTGTTTGGGATTCTAGTTTTGTCTAAATTTAGAATCATTTAAGATTGCTTGAATCTTAATAATGTGGGAAGTTTTCGAGAACTGTTCTGACTCAAGAAACTTTAATCTTAAAGGTGGAAACATCTTCAACCGAATACGTTCGGGAACATTTTATCAGGTAAATCTCTGATATAAAAAAAAAGAAAATGTCGAAGAGGTTACACAATATTGAGGCTGGAAATAAAACCTTGATCAGCACTTTCGCTGTAACATACACAAACATTCGCGAAACGTGAATAAATGCTGTAACTGAATTCCGATTGAAAGTGAACACAAATTCGTCAAATACGTCGACTTGATATACGATATCCGTGGTCTTCCTGCCCATGTTAACACACTTAGCCGTTTCTCAGAGCATACCATTTTCCAGAATTTGTGATCTTCATTTTCAATAAACTCCATTTACCTTGCTCTCCTAACAAGCCAACGAATAACAATCCATCAAATCATTCAATTGCAGCTACTCTGCGCGCTGCAATTACTGAACAGGAAATGCATTGCAGCGGCCTCAACGACCGGACAAGAGCACCTTTTGGTGACCGCGGGTGCATGCAGTCATTACGAATAATGGTCGTCGGACAAATTAAAGTGTCCACAGCTGCAGAAGTAAATCCATCGATTTATTTGAACTCTTAGTAAGGGGCCACTATTCAAACCCCGATCAACGTTACGTTTAGCTGGAAAAGACTCGCGGTGTGTGGCTCCAGATGAATCAGGTTCATTGCAGATACACAACATCTTGGGTACGACAAAAAATCAATTAGTGGATGCAAAATGGATTGACCCGGGGAAAGGTCATGTTACTTCGCCATCTTCATCAATATCGTGATGGAAACAATTTAGTTAGTGCAACAATCGATTAAACATCATAAATATCGAGTTAAGCACTGTATTTATGCTACAATTATGATTTGTGCTGAAACTTTCACTGTAAAAGAAAAGTTTGCGAAAGGATTTGCGACAATTTTTTATTGACAACACAGAATGTAAAAGGAAAAAGCTTGCCGAAGGTATGATACCCTTCATGCGAAGCGTTTTGATTTAAGGTGCATTTGCCACTTTTAAATAAGTAGTAAAACTTGCTCCCATTTCACTGTTCCTATCAGAGGTATATGAAATAGTGAGCTGATTTCAATCCCATTTAGTAATGTCGGTTCGCAGTACATACGAGTATGATTGAATAATATGAAATTTGGTAATTATTTCTTCAGAAATAAAAAAGTTTTTCCTACAAAAACTTACAGTTATATGATAGAGTGGTCCAATTTCAATCAAATTCGAGAATGTGATTTAGGTGAGGTTTTAGGTTTGTAAGGACAAGGATGGAAACATCATCAGCGACACCGATGGTATTAACAAGCGATGGGCCTCTTACTTTGAAGAGCTTCTAAACCGACCATCTAACATCCCCACACAGGAAGCTCTCGACGATATTGTTGATCTAGGCCCACCCATTCAACCCCCGACAGTAGAGGAAGTTGATCTCGCCTTGCGGTCACTAAAACGAAACAAAAGCGCCGGGCGCTGACGAGATTCCAGCTGAACTGCTAAAATTCGGTGGAACGAGTCTAGTTGATGCCATACATCAATTACTCCTGCGAGTATGGGAGAGCGAGGAGATTCCAGACGATTGGCGCAGAAGCATCATCTGTCCAATTCATAAAAAGGGAGATAAACTGCGGTGTGGGAACTACAGGGGCATCTCACTAGTTTGTACGTCCTATAAAATTTTGACGAAAATTCTGGAAAATCGAATAAAACTGTACGCAGAACGAATCATTGGCGAATATCAAAGCAGTTTCAGGCCTGGTCGCTCCACAACCGATCAGCTCTTTACGGTCTAACTGATACTCCAGAGGTGCTGGGAATACAACGTAAACGTATACCAAATCTTTGTCGACTTCAAGCAGGCATACGACAGTATCGATCGTGGAGTACTGTACAACATCATGCTGCAATTTGGTATACCGGCAAAATTAGTGAGACTGACAAAGATGACGGTAACCAACTCCGTCTCACAAGTCAGGATCCAGAATAAACTTACTGATCTATTTGAAACAAGCACTGGTTTGAAACAGGGCGATGGACTGGCACCGACGCTCTTCAACCTAGCACTGGAACACGTTATTCAGGCCATGAATATGGACAACAGCAAGACGCTACTCATCAAGTCGACACAATTAGCAGCGTACGCCGACGACATCAACATCATGTCCCGAAGATTGGCTGACGCAGAAGAACTTCTGCATACGCTCGATACCGCTGCAAAGGAAATTGGATTACGTATTAACGAGGGTAAAACTAAAATAATGATGCAATCGGTAACAAGGACACCTGCACAACCAAGCATCAATGTGGGGGACCTCAACATCGAGTTCGTGAATAACTTCATTTACCTGGGTTGCAACTTGTCAAGGGACGCCAACGAAACTGACGAAATCAAGCGACGGATACAGTTAGATAATAAGACTTTTTTCTCGGTTCTCCCCATAATGAAATCGAAGCATGTGCACAGAAACACGAAGCTCCGCGTGTACAAAACCATTATACGACCAGTGCTATGCTATGGCTGCGAAGCATGGACCCTAACTCAAGCCTCCGAAAACATGCTAGACACTTTCGAACGTAAGGTTCTACGGCGAATTTCCGGGGCTGTTTGCGATCGAGATGGATCGCGCATCCGGTACAACCATGAGTTGTATGAAATGTACGATGAGCTGCAAGTCTCGAAAATCGTCAAACTACAACGACTTCAATGGGCAGGGCATGTACAAAGAATGGACGATGATCGCATGCCTAAGAGAGTAATGAATGCAGGACGAGTCGACGGAGCGAGACTGCGAGGACGACCGAGATCTCGTTGGGAGAGCTCAGTAGGTGTGGACGCCGCGCAGCTGCTGGGCTCCCAAAATTGGAGGACGCGGTCACGTGACCGAGATAATTGGAGGACAATGATCCAGGCGGCCAAGGCCCGACGTCGGGCTGTCGCGCCACGATGATGATGATGATTTATGAGATATGATATGAGATATGAGATTTGGGAATCTTTAGAAATATAAATACTTTTCTCACAAACAGTCTTTAGACCGGTTGTTCCTATGGCAGCTATATGACGCAGCGGTCCGATTCCGTTGGTTCAGGCATATATACAGCGCGCAATAGAAAATAGCTTTGTACAAAATTTCAGCTCGATAGCTTTAAAACTGAGAGACTAGTTTGCATAGAAACAGACGGACAGGGCTTAATCGGCTCATCTCGTCATACTGACCAAGAATATATGTGTCCGGGACTACTATAAGGGAGTTAATGTGTCAATATATCGATTTCAACTTTTTGTTTTAGCGATTTCCACGGAAAAACGTATGCTCTTTCCGATGAAGAAAAGCGCAGATTTGTAAATCCGAAAATGACTCCGAAAATTAATTTAGAAAATCTGCAATTTTGGTGATCCGCGAGTTATGCTTTTATTGTTCTTCTACTAAAAAAATAGAAGTTTAAAAACCTCATCCTAGAAGTCTTGAAATAAACACACTGTCTGTTATTATAATATTTATAAGCACTTTGGTTGGTTGGTTTAGGTGGCGGTAGAGCCCCCAAAAAGGGGACTACCCAATTAGCGCTGGTGCGCGCCGTTTTGATGCCACAAACCTCGTAAGAGGAAAACTGATGCTATTAAGTATATCAGAGGGGTCGGGCAGGGTATTTCCTTAAATCCACCCTGTGGAATTTAAGAAATGAAGTATCTTGCCAGTTTCCAAAGAGGAGATCTCGGTTATGCCTGTAAGAAAGGTACTGCCCAAAGAACAGTGCCGCACCCTAGCCAGTGCCGGACATCTACAAAGAAAATGTAAAAGGGTCTCCTTCTCCCCACTGTCCTTGCAACTACGACAGCACTCGTTGTAGGGAATACCAAGTCTGACTGCGTGCTCTCCCACAGGCCAGTGACCCGTTGTAACGGCGACAATCCTGGCCACCTCTGGACGGGTCCTTATTAGAAGGCCATTTGTTCTTTGTGGATTATAGGATGGCCATATTTTCCTCGAGGTGATGCACGTCCTAATGCGCCCCATCTGTTGTTTGCTAAGTTTATGTAGCATTTATGTACTTCCTTCTTAGTGGCGCTAAGTGGCGCACTGACAACCACTGCATATGATCTGTCCAGGGCGGAGCCCAACCGCGCCAGATGATCGGCCTGCTCATTTCCCGCTATACTCCTATGACCCGGAACCCAGAGGAGGGTGACTCTGTTAAGGGTGGCCAGAGAGTTCAGCTCTTGACGTCACTGTTTTACTATTTTAGATGACACTGTCGCTGCCTCGAGGGCCATAATGGCAGCCTGGCTATCCGTGAAAATTGCGATATCCTTTGTGGTAACCATGATGCGCCTCAACACCCGGCAGGCCTCCCTAATTGCTAGCAATTCCGCCTGGAATACACTAGCAAAATCAGGGAGGCAGAACGACTTAGAGACTGCGAGGTCTTCAGCGAAGAACCCTGCACCGACTCCACAAGGCATTTTCGAGCCATCGGTAAAAATTCTCAGGTCATATCCCGACATCACATCTTCGTCACACTATTCCGCTCTAGTTGGATATCTAGTAGCGAAGTGTTTCTCGAAGTCTGTTTCGGGTACGATGTAGTCCGTTGGTAGCATATTATGCACCGCACCCTCCAGGGAGGACAGAATGTTGCTATGCCCATATGGTTTCGCTGTTCAGTACGCAGACTCCTTAAGTCTAACCGCGCTGCACGCGGCGTTGAACCTAATCTGTAGGTCGAGGGGGAGTAAGTGTAAAATAACATTAAGTGCATCACCTGGGCAAGACCTTAGAGCTCCCGTGACTCCGATGGATGCAGTCCTCTGCACCTTGCACAGTAGATCAATATTATATTTCCAACGCACCGCTGGCCACCAGACCAGCGACCCGTATGTGAGTATCGGTCGCACTACCGCTGTGTACAGCCACAAGAACATCTTTGGTTGGAGTCTCCAGTTTTTACCACAGGTTCTCCTGCAACCATAGAGAACTATAGTAGCCTTCTTGATACGATGTTCGACGTTTAATTTCCATGAGCACTTTATTTGCACTGAAGTTATTTACACAATACACTCTTAATACTGTAACAAAGTACCGGATCTGCACTTGGACTAAAATATGAAATCATACTACTAATCCTCGATATAACTCGTATACTGCAGAGCTTTTACTGGAGGGCAAAAGACCTCTTCCATAGTCCTCCCCGTGGGAGCCCTTTGGAACGGCTAACCAAGCCAACCAAGTTTTTCACTGCAAAGCATTTGCTAGAGGCACATAACGATGATCATCCTGAATGTCCAATAACACCAGTCTCAGGAAGTAGGCGAAAGGTGGAGCTGCAACATTGTTGTGAGAACACCAACACGTCACACCCAGCTGAAAGATCATCAAAAGAACGCGCGATCAAAAACACAATTGCAGAGCTACCTCTGCACTATATAAAAATTAGTATCAATATAAAAAGTAGCTCCCAGCCACTCTTAGGACACCTAAAGAAGCAACCCTTTCTCTAAGATTGGGTATGTGGGCTTGTAACCTGCGCACCTGAAATAAATTTACACTTGAGCCTCGGATACCACGGACTGATTCACCGGCAATGACTTTTGGCTAAAAACAACGGACGACGATCGCTTTTTGGAACGTTGGAACGATGTGGGCGCGTGCAGTAGTGCGGGGCACACTGAAGTCGAACGGGAAATGACCGCATACCACGGTCACCGATATACTAGGACTGAGCCAAACGAAATGGCCTGGATCGTGAACGACTTTATCACCAAGCTCCCAAACAGTTCTGCTATACGAAACATCACCTCGAATGGCAGGTGTCGGAGTCCTGTTGACTAGGAAGGCACGCATATCTCCAATTGACTGGAAGCCCATCTCCGATCGTATCATCAGGCAGCCAAGGCCCGACGCCGGGCTGTCGCGCCACGATGATGACGATGATGACCGTATCATCACAGCCAGATTCAAATCCAGGGTAAGAAGCATCAAAATAATTCACTGCTACACCCTGACTGAACCAGCTGATCAATTAGCTAAGGACGCCTTTTATCAACGGCTTGGCGACACCTTTGACAAGGCTCCCAAAGGTGACATAATAATTATCACGGGTGATCTCAACGAAAAAAGTTGGGTCTGACAATGTAGGCTTAGAACACCTAACGGGCAATCATGGACTAGGCAAAAGGAACCAAAATGGCGAAATGTTCGTGAAATTTTCCAACTTTCGGTACCCTGTTCAAGCATAGACGCTGCCACTTAACAACCTGGACCTCTCCAGATGGCAGAACAGAAAACCAGATTGACCTTATAGCCGTTTCCAAGACATGCAGGAATTGTCTTTCGGACGTCAGGTCGAAGCGAGGTGCTGATGCTGGCAGCGACAGCCAACTTGTTCTCGCAAAAATACGCTTACGAACGGCAGCGATCCAGAGCCCTCAAAATGCACGAATCTTGCCACGTTTTAATGTGCAAAAGCTTAAAGATCCATATTCCACTGCCTTGTCGCGCTCGGTAGCCGTGATCGTTCGGTCACCGCTCTACGATACTAATCTAGAGCTCGGAGATCAAATCTCGGCGCGATCAAAAACTGCCTGTGGGTACAAATAGAACTCTCACAGTGCTCCGAGCTTGTCAGTATAAAGATGGCGCGAATAGGAAGTGTATGCTAGCAACTGCACTTCCGAAAAGTAGATATGCTACCGAAACGTCAACAAGGCATAGAAATGCTAGAGATGTTGACGCGCCCATGCCCCTAGAGGAGTCAAGGCAATTAGAGAGATATTCTACCGCCTTGCACGAGAGAGCTATTGCACCACCACCTTGTGAGTATCCTACAATTGATGATAGATGGAACGTCGCTAAGGACTCATATATTTCGTGTGGCGTAACGTTTGTGGGCCGATTAGAGCGCGGTAGGAGACCATTCATTAGCAACTCTACATGGTCTCTAAACTCAGCGCGTAAGAGAGTTGAGGAACAGATTAAAGGTTCAGCCACACAGAACGCGTTATAACGCGACGTTCATGGAACGCCCCTCAACGCGGCGTTCGGCGATATTGGCTACGTCACACACGCAGCGTTATCTGTGCGGGCGATCCAATACTGTGGTTGAGTTTGTACAGCAATCATGAGTAGTTCTGATGAGGAGGAAGCTTTGCTTCTTCTTGCTTTAATTGAGAGTGATAGGAGGAGGCGGTATTGGGTTCACCCAGTAAATCAAAGGAGGAAAGAACTGGGTGAATACCACCGTCTGTGCAGGAAGCTGCGCTCTCATGAAGATCGCTTTTTTGATTACTTCCGATTACTCACTCCAAGCCTCCGCCTTCTTCAATACATTTTTGAACCAATGGTGAAAGGTATCAAATAAATAGTCGTACTTCCTCACTTGTTCGATGAGTTTCTCACTTTCTTGGGGCCGATTAGAGCGCGGTAGGAGACCATTCATTAGCAACTCTACATGGTCTCTAAACTCAGCGCGTAAGAGAGTTGAGGAACAGATTAAAGGTTCAGCCACACAGAACGCGTTATAACGCGACGTTCATGGAACGCCCCTCAACGCGGCGTTCGGCGATATTGGCTACGTCACACACGCAGCGTTATCTGTGCGGGCGATCCAATACTGTGGTTGAGTTTGTACAGCAATCATGAGTAGTTCTGATGAGGAGGAAGCTTTGCTTCTTCTTGCTTTAATTGAGAGTGATAGGAGGAGGCGGTATTGGGTTCACCCAGTAAATCAAAGGAGGAAAGAACTGGGTGAATACCACCGTCTGTGCAGGAAGCTGCGCTCTCATGAAGATCGCTTTTTTGATTACTTCCGATTACTCACTCCAAGCCTCCGCCTTCTTCAATACATTTTTGAACCAATGGTGAAAGGTATCAAATAAATAGTCGTACTTCCTCACTTGTTCGATGAGTTTCTCACTTTCTTCACCCATGGTTTGAAAAAGATTCACCGAAAACGCCGGTAACGCGCGTTACTTTTGCAATTTTGTACAACCCGAAAAGTTAACGTCGCGTTCCGAAAGGTAACGCTGAGTGATAACGCCACGTGTGTGGCAGGGATGATGCAATGCAGTGCAATACAACCGTACCGCCATAACGCGACGGTACAGGAACGCCGAACGTCGCGTTATAACGCGTTCTGTGTGGCTGAACCTTAACTCAGCTGCTGATGGATCAGCCAAAGACCAACTCAGAGCTGAATATCGTTCTCTTCAGAAAGGCGTTCAAAGAAGCGTAAGACGAGAAAAGCGAAATTACATCAACGCATTTGCGGGAAAGGTAGAGGAAGCGGCTTACCGCGGTGACACTGGAACCTTTTTTAAGCTTATTAAGCCATTAGTTGACAGATCTTTTGCAACAGAACATCCTGTGAAAGATTCATCTCCATTAGCAGCAGAAGACATTCCGCAAATAGCCAGAGTTTATACCAGCCCACCATCTAAGCTGGAAGTAACTGCAGCTATTAAATCGATGGATGCGGGTAAAGCCCCGGGTATAAATGGAATCCCGGTAGAACTTTTTAAAGCGGATGCCAATGCTACTGCGGATATTCTTCTCCCCCTTATCCAAGAGTGTTGGGAAACCGAAACTCTCCATAAAGAGTGGAAGAAGGGCGTCATTATTAAGATCCCGAAAAAAGCCGGCCTAAAGGATTGCAATAATTGGCATGGGATCTATCTTCTCCTAGCAGCCTCCAAACAGATGGCAAAAATAATCTTGAACCGGGTCAAACAAACAGACCGCACATTGAACGATGAACAAGCCGGCTTTCGTGAAGGCTTCTCAAGTTACGATCACATCAACACCCTCCGAATTATTATTGAACAATCCGCAAAGTGGAGATCCCCATTACATCTCATGTTCATCGATATCGAGAACGCGTTTGACAGCGTTGACCGGGAATACATCTGGAGGGCTTTACGTAGGAGAGGCATACCAGATAAAATAATTTGCATCATAAAGGAGTCCTACCAGGAAGCCCAATGTCAAGTCTTACACAAGGGACAAGGGTTAGCTATCAGTACCTTTCGAAGTGGATAGCGGAGTGAGACAAGGCTGCATTTTGTCACCTTTACTGTTTTTAATAGCCATTCAAGATGTACTAAACGGCGCGCTTCAAGAACACCAGAACAAAAGTATAAGATGGAAGCTGTTCAAATACTATACTTTCTGCTGACGATATTTGTCTTCTAGCAAATAATTCGGATCAAGTAGCTCAAATATCTGATGCTCTGCATTGCGAAAGTCGTAATGCGGGGATGAAAATCAACGATGCCAAGACTAAATACTTGAGCTTGGATCCAGGAAGGCAAAGCGGAATCTGTTTTTCAGGGCAGGCAGCGGATGCTGATGTACAGTCTCGCATCAACAGCGCTCGAGCAGCTTTTTTCAGTTTGACTCTTTTCTGGCAAAACAACAGCATTTCCAGAGGCACCAAGACTCCGCATCTTCGGAACCACTTAAAATCGGTGCTTCTATATGGCTGTTCAATTTGGAAGGTAACCAATAAGATAACAACTAGATTGCAAACTTTTGTGAACCAGTGTCTACAGTGCATTCTACACATACGGTGGCCGGAGGTCATTTCTAACGACGACCTCCTTGCTATTACTGGGCAGGACAGGATAGACACTTCCATTAAAAGGCGAAATTGGCAATGGGTAAGTCACACTCTCTGACAAGGGCCCTCGACAGGCCCTCGATTGGAACCCGCAGAGAACCAACGCAAGTCACCGTGGTGGACGACCTAGTAACACCTGGAGAAGATCAGTTGAGAGAGAGGGTGCCTTAATTGGCAAGTCGTGGAGTGAGCTGAAAGCGATGGTGATGAACAGGACTAGGTGGAAAGTAGGCGTGGTTAATGCCCTATGCTCCACGAGGGATTAACAAGAACCAGAGAGAGAGAGAGAGAGATATGTGTGGGTGGACGGCACTTAGAGTGCCCATTGCAACTTGTTAAGTAAAGAGCAAAGACTAGCAGCGATTGTCACAACGGGGGCGTTCGTTCTTGCGGCAGACTTGACCGACCAACCTCTGTGCAACATTCTGACCGCAGAACCTTCCTGAACCACAGCAAAGAAGATTGGGCAAGTTTCAGGAATTTCACTAATGCGGCTTTTACTGCACTACCAATACCTTCAGATGTACGCTTGGCTGAGAAGTAATTTAGGAAAGTCATCAGAATAGCTGCAAAAAAATTATTCCGGCTGGACGAATTCTCGAAATACGACATAATTTCACGACTCGAGCTACAAGGCTGGCAGACGAAAGAGACAGAATCCGTAATACTAACGCTGATAACCCTTTGGCGCCCAGCGTGGGGTAAATATGTAACGGACGGGTTGGTGGGCATCCGAAGATGCCCGTGGGGACGGAGCCTAAGGTAGCATAATGACCGTGAAGGTCGGGCCGTGCCATCTAGCGAAGAAAAAGGCCCCTCAACGAGCTAAGCAGCGGCCTATGCTTGCTGTAGCTCAGTTCGGGAGATGTGGGCGGGGTTTTCGCCGCTCGTTGCCCCTGTCCTTTACGTATTAACAAAAATTCATAGGCCTGGGGAAGACAACACAAACAGGGGAGGGGAGGTAAAAATGGGAAATAAGGATGGAATGGTTGACGGACGGATCAGACGCCCACACGGTTGCACCTGGGTCCGGGTGTAATGGGACCCTCGGTCTCTTGTTTCGTACCACCAACAGATCACTACTCATCAGGTGCTGCTTCGATCTGCTGGTGGGAGCAGCACTACCAGACCATAATATGGTTCGTTGCGGGTGGTTCATTGCAGTATATATGATATAATGGAGCTTTCACTTAAATAATTGCAACTTGACATCTGGAGCCAGTAAACTCTGGTCAACTGTTAGAGCCCTCACAAATCCCTCCAAACAACAAGGGAATGTTGTCATTCAGTTTGATAACACCATAATTGGTGGTCCAACACAATTGCGCTAGCCACTTTATCCGACAATTCATTGAACATTCGCCACCTGACAGTTGCAAGCGCAAAATTTACAGGAAAACTCGTAACAGCACTTTTGACCAGAACCTTCAATTCACCCCCGACGAAGTTGCAGCAAGCATCAAAGAAGCCAAAAGCTCCAAAGCTTTAGATCCTGACGAAATATCGATGATAATGCTCAAAAACCTTGATATGCCAGCCCTGAAGTATCTAACGTCCGTACATAACCTATCCATCGCGAAGCTAGTGAAGTGTGGAAAATAGGTAGGATGATTGCCATCCTTAAACCCGGGGAAAAGCTACATCGAGTGAATCCTATCGTCCGATCACCATTTCATCACCTGTTTTCAAGACGCTTGAAGGTACTACTCCTTCCGATGCATCCCACCCACTTCAACTTGGCTAACCATAAACACGGCTTGAGACGAATGCATAGCACAACGGTTTTGGGTGCCATTACTTCCGTAATATGTAGCGGTCTCAACCAATGCCGACCTTGCCAAAGGATGATTCAGGTGGCATTTGACTTATCAAAAGCCTTTGATACAGTCAACCATTCATTACTTTTATCGGACATCAGCTGTACCTCGCTTCCGGTTCAGTTAACCAAGTGGATCGCTAACTACCTCGTTGGCAGATAATAATTCACGGAGTTCAGGGACAAGAAGTTTTAAACAAGGTGTTCCGCAAGGAGGAGTTCTATTAACCAACCTGTTTAATCTCTATCTATCAGGACTCTCAACACCACCTGAAGGACTTCGAATAATAAGCTACGCGGGTCACTGTTCGATTTTAGCAACGGGCAACGACATCGGACAAATGTGTGACCTGATCAACCGATATTCCCCTCCCTTGATACACTGATACGAAAGTTAATCGGCGTTACCTTGATTTATGAAAAATGTTGGTAAGTTGCAGCGTAAAGCCAAAGTCTAGCTACAGTGGAAATCGCTTATAGCGTCCTTGAGGGGACCATCAAAAAATCGCCGTTCTAACCGATAGACGTTATACCCGATATTAACTTGAAACGAAGTGAAACAACTTCATATGTGTATAAAAATATATTAAACAAAAATAACGACAGCTAATCAGCACATAAGTAAAAATATCACAAATTAAAATTAACACATTCGGTACACATGTAATTTAAATATCACAAATTTAATTGAAAGAAAATAACACAAAACTTAAAAAAAAATATACACATAACTCAAATAAATTATATTTATTGGAAATAGTCTTTAATTGATTTTTGAGTTTGGCGTGCATGCTTCATAAGCTGCATTTTTTTTTCCTAATCAAAAATGTAAAAGTTTGTTGTTGAGGAAGGAAAACTAACTTGATTGTTTTTAAAGAAATGTTATCGTGTGCGGTACAACGAACAATAGAATTTTTTTGTTTTTGATTTTTAGTTCTTTGTCCCAGTCCGTTATCCAGGCAGTAAATAATTCTCTCGTCATCCATGAATTTTTATTATTTTTGTAAAGCACGAGTGAGCTACTAACATTCTTAAAACAATGATGTCTTGCATCTTTGCCGATCACCGAAAGTCATCGTTTAACTGTTCCACTCATGTTTGCAGCAACCATAACTGTGATCCTCTCTTTGGATTGGTGCTGCAAGTTTCACCTATAAAATGCATGGTTCGATCAGAAGTTAATTTGTAAAATATACCCGTCTCGTCTGTATTGAAGATTGCGTCGTCTTCATTTCTTTTTATGATTTCGGGAAAAACGGTTTTAAGCTCCGAATCTATCACTTCGTTCGCGCTTTGGGATTCGCCGCAAACTTTCCAAAACACAATGTTGTGACGATTTTTAAAGGGTTGTACCCTACGCTGAATATCACAACATCCTTCCCCATCATCTGAGCAAAGGCATTAGCTTTACTTTGCAACAGCGGCCTGCTTATGGGAGTATTCTCTAAGGTCATTCTCGATACTTGAATGATTGCTGGGTCTAGCCCTTTTTTGACTCGAGCATCCCTCATTGAACAACTTCTAAATTGTCTAACGTTTCTTGTTAATCGAGGTAATTTTGGAGTGACTTACCCCGATTCTATTTCTTGATTTTTTTTTCCCGCTGCTAAGCACTACAATATGTGTGCTTTTTTCTCGATTGATAACTGTCTCCGTGACATTATTATTCAAAAATTCGGCCACACACAACAACAAAAATTGAAGTTGGTTTACCAGCATACAATAGCACAACACAAGTGAAAATTCGCTTTGGAACAGACCAGATTTATTTCAACGTGCGAATGATCTGTAATGAACCATATTCTGGTCTGGAAGTGCTGCTTCAACCGGCAGATCGACTAAATTGCCCTAACCCCATATAGGGTATAGCGCGTCAACTGTTTCATGTGCCCTAGTTAACATTTCATTGGCAAAAACTAGTTTCGGAGAATGCAGTTGCTAGCATGCACCTCCTGCTCCATCATTTAGCCGCCTACCTGCGACAAGTCGAAGGATGTTGTGGACGATATTCGAAACCTGACACGCCGGTAGTCAGACATGAGACTGGTTCCTCAACGCACTGAGCTACCGGTTGCCCCGAAGGCAAGGGCAATTGAGCGTCCGCCAACCATTCCATCCTTACCGCTAAATTTTTTTTATTCCCCAATTTTGCTTTCCATGTTTGTGTTGTCTTCCCCAGGACTACGCATTTTTTATTAATACGTAAAGGATAGGGGTAACGAGCAGCGTAAATCCCACCCACGTCTCTCGAATTGAGCTACAACAAGATTAGGCCGCAGCTTAGCTCGTTGATAGGCCTTTTCTTCGCGAGATGGCACTGCCCGAACTTCACGGTAATTATGGCAGCCCTAGGCTCCGTCCCCACGTCCATTACAGATCTGAAAAGGTCTGGTATTTCCCATGAAAGGAACAATACCGCAAGCAATGGGAATATTTCGACAATCCATAAAAAAAAAATGACAAAAATTAGAAAGGCAGTCGCCTTTGTATCCGATATAATTTGATCCAGGGACTACAATATATGGACGCTATAAGCGATATGTCGTACTAACCGATAACGTTGTAAGCGTTTGATTAGGCGGCGCAAATAACTGCATAAAATCGGACGTAATAACCGATATGACGTTGTATCCGATGCCGCTATAAACGATTTTCACTGTATTAACTATTGGATATCGTTAAATTATTAAATATTCTCTTACCTCAAATTGGCAGTACCACTTAAAGAAATATACCTTCTCTACCACCAAATCTGAAAATATACACTAACCACAAAATACAAAAAAAACAACGCCCTGCATTTCATTTTAAAACATTTTATTTTATCACAAAAATATTTGTCATGAAATGTGCGTTTATGGATGGTAATATTAAAATGTATCACAATCATATTTACAATTTTCTTAAAAAATATAATACTTAAAACTCTGAATGTGTGTGTACAAGTATGAAAAGTATTTATAATTATAACTTATCAATATTATTTTACAAGTATGTAGTTACAAGTAGATATGTATATCAGATGCTTAGTTCCTAAAAGGAAGATACAAATTCTCAAGTTGCATTGGTTCCTGCGCTTACACTCAACAAGTGCTTTCTTTACAGTTTTTGCCTATTTTCTATCGTAACTTTGTATTAATCAGCTGTCTCCTTTGTACGTTTCACGCATGAAGCAAAACTGTGGTAATTAATGGAGGACGAGCAACGTCATATACTGAGCGACGGCCGTTTTTTCCTGTCTTTGCTGTTTTTTCCAAATATATTTCCTAACACCTGTAAAAAATGATATCAAGGAGAAAATATTATTTACCAGCTATAATTGTTGTTTTTTTAGATATTGTATAACCATTTAACGACTTTCCTCTACTTTCTTTATTATAATAAAAAACTGACCGCAACACTTTTCGCGTCTAGAATTTTGCATGTTTTTGTTTTTTAACCTGGAGCCAAATTGTTAAGTTACTCGTAATTTATATCACAGAAAATATTGACATTGCATTGTAGTGATTTATTGCGAGAGTTTAAACATCTGAAAAGAAATTGATTTGTGCGACAAAAAGATACAAAATTATGTACATAGCGGACTATAGGTGATAAATGATTCGAACGCAGATTGCCCTCATCCGCGTGCTTTGATTTCATAGCACAGTTCGTATGTGTTATCAGATCAAACATTTTTGGAGTGTACAAAGAAATGTGGTCAGAGGACGGTGGAAGTTGTTTAAATAGAAAATGTTTCTGGGTGTAAGAAAACGGTCCATAAGATAATTTTGCATTCCTATTTAATGTTTAATTCCCTCCCGGATAAGAATCAACACAACACAATTTCTTTCAATAGTGGTGGGTGAATGGCCATTAAACAAATACCATTTTTAACGCGTGTTGATATAATCATATTGCAAAAGAAATTTTGCAACAAATAGTGATTGTGATTAGAAAGGTTTGACTGTTATGGGTGTGACAAATTAATTTTCTGTTTTTTTTTTAAAGAACCATTACTCACAACTAATCTGGATGATATAACAAACCATATATCATACATACTATCATAAAGTACCGTTCCTAGATAAATGGCGCAACATTGCCACTTGTCAGACACATTTTTATACCCTAGACTTTTAGTATATGGTATATTGTTTTTGTCACGACGAAAATATGTAACACCTTAAAGGAGGCTCCGGAGGTATAGCGATGTATATATATAAATGATCAGGGTCACCTCCTGATTCGATTTAGCCATGTCTGTCTGTCCGTCTGTCTGTCTGTCCGTTCGCACGATAACTTTCGATAGAATGAAGCTAGAGCGTTAAAATTGGTCAAATGTTGGTAGTATGATGTAGTTGGTTGGTATTGAAAATGGGCATGATCAGGCCAAGAGAACGCCAACCTTCCCTACATATGTAAAATACTTAAATGTATCCGTAACTCCCGATTAAATAAACATGAAAAGCTCTAGCTCTGGTAGATTGCTAGTGAGGGTAATCTTATACTCTCCTGGAAAAATAAAATCGATCAGTTGAAACTATTACTATTATATATTCTGGGGGATAGCCGAAGCAGACCACTAACGTTTGGGTCCCTTTTCGCCCCCTCCCGGTCATCAGTGGCTTCCAGATGTCGACTGATAATTGTCGACCTCTTTCTTCATCACTGAGTCCCGTGTTATTGCTAGCATTTGTTTAAAGCTGAGTTCACTCATGACTTCCACACTTATCGTGTGCCTGCCTGTGATCCTCAACCTCGTGCTAGCCAGTGCTGGACATTCGCACACAATGTGTGCTGCCGTCTCGGCCTCCTCCAGGCATAGCCTGCAAACGTCATCTTCCCCGATTTTCATCTTGGCCAGATGAGCCTTAAAATTACCATGCCCTGTGACCAAGGCAGTTATCCAGCTTAGGGTACTCCGTTTACAACTGAGTACCTTTCTCGCTTCCCTGCCTAAAGAGCGGGTCATTGCATTCCGAGCTTGTTTGCAAGTGACTAGCTCCTGCCATCTTTTTTGATGCATGGAGTCCATCCACTTCCCAACCTTCGCTCCAATCATGCCGTTCCCCAGAGCAACTCTGGGTTCTGGGCCAATGAAAGTTCCCGCAGATCCCTGTTTTGCTAGGGCATCTGCCGCTTCATTTCCTGTTGTACCTATGTGTCCTTTTACCCACATCAGCGTAACCTCATTTTCTGAGGCACACGCGTTGAGCTTCCGGACACACTCTAGTACCAGTTTAGAGTTTATGTTCGTCTGCTGCATGCGTCTGATCACCGGTTGGTTGTCCAGTGCAATAAGGATTTTCTTCCCCCGCGCCTGACCTTCAAGCAGGTGGTCCAACGCATGCAACAAGCCAAGCATCTCTGCCTGGTATACGGACACATACTCTCCTAGACTAAGCGCACATGCTAGGTTTAGCTCTTCAGAGTAAACCCCCGCCCCCGCTTTACTGTCCATTAAAGAGCCATCAGTAAAAATGCTGATGTCATTGTACATACACTCATTGTGAATGTTTCCACCTGCAATGTGAGTCTTGCGTAGTCTTTCAACTACCCTACGTCTACTCATGACTTCTACCGGCATTAGAGTCTTCCTGACCTCATCATGAATAATGTCTAGGATGCTCTTATGACCGCTGCTAGTTCCAAAGCGATGCCACATGGCATCCCTTTCCATGCGTATTGCCGAAAGCGCCGCCGTTTTCTTTATAAATAAGTCCAACGGCGGCAGTCCCAGCAATGTCTCCATTGCTCGCGTTGGTGTGGTGCGCATTGCACCACATATGCTTACGCAAGCTATCCTTTGTACCCCATCTAACTTCTGCTTTGTGGTATTCTGCATGGCTTTTGGCCACCATACCACTGATGCGTAGGCTAGAATAGGTCTTACCATCATTGTGTAAATCCAGTGTGTCGCTTTAGGTGAAATTCCCCACCTACGAGCACACACTCTCTTACATTAATGCAAAATCCTTTTCGCTTTTTGGATCTTTTCATCAACGTGAACATTCCAAGTTAGTTTCGCATCTAAGGTAACTCCTAGATGCTTCACTTCCTTGGACACCTTGATTTCCGAACCAAAAAGCCGTAAGGGAGTTATCTCTATGTCTTTCCTCTTACGAGTAAAAATCATAGTGTTTGATTTACTAGCGTTTATGGTTAGCTCTTGCTCATTACACCATTCTTCGGTTACTTTGAGAGCTTGTCCCATGCAACCTAGAATTGTGTCCATGAACTTTCCACTGACCGTGACTGCCAAGTCATCGGCGTATCCTACAGTGTGTACGCCCATCGAGTCCAGCTTCCAGAGAAGACTGTCCACGGTGATGTTCCACAGTAGAGGCGAAAAAACATCTCCTTGTGGGCATCCTCGGACTACCTTACCCCGTATTCTGTCACATCCACTGCTAAGATTTACCGCCCTCTGCTTAAGCATAGAGTCGATCCACTTAATTATAATGTAATCAACCCCTTGCTCAGTCAGGGCGTTCCTTAGTTTGGTAAAGGAGATTTTATCAAAAGCACCCTCTATATCCATAAAAGTACACATAGCGATCCCGCCATTGTTAATCTCTCTCTCTGCAACTCTAATAAGTTCGTGTAGAGCGGTTTCCGTAGATCTGCCTGCTCTATAAGCATGTTGGCACCTACTCAGAGGACTCTACATTAGCGTGATGTTCTCCAGGTAGTCCACCAACACCTTTTCCATTGTTTTCAACAGGAATGATGTAAGGGTAACCGGCCTGAAGGACTTTGCCTCTGTATAGTCTTTCTTTCCCGGTTTAGGCAGGAAGACCACCTTAGCTTCCCTCCATGCCTTCGGGATATAGCCGGCTGAAAGACAGGCGACGAATATATTCCGGATCCTATCTACTAGAGCGCTCATGCCCCACTGTAATAGTGCCGGGAATATTCCGTCCATTCCTGCCGTTTTAAATGGAGCAAAAGAGTTTATAGCACTTTTGACTCCATTTGGAGTTATTATCCTCTCAGCTTCTTGTTGACTTCCCCCACCAGCTCCCATGTTAGTTTGGGCCCATGGTTGGTTTGACTTGAAACTTCCAGGAAAATGTACCTCCATCGGCGCCTGCAACGTTTCTTCCACTGTTTTTGTCATGGAACCATCAACTTTGCGTATCAGCCCCATTTTCGAAGCAGTGTCTTTCGATATCATCTTCTGTAATCTGCATACTTCCGACGTATCCTTCATGCTAGAGCAGAATTCCCTCCACGTTTTTCGTTTCCGAAGAGTGAGAGTCTCTCTCCCGCATGTAACGGTTAAAGGCTTTCCTTGTCTCTTTTTTCATAGACTCCAGTTCCCTACCCCACCATGGTGTTGGGTCCTTTTCGTCCACTACTGTGGAGGGACAAGCGTGTTCGAAGGCGCGATTAATAGCGGAGTTCAGTTGTTCCACTGTTCGCTCTATCTCGACCGTATTCCGAGGTATTCCGTCTTGAATATCCTCGACTTGTTCCAATAAATATGTCTCGTACTTAACACGATCAGTATTTTTTTGGCACTCTTATACGTTTGCGTTCGCTACTCCGTTTTCTGCCATACAGAATTTCAAACTGGATAGCCCTGTGATCAGACATGGTTAGCCTGTCCACCACTCTCCAATTCTGAACTCTGTCAAGCATATTAACCGAGCTTAGGGTAATGTCGATCACCTCAGCCCTTCGTGCATCCACGAAGGTGGGAGCGACCCCCTTGTTTGCTACCAGCAGATTGTACTTTTCCACAAATTCTAGCAGCTGCTGTCCTCTGGGATTGTCATCTGTGCTGCCCCACACAGTGTTGTGCGCATTGGCATCACAGCCTATGATCAGGGCCATATCTCTTTCTTTACAATATCTTACCAGATTTTCTACTTCCTCTGATGGAGGTGGTTCTGGTGCATCATAAGGGAGATATGCTGATGCAATTAGGAATGATCCTGCACCACTGCCGATCATGACTAGATGCATCATTTGTACTGCACGTATTCCATGACGCACCAGGATGCATGTCCTTATTTTACCGTCCACCTGCGCATGGTACAGATTTGCGGTTTGTTGTGACAAACCCCTAATTTTGTTTTGTAAAATCCAGGGTTCCTGTATCAAAGCTATGTCCAGTTTCTCTTCATCAAAGCATCTCGTCATCATCGCTGATGCCGCTTTGCTGTGATGAATATTCACCTGGCACACAGTTAGTGTTTCTTTGTGCGGTCAGTTGAAAACTAACGGTTACTTTTTTACAAAGAGCCCCGTACTACCCTACTTTGCAGATTTTTGGCTATAACTCTTGAACCAATAGACGTAGACACCTGATTTTTGGCATGTAACCCTGAGGTGAAATGCTGCTTGAGTTCTAGTAAGTTGGGCATAATCAGATCAAAGGAACACCTACCTCCCCTACAAATTTCGAAAAATTAAATATTCCTTTAATTACGATAACTTTCGATAGAATGACACTAGCAAGTTGAAAATTTATTAGAATTTTGCTAGTAGGATCTACTTGGCTGGTATTGAAAATGGGTAAGATCCGACACAAGTAACCCCTACCTCCCCTACAAATGAAACTACAAATAAGCGATAACTTTTGATAGAATGAAGCCAGCGCCTTGAAATGGCCAAATGTTTGAAATGAGATTAAGTTAGCTGGTGTTAAAGATGGGTTAGATCTGACCTAAGGAACCCCTACCTCCCCTACAAATGAAACTTCAAATAAGCGATAACTTACTACAAAATAAAACTAACGACTTGAAATTTTGGTCAAATGTTTGTAGTAGGATCCAGTTGGCTGATATTGAAAATACGTAAAATCCGACCAACCAAACCACTACTTCCCCTACAAAGGAAACTTCAAATAAGCGATAACTTTCGATAGAGTGAAGCTAGAGACTTGAAATTTTGTTTATATGTTTGTAGGGTGATCTAATTAGTTGGTGCCAATGATGGGCAAGATCCGACCCAAGGAACCCCTATCTCTCCTACAAGTGAAACTTCAAATAAGCGATAACTTTCGATAAAATGAAGCAAGTGACTTGAAAAATTCGACAAATATTTGTAGAATGGGTTAGTTAATTGATTTTGAGAATGGTCAAGATCCCACTGAATGAGTGCCAACCTCCCCTATGAACTGGCCATATAGGAGACCCACTTTTAATGCATATGGTCGTTGTCAATTGGGACTTTTGGTATCACCACTAGGTCTGTACAAGTCTAGGGTAGATACGCTTCGGCCTGGTTTTTCGATCAGATGCACCGTTTAGAAGTTATAAGGATAATGTTAAAAAAAAAAACGGGGTCAAATTTCTCGGATTTACGCCCACCAAAAGTTAAGCTCACCTTCTGCGACCGTGCAAACTCAGTTTCCATGTGTTCAGTATCTTTAGAGGGGATTCAAATTATTTCCACTTCTTTCCCCAATTTTGATTAAAAACCCCCAAATAGACTTAATTTTACTGGCCTATTATGCAATTTCATTGTTCAATAATTTTCGCGAAACCTGGTCATCCGATACACGACGAAAAGGTTAAGTAACAAATTGTAAATTACATATGTAAATAAAATTTATAATATATCTGGCATCGATATTATCAATAACAAATATTCTGTAAAAAAACCACAAAGTTCTCCGCAATTTCTACGGGTATTCGCATTCACCAAGGAAAGATCGATCTTCGAATAAAGAGCAGATAACATTACATGTTCGTTACGCTAAACTAAACCGAACCGGTTAAAATCACAAAGAACGCGTCTATAGTATGCAATTCAATTCTTATTTTGTTTTCTGTAATAATATTATAGTTAGAAGCTCCGAACAGAATAAAAACTTGTCTCATCTTCTTTGATCGATTCAATTTATAATTAATCAATTCAATTGCGCTTTTTTATAACCGCAGCCGTTGTAAATGATTCAGCAAATTTAGAGACAAAATTTAATGGTTCAATATTTTTTCCGCTCCATCGATCGTTTCAAGTCCGAATTTAATTTATTCTGTATCAAGGTCAAATTATTGAAGAAAGCATTATTTAACTTAAATTACTATTGAGGAAGCAGACAGCAGGCTCTTTACTAAACTTATTAATATAATCAGCTTAAGCCATAGTACTAAGATCGGTTTTTCACACGAAATCCAGTACAAAAACTGTCAAAAGTTTCGTTCGCAAGAACACTTGCTGCGTTTTATTGTACAGTCCAGATATAGTTGGGACGTTAAGCGATTTGACCTTGCAAGATATGATAGAGAAATGCCGTTTGGTATTATTGTTGGCGGTCCCCATTAGTCATGATATGACCTGCTCATCTTGCGGATCAGATCGACCTACTCCGAGTCCGGCAACGGACCTAGGTTCGCAGACCTAGGTCTGCGAACCTCTTGAAGTTAGTTTCTAGTTTCTTTTTAGCGTTCACACTGGTATAGCCCCTTAACTCCCAATCCCATATCCTATCATCTTGTATCATTTGCATCGTAACGCAACGCAACACCTATTTTATGTTAGACAAATAATACATATATGTAAGTAAGTATAAGTACGAATGTGCATGCACCCAATCCAGTACCATGTTCTTATCCACCATACCGATCGGCCACGGTCATTCAACATTCACAACACAACAAAAGACGAAAAGCTTCACTCTACCTAACATAAATAAAATCCAATTGAACATTTATTCCACTCCATTCTACACTACAATATAGCGTAGCAATAGCGACATCAATCGTATATATGTCACACCATCTATTCTTCATCTACTTTTCAATTCCCCATATTTAAACGATCTGATCTGATCATACTCCGATTCCGACAGACGGATCTACAAACCTATTCACTGTTCATTATACCCTAGACTTTTAGTATAGGGTATATTGTTTTTGTCACGACCGAAATATGTAACACCTTAAAGGAGGCTCCGGAGGTATAGCAATGTATATATATAAATGATCAGGGTCACCTCCTGATTCGATTAAGCCATGTCTGTCTGTCTGTCTGTCTGTCCGTTCGCACGATAACTTTCGATAGAATGAAGCTAGAGCCTTGAAATTTTGGTCAAATGTTGGTAGTGTAATCTAGTTGGATGGTATTGAAAATGGGCATGATCAAGCCAAGAGAACGCCTACCTCCCCTACATATGTAAAATACTTAAATGTATCTCTAACTCCCGACTAAATAAATATGAAAAGCTCTAGCTTTGGTAGATTACTCGTGAGGGTAATCTTATAAATTCCTGGGAAAATAAAATCGATCAGTTGAAAACTAACGGTAATTTTCTTACAAAGAGCCCCGTACTACCCTACTTTTCGGGTTTTTTGTCTATAACTCTTGAACCAATTGACGTAGACGCCTGATTTTTAGCATGTAACCCTGGGGTGAGAAGATGCTTGAGTTCTAGTAAGTTGGGCATAATCGGATCAAAGGAACGCCTACCTCCCCTACAAATTTAAAAAAATTCAATATTCCTTTAATTACGATAACTTTCGATAGAATGACACTAGCGAGTTGAAAATTTGACAAAATGTTGTTAGTAGGATCTACTTGGTTGGTATTGAAAATGGGTAAGATCCGACTCAAGCAACCCCTACCTCCCCTACAAATGAAACTTCAAATAAGCGATAACTTTTGATAGAATGATACTTCCGAGTTAAAAATTTGGTGGAATGTTGCTAGTAAGACCTACGTAGTTGGTGTTGAATATGGGCAAGATCCAACCCAAGGAACCCCCACCTCCCCTACATATGAAACTTCAAATAAGCGATAACTTTTGATGGAATGAAGCCAGTGACTTGAAATTTTGGTCAAATGTTCGAAGTGAGATTGAGTTAGTTGGCATTAAAGCTGGGTAACATCCGACCAACGAAACCCCTACTTCCCCTACAAACGAAACTTTAAATAAGCGATAAATTTCGATAGAGTGAAGTTAGAGACTTGAAATTTTGTTTAAATGGTTGTAGGGTGATCTAATTGGTTGGTGGCAATGATGAGCAAGATCCGACCTAAGGAACCCTTACCTCCTCTACAAGTGAAACTTCAAATAAGCAATACCTTCCGATAGAATGAAGCTAGCGACTTGAAAAATTCGACAAATATTGTAGAATGGGTTAGTTAGTTAATTGATTTTGAGAATGTTCTAGATCCTAATGAATGAGTGCCAACCTCTCCTATGAACTGGCCATATAGGAGACCCATTCTTAATGCATATGGTCGTTGCCAATTGGTACAAATACTTTTGGTATCTCCACTAGGTCTGTACAAGTCTAGGGTATATACGCTTCGGACTCGCCTGGTTTTTAACTGCTCCGATTCCGACCTGAACTTAAAAGAATCAAATGATCAAACTGCCCCGATTCCGACCTGAACTTAAAAGAATCAAATGATCTAGGTTCGTTTTCTTGCTCCGAAACTGATTTTTTCGACCTGATCATTTTTCGACCTGATCATTTTTCGATTGCGGACCAAGGTCGACCTAGTTCGGTATACGGAGTAGGTTAAAAAGAGTAGGTTCGCGAATTGGCAACCATGACTAGTCCCCATACATTCATTTGAAGAGATGGAGCCATCTTGGATCCTGGGGCAGAGCGGCTGTGCGGGCGTAAAACCGAAAAATTTTAGCCCTTTTTTATAATATTCTCCTCATAATTTGTAGACGGTGCTTCGGATCGAAAAACTTAATAAGATTTAAATTAAAGGGCGTCAAATACATCCAATGCTTTGCTCAAAGTTGGAATTTGGTGTAGTAGTATTGTCAAAACCGATAGTCGAAAAACGTCACCTTTCGAGGCTTTGGAGAAAAATCACACTATTTCGCTTTTCAAACTTACATATCTCTGAAACTGATGCTACAAATATTTTAGAAAGCTTATTAGACAAAAGTTGAAGATATTTCTTTTTCAAGTTTAACTAGCCCAATACTTTTAAAATTGGCCCGCGTTTAGTGTAGTTGTGAGCGAAAATGCAGAAATGTTTTTTTTTTAGCGATTTGAGCCTTAACAGCTATATTTCGATAAATATAACAGCTAAAAGTTTTGGTTTAGTCTCAATTCATGGATATTTTAACCTTGTTTATAAAAGTTTTGCTAAGTTTTTTGTCAGATTAATCTAATTCATTGAATAATTGGTTAATTAAATGATTAAATTTCTTCCATAATTTCAAAGTTCAAGCAACTTTTATGACAGTTTAGGTTGGTTTCTAACGTATTTTGGTCATATTGAGTCGAATGAAATCAACCGCAATTCCATACGACCACTAGTTCAGAAAATATTCACATTTTTCCAGATTTTGTTATTAATTAAAAAAGACTTGTTTATTAAATAAGTTTAAAATAAAAAGCTTTTTTTTTAGCAAAACCTGTGAATACAAGGCTAAAATATCTACGAATTGAGGCTAAACCCAAACTTTTAGCTGTTATATTTATTGAGATATAGCTATTAAGGCTCACATCGCTAGAAAACCATTTCTGCATTTTCGCTCACAACTACATACACTAAAAGTTAAGTGTCAAGTTTTCCTCCGAATGGCGCAAGACACTCAACACAAAGTTCGAGTTCGTGTTCGACAGTGTGTGGCCGAGCTTATATAGTACAGATTAACTTACAGTGTGCAAAGCTGGTACATATTCCACTCGCATGGTCCGAGGTGAAGGTGGTTTTTATCCCGAAAGCGGGCAGATGCTCGCACTCACGTCCAAAAAAACTTCGTCCTAGAAGCTTAACATCGACTTTGCTGAAGATGCTGGAGCGTCTCATCGATATACATGTACATGCCACCATTCCGTCTCGCCTTCTCTCCTACTCTCAGCATGCTTACTGAAAGTGCAGATCGGTGGATACCGCTCTGCACTCGTTGCTACCATATACTGAAAAATCTCTGAGTTGCAAGGAGTATACCTTGGTGGCCTTCTTGGATAGCGAAGTCGCTTTCAATAACGTCAAGCCGACTGCTATTTTGAATGCTCCCTCGAGTCTGCCTGTTGACGGTCTACTCTGCGAATTTGTTGGTGATGGTGATGCTTAGATCTAGGGTTATTCGTACCCGTCTGAAATCATCGATAGTAAGCAGACAGGTATATAGGGGCACCGCCCAAAGAGGTGCCCACGCCCAGTCCCCTCTTCTTTGGAACTTGGTGGTTAATAGATTAATCTTGGACTTAGAGTGTGTGGGCTGCAAGGTCATTGCTTATACTGACGACATTCCCATTGCTATCTCTCGTAAGTTTCCCGGGGTCCGGTGTGAAATCATACAAAATGCAATCTCACTGGGCTAGGTAAGTTGATATTGGGGTCAATCCGACCAAAACAGAACTTGTGCTCTTCGCCAGAAGGGTACCAACACCATTGCTGGAAGGGCCGAGACTTACTCTTAGTGAGAAAGCCAAATTCCTGGGACTTATATTCGATAGGAAGCTTTCGTGGAAAGCAAATATTCAGCAGCGCGTTACTAAGGCAACTGTTGCTCTGCACACATGCAGGAGGGCTATTGGCCTGAAATGCGACCTGTGACCGAATGTGGTCTTCTGGCTCTACGTATCGTATCGTAACGCCCCATATTAATGTATGCGATAATAGTTTGGTGGACGTCGCTTCACAAAGCGTCCTACAGGAATCTATTGGATAAAGTTTGAAGACTATCTTGAATAACAATCACTGGTTCTCTCAAGACTACACCAAGTGCAGCGCTTTGTGTGTTGCTTAATTTGTTTCCCTTGGAGACCCTAGCTGAGCAGATGGCCGCGATAACGGCCATCCGACTTCGGCAAACAGGACAGTGGACAGAAGAGGTGGAAGTCGTCAACTTCTTCACTGATGGCTCAAAAACGGAAGAAGGGGTAGGCGCTGGTGTATACTCGGAGAAATTGGATATTTACTTGTCACTCCGCCATCCAACTTTCAGTAGCGTCTTTCAGGCGGAGATCACGGCGATTGTCAAAATATTAGAATAGCTGGATCGTAAAGTCGTATCCGCAAAGGATATTACGATCTACACCGACAGTCAGGCGGCGATTAAAGTCTTGGACGCTGCTTTCTCCAACTCGAAAATCAAAGTGAACTGTCGCTCTGCTCTGGAGGAGCTCAGTAACATTTTCAATATCACTCTGTGCTGGATTCTGATGTATAGTGGGTTCAGCGGTAACTGTAAGGCGGACGAGCTGGTACGACCTGTGTGGACATGGAGTGTCTTCGTATTCGGTCGTTTTGGCCAGATTTGGCCGACCTTCAATCCCCATCGTTCCTCGGGGCTGCTGATGCTGGAGAGAAAGCATCATAGAAAGGTCGTGGGGATCATCACGGGGCATTGCATGATGGGTGAGCATGCTAGACGTCTGCGGCTTCAATTCAATGCCTACTACAGAAGCTGTGAAGTTGAGGATAAAGAAGAAACAATACTTCACTTCCTCTGCACCAGCACTGCTTTTGCTAGTAAAAGAAAGGAAACACTAGGTTCTTTCTACCTTTTTGACTTAGATAACATGAAAGGTGCAAATGCTGGACACCTACTTCGCTTTATTGACAGCTCCGGATGATTTGACGGCTAGACTCTCGCGATTTATTTTAGCTTATAAGGTATAACAACGTACCCAGGGTGGTCTACGTGTGCTGTGTTCTGCACGGCAGCCCCTCTAATCTAATCTACACTGTTAAATCTACCAGAAGCATATCATTTTTGGCAATTGCTTAGTTTTAATGTATTACTCGTATACTCGTATTATGATAGTATGCAAACAGGACCGATGTGGATTTATACGAAATTTTTATGGTTGTCAAAATACGGGAGTCCCCGGCGGATACATAAAATAATGGAATTTGAATTTCATGCTGTAGGTAAAATAAGTATTCCGGATGGCGCAACGGTTAGCATGTTCGCCTTGCCTTCTACGCACTGGGCCCCGGTTCGATTCCTACTGAATGCGGCAGTTTTCGATAAAAAAGGGGATTTTCGTGTCGGACTATGAGCTCACTGAGCTGTTAAATGAGTGCCCATTTATGGGGTAAATAACTCGGTTGAGTGTCTTCCTGATCACACATCTCAAGACCGTCACGATCGAGACAGTAGTAAATAAATAACTGGCACAACAGTCCAATCGTTCAAATTGGACTGTTGCGCCAGTTATTTACTTTGGTCAAGGCTCGACGTCAGGTTGTCGCGCCACGATGATGATGAGGTGAAATAATGGAATTGCTAATCGTCGTCAAACATGATCCCGTCAGCGGTTGTTGGAATTTATACAATCTTAATATAATAAAATAATTGTAACGAACCACTTGTAACGAACCATATTATGGTCTGGTAGTGCTGCTCCCACCGGCAGATCGAAGCAGCACCTGATGAGTAGTGATCTGCTGGTGGTACGAAACCAGAGGCCGAGGGTCCCATTACACCCGGACCCAGGTGCGACCACGTGGGCGTCTAATCCGTCCGCCAACCATTCCATCCTTATCGACTATTTTCTTTATTCCCCATTTTTACCTCCCTTGTTTGTGTTGTCTTCCCCAGGCCTATGAATTTTTGTAAAGGACAGGGGCAACGAGCGGCGAAAACCCCGCCCACATCTCCCGAACTGAGCTATAGCAAGCATAGGCCGCTGCTTAGCTCGTTGAGGGGCCTTTTTCTTCGCCAGATGGCACGGCCCGACCTTCACGGTCATTATTCTACCTAGGGCTCTATCCCCACGGGCATCTTCGAATGCCCACCAAACCGTCCGCTACATAATTTTATCCATTTCGGGGGCCAAATTCACCAACCGGGCCACCCTGACCACGGAACTAACTATTTTGCATGAAGCCGCTCACACAGGCAAAAGTCTTCACACCATTCATTGTGGACAATTTGGCTGCGAAAACAATTATTTTGGATTTAATTTCGCGTAAGATATTATCGCGGATATCAGCTGTGTGAAAGCTTCCATTATTTTTTTTCCTTTTTGTGGGATAGGTAAGTCCGACATTTTCGCAGAAAAACTTTAGTATTAGCCTTAATCAGGAGCGCAAAATTTATTTTATTTGCTAATACATACATATTTACATTTTAAAATTTTCATTTAGCATACCAAATGAAATCGAAATCAGTAGAAAGCTCAAAATTGTTTTATTACTCTTCTGAATGTCAAAACAACTACTTACCCACTTACCTTAGAAACAAAGCTGCTAAGATCCCATGTGATCTTTTTTGAAACATTTAACTTTTTGGTAAAACTTTAGTTTAGCGGTTTTTGCGAAAATTGTCAAAAATGTTGTTTTCTTCTTTAAAGTTTTTGCAGGGTCTTGAAACTCACAAATAAGTCGAGGGAGCCTCGACTTTATAACAAGGGCATTTTTGAACAAACATCACGAACTAATATTCTTTAAAAATTATAGTGTTTCGCACTTATTTATTGAAAATAGGTTTGTTGGAGCTTGAAATTGACAATAATAAATCGGGGGAACCTTGACTTTATAACAGGATCGCTGAAGAAAACGGTAAAGGCAGTAAGGGAATATCGTGAATTGTTGCACTTTTTTTCTTTCTTAAAATTAGCTTTATTGGGGCCTGAAACTTACAAACATTGAGCGAGCCTTGGGGTTACATCAGGATCATGAAAAAAAACGATAAAAACCGTTATTCTTCAAATATTACGGTTTTTTGTACTTTTTTTTCAAAGTAATATCAGGAAAAACGTGAGTTAATTTCCGCTTTAGATGGTAAGAACATATAAGCTTTATACGGAGGATTTGTAATTCTTAAAGCGGAAATTCCTTGAGTGCAATTTCACTGGGCATTTGCGCTTCAGGTGGAAGGAATCTAGAAGTCACACACGGGTGATTTTTAGTGGAAATTCCACATTCAAGGAATTTCCACTAAAAATCTTAAACTAAACTCAATCTGCATTTCCGATTTAGGTGGTAAAAACCCGGAAGCCACACACGGAGGTTTTGAAGTTCCTCAAGCGGAAATTCCTTGAGTGCTTCAGACGACATTTCTGCTTTGGGTTTAGATATCATATATAAACTCTTGGCTGCCAATAAACCAGATCTCAAGGAAAAAGTACAAAAAGCATGATATTTAAAGAATACCGGTTTTTACCGTTTTTAATGATCTGATGTAAAGTCCAGGCTGCTTCAAATTGTTTGTAAGTTTGAAGCCCCAATAAATCTGCTTTTAAGAAAACAATGTAACAATCCACGATTTTCACAAAATAATTGAATCAAGAATTTCGAAAAGGGATCATCTGCTATAAGAATGAATGGAAATGAGCCCTTTTAGAAACTCATGATTCCTGTTTTTACCGTTTTTTTCAAAGATTCCGTTATAGAGTCAAGGCTCCCCCGATTTATTTGTTAGTTTCAAGCCCCAATAAACCAACTTTCAAGGAAAAAGTGTAAAAAGTACGATTTTAAGAATAACAAGCTTTTGGCTTTTTTCAAGGATCCTGTTATAAAGTGAAGGCTCCCCCGAATTATTTGTGTGTGAGTTTTATAACCCGATAAACCTATTTTCAAAAATATTTTTTTTTTGCCACTTATCTCAAAAGCCGCTAAAACTAAAGTTTTACCAACTTTTTTTTCTATTCGTTTTATCACATGTTTTATTTAAATAATAATTTACCTTGGATACGCTATTTACCCCAAGTTTTCGCCGTATTGGCAATGCTTTAAGCAACTGTATTGATTTGGCTTCCCTTAGTAGTGATTGGAATGCTAAAGATACGCCTGCAAAACTTTCGGCTGCCGACACTTCGTAAAATTGGCAAGAATACTTCAATGATAATTCGTGTCCTTCATTAACCGATACTTTTCTGAAATTATTAAATTCATTGTGAAAAAGGCTAAGATATTGGCATACCTCTACGATATGCATTAGAAGTCGTATACTCGTACCTCACGTGATCCAAATCGCGTTTATTCCCTAATAATAGTGTTGTATAGTATGATGGCAACTTGAGCTTAGTCAATTGTTCCAAATAGTCTTCGGCTGCCAAAAAGCTGGGCTTATCACAAATCGAGTAGACAACAACAAATGCATCGCCCCATCTGATATGTTCATAAAGACAACCAGTTTTCTGTAAAATGAAAGAAAAATGCATATTAAATATAAGAATATATCACCATATTAAATCTTATGTTTTAACCCTAGTTAACCATGTGGGGTGCTATTACAATCCAGAGCTACTTGAAAAAACCTAACTTTTACATTTTTTAATTTGGGTTATTCAGAAGCTTAATAATTTTATTTCAGTCGACTTGGATGCTAGAACAGCCACACGATTTTTTTTTTCTTACTAGCTGGATTCTGGGTTACTAGGGTTCTTCGCTACGCTCACAACATTCACATAAATTTTGGCCGTTTTAGCCATTTGTTCACGGTGATTCACTCCGGGGGAGGGGGCTTTGGTAGCGCCACCATTCGACCCAGCCACCCCAGAAACCATTTATTTGACAATAATCTCCGTAACTTTTTTTTGCACTCTCATTCACCTCCGGTTTATTTCGTATCATATAGGCAGTTATTCGAATTTGCATGTTCCCCGTTGCCCCTCGATTCAATGCGGCTTAGAATAGGCGTATCAATGCCTGGGGATCAGCCAAAATTTATTATTTATACCGGGAATGTTTTGCAAACGCTGATCCACTTGCTGTGTTTTTCGTTGCACATGGAATAAATTTGCAAGAACTTGTATTTATGGTTGGGGAGTGGAAGAAGTGAGCCAACTTGATGGTATATCTGACCCTGTACTTTAAACGTTGGCATAAATCTACCCTCGTAAGCAACTCTTTTTGCTCCGAACAATGTCATTTGGAAGCAATCTTTGTACTTCCTGAAATTTGGAGGTAATGTTTTGAGAGGGGATCTCGTCCAAAATATTTTGAAAACACTTCTGATGGCTCCATAACTGGGAACAGTTGAACTTTTACGTTTGAACAGCACATTCCGGGCGTTACTTTATCAAATTTTAAAGCCTGTCATACACTTTTTCCCCTTCTCAACTGAAACGCTTGAATGGACGCTGTAATCTTAATTGTTGTCATATTATTGGAATGCAGCCATCATCAAATCTCTCAGTTGATTTTGTCTCTGAATTGATTCAGCGTTTCCCACAGCAGTCGTTCTTATTATTGCCCCTTGGTTGCACACCTTGCATATATACGGTGTTTCAGCAACTTTACAGCGAACACTTCCAACAAGCCGCTGACGTTTTTCTGCTTATTCTGCCCGTCTGGCTACCCTCATCTTTTGAGCATCGGTGCTACTTCGTCCCTGTGATCGCACTATGCTACTTAGCGACCCCGAAAACCAATGGTTTTGATACTAATCTCGGTCATTTTGATCATTTTCTTCACAGTCAATTAATTGCAGGGGGGGGGGGGGAAGGGAGGTGACTTTTTGAGAGTGTAACCCTTAGCGACCCGAATACTATTTATTCGACACTAACCTTGGTCAGTTTGGACATTTTATTCACAATCACTCAGCAGCCGGAGTGGAGGGTACGGGGAGGGTTGGTAAGTTTTGGGAGTGCCACCACTCATCGCAGCGACGCTGGAAACCAATGTTTTGACACTACCCAACAAAAAACCGTACCCCCCGGTTACGCATACTACCCAAAATAGCTATGCTATTTAGCCATCCTGGTATTCCCACAATTTTTACTCACCACATAGAGATCTATAAAATTTGAGGTATGACCATGGCACGGGGGCTACAATTTGCATGATTTAGGTAACCTAGGTACGTACCTAAAGTAGATAGCTTTTCGGGGGCCACGATGTTCATGATTTAGGTAACCCAGATATGTACCCAACTTAGTTAACCACTTTTTATGCTATGACAGTGTTGCTTATAAAGCATTTTTTGGAAGCCATTATATATTAGTCTTGATGGCGTATGTGGTAGCACGACCCGAGTTCGAGTCCCAGTCGGACATGCGAACACAAAAATTTGATTTAAATTATAGAAGAATTCTTAGGAAAATTATCCAACCGTAAAATCAAGTAGGCATACCATAAAATCAAGTAGGCTGGTGTTGATGTTTTTTTTTTACTTTTGGTGGGTATTTAGGGGACCAACTTAGGAAAGGTAAATACGATAGTAGCCTACGTTAGTAACATTGGGGGCACCGTTGATTGTGACATTGATGAATTTTTTAATTACTCTCTCCTTAACATTTCGTACCACCCATGCGGGGGCTACGATTTTCATGTTTTTGTTAACCAGGTACCTATCCTACTTGGTTAGCCACGCTTTTTGCTGGGTAATCTCGATCGTTTTGGAGATTACTTTTATGACGCCTATCCGCACCCATATGGGGGTCGGGATTAGTGGCTGCGGATAAATCGAAAAATTTAAAACGCTAGATCTTCTACTCTGGACCATAGCGGATATGTTTACGAAATTTCCATTGAAATCGATCGAGCCGTTTGACCGCAAAAAACGAACAAACATGCGACAATCGCCCATGTGGTTTAAAACTTTTTGCACGACAAACATCCAAAAATAATCTTCACTTTTATATATGTATTAGATAAACTATGTCTTGCTGGTTCCAACCGCACCTCAAATGAAGGGGAAACATATCCAAACGAAAGAATTATGTATGTTTGTACATGTTAAAAAAAAAATCAAATAACAATTAGAAGCAATTATATTCTTAAAGGTAAACGGATAATTTTCACAGAATAGTACCTACTGACAAAGGCGCGTTTAGTAGATATAGGGAAACCACTCGCGAAACTGTTGCGCGAAGAAACTCTCCCGAAATTAAACCGTGGCCAATCTGACAGCTTCGGGTGAGGAGCACGTTCACACTACGTGCAATTTTGCCTCAAGCATCAGTTTCGCGAATAGTTTCGCCAAATCTAAACGTAGCTATATCTCTCTCTGGATCCTGTTAACCCCTTGTGGGGCATTGGGTATTAGCCACGCTGACTTTCCACCTCGTCCTGATCGCCGCCATCGCCTTCAGCTGTCTCCACGATTTGCCTATTGACTTACCCTCGACCTCAACTGATCTTCTCCAGGTGTTTCCAGGTGGTCCAACACGGCGACTTGCATAAGTTCCTTGTGGGTTCCAATCGAGGGCCTGTTTACCTATGTTTATGGCTCTTTTCGAAATGTGTGAGCTATCCATTGCCACTTTCGCCTTTTATGGAGATGTCTATCGTGTCTGCCCAGTAATGAACAGGAGGTCGTCGTTAGAAATTACCTCCGATCAGCGTATGTGTAGGATACGCCATAGACACTGATTTACGGAGTTGCTATCGCCTTGGTGACCTTCTAAGTTGAACAGCCATAAAGAAGCAAAGATTTTACATTTGTTTCGAAGATCCGGAGTTTGGTACGTCTGGAGATGTTGTTTTGCCAGAAAGGAGTCAAACTGAAAAAAAAGCTGCCCGAGCCTTATTGATGCGAGACAGTACGTCAGCATCCGCTCCGCCATCTGCTGTAACTACGCTTCTGAGGTAGCAAAAATTGTCCACTTTTTCTACCGTCTGCCCCGAAACACAAATTTTGCTCTGTCTTCCTGGATCCAAGCTTAAGAACTTAGTTTTGGCAGCATTGATTTTAAGCCCCGCATTGCGACTTTCGCTGTGCAGGGCATCCGTCATTTGAACTAGATGATCCGATCTATTTGAAAGAAAAATATCGTCAGCGTAATCCAGGTGTTGCAGGTATTCAAACAGCTTCCATCTAATACCTTTGCTCTGGTGTTCATGAAGCGCGCTGCAGAGTACGTCGTTAATGGCAATCAAAAACAACATAGGTGACAAAATGCAGCCTTATATAACGCAGGTATATGTATACATATTGAAATAACTCTTCAAGTTAAGAAGAAACATTGACCCAAGGAACTGTAGCAAGCCTACAGTCGCAATACACACAATTCCAATCACTGGAGACATTATTTTTATATTTTTAGAAACTGATACTGGCCACAGAAAATTAAACAAAATGTTTATTGACATTGAGTACAATACAAAATCCTCGAACTGTCACATGAAATTATCTTTCATTCTGCTGACCAGCGTGATGTTGTCTCGGAACGGCAATCAAGTGCACCATACACTGAAGACATCATGGACGATCGGGTTGGGTAATTTAATATTCATGCTCTACATATTGCTTGTTATATTTTTAATAATATTCGTCGTATATGCATTATAAAAATAAAATTCTCCCACGGCGCGTAAAATCACAAAACTTTTGTAGTTGCCTTTTGTTCGTGGCGGATTTACCACAAAAACGGATTCTGTTACATGTCTGCCCTTACTTGTATAAATCCAACCAATATAAGCCATTTGTTTTTATTAGTAGCCATCGACATGATGCTGGATTTTCCACGAATTTTTAGCCTCAATGAGTATCTTTTGTATTGCCATGATGTCATCGCCGATCAGATGAAGGATGAGACCTAATATGATATTCATATTTCATTCATCCGCTACCGGTCAAGAAAGAAGACAGCGGTCGAAGACACATGATGACGATGATGGTGCTGACAGTGGCGGCAGGTGGTTAGTAGTCTAACACCATTCTATGAAACTGACAGGATCTTTTTAGCGCGTTATATTCTTGGAAACTCCTGCGGTGTGCAGTGGATTAGATTAACCCATCTCATAGTTTCTCCGGTTTTTCCGCTTCACAAAATATAAGTATGTATACCTATATGTATGGTGGCTGTTTAAGTTGGCTCGTCGTAGAACCGTGTCGTTCTTTTCACTCGTGGTCGGTCTTAGATCGAAATCCAGTGAAACGAACGCGGCTAATAGTACGTATCTTCTTTATAGGACTATATGTGTGTAAGTTAGTGGTTATGCTTAGGTTTGCTACTATAAAATGTCTAATCCCTATTGAGTTGATGGATTCATTAATCCTGTCAATTCTCATTTCGCAGCTTACGATTAAAGTTTTTGATTCGGTAAGGCCGTTTCCTCACTTGTCGGTACGGTAGCGGTGCGGGATCGGTATGCTCGGCATACGCGGTAAAGCTTACCGAGCGCCTTTATTTCAATGAGTGTTTCCTGACTGGCTCGGTATTCTGTCAACTGTCTCAGTTGTAAATAAAATATTACTTTTTTGCCCAACCAAGTTCTCAAAATCATTACTTCGCCAAACTTCAACTGACTGTACTAAAAAAATGTGCCACGCTATTTCTGCAAGTAACTTGAAAAGATGGCATATTTAGTCTGGATTCCAAAATAGTATGACACTTACTAGAGTATATCTTAATTGAGGAAAAAGTTTTTTTTTTAAGAAACACGATTCCGACCTAATTGTTTTTAATTAGTTAAAATGTTTCGAATGCACTCTAGACTTCTTGACGTCCGTAAATTTAAGGTACAAATTGTGAGCGGGGTAGTGACCCAATTTTTTCAAGTGTGGCGAGACAGATACAGATGCCACACTGGCCAAGCAGTGGCGCATAGGCACTTTGCGCGATACAACAGTATGTGGACTAGTGATGGGCACTATCAAATAACTATCGGAAATTTATTCGATAGTTTTTACTATCGATACTATCGATAGTAAAAACTATCGGCCGATAGTCCCGATAGTTATTCGATAGTTTTTACTATCGATAGTTATTCAAATAACTATCGGGACTATCGGTCGATTATTATTCGAATAACTATCGGGACTATCGGTTGATAGTTATTCGAATAACTATCGGGACTATCAGTCGATAGCTATTCGAATAACTATCAGGACTATCGGTCGATTGTTATTCGAATAACTATCGGGACTATCGGTCGATTGTAATTCGAATAACTATCGGGACTAACGGTCGATAGTTATTCGAATAACTATCGGGACAATCGGTCGATAGCTATTCGAATAACTATCGGGACTATCGGTGGATATTTTCGATAGCCCGATAGTATACTTTGAATGAAAAGTTTATTTGACAGCCCGATAGTTTGCTATGTAGGAAAAGTTTAGTCGAATGAATGTGTACTTTGGCATGTTGGCTGGCTCAGTCTCATGTGCATGTGATTTTAGATTTATAGGTCAACACAGATTATGTGTATGATTGGTTACAAACTTGAACTACATAGAATTTAGATCTTTTCCTGAACGGAACCACTTTTTTTCAAAAACATGGCCTATATTGCTGGAAAAAGTTGGTAGGGTTTTTTTTTGGGTCGCTGATTGCGAATCTGAAGTCCAAATGGCAAAAAAACAAATGGAGGATCCAGAATGGCAACACTTTTTTTTTATAAACATAGCCAAACTTACTGGGAAAATCTGATAAGAGGTCGATTCTGTCGCTGATTTCGAATCTGAAGTCAGAATTGTAAATAATCAAAAAATAAAAGAGTTTCTGAGCGGCAGCCCATTTTTTCTCAAAAACACGGCCAATTTTGCTGGAAAAGGCGGGTAGGGGGTTTTTTGGGTCACTGATTGCGAATCTGAAGTCAGAATTCCCAAAATTCAAAAAATGAAGGAGTTTCTGAGCGGCAACCCTTTTTTCCTCAAAAAGCCAATCTTGCTGGAAAAAAACTGGCAGGGGGTTGTTTGTGTCGGACTCACAATGCCATCAAGTAGTCTAATACATACGCCTCATTACTCCAGTCCTTATGATACCCATCTGGTCTCACTTCAACGACAAGAGTGTCATGATACCCTAGTTTTTTTTCTTTACATCGCATCTACCTACACAATGTACAGGTATGCAAACATATTTATTCATTCATACAACAAATGTATCCATCGTCAGCCGAAATTTCCTTGAATTCATTCGAAAAAGTTATTCGATAGCAAACTATCGGGATATCGAAACTATTGGCCTATCGGAATTTTCATCAGATAGTTATTTGATAGCTTTCTACTAGTTACTACTTGTAGTTTTTAAAGCTATCGATAGTTTTTACTAGTTACTATTTTTTCAAACTATCGATAGTTTTTACTAGTTACTATTTTTTCAGACTATCGATAGTTTTTGCTAGTTACTAGTTTTCAAAACTATCGATATAGGCCAGTCAAATTAAATATTATTAATAATAATTAGAGAAAGATCTGGAACTAATTTTAATTCCTTCCATAGATACTGACTACATAAAAACTGAGTTTGCACGGTCGTAGAAGGTGAGCTTAACTTTTGAAGGGCGAAAATCCGAGAAATTTGAGCCCTTTTTTTAATATTATCGTTATAAATCCTAAACGATGCCTCGGGTCGCAAAACCAAGCAGCAGTAAATTAAAGACCGTTGAATTCTGCGTTCAATGCACTGCTCAAAGTTGAAATTCGGTTCAGTAGCGTAGTCAAAATTGATAGCCAACAAATTACAATTTTCGAGGCTCCCGAGAAAAATCATACTTTTTCACTTTTCAAGCTCACAGATCTTTGCAACGGATCCTCCAAATGGAAAACCTTGTCTGTAAAAGTTAGGGACAATTTGATTGTGAGCCTAACGTGGCCAATATTTTTCAATTCGGGTTATTTTTAAAGTAGCTATGAGCAAAAATTCAAAAAATGAATGCTCATCGATTTATGCCTTAAAAGCTCTGTCTCGATAAGTATAACAGCTAGAAGTTTTATTTTAGTCTCAAATTGTAGATAAGTTACTCCAGTTAAATAAAGTTTTACAAGATGTGAGACCAATTTAGGAGATACTAAAAAGAAACAGGACAAGCCGAACAATTAGGCACATTTTCAACATGGTGGCGAGGTCCGTGGTGTTAGGGGGGAAATTGAAAACTCAAATTTTTAAGCAATGTACCAACTCAAATAATATATCAAAAATCGAAACTACCCCAATTAAAGCAACCAGTGTTATAACAATTTGACTGACCAAAGTAATTTAACCTTTGCAAAATCACCGACTTTTTTTTAAATAAAAACGCAATTACTCAAAAACTATACCCGCTAGCATATTCTAGTAAAGAGTGAATCGCAGGTAATATTTTGCTCTAAAAACAGAAAATAGCCTGTAGAAATCAGATAAACTGTTTATTAGATATGGCCTTAGAAAATAAAATAAAAAAAGTGAGAACAAATTATTTTTTTTAATTAAAGGGCTGTAAATGACTCGAAATTTAAAAATTAGTATTATATAATGTTAAAACAAATTGTTTACAACAAAACAAGAAGTTTTTATTTTTGATAAGATTAAAATAATATTTAGATGAAAACTCGAGAAAAATAAGATAAAACAGCAAAATGTTGATCGTGGGCTACATATCCTTCTTATTTTTCGAGCTATATCTAATAAACAGTTTATCTGATTTCTACAGGCTATTTTCTGTTTTTAGAGTAAGATATTACCTGCGATTCACTCTTTACTAGAATATGCTAGCGGGTATAGTTTTTGAGTAATTGCGTTTTTATTTAAAAAAAAGTCGGTGATTTTGCAAAGGTTAAATTACTTTGGTCAGTCAAATTGTTATAACACTGGTTGCTTTAATTGGGGTAGTTTCGATTTTTGATATATTGTTTGAGTTGGTACATTGCTTGAAAGTTCGAGTTTGCTATTTCCCCCCTAACACCACGGACCCCGCCACCATGTTGAAAATGTGCCTAATTGTTTGGCTTGTCCTGTTTCTTTTTAGTATCTCCGAAATTGGTCTCACAAGAAATCTTGTAAAACTTTATTTAACGGAGTAATTTATCTACAATTTGAGACTAAAATAAAACTTCTAGCTGTTATACTTACCGAGATAGTGCTTTTAAGGCATAAATCGATGAGCATTCATTTTTGAATTTTTGCTCATAGCTACTTTAAAAACATAAAAGAACTACGATTGGGGTAAACCCCAATCATGCAATACTCTAGATGAATTTGAACCTGGTTAAAGCCAATAAATAATTTTGGTTGCAATCTCGGATGCATCGTTAAGACGTAAGACGTAAGTCGTTAAGACGTTAAGACGTATTTCATGAAATAGTGCAGTTTGTATGGGAGGGGGTAGAAGGAGGGTGAGGATTACAATAAATTTTATAATGTAGGTTACAATTATCATAAAAGTGATATATTCAAAATTTCAAAGCAATATGTTTTATAGTTTCTGAGAAAATCTGATTATTGTAAATTATCAAAAATGTGTCATTTTGTTTGGGAGGGGGTAGACGGAGTAAGGGTAATCGATTACTTTTTTTGAATCTAACTGATATTGTTAATTAAGTGTTAAGTACAAAATTTCAGCCCGATAAATTGTATACGTACTGAGTAAATTGGCTTAACGTATTTCATGAAATAGTGCAGTTTGTATGGGAGGGGGTAGAAGGAGGGTGAGGATTACAATAAGTTTTATAACATAGGTTACAATTATCATAAAAGTGATATATTAAAAATTTCAAAGCAATATGTTTTATAGTTTCTGAGAAAATCTGATTATTGTAAATTTTCAAAAATGTGTAATTTTGTATGGGAGGGGGTAGAAGGGGTGGAGCGATTTAGCCCGTTCACGAACTTAGCCTTCATTTTTTGTCAAAAATAACGTGTGCAAAATTTGAACTTCATAGCTCAACGCGTTCTCGAGCTAGAGAGGTCACGGACGAACGGACGGACAGACGGACAGACGGACATCCGGTTTTGAGATATTCGAGTGATGATATGAACTTTTGTATCATTCATTTCTTTCTGCGAGCCTTATTTCTTAGCGTTACAAACTTTGTGGCAAACTTATAATACTCTCAGATTTCATCTAGAGTATAAATAGCCCGAATTGAAAAATATTGGCCACGTTAGGCTCACAATCAAATTGTCACCAACTTTTACTGACAAGCTTTTCCATTTGGAGGATCCGTTGCAAAGATCTGTGAGCTTGAAAAGTGAAAAAGTGTGATTTTTCTCGGGAGCCTCGAAAATTGTAATTTTTTGGCTATCAATTTTGACTACGCTACTGAACCGAATTTCAACTTTGAGCAATGCATTGAACGCAAAATTCACCGGTCTTTAATTTACACCTGCTAGGTTTTCCGACCCCAGGCACCGTTTAGAATTTATACCGATAATATTAAAAAAAGAGCTCAAATTTCTCGGATTTTCGCCCTCCAAAAGTTAAGCTCACCTTCTACGACCGTGCAAACTCAGTTTCCATGTATTCAGTATCTATAGAAAGGATTAAAATTGTTTCCAGATATTTCCCTCATTATTATTAAAAAGCCCCAAAATTAGCTTAATTTGACTGGCCTAATAGTTTTTTACTAGTCACTAGTTTTTTAAACTATCGAATAACTAAAAACTATCGATAGTGCCCATCACTAATGTGGACGCGAATCTTTATGGTATAATTATTGGACCATTCGAGCTGCCGGAGAACTTGCATTCCAGAATTTATTCGAATTTCTTAGAGAATGACCATATTTATTGGAATACGTGCCAATGAACATAGGCAAACATGTGGTATTAACACGATGGCTGCCCAGCGCATTATGCTCGCACAGTACGAGAGTTCCTCGATCGAGAATACCCCGAGAGGTGGATAGGGCGGTCTGGTACAATTTCGTGGTCAGCCCGTCCACCCGGCTTAAATACACTCGATTTCTTTTACTGGGGAGCTGTAAAAGAAAAAGTGTACTCCAAACAAATAGAAAATTTAGACGAGCTACGCCTGAATTGCGGAGGTCGTTGAAGACATAAACTCCAGAAGATATGCCCGTCATATTACCCGATCATTTTTAAGAAGATGTAGAGCTTGCATTGCCGCTGAAGGCAAGCAATTTGAAAATTTGTTATAATTCAAATAAACTTTTGACACTTACACCAAAAAATTAAAAATACTTGATAACCCGTGGTAATCTTTACCTAATTGAAAATCAGGTTGCTTAAAATTTTTTGTCCAAAATTAAGAGATAATCTAGCAAGTGTTATACTACCATTTTCGAATCCAGATTAAATACGCCATCTTTGAAAGTTACTTGACAAAATGGCGTGGTATATTTTTTAGGTACATTCAGTTGGAGTTGGGCGAAGTAATGATTCTGAGTACATGGTTGGGCAAAAAAAAGTAATATTTCATTTAAGACCGAGACAATTATTTTTTTTTTAATTTTATACTGTAATTTATAGAACAGTTATTCAGGGTTACATCACAAAGAAAAGTAAAGATTTGCAGTTACAGTACTTGAAAGAACATCACAGGGTGTCAATTCGCTCGATTTTTTTGTGAGTGCCTATAATTTTAAAAGTACATGACTAAGTTTTTTTTTAATAATTTTCTGATAACTGTCACCACTTGCCGTATCACCATATCATCTGGCTTGAGGTTATTTATGGGACACCCTGTATAGAAGGGAACGCAGTACCAACATTCCACTTGACTCTATAAACGAGGAAGCCACTATCGACTTTAGTGTAACTTGTTTTAACCCTTGAACGCACACGCGGCGCACATTGGAGTAATTTTTTTTTCCAAGTATTTTTAGAGAAAATTCATGAACGACATCGGTATTGTATTATTCAAACAGTTCAGATCAAGAGCAGAACAACCATCGCAGGCATTACACTAACAACATGCTCTGTATAGAACAATCGAGGATGGGGAGGACCGACAAGAAAGTCTTATTTACTAGCTGTATCCGTCGCTTGATTTCGTCAGTTTCGTTGACGTTCTTTGACAGGTTGCTACTCCGGTATATGAAGTCGTTAATGAATTCGATGCTGAGGTCCCCTAACTTGATGCTCGATTGTGCTAGCGTCCTCGTTCTTGATTGTACGTATCATTATTTTGGTTTTGTTCTCGTTGATGCATAGTCGATCTTCTTTTGCAACAGGAATATGCGGAAGTTCTTTTGCTTCGGTCAGTTTTCGGGACATGGTGTGTTGTCGACTTGATGAGTAGCTTTTCGCTGTTGTCCGTATCCATTACGCGAATGGTGTATTCAAGTGCTAGGTTGAAGAGCGTCGACGCCAGTCCATCGCCCTGCTTCAAACCAGTACGTGTTTCAAAAGGATTAGTCAACTTGTTCTGAATCCTGACTTGTGAGACGGAGTTGGTCATCGTCATCTCTACTAGTCATACTAGTTTTGCAGGCATACCAAATTGCAGCATGATGTTGTACACCACGATCGATACTGTCGTATGCTTTGCATACAGTCGACAAAGATACACGTCAAAATTGTACTATATTTCCAGCACTTTTGCAAGATTATCCTAAAGGTAAAAAGCTGATCGGTTGTGGAGCGACCAGGTCTGAAACCGCCTAGATACTCGCCAATAATTCGTTCGGCGTACGATTTCATTCGATCCTCCAGAATTTTCGTTAATATTTTCTAGGACGTACAGACTAGTGATATGCCTCTGTAATTCTCACATCGCAATTTATATTCCTTTTTTCTGGATGGGATAATGATGCACCTGCGTCAATCGTCTGGGATCACCCCGTTTTCCGAGATTCGCAGAAGTACTTGGTGTATGGCATTTAATAGACCCGTTTCACCAGAACTTAGCACCTCAGCTGGAATCTCGTCAGCGCCCGGCGCTTTATTTGGTATGAGTGGCCGCAAGGCGAGATCAACTTCGTCTACTGTCGGAAGTTGTGTACTGGGGCCATGATCAATGATAACGCCATCGATTTGGGGCGCTTGCATGGGGACGTCAGAGGTTGGATTCAGAAGCTCTTCAAAATAGGACGCCCATCGTTTATTGATGCTATCGGTGTCGTTGATGATATTTCCATCCTTGTCTTCACAGAGGCTAGTCCTGGGTTGATAGCCGTTCTAAAGTACAAACTGAGCATTACTGCAGTCCAGAAAACAAATTGGCTTGGCAGCGAGATTAATGACAAGAAATCGCACACAATTTTTACAAGTGGCAAACCATCGGGCCGCAAGGAGTTTAGAGTAGCATTTATAGTGAACAATCACCTCAAACCGCATATTACTGACTTCAAACCCATAAATGAACGGCTGTGTGCGATTCGCATCAAGACTCGATTCTTCAATCTCTGGCTCATCAATGTGCACGCCCCCACTGAAGTTAAAGAAGACGCAGTAAAAGACGAGATCTACGCCCGCCTTGAAACTCTCTTCGACTCACTTCCAACAAACGACGTCAAATTGCTGTTGGGAGACTTTAACGCGAAAGTCGGAAATGAAAGTTGGCACCGGGGGACCACTGGAGGCCACAGCCTCCATGAAGAATGTAACGATAACGGCCAGCGACTTATCGACTTCGCCTGCAGCAGGAATCTAGTCGTAAGCTCTACGTGTTTCCCGCATCGACGCATTCACAAGCAGACCTGGAAGTCTCCAGACGCACATACCGTCAACCAAATTGACCACGTTCTCATTTGCAGGAGATGGGCGTCTAGTGTCATGGATGTCCGCTCCTATCGAGGAGCAAACTGCGACTCAGATCATCACTTGGTGAAGACGAATTACAGATGTAGAATTTCCTCAGTGCACAAATCAAGAATCAGCCCTCCCAAAATCTTTGCGGTTGATAAGCTTTTGAGTGATGCTACAGCGGTGGCGTATACTACCGCCCTTGAGGAAAAACTATCACCTCTGCTACACAACATCAGCAACACAGGCGTCCATGGGTTCTGGGAAGAACTCGAGGGTACCATCAAGGATTTCGCAGAAAAGGTCGTGGGATATAAAGCCCGGCGAGCGCGAAATGACTGGTTCGACGAAGAATGCAAAAATTCACTTGACGCGAAAAACGAGGCCTACAGACAATGGATTCAACGAGGAACCAGAGCCAGAAGAGAAAAATATGACGAGCTTCGGCGAATATCGAATAGAATAATTAGACGTAAGAAACGTAAATACTATGACGAGCAGTTGACAAGCGTACAAACTAGTAAATACAATTTAGAACGGCTACCAACCCAGGACTAGCCTTTGTAAGGACAAGGATGGAAACATCATCAGCGACACCGATGGTATTAACAAACGATGGGCCTCTTATTTTGAAGAGCTTCTAAACCGACCATCTAACATCCCCACACAGGAAGCTCTCGACGATATTGTTGATCTAGGCCCACCCATTCAACCCCCGACAGTAGAGGAAGTTGATCTCGCCTTGCGGTCACTAAAACGAAATAAAGCGCCGGGCGCTGACGAGATTCCAGCTGAACTGCTAAAATTCGGTGGAACGAGTCTAGTTGATGCCATACATCAATTACTCCTGCGAGTATGGGAGAACGAGGAGATCCCAGACGATTGGCGCAGAAGCATCATCTGTCCAATTCATAAAAAGGGAGATAAACTGCGGTGTGAGAATTATAGGGGCATCTCACTAGTTTGTATGTCCTATAAAATTTTGACGAAAATTCTGGAAAATAGAATAAAACCGTACGCAGACCGAGTCATTGGCGAATATCAAAACGGTTTCAGACCTGGTCGCTCCACAACCGATCAGCTCTTCTCAGTCAAACTGATACTCCAGAGGTGCTGGGAATACAACGTAAACGTATACCAAATCTTTGTCGACTTCAAGCAGGCATACGACAGTATCGATCGTGGAGTACTGTACAACATCATGCTGCAATTTGGTATACCGGCAAAATTAGTGCGACCGACAAAGATGACGATGACCGACTCCGTCTCACAAGTCAGGATCCAGAATAGACTTACTGACCTATTTGAAACACGCACTGGTTTGAAACAGGGCGATGGACTGGCACCGACGCTCTTCAACCTAGCACTGGAATACGTTATTCGGGCCATGAATATGGACAACAGCAAGACGCTACTCATCAAGTCGACACAATTAGCAGCGTACGCCGACGACATCAACATCATGTCCCGAAGATTGGCTGACGCAGAAGAACTTCTGCATACGCTCGATACCGCTGCAAAGGAAGTTGGATTACGTATTAACGAGGGTAAAACTAAAATAATGATGCAATCGGTGACAAGGACACCTGCACAACCGAGCATCAATGTGGGGGACCTCAACATCGAGTTCGTGAACAACTTCATTTACCTGGGTTGCAACTTGTCAAGGGACGCCCACGAAACTAACGAAATCAAGCGACGGATACAGTTAGCTAATAAGACTTTTTTCTCGGTTCTCCCCATAATGAAATCGAAGCATGTGCACAGTAACACGAAGCTCCGCGTGTACAAAACCATTATACGACCAGTGCTATGCTATGGCTGCGAAGCATGGACCCTAACTCAAGCCTCCGAAAACATGCTAGACACTTTTGAACGTAAGGTTCTACGGCGAATTTTCGGGGCTGTTTGCGATCGAGATGGATGGCGCATCCGGTACAACCATGAGTTGTATGAAATGTACGATGAGCTGCAAGTCTCGAAAATCGTCAAACTACAACGACTTCAATGGGCAGGGCATGTACAAAGAATAGACGATGATCGCATGCCTAAGAGAGTAATGAATGCAGAACGAGTCGACGGAGCGATACTGCGAGGACGACCGAGATCTCGTTGGGAGAGCTCAGTAGGTGTGGACGCCGCGCAGCTGCTGGGCTCCCAAAATTGGAGGACGCGGTCACGTGACCGAGATAATTGGAGGACAATGATCCAGGCGGCCAAGGCCCGACGTCGGGCTGTCGCGCCACGATGATGATGATAACATTCTAAATTCTCAATTTGGTTGAAATCGGCTCACTATTTCGTATACCTTTCATGGGAACAGTGGAATCGGAACAATTTGCTACTAATTTCAAAGTGACAAATGCACCATAAATCAAAATGAAGATATGATACCCTTCATGGGAAGCGCGAAGGGTATCATACTTTGTTTTATTGTGAGAAAGAGTGAGATATCACAAGCCGCCTCGAGAAAGAAGAACCTTAAAACCAATAAAATTCAACTGATTGTTCCACGCTGTTGGCTTTAAACATCGATTAAAAATTAAAACTTTATCGACTCCTCGTTCTTTAAAAATTATAAAACAAATTAGTTAACACTAGTAGTAAATCTCTTCAAAAAGAACAACAAAACTTGTAATGCACTTTACGCTAATTTGACAGTTTTCTCTTAATTAAAAATCATACCAGCGAATAACTGACTGACATCTGACGTAAACTGACCATCATCTAAATGCTCATATATTTTATCTGCATACATACATTTCAAATTCACAAGCCGAGCATACACTAGTGGCGGCAGCTGTGCTCGATCATCGCTTCGAAGAACACACCCCGTGCACGATCGTCGATGAGCTTCTGTCGCAGGGCTATCATCGGTGAGCTACCGTCGCATTGATCGCCCCGAGGAGCGTGAACCTTAAGAAATATTTTTGGAATCTGAACGATCGCAATAACATTTGCCAACATGTCATGCTTCTCAGGAAACGCAATTCAAGTTCATGTCCCTATATTATGAAAAACAACAGAGTTATTGAATACAAAATCCCGCAAATTACTGCAATTCGTGCAATCTGCGAAATCCATTGGAGAAAATACTTTACGGATACTATCATCCTTAGGTCAATTTTCAGCCCAGCAATGTTTTGTTTACATATGGACACCAAACACAAGTGACACCAATTCAGGATTTACAACGGCCAAATAACAATCACCAAGAATTTTTCTTGAGAAAACGCCTGAAATGCGTGAGATAAACTGAAACTGGGAAAAATGTAGCTTTCTTTTTAGTGTTGTGGTCGATAATCCGACAGAAGACCAAATAAGCCTTCCCCCAAAATAATTCACGCATGATTTGTAGACACGAGGTAATCATCGCTGACTGTTGGCGTCTAAACGAATTTCCTACATACATACATTCAAGGAGTTTTCGTCGGTTCTTCTGTAAAGAAAATGACCAAAAAGCCACTGGGCTCGTAAATGTCGGTTCTACTTTCTCGTTTCGAAAGACAAATAAATTTGAAGCGTGCAATCTTTTAAACTGCCTGGGCTACCCATTGCAGTGTAATTGCAAACAGTGGTTCACACTACAATGTTTTCATTTATTTTTGGTTTCTCGTGTAATTTGCAGTAAATCTCGTAATGTTGTGGCGTTTGTGCGACTTGAAAAGAGCTCGCCGCCATCAACAAAGAAAAAGGACAGCTGCTTGAAAACGAATTACTGCTGCTGTGGTGTCAGTTCTCTTCTTCCTCCAGCAAAAAACTACACACTGACCCACTTTGGTCAGCAATTTCCAGATGTACGCACTTATTAAATTGTTTCTTATCTTGTGCGCTTTCTTTTGCATGTTAACAGTCAGAACGTGTCTGATACTGATATGACCAGGCGGGCAGGAGAATGCAAGTAACCTTTTGTTCTTCCAAAAATGGCACGAACAACTCACGAATTTGTAGTCAGAATTCAGCTGGGCTAGTTTTGTGGTTTCGAGTTTCCAATTCCAACTTCATCAATAAATTACTCTTTATTGTCGCCTGAATCTAAGATCGCGATCAATACTCCTGTCAAAGAGGTACAACTTTAATTATAAACATCAAAAAAACATTGCCTCGAGTTATGGACGGCAGAAACGCCTTAACGTGATAATTGACCATAGTCGAATTGCTCGATCGAGTGCAGACTGCCAACAATAACCCACTTTTGAGAATTGTTCTCCAGATTGCATTCAAGTGCAATTTACCTGTTGAATTATCAATTATGACATCTTCGTCTGGTTGTACATTCCACTGCGAAACCAACTTGTACAGGTAAATGTAATTTATTTTGATTTTACCATTTTGCGATTTGGGTTGGCGATCGAGATTGGACCGTAGTCTTCTGGAAATGCATGTCAATGATTTCAGTTCGCGTGACAGAATAAATCAATTTCCACGAACAAGAAAACGACGAAACTTAAGTGGTCCTTTAGGCTACCTAATTTCTGATGTTTGCGGTGTTGTCACATTACCATGGTTGCTTTGCCGAAAACGAAACTTGGTTGATGGCTGAGGCAAGACTTGCCACAGTGCAGAAAGTGCCGTTTCGAAGCCACAAACATCGTGGACATTTGTAATTAGATGATAGTCGGAAATTCAGAGGACGCTGGGATGCCTAGATCCGACCGTCGAAGTTAGGGAAGTAAAGCCACTCCCCAATGCTTACCCCCGACACATCCCCTAGGTTGCCAAGAAAGGACTTGCTAAATGCTCGATGTCTAGCCCTGCAAGGGCTTCGCAATCGCAAAGGAAGTGCAACTTCGGTAATGCGGATTGAAGGGGTTACCCACCCTGCGTGATCCTTTATAGGCCAATAACCCATGATGACCGCCGTGAGCCTGCCGACACCTCTACGTGATTTGTTCATAAGCTCCGATGTTCTCCTTCTGTCATAGGAGGGCCATATCTTCCTTGATACGACGCAGGTGGGCAGATTCCACAATTTGGAATCCGCAATATTAAGATATTGAGAGAAGGTATTGCCCTTAACAGCCAACCGCAGAATGCAAACACGTTCCCCACGAGAGCTGTCTAGGGTGGTGCCCCTCCTGGCCAGGACGCCGGCCTTCTCATTACCGTCTACGTTCCTACTCCTCCCCATATCGCTCAAAGAGCTTGGAGGATGTACTTACCGAGTATAGTGCTTTGATAGCGGCCTGGCTGTCTGAGCAAATGGCGATGCTGTGGTTATCTGGTATGTCTCTGAGAGTGTGACAAGCTTTCATGATTGCGAGCGTTTCCGCCTGAAAGATGGTGGCATGATCTGGGAGCTAGTAACACTTAGAGATATTCAGTTCATCAGAAAAGATCCCTGCACCGACACTGCAGTTGCCTATGTTCGATCCGTCACTGAAAATCGTGATGTCAAAAGCAGACTATGTACATTTCTCATACTGAAGGGTCTGTTCGATGTTGTACACCACCTAATGCAGAGCCGTTTTAGCGGATCTACCCTTAAGGTAAGCCGGCTGCGGCCTCGAAAGTGGTAAGCCCTCCAGGATTTGTCGCATGTGGAAGTCTATAATACGGTCTAGTGTATAATAGACCACGACGACAAAGTGGTCAACACGAACGAGTAGCAGCAGCCTCAACCAATAGTTTGGAGAGCGAAAGAAAGATGACGACGATGATGTGGATTATATTCCAAATGAAGACGAGACCTCTGACATTGAGGACTAGTTCGTCGTCGAACCCAACGAGCTCGTGGAAAGTGATGACGATTTTACAGAACTTACGCAGTCTGCGACATCAGGGGAAAGTGCCACTGTTGCCGAAGAGTTATATTTTGGAAAAGATGGTACAAAGTGGAGCAAAAATTAACCTTTTGCTGTTGGTAGACTACGTCAACACAATGTAATGCGTTTCCAATCTGCACCAGTTGAAAGAAACTTCGTTCCCAACGAATACTTCGTTTTACTATATTTTGCCTAAAGATCACGATTATTAACGCGGAAACAAACCGACGCAAAACTGAACAGAAATAATGCGAGTAAAAAACCTGAAACTTGGACAAACCAAACCGAACAAGAATTAGTTGCATTTATCGGCATATTGTTAGCAGCAGGTGTAACCCATGATACTAGGAAGACAAGATATCGCCTTGTGCCTGTCGGCTCTCTAAATTCCTACGTCACAGGCTCATACAATTGTTTGAATACTTAGTTTTTGGCTTTTATCTCTGTTACTATTAGTTCTAGCAGAAAACTTTCTGAGGCGAAATCAGATCCCGAAAACATACATAAATGAAACCGGAAAATAGAGGGCTACGCCCGCAATTCGAAAGTTTTGTAGTGTCCCATGCCAATAGGAAATGAACTGTCCTACTCGTGGAGATGCTTAACGATTCATGTTAAGACTATATTGCAAATTGCAAGCTTGCGTAAACAATATTAAAAATACGACTGTGTACAAATATAACCCGGAATTTTTAATTTAAACAGCGTGAGCATTTGGTTGGGCACAGATCTTTATACCCTTCACGGATGTGATAGGGTATATTAACATTGTCATGCAGTTTGCAACGCCCAGAAGGAAGCATCTCCGACCATATAAACTATATATATTCTTGGTCATTTGATGAGACGAGTCGCTTAAGCTTTGTCCGTCTGTCTGTCTGTCTGTTTCTATGCAAACTGGTCCCTCAGTTTTAAAGCTATCAAGCTGAAATTTTGAACAAAGCCTTCTTTCTATTGCATGCAGTAAATATGTCGGAACCAACGGAATTGGAACACTACGTCACATAGCTGTCATAGGAACGACCGGTCCAAAAATTCGTCTTTGTGGGAAAAACTTTTTTATTTCTGAAGATATCTTTTTCAAATTGCATACTAATCAATACTGTCTTTAGCTTAATCACATTCCCCAATATGATTGAAATCGAACTACTCTATTATATAGCTGTCATAGGAATGACCGTTCCAAAAGCAAGTTTTTGTGGAGCGACCAGGCCTGAAACTGCTTTGATATTCGCCAATGATTCGTTCTGCGTACGGTTTTATTCTATTTTCCAGAATTTTCGTCAAAATTTTATAGGACGTACAATGTAGTGATATGCCCCTGTAATTCTCACACCGTAGTTTATCTCACTTTTTGTGAATTGGACAGATGCGCTTCTGCGCCAATCGTCTGGGATCATCTCGTCCTCCCATACTTGCAGTAGTAATTGATGTACAATATGACATTAACTAAACCCGATCCACCGAATTTTAGCAGTTCAGCTGGAATTTCGTAAGCGCCCGGCGCTTTATTTCGTTTTAGTGACCGCAACACGAGATCAACTTCCTCTACTGTCGGGGGTTGCGTGGGTGGGCCTGAATCAACAATTTGGTCGAGAACTTCTTTTGTGGGGATGTTAGATGGTAGGTTTAGAAGCTCTTCAAAATAAGAGGCCCATCGCTTGATAATGCCGTCGGTGTCGCTGATGATGTTTTCATTCTTGTCATTACAAAGGCTAGTCCTGGGTTGGTAGCCGTTCTTTATTCATCATCATCATCGTGGCGCGACAGCCCGACGTCGGGCCTTGGCCGCCTGGATCATTGTCCTCCAATTATCTCGGTCACGTGACCGCGTCCTCCAATTTTGGGAGCCCAGCAGCTGCGCGGAGTCCACACCTACTGAGCTCTCCCAACGATATCTCGGTCGTCCTCGCAGTCCCGCTTCGTCGACTCGTTCCGCATTCATTACTCTCTTAGGCATGTGATCATCGTCCATTCTTTGTACATGCCCTGCCCATTGAAGTCGTTGTAGTTTGACGATTTTCGAGACTTGCAGCTCATCGTGCATTTCATACAACTCATGATTGTACCGGATGCGCCATCCATCTCGATCGCAAACAGCCCCGAAAAATCGCCGTAGAACCTTACGTTCAAAAGTGTCTAGCATGTTTTCGGAGGCTTGAGTTAGGGTCCATGCTTCGCAGCCATAGCATAGCACTGGTCGTATAATGGTTTTGTACACGCGGAGCTTCGTGTTTCTGTGCACATGCTTCGATTTCATTATGGGGAGAACCGAGAAAAAAGTCTTATTAGCTAACTGTATCCGTCGCTTGATTTCGTCAGTTTCGTTGGCGTCCCTTGACAAGTTGCAACCCAGGTAAATGAAGTTGTTCACGAACTCGATGTTGAGGTCCCCTACATTGATGCTCGGTTGTGCAGGTGTACTTGTCACCGATTGTTTCATTATTTTAGTTTTACCCTCGTTAATACGTAATCCAACTTCCTTTGCAGCGGTATCGAGCGTATGCAGAAGGTCTTCTGCGTCAGCCAATCTTCGGGACATGATGTTGATGTCGTCGGCGTACGCTGCTAATTGTGTCGACTTGATGAGTAGCGTCTTGCTGTTGTCCATATTCATGGCCCGAATAACGTATTCCAGTGCTAGGTTGAAGAGCGTCGGTGCCAGTCCATCGCCCTGTTTCAAACCAGTGCGTGTTTCAAATAGATCAGTAATTCTGTTATGTATCCTGACTTGTAAGACGGAGTTGGTCATCGTCATCTTAGTCAGTCGCACTAATTTGGCCGGTATACCAAACTGGAGCATGATGTTGTACAGTACTCCACGATCGATACTGTCGTATGCCTGCTTGAAGTCGACAAAGATTTGGTATACGTTGTATTCCCAGCACCTCTGGAGTATCAGTTTGACTGAGAAAAGCTAATCGGTTGTGGAGCGACTAGGTCTGAAACCGCTTTGATATTCGCCAATAACTCGTTCTGCGTACGGTTTTATTCTATTTTCCAGAATTTTCGTCAAAATTTTATAGGACGTACAAACTAGTGAGATGCCCCTGTAATTCTCACACCGCAGTTTATCTCCCTTTTTATGAATTGGACAGATGATGCTTCTGCGCCAATCGTCTGGGATCTCCTCGTCCTCCCATACTCGCAGGAGTAATTGATGTATGGCATCAACTAGACTCGTTCCACTGAATTTTAGCAGTTCAGCTGGAATCTCGTCAGCGCCCGGCGCTTTATTTCGTTTTAGTGACCGCAATGCGAGATCAACTTCCTCTACTATCGGGGGTTGAACGGGTGGGCCTAGATGGTCGGTTTAGCAGCTCTTCGAAATAAGAGGCCCATCGTTTGTTAATGCCATCTGTGTCACTGACGATGTTTCCATCCTTGTCCTTACAAAGGCTAGTCCTGGGTTGGTAGCCGTTCTTAATTGTACAATATTTACTAGTTTGTACGCTTGTCTGGTGTTCCTATTAGCTAAGTTTTCGTTTATGTTCAGCAACTGCTCGTCAAAGTATTTACGTTTCTTACGTCTAATTATTCTATTCGATATTCGCCGTAGCTCGTCATATTTTTCTCTTCTGGCTCTGGTTCCTCGTTGAATCCATTGTCTGTAGGCCTCGTTTTTCGCGTCAAGTGAATTTTTGCATTCTTCGTCGAACCAGTCATTTCGCGCTCGCCGGGCTTTATATCCCACGACTTTCTCTGCGACATCCTTGATGGTACCCTTGAGTTCTTCCCAGAACCCATGGACGCCTGTGTTGCTGATGTTGTGTAGCATAGGTGATAGTCTTTCGTCAAGGGCGGTGGTATACGCCACCGCTGTAGCATGACTCAGAAGATTATCAACCGCAAAGATTTTGGGAAGGCTGATTCTCGATAGGTGCACGGAGGAAATTCTACATCAGTAGGACGTCTTCACCAAGTGATAATCTGAGTCGCAGTTTGCTCCTCGATAGGAGCGGACATCTATCACACTAGACGCCCATCTCCTGCAAATGAGGACGTGATCAATTTAGTTAACGGTATGTGCGTCTGGAGACTTCCAGGTCTGCTTGTAAATGCGTCGATGCGGGAAACACGTAGAACTTACGACTAGATTCCTGCTGCAGGCGAAGTCGATAAGTCGCTGGCCGTTGTCGTTACATTCTTCATGGAGACTGTGGCCTCCAGTGGTGCCCCGGTGCCAACTTTCATTTCCGACTTTCGCGTTAAAGTCTCCCAGCAGCAATTTGACGTCGTTTGTTGCAAGTGAGTCGAAGAGAGTTTCAAGGCGGGCGTAGAACTCGTCTTTTACAGCGTCTTCTTTAACTTCAGTGGGGGCATGCACATTGATGAGCCAGAGATTGAAGAATCGAGTCTTGATGCGAATCGCACACAGCCGTTCATTAATGCGTTTGAAGTTAGTAATATGCGGTTTGAGGTGATTGTTTACTATAAATGCTACGCCAAACTGCTTGCGGCCCGATGGTTTGCCACTTGTAAAAATTGTGTGCGATTTCTTGTCTTTGATCTCGCTGCCAAGCCAATTTGTTTTCTGGACTGCAGTAATGCTCAGTTTGTACTTTTCGACCTGTTGAAAGGGGGCCTTCTCGGCCACCGGTTTGTCCAGGGAGCGTACATTCCAGGATCCGAAAGAATAATCCTTTAGTCGTTTGCGTGGTCGTCGTTGTTGATCCGTCCAATTCGAGGTTTTTTCTCCAGGTTTCTTGACATGGAGTGGTTTTTACAAGGACGAGTTGTCAGTACATCGCTTAACCCCATTCAGGGGGTGGCCTCGGAAGATAGCTGCTTCAGATGGTTTAATAAACGTGCTGGAGTTCACACAACTATGTTGCAGGTCCTACTACGCAAGTCATTCCATCCTACTAAACCTGAGACGCTTACGTGTTGGTCAGCCATTCAGGATACAGCTATTTGTCTTTTTCCAAATGTCTTATCGCTGAAACTTGGCCGTCAGCGGTTTGAAACACTGCCGTTACCAGGGAGCGCACACGTGGAGGACTATGGAAAAGGTCTTTTTTGTCTTACGTAAGAACACCAAGACCATATACAGGGTTATTGGTTAAGTCAACCTATTCCTTGTAACACGTTATAATAGGGTCAAAATTCAACAAACTGAGGCCATAAATATTAGACCGATTTTCAATGGTCACTGAGATATTTGAATTTTTAGATTTTTTTGAAATAACCTAGAATTTTGCCATTTAAAGTAAAGATAAAAAAAAACTACTAAGGTAATGGGTTAAAGCTTATTTTTGAATTTCAGTCAACACTATAGCTGACATTTCTTAATCATTTAAAATTTTAAAAACCCATCACAATTCGAAATTTTTAATTTTAAATAAAAAAAATTTTTCTTAAATTTTTTTTAAGTTGATTTTTAATGTAGTATTACTAAAAAAAATTATATGGCACGGAGTCTGCAGACCACTGAAAAAACATGCTCGTATTGTCAGCTTTCCAAAAAGGTGTCAATGTCAATACAAATATTTCAAATGATTGAAAAAACTAGCTGCAACTTGTTCGGGGACCATCATTTCGCTTGATAAAAAATGTAACAGAAGCTATGGTATTATCAGAATTCTTATAAAAAAACGCATCATATGATGTAAGCAGATATGAACGAGACGAGTGATTTGATGGTCCCCGAACAAGTTGCAGCTAGTTTTTTCAATCATTTAAAATATTTGTATTAACATTGACACCTTTTTGGAAAGCTGACAATACGAGTATGTTTTTTCAGTGGTCTGCAGACTCCGTGCCATATAATTTTTTTTAGTAATACTACATTAAAAATCAACTTAAAAAAAAATTAAGAAAATTTTTTTTTATTTAAAATTAAAAATTTCGAATTGTGATGGGTTTTTTAAATTTTAAATGATTAAGAAATGTCAGCTATAGTGTTGACTGAAATTCAAAAATAAGTTTTAACCCATTACCTTAGTAGTTTTTTTTTATCTTTACTTTAAATGGCAAAATTCTAGGTTATTTCAAAAAAATCTAAAAATTCAAATATCTCAGTGACCATTGAAAATCGGTCTAACATTTATGGCCTCATTTTGTTGCATTTTGACCCTATTATAACGTGTTACAAGGAATAGGTCGACTTAACCAATAACCCTGTATAAAGACAATTGCATGTACATAAATAACTTTACGAGCCAGAACTCGGCTGATGGCATCTTGCCAAGACTAGATGTTCAAGTTCTCCTTTTTTAAATGTTTAGCTCTTAAATCAGAATACATATAGACGTTCTCTTTATATAAATTCTATGATATACTATCCTTGGAAATAGCCTAGGAAACACAATCCGGATTTAGTAAAACTCTTTATATAGATATAAGTATAAGCATATGGAATACTTATAGTACTTTTTTCTTTTATTTCTATTATTATGTTTATTTTTAAAAATAAATTTTGTTGTTGTTGCACCTGAAATTGTATAAACGTATATCTAATAATCTAAAATAATCTTTTAATAATAAGGTACATATCCGTATACTAATAACAGGTAGTCCGGATAGCGCAACGGTTAGCACGTTCGCCTTCTACGCGCTGGGCCCCGTTTCGATTCCTACTGAATGCGGTAGTTTTCGATGAAAAAGGGGATTTACGCGTCGGACTATGAGCCCACTCAGCTGTTAAATGAGTACCCATTTATGGGGTAAATAAGTCGGTTGAGCGTGTTGCTGATCACACACCTCTGCACAAGACACCGCCACGATCTAGAAAATGAGATGATGCTAACTCAACTCGAGGCCATGGTTCAGATTGGACTGTTGCGCCAGTTATTTATTATATTAATAACAGTGCTCCTTTAGTCTAAGTTACCAAATCACCCGCGATCTTAAGCCCATAAAAAAAACTATCGATATGAGTATAAGTATCTATACTTTCAAGCTACTTATATGAGTGGCAGTGACGTGCAGTGGAAATTTTTCATAGTCAAGCAGTTGGGCGCCCTAAAGCCAATTTAGCATAAACAAAAATGGACTGTATAATAGAATATGGACAGTCACAAAAACATTTATACCAAGCGGCTTTAAGCCTTAAAGAAGAAATCAGGAAAGATATAAATAAAATATTGGCACATATATTCGGAATACAAAAAAAAAATAAATAAATAAAATATTACTAATAAGAAAAATGATAAATAAATATTATGTTAATTAAGACTAAGAAAAATTCAGGGGTATTTGAAATAAATAAATATTCTTTCGCCATTGCCATTTATTTGTATTCCAAATCTATGCGCCGTTCTTTAAGTAAAAACTCTTTAATCACATTATCAAAAAAATCGTTTTCTCTTCGCATTTGTATAAGAAGATCCTTTTCAACCGCAAGATCCGAAAGTCGTTCTTGGGATTGGCGATTTCTCAAAAATGTGTGAACGCGCTTTAGTGTTGAAAATGACCTTTCCGCAGTTGCCACTGTGACTGGAATTGACGTTAATAATTTTGCTAAAATATGAACTTGCTTAAAACCGTTTGCGACATAAGGCCGTTTTTGAAAATAATCGAGAATTTTACTAGGATTCGCGTTTTTAAACTCATCTGAAGAATAAATAACTTTTAGCTCATTTTTCAACTTTATTCTGTCGAAAAATTGACCGTGATATTCAACAAGTGAGTCAAAATTTTTATCGGGAAAATTTGACTTAAATTTAGAAAAATAATTCGGTTCAAGCAACTCTAAAAATGAAAGATCTTTAAACGAATGGAATCGATCTCGAATTTGCCCGAGAATAACATCTATAATCTCCCGAAATATCCGCCGTAAATTTTGTAAAGGATCTATCGCATTTCTACATTTCTTACGTGGTGGCTGATATTCTGCTGTAACTGTCGAATAGAAATTATCAAACTTTTTAGAAAAGTCATTTTCAAGCCAATTTTCAAATTCAATAATTTATTGGCTTGCATATGAAATGTTTACCACTTTGCTCTGAATAATATTAAATAATATATCAGTTTTCGAAAAAATTTCAGAAAAAATTAATAGATATAATTGAAAATCTGACTCTGCGAATTTTTGTAAGTATACATATATCGGAAAAAGTCAAGGAATCGCGATCCCAGTGTTGAGAACCATTCGAAATTGTCTCAAAAACTGTACAAATTTCATGCTTATGTTCAAATATAACGTTAATAATACGCGAATGATAATGCCAACGCGTTTTGGAAACCGATGGTAAACGACGATTTACTATATTTGCAAAAAGGTCCGACCTTTTAGTGGATGTATTAAAAAATGATGCGATTTTATTGATGTGCGCGAAAAATAATTTAATTTCCGGAATAAACTCAACTGCTTTAGACAATACTAGATTTAGTGAATGAGCGTAACATGGAACGAAAATTGCCGATTTATGTTTTTCCCGAATTAAAGTCTGAACTCCACGAATTTGAGAACTCATTACTGCTGCGCCATCGTAACATTGTGCAATTAATTTCTTATCGATATTAAAATTTTGCAATTGTTTTAAAATGTGAGAGCTTATTGCTGTAGCTGTACGATTAGCCCTTACATCCAAAAATCCGATAAATCTTTCTTCAATCTCATTTGATATTGTATATCTAAAAATCATCGTTAATTGTTCCCGACCGCTAACATCTGGCGTTTCGTCGACCATTACAGCTACAAATGGAGCCTCCTTTATTTCCAAATTGATTTTATTTCGAACCACATTAGCTATAGCGGAAACAAGATCGTTTTGGATTCTATTAGACAAACCCGAAAACGCTGCATTTGCTTTTATAGAATCTATGTGGGACTCAATTATCGGATCGTACAAACTCAAGAAATTTACGGTTTCGATAAAATTACCACGATTATTTGAAGAAGAGTCTTCATTATTTCCGCGAAAAGGAAGCTCCTGTTTTGCCAAAAAAATTACAGTATCGATTAAACGTTTCAAAATATTACGATTACGCTCAACTTTTTCATTATGCAAACTAACAGATATTGCCACCTGGTTACTAAGCATAAACTCTATACGCTGAGAACCAAAATTATCTAATTTAATTAACGACTGAAGATGTTTTTCGGAACTTGAATGCTTTGCTGCTGAGCCCGTAAAATTATTCAAATCACTAAATCCAGCTTTATTCCAAACAGATTTTTCATTCGTGAACAAAAGACACGGCCAGCAAAATAACTTATTTAATTTACAGCTTCCCGTTAACCAAATGTACTTTTCATACGTTTCGATATGGAATTTTCGCGTAATATTTTTTAATTTAAACTCTAAACTAAGATCTGGCTTCGGTCTATCCGATTCTATAATTTCTCTTTTCTTGGCAAAGGAAAGAGTTGAAAATCCCGCTTTTAGTACGAAATCCGTCGCGCAGCAATACTCCGACATAATGCGAAAAGAAAACTTACCACTTTTATCACAAATCAAATCAATTAAATCACTACAAACGATCAAAAAAACTTCAAATCACAATTTAATCAAAATCACCCGATTGCACTGATTTCCTCTTTTAAATTGCAACGGAAAATCCATTACATAACAAAAACAAAAGCTCTACTGGAAAAATCAAATTCCCATAAACATTCCCTGCATTGGCAACATTTCATTAACAAGCATCATTGGGCTTTATCCCACACACAAAAGCAGTCGCGCCAGTGCTTGACTTGTCTCATATAAATTTGCGAACAAAACAAAAAAAATCGTTGCCCAATGTACTACCGAAATCCAAGATTCCCATTTTCTGGAATCAACATGTCTCTAGTATTTGGATGCACACATGGTACATGCATCTAAAGATCTAGGCACATTTTCCTATTCTAAGTTTGGTGTCTATGGTGTGCAAAATGTGGGAGGTTTGAATATTATCTAAGTAATTGAACGAATGTTTTTTAACCAAAAGAAGGCGCGGATCAGAATTTGAATGTGTAAAGGAATATTTGAATGATAATATGTATTCTTCAGCTTAAAGAAAAACATTGACTGAAATGATGATATGTGTATTGGTAAGCAAAGTTTATTATTGAATTGCTTATTTCGGTAAGTCAAGCAGTTTGGAATTGCTTACTACGAGTGCACGTCACTGATGAGTGGTGTTGACGAAATTGTTTGAGTACTACTCATTTGAGCGGGTATCGATGCTTATATGGTATCGGAAAGTCCCTAGTCCAACCGAGGGTTAAAATGGCATGTCGAAGTGGGACACCCTGTATATATGGTTGGTTGGTTAGAGTGGCTGTTCCATTCCAGCAGGGAAAGAAAACACAATTAGCGTTAGGTACGCCGTTTTGATGCCACATGCCTCATAAGAGGAATAAACCGTTGATATCAAGAACGTTCTGAGGTATTCGTCCTCAGATCCATCCAGTGGAGTTAACAAAACGTATTATCTCCCCGATACTCTTCGAGGAGATGTCGGATATATCTTGGAAGAAAGCGCTGCCCAATTCTTGATGTCTGATTCTCGCAAGAGCCGGGCATTTGCACAAGAAATGGATCAGAGTTTCCTCCTCCTCCTCATTCCTGCAGCTGCGGCAGAACATGTTGTAAGGTATACCCAATCTGGCCGCGTGCACTCCCACCGGCCAGTGCCCCGTCGTAATCGCTGTAACTTTTGCGACATCCGAACGGGCTCTCTTCAGAAGGGCATTAGATTTACGTGCATCATATGATGGCCATAATTTCTTAGACGTGCCACACGTTGTCAGTGCGCCCCATCTTCCACTAGCCTGTGTCATGAAATGTGTATGAATCTCATTTTTAACGGCACTAAACGGCGGGTGGACAGTCACCGCGTAGGACTCGTGTAGTGCAGAGCCCTGTCTCACCAGCTGATCGGCCCTCTCGTTCCCCTCTATGTTCCTATGTCCTGGAACCCATAGAAGAGAAACTCTGAAGAGGTCCGCCAGTCCAGCCAGTTCACTGCGGCATTGTTTTACTATTTTCAATGAAATTGTTATTGATTCCAGAGCCTTAATCGCGACCTGGCTGTCTGAGAAGATTGCGACACTCCTAGTGGTTCCTGTGCTGTGCCTCAACATCCTACACGCTCCCCTTATTGCCAGCACTTCAGCTTGAAATACGCTTGCACAGTCTGGGAGGCGAAAAGACATTGATGCACAGAGATCCTCAGAAAAGACCCCTGCACCGACTCCACAATCCATTTTAGAGCCATCAGTGAATATTTTGCAGTCGTATCCTCCGGTCACCTCTCCCTCACTCCATTCCGCTCTCGTTGGAAACCTTGTTACGAGGTGCTTTTCAAAGTCTACTTCGGTGACGATATAGTCTGTTGGCAACATGTCTCGAACACCGACAGGTAGAGACTCTAGTATATATAGTTTTATTTATTATTAATTGGATCCAACCAAATGATGTATGATTCTATTCTATTCAATTTATTTCTTTAATGGTACATTAAACGGATACATTATTTAATTTCTAGTTCAAACAACAACTAATAAGAGCAGCTTCAGTAATCGCCCAAATACAGCAATTTCTAGAATTGTGTATTCAATTAGCCACAAATAGCGGAATATTATTCATATTTGAGCATGAGGTTCGGCTATTTGCAAATATGCCCACATATGTATAGTAATTAGTATTAAAAGCTACAACTTTTAATAAACTGCAACGACAAAACTCTGATTGTAAGTACACCTCCAAAGTTCGTCAAAATATCACAGCTGATTTCCGCCTTACTGCTCATTAAATTCACACGACTAAAAAAATCACTTGATTATTTAATAATTTAATATGCGTACTATTAAAAAAAACCATCATCAATTATTATGAATTGAAAATGCTGACGGGAACCGCGTTGAAATGAAAACAAAAACCACGCTTTAAGTGTTGTGATCCAATTGTTGGCGTGCGCCATGAAAACGCTCGCGAGCACCTCGTCAACCGGCCCCCACAATAAAACCCGCGACACACCTGAATTGTATGTTGAACTTGAAAATGCACCTCAAGGTCGCGCTTTCTTAAACTACCACTTTACAGTATACGTACAGCACTTGGACACTTAACTTACCGCGCATTTGGACGTATCCATGATTTCGACCTCCGTTGAGACGTTATCGAACGCGACGCTATGCCGGTAGAGGAAGTCTGAAACAACAAAAGAAAATCGTAAGAAAAATGCAGAAGAGAGACGAAACCAAAAAAAGGAACAGTCGAAAAATAATAATAATAGCAAAACGCCATGTCAGATTATGTATGGCGTAATCTTATGTAAAAAAAAGGTCTTGTAACGAGTTTAAAATTCAGTTGTGGGTGTTGTAATTTTTGGCGCTACTTAAGTGGAAAATCCCCGATCAAGGTTGATGTTTTCTTTGAGTCACACGATTGTCATTCTTACTTAGAAAGTGTATGCAAAATTGTTATAATGAGATAAATAAATGTGTTAATAGTTAACTGTACCTAGTTTTAAAGTTTGTTTATTTAATTGTGACAGCGGTTGTGTTGTAATGTTTACGCCAGGCCTGTCAGCTACTTGCTTAATTTAGGTCTCGCTGAGTTTTTTTTTTTTAAGCGAGGATTGTATTATATTAGTACACATTTGCTTTCAAGCTAAGTCGTAATTTTTACATAGGTATACGTAGTAGAGTAATTCGATGACATTATAGATATAAAAAATATATTGTAAGAGGAAATTTTATATACACACGTACCCCGATATACGACAGGGTTACGTTCCAGAAGAAGCAGAAAGACTTAACTTGAAACGACTTACATATTTTATATTGAAACAAAGTGCAATAACGTATATACTCGTAGGTATGTAAACGTATCAGGCTAAATTAAATTACAAAACTCTATTATTAACATTATTTATTATAAACAATTTACTAGTAAATAGAAATATTGTAATGTAGAATATTACGTACATATGTATTTGTTAATTACAGAAAACAATACACAAAATTTAGTCTGTACTTCCATTTGTAATGCCTATGGTAGCAAATAACGAAATTTTTGCTTGAGGAGCGGTCCTAGAAGGTATGCATCTCTATTCCTCTTCAGCTTCAATTTCATCAAGAATTTCGAGAAGTTGGATTAGTACTTCTGCGGAAATTTCCCCATTGTTGTGTACTCGTTTATTACAAATCAACTGACCTTTACAATTATTCTTATACACTACTTACTTATCTTATCTAATTGTTATAATTAGTTCGTTCAATGATACAATTCAAATATACAATATTTGACAATTCAAATAATATTACACATTTGCAATTGGTTATATATACCTTAACTAGTAAGCCTCGAAAGAAGCAAATACTATCTGGTCCATAGGTTGCAGTAAGAATATGACTTTCGGTAGAAAAAAATATTAATCTGAAGTTCTTCTCCGAGCTTACTGGGTACGAAGGTTCATTGTTCAAAATGGTTAGTAGCTTTTGAGACAAGTTATTTTAAAAACAATAATGTTTTACCGCTAAATAAGAATAATTTTCGAGTCATTATATAACGGAAGTCATCGACGCCTTTTTGTTTACACGTCAAAATATTGGTAATCTGTAATGAACCATATTATGGTCTGGTAGTGCTGCTTCCACCGGTAGATCTATGGCATCACCTGATGAGTAAGGATCTGTCGGTGGTACGAAACCAGAGGCCGAGAGTCCCATTACACCTGGACCCCAATACGAACGCGAGGGTAAGCGAGCCATCTGCCAACCATTCCATCCTTATCGCCTAATTTTTTTTATTTCCCATTTTTACCTCCCTTGTGTGTGTTGTCTTCCCCAGAACTATGAATTTTGGTTAATACGTAAAGGACAGGGGCAACGAGCGGCGAAAACCCCGCCCACGTCTCCCGAACTGAGCTACAGCAAGCATGGGCCGCTGCTTAGCTCGTTGAGGAGCCTTTTCCTTCGCCAGATGGCACAGCCCGACCTTCACGGTCAATTAAGCTACCTTAGGCTCCGTCCCCACAGGGGTATCTCCGGATGCCCACCAGACCGTCCGTTTGGAAATTAATGGAGCTAAAGATCCCCAGATGTATTACTTCTAACACCCACCATACACACAGCGATCGATCGGCCGATCCGTCACCCGATGTCGATATCGGCCGATAGATCCGCCTGTGTATGCGCCTATCGTTGACGATTTTTTTGACAGTTCCAATTTTAATTTTGATCAGCTGATATTTTGTGGCGATGCATCGGCCGATCGATCGGGCGACGGATCGCATAATGTATGGCGGCTATAATACCCTATATACACGGAGCGATCCGTCGCCCGATGGATCGTCACAAAAATATCAGCTGATCAAAAATACAGTAGCCGCTCGAAAATTAGAAAAAAAAAGTTTTGGTCAATTCTAATTTCCAAGATTTTCTAATTTCCAAGCGTTTTGAAAAAATGTCGAAAAATGTGGTCCGTAAGTTAATGTAAAAAGAATCGTTTTAAGGTTTTATGTAAGTTTGTTTATTAAGAGGTAAAAGCATATAAATGAAACATGAAGCAAACAATTATGTGGTGAAAAATTCACTTATTTTTGATTGTCTTTTGCCAACATTTGCTGACAAGTTTACGGCTTTGTCGCGAATATTTTAAATCGCAAATATTTCGGATGTCGTTACATAATTTTCTTTAGCCCAGCAAAGCAAGCGATTGGAACAATTAATTGCCTCTGCATGGGAAACGCGGGCATCAACCTCCTCGTCGTCAGAGTCGCAACTGTTGGTTGAAATCGAATTTACATCAACTTTCTCATCATTCCACTCTTCGAACTCCGTGGACGTTACTTCCTACATATTGTAAATAAGGGACCTTTACATTGTCTATTGTATAGTTTGAATTTGTCGTAATTTACCTGTCCCAGAAGTTGAAACAATTCTATTGTCTCTTGCCGGAGCCTTAGGTTAGCCAGGGGAATATTGTCTTCCTCTTCAAAATCGCTTTCGTAATTCACATTCACACTAACGGAATCTAGTATACCCATGATCTTTCCCCAACTCAAGAGGCGAAACTCATGGAAGTCGTTGCAAGCTTTCCTTCTTTTTCTGCTGAGGTCTTAGGACGTACGAGTCTTGTACAAGACGTCATCGATGTCGGCGGCAGCAGGCCAATTAAGCAGACATTTCGCAGTCTCCCCCGCCATCGAGAAGTACCTCTTTGCAAAAATTGACAGGATGCTTGCAATGGGTGTCATTGAAGAGTCCACCAGTCCGTGGTCTTCGCCTGTCACCCTTGTAGTGAAGCCCGGTAAGGTCCGGATGTGTCTGGACGTTCGAAAAGTGAACGACGTCACGGTCAAGGACGCTTATCCTTTGCCTCTGATCGATGGTATACTAGGTCGACTCCCCAAAGCCGAGGTTATCTCGAGTCTCGACCTAAAAGACGCTTTTTGGCAAATACCACTCGACTCAGAGTCAAGGGAGAAGACGGCCTTCACTGTTCCAGGTCGGCCATTGTATCAATTCGTAACGATGCCGTTCGGATTGTGCAATGCTCCTCAGACCATGCAGAGGCTAATGGACCGAGTCGTTCCAGCTCATCTGCGCCACCATGTTTTCATTTACTTGGATGAACTGCTGATAATTACGGAGACATTCGAGGAACATTTTGAGATCCTCCAGGAATTGGCTCTTTGTTTTCGCAAGGCCGGTTTAACCTTTAACGTTGAGAAGAGCAAGTTCTTTATGAAGCAAGTTCATTATTTAGACCATATAATTGCGAACGGAACAATCAAAACAGATCCGGAAAAAGTCCGTGCTATTGCCGAATTTCCAAGGCCGAGTTCGGTAAAACAGATGCGTCGATTTCTCGGATTATGTGGGTGGTACCGTCGATTCGTGCCCAACTTCGCGTCATTGTCAGCTTCGCTGACAGACATGCTTCGCAGAGGACGTTTCACTTAGTCCGAGGAAGGACTGGAGGCTTTTGGGGCTTTACAAGATAGCTTGTCGTCTGCTCCCGTTTTGCATAGCCCGGATTTTGCAAAACTTTTCGCTATCCATTGCGACGCGAGCCAGTCTGGCATTAGAGTAGTATTAGTTCAGCTAAACGATGACGGAGCTGAAGTCCCAATAGCCTTTATGTCGAGAAAGTTCAACTCGGCCCAAAAAAATTATTCAGTCTCTGAGCACGAATGTCTGGCAGCGGTGCTGGTGATTAAAAAATTCCGCGCTTATGCCGAGGGACACGAGTTTTCGGTTATCACCGACCTCGTTATGCCTCGTTAAAGTGGTTAATGTCCCAACCGAACTTAAATGGGAAGTTAGCTAGGTGGGCGTTAAAGCTACAAGGCTTTAAATTCACCATTAAGCATAGGAAACGGAGCCAGCATGTGGTCCCCGACACGCTCTCCCGTGGATACTCAGCTGACGCCCTCTTGATAGAATCCTTGGATTTAGTCACGACCCTTGAAATTGACTTGTCATCACCCTGTTTTAAGTCTGACTCTTATATCGCATTAATTCGATACATCCATGAAAACCAAAACCGCCTTCCGGATCTAAAGGTTTTGGACGGATTTGTATACCGGCGCTCGGAGTATGCGACCGGGAACGAAATACAGGAGGAGAACTCATGGAAATTATGGGTTCCAGAGGGCTTAACGTCGACCTTAATTGCACGCGCGTATAATCATCCACTATGTGCGCACAGAGGATTAGGAAAAACACTAAGACGCCTCAGGACTTTTTACTTTTGGCCGAAAATGTCAGTAGAAGTGAAAAATTTCGTGAGTGCATGCATTAAGTGTAAGGAGACTAAAGCCCCAAATGAAGTTCTTAGACCTCCCATGGGAAATCTTGTCGTTCCTGAGCGCATATTTCAGCGCCTGTACATCGATTTCATCGGGCCATATCCACGATCTCGTTCCGGAAATATCGGGGCAATAGTTTTGTTAGACCATCTGTCGAAATTTACCCAATTACCCAAACGTGACAATTTCCGGTAGCAGATTTCTTAGAACATTATGTACGTATTTAACAAGAATGTAACGGAATGCATTTCATTGTTAAAAAAGGGAAAATGTAAAGTAACACTTCTTACGCTTGAAAATTAGAACAGTTTATTCTAATTTTAGAGCGGCGAATGTACATAATTCGCTTGTTCTAATTTCCAAGCAATTCTAATTGCCACGACTTCTAATTTCCGAGCGGCTACTGTATAAGGAAATGTCAAAAAATCGTCAACGATAAGCGCATACACAGGCCGATGCATCGGCCGATATCGATACAGGGCGACGGATCGGCCGATCGATCGCTGTGTGTATGGCAGTTTTAAAAAGCAATGTAATGACGATTTGAGCTCAGGCACCAGTAGTCATCCCTACGGATAAGAATGTTCTGGATGGCATATTTTTCCAGAAAAGGTCTAATTGCGTAAACAACACGGTACGATTTGAACAATTCATTTATCCATAATTATTAGCAAACACGGTGTTCCAGTTTGGCGGAATAAGCTCTTTACCAGGTCTATCATCATGCAATTCTCTGCAAAAGTATTTTAAAATTAATTATTTTCCGATTTTTTAAACCTTTAGCAGCTACAGCCATTGCTGAGCGATAAGTGTAAATCCGCCCATTTGATGCTGTGTGTCTCGACTGAAATTTCAAGCAGTCGTGCAGCGCGGTGTCGTGTGTGTGAATTTCGCCTTAAACGTAAAAAAGTTGTTTTTCCCCATTGAAAGGGCTGTAAAAGCCACGAATCGTGTAACGTATAATATGACGAATTTCGCCCAATTGTACACCAATTTAAAAAAAATTATGAATTTTCGAATTTCGAGGATCGACGAAAGTGTGAAGGAAAGTAGTCGTTAATCGGGGAGGGGTGGAAATTATTTGACGACTCGAATTGACTTTAAACGAAACGACTTAAATCGGGGTTTGCCTGTATTAAAAAACAGTAGAAACTCTCTTAACCGAAACGCCTTTAACCGATATTGCCTTTAAGTTTAACCGAAACCAACTAAAATGAGTGTTTTGCACCCATGTCCGCCAATGCATCACCGGTGAACATGCATCGAATTCCAGCTCAAACTAAGCCGTTATATCCTAACTGAACACTGTCCTATTTATTCCGCCGGAAACCGGCGAGAAATTGGAAATTTCTGCTTGGCCCGTGGGGGAATAAAAACTGTCGTGATCAACGGTGATGCTTTGGCCAGTGGGTAATGAAAACTGTCATGATTACCGGTAATACATTGGCACCCAACGTGTTAAGGAGATATTTGGCGATGTTCACATTTTTCTTTCACGAAGTCCTTGTTTTTGTCAAATTTTTGCTGCAATTTGCTAAGTTACTAACAAACAAACGGGCAAAGTAACATGCCCGTTTGTTTGTTCTCAAATTATAGATACTTTAATTATAATCAAATTAGATTCATAATTTTACTCGTGGGATCACTGCTTCGCGCGATATTCACAAAAACATCACTAAAACGAACATTCTTCACAAAGTAAGAATAAACATTTTTTCATTTTCGAAGAGGATTTTTTCAAGAACTTGTGAACATACAAAGCTCATTTTGGTGTGAAACTTTAGCAAATTTAGTGTGTTTTAAAAAATGTAAGAGCAACTTTTTTTGCAGAACGTATACTCCCAAAGTATATGTATATTAAGCAAAACCCGAAAATATTGCAAAAAAGACACGAGAAAATAGCGAAAACATGTCTTTTTCATCTAAAAGTGTTACTTGGTCAAAATTGTTGTTGGTGAACTTTAAAATTGTCTTAAGCTACCTAAAATTATTCTTATTCTTAAAAACTCTTTTTTCATTACGTGTAGCCACACTAATGGCTGGTAAGGGCGACGGCATGTTAAGCATCATGCACGTTGTATGATAGTCGATGGCCGTCGCCCGGCAAAAAACTTTGTTTGTAAATTGCCACTGGCGCCAAGCCAGAACAATGAAATGAATTTTATACCTACAAGCTGCACGTTGCAGTTTGCATTCGGTATGGATTCACACCCATGTCGTGTTGGTCGGCCTATATAAGGCAAAACAACATCTGTCTTGGGTCATTCCCGGTCACGCCTCTCCCACTGGTGCGATGCGCGGAGCAGAGGCGTCTGATGAGACGCGCTTCGCACCAGCGGTCGAAACCGGCGAATCACGCTTTTTGGGCCCCCCTTCGAGGGGGAAATTATTCTTAAAAACTCTTTTTTCATTACGTGTAGCCACACTAATGGCTGGTAAGGGCGACGGCATGTTAAGCATCATGCACGTTGTATGATAGTCGATGGCCGTCGCCCGGCAAAAAACTTTGTTTCTACCTAAAATACCATTAGATTATTTCTTTTTTACTTTACACAAGGATAAAAATAGTTATATTAAAATAATCGCCCAAAGGTTAGTAAAAAAAAAGTTAGTTTTGCCGATAGAAAATGTTCAGCCGAAATTTTGTTGGCAAACCCCGAATCCGTGTTTAGCACCCCCGGAAACATAATGGAACACAAAAAACAAAAGGTTTGCAAAACTTTCCATCTCGGCCGTTTATATGAATCTGTAACATTAAGGTGGACACACACATGCGTCGAAAATCCGTCCAAATCAAAATTTCCCCGGTCGATGTATGGAAATTTTGGATTCGCACGGGGAAAATTTGAATTTTGGACGCCAGTGTATGTCCGGCTTTAGGCTATATGGTAATTTCGAATTTTTGATAAGTTGTATGATTTATTTCACTGACCTATTCATTGGGAATAGTACCGTGGTCTGTCACATTTTTGTCGGATATGGAGCGGGGGGTACGTATTCTGATGTGGAAGTTCCGAATGCTACTTCCGAAATCATCAGTGGAGCGAATATGTCTACCTCGTGACATCGGAAGCAGAGTTTTAGTTGACATAACTAACTTACATCATCAGCAAATCAACTCACTTCGCATTTATTTCAGAGGCAAAGCAACATCTCCGCATGATGCTGTCTGTAAAGCAGATGATGGTTTAACTCCAATCAATTTAAAGGATCAATCATTTGCTCCTTTGAGTCTGGTGAAGTCAGACCAAGAGAAGAGAAACAAATGGAAGGCAAAGGAAATGCATGGTGAACTTGCAAGTTGTCTTTGGCAGCCATTTGTCGATCGTCACCTGTCAGGTGGCTTCGTACAGGGTATCCCTTTGCCGAAACAGAGGGATCGATGGTTGGCATTTAGGACCACCCGTCAATTTCTTAAGCATATATGCAAGCAACGGGTGGATGACGATCGATGCAGAATGTGTGATCGGTACGTTTTCACTGATCAGCCCGTGCTTATATCCACCAACACCTCGCATATAAGCACGGGCTGATCCACCAACATGCTTATATCCACCAACACCTCATATATAAGCACGGGCTGATCAGTGAAACCGTACCGGTCTATCAGTACACTCCACAAGCAGCGCCTGACAGCACTTGCTGCACAATGTACTGGGATCACCAGGTAAACATTGATCACCCGGTCGCCCACAACAAACCCGATGTACTCCTAATCGATAAGACGAGTCGCTCTGCATACATAATCAATGTTGATGTTGATAGTTTCAAATTCTCTAATTGCCCCTTCCACCGTCCGCGGCCGTCACCATCCTGAAAGAAACGATGAATTGTTCGGCTTGTTCTATTTTTTAAACCCTAGACTTATAGTATAGGGTATATTGTTTTTGTCACGACGAAAATATGTAACACCTTAAGTCTCACCATACACTGTCGAACTCGAACTCGAGCACGAACCTGGTATAAATGTCCTCTGACACACACATACACTTCACATAGGTGTGAAGAGAACCGGTCCACTTGTACTAGGTTCGTGCTCGAGTTCGAGTTCGATAGTGTATGGTGACACTAAAGGAGGCTCCGGAGGTATAACTCTCTCTCTCTCTCTCTAATTGCCTTGATCCCTCCAGGGGCATGGGCGGGTCAACATCTCTAGCATTTCTATGCTTTGTTGACGTTTCAACAGCATATCTACTTATCGGAGGTATAACAATGTATGTATATAAATGATCGCGGTCACCTCCTGATTCGATTTAGCCATGTCTGTATGTCTGTCTGTCCGTTGGCACGATAACTTTCAATGGAATGAAGTTAAAGCCTTGAAATTTCGCTCAAATGTTGGTACAATAGTTTGATCTAGTTGGTTGGTATTGAAAATGGGCATGATCAGGCCAAGAGAACGCCCGCCTCCCCTACATATGTAAAATAAATAAATACATATGTATATTTATAACTCCCGATTAAATAAACAAGAAAAACTCTAGCTGTGGTAGATTGCTCGTGAGGGGGTAATCTTATACTTTCCCGGAAAAATAAAATCGATCAGCTGAAAACTTACGATAGTTTTCTTACAAAGAGCCCCGTACTACCCTACTTTTCACGTTTTTTGTCTATAACTTCTGAACCTAATAACGTAAACGCCTGATTTTTGGCATGTAACCCTGAGCTGAGAAGATGCTTGCGTTTTAGTAAATTGGGCATAATCAGATTAAAGGAACGCCTACTTCCCCTACAAATTTCAAAAAATTAAATATTCCTTTAATCACGATAACTTTCGATAGAATGAGACTAGGGAGTTGAAAATTTGGTGGAATGTTGGTAGCAAAATCTAGTTAGTTGGCATTGAAAATATGTAAGATCCGACCCAAGGAACCCCTACCTCCCCTACAAATGAAACTTCAAATAGGCGATAACTACAAATGAAATCTCAAATAAGCGATAACTTTCGATAAAATTAAGCTAGTGGCTTGAAATTTTGCTCAAATGTTTGTACTAGGATCTAGTTGGTTGTTATTAAAAATGCGCAAGATTCGACAAAAGAAACCTCTACCTCCCCTATAAGAGAGACTTCAAATATGCAATAACTTTCGATAGAATGAAGCTAGCGACTTGAAAAATTCGACAAATATTTGTAAAATGGGTTAGTTAATTGATTTTGAGAATGGTCAATTACCTCCTGAATGAGTGCCAACCTCCCTTATAAACTGGGGCGACTGGTAGCGCAACAGTCTCATGTTTGACTACCGGCGTTTCGGGTTCGAATTCCGTCCACGACGACGTTCGTGGATATGGATGTGCAGGAGGCGCATGCTGGCAACTGCATTTTCCGAAACCAGTTTATGCCAACGAAGCGTCAACTGGGCCACATGGAACAATTGACGCGCTATGTCCCACAAGCGGTTAAGGCAATTGAGTTGTATCCCTTATAAACTAGCCATATAGGAAACTCACTTTTAATGCGTATGGTCGTTACCAATAGGTATCATACTTTTGGTATCATCACTAGGTCTGTACAAGTCTAGGGTATATACATACGCTTCGGACTCCAGGCCTGGCTTTTTTTTTTTCAAAATATATCCTTAATTAGTCTGATAAAAAAATTGGCAACGGTTTTTTAAAACTAGAATTAATCTACAATTTGAGACCAAAACAAAACTTCAGTTATTAAGGCTAAAATCGCGAAACAGACATTTTTGCTCACAACCACTCAAAAAATGGATCGAATTGAAAAATATTAGCAAAGTTAGACTTGAAATCAAACTATCTTCAACTTTCATTTGATGGGTTTTTCAGTTGGAGCATCCGTGTTATAGATCTGTAGTGAGAAAGTGTAATTTTTTTCACAAGCCTAAAAAAATTTTCGTTTTCGACTATCAATTTTGACTATTCTACTGAGCCGAATATCGAGTTTGAGCAGTGCATTGGAAGGAGACTTCGACACTCTTTAATTTAGGTTCAATAAAATTTTCCCATCCAAGGCAAAGTCTGGACTGGCTCAAATTTCTCAAGTTTTCGCCTGTCGAATGGCCTTATTTTATTTTTTATCATTTTTGATTGTGTTCACGATATTAGAAATTAGGAACATTTTACAATGCAAGTCAAATTTGTTGACATATTCGTATTTATCCGTTATAGGTTCACTGCCCCGTTGATTTTTCTAAGTTAACACATTATTGCAATTGTGTGTTATTTACCGGAGTACAAAAGAACGCGACTAATATGTACTAACTCACGCCTAGCACCCAAAACTATGTGGGTTTCTAGGACGAGAGCATGATTATTATTACATGAAACAGAGATCAATACAAACGACGAAGTTTCATCGCATTAAACTTCTAAATTTCGTACAAAACTCTTTGCCGAAATAGCGAAATTAATTATTGTTTAACCTGACAACCTAAAAAATAGAAAGCAAATTCGGAATCAGCGTTCAAAAATTACTTTAGAAACGCTTTTTGATTTCTTGCGTTCAAAACCGTGTTGTACTGTATAGGTATAAAGTAAATATATAGATTATACCTACATAGCTTCGTCGTTAACTTATTCGGTTCTTTCATCGATCAACTTTCAGTTCATATAAAATACGAAAGCAGGATATCTAATATTTATTAAATTTGCATATTGTTATTTATGAGCTTAAGTTTAATTGTTGTTAATTGCCTTGACGCCTCCAGGGGCATGGGCGCTTCAACACTGCTTGCATAGCCACGCGTTGTTGACATTTCGATAGCATACAGACTCCGGATAGTGCTGTTGCTAGCGTGCACCTCCTATCGGAGCCATCTTTTACTGATGAGCTTGGAAACTTAAATATAAGTAACCGTATTAAATGTATCAATAGTCATGAGGGGAGAGATACTAACACTCAGCCAACAAATGTAATATAGTATGTACATACTTCCATACAGATATATCCATAATTATAACAATAATTATGTCTACACAAGTGGTTGAACAAAAATAATAAAAAAAAACACAAGAGTCAACTAATTCAAAACAAATAACTTAATGTGAATGTTCGTTTAAGGAGAAATTTTATTAAAAAAAAACATAGTGCAATGTCAAAAAATGTTGAGTCGTTGACATTTTACGCTATAGCGTAAAACTGTGAAAATTTATGGCTATGGAGAAATTGCTAATAACAAAAAATCTTGTAATCACAAATACATATTTTGAAGGCCATCTTTTCGGATATAAGACAACTCTAGCCTGGAGAATCTTGACATTTTCGTCTCACATAATAGCCGTGTTCGAGACAATCGGGCAGAGATCAAGAATGAATCGAATGGCCTGGGAAAGTGACTAGCTAGTTCAAACAGCCACCATACGGTATAGAAAGGTATAGGGGCGAATTGTCGAGAAAAAGCTGAAGTTCAACCAATTCACTTTCAACTCTGATCCGGATGCGGTGCCATACGAGACCTGGATCAAAGATCAATCAGTAGTTTGGTATGAAAACCGATCTAATCTGACTGAAACGAATCGGGCTAATCATAATCGTTAGTTGCAGGAAAGGTTAACCCGACTTCTAACTACAGTTCTAAGATTTAAATTTCGTACCGCAAAAGATCTTGTTTGACCTGGGTGAAACGTCAGTCTATGAACTTAAAGATTCGTCTTCTGGATCATTTCCTCCATTTCTCGCATTCCGAAAACTACGTCCTCCAGATTGTAAACCCTAGCGCATTAATCAATCAACAGAATTGCTCCACCTTGGCGCTAAGCCTTCCTTGAAGTATTGCTCCGCTGATGTTCTTCGCGATGCTAACGTTGCAGTTTAATTCGGATTGACGAAAGGGGAGAAACGCGACATAGCCTAAGCAATTCATTTAATGTACTCGTGTTCAAAAAATTTGTAGCTTGGATTTTGAAATATTTTTCAAGTCCCTTGGATTTTCATTACTGACACTTGGCACTTGCCGCATTTCTACCCAGAGCAAGTGTGAGAGAGCCTTTGAAGTCTGTAAGACTGGTATTGCATTTTTTTTTTCTGTTAATAAATGTCCATGAGGTTGACATATAAGGTATAGGTATATTACCGGAATCCGATAAGTCAATATATAAAGTTCCTAAGGATTGCCTGTTCAACATGGAGCACCTCTTCAAATTATGAATGACATGTTCTTCTTAGAATAAATGACATACTACTCAAATTTCACAATCGTGGGAACTACTATCAATTTGCCTAAACCCCTAGCGCGTCAATTACTCCTGCGCGCCATAGCACACGGTTATGGGCAATGCTCTGTATCACAATTTTCGCAACAATACTACCAAGGTAGACGAATTTGTCCACCCTCTCCACATCCATTAATAATGATATGCAATTAATACTGATACGCAACAAAGTTTTTAAAAATTTAACATGTCAAATGTACTCATATTTCTGTGTGTATTGAGTGCATTTGGCGTGCATTTGATAATCGGTTGAGGGGATATTTTAGAGTCGAACCCAGCTTCTCGATCTAAGAAGCTTACTACATCAGCATGCTTTGCAGCGTGGCACTGTTGTTTTCTAGGATCTGTATTTCCTTTTCCTTTTATTTTTAATTGGCGGCCCGCGTGGGGTCGGCGAATTCCCGCACTTTTACTGCTGTGTACAAGATTCTTCGTAAGAATCTCGACTCAATCGGCAGTGTCACTACTCACTCTACTAGAACGGCGCCCGGTGTGGGTCCATGGGCTCATAGTTTGCAATCTTAAACATAGTCAAGGTTTTGGTTTTGTTTTGTGTTAAAATGTCCCGGTGTTTGGTTTAAATTATAGAAAGAAACTTTAAATTTCAGAATGTCTGTCGATGTGTCAAAACTCAAATCCAGTATGTACTTGTACATTGATTTTACGTTGTGTCCAAAAAATTGTACTCGTTTTGTTCTATACACGCGACTAGTATCGTGGGGGTTTCCATCCCAGCGCATTTACGCGTCTCGTGTATGCCGTGATTGGACGTCGGGCTGTCGCGCCACGATGATGATGATGGTGTATGTCTAGACCGTGTGACAGCTTGAGTAACGTGCACGGAAGACACACGCTAAAACGATTTCTCTTCTATTTACGATACAATAAATTTCGTTTAGTTTCCTCTGAATAAGCCATATACCAAATCGCGAGAATGTGAAACTGTCAAGATGATATCAACTATGTAATAGCCGACGATAGCACGATGTACAATAATAATTATGGACAATTTTAGCTTGAAACCGAAAATAGCAATGCATGGATTACTTCGTTTTTCTCTCAATGTACAATTTTGTTTTAGAACTAAAGTCCGTACATGTCTATTTTTTCGCATGGCTTACTTCGTTTTGAGACCGATATTGTCCATGCATGAGTAGATATTGGTTCGGGCCTAAATAATACCGGGGTTCGAATCAAGGCTAATTTTAGGTGCCTATTCGGGTTGCCGCTGTTGCTCCCAGAGCGAGCGAAGCCAGCTTTTATATTTATGCGATACTAAGGGTTGTGAATCAACAGTCTTTTGTGTGGGCTCCATTAGCTACGCTCGCTCCTCGCTTAAGAGACAAGGTTACTACCAGCTAAAGCGGAAATGGACACTGCAGCCGCACTCAAGTGTGTATGTGACCATTTTCGGTTTTTTTTGCACATGCCTTATTTTGTTTTGAAACCGATATTGTCCGTGCATGAATTATTTCGATCTTTTTTTTTCAATGGACACTTTCAAAATTTCAGCTCGATAGCTTTAAAACTGAGGGACTAGTTTGCATTGAAACAGACAGACAGACGGACAAAGCTTAATCGACTCGTATCATCATATTGACCAGACCACGAATATATACATACATAATAGTTTATATGGTCGGAGATGCTTCCTTTTGTGCGTTGCATGACAAAGTTAATATACCCTATCACATCCGTGAAGGGTATAAAAACGCACTCAGGTGATTTTTTGTCTTGCTGAGAAAAGATTTGAAACTTATTACTTCAATTTTTGCTAATTTTTCCACAAAATTTTGCTAAAATATGCCCCAAAATTGGTACAGAATGTTTAGGGTAATTTTTAAATTTCATTGTGGGGCGCCCCAGGAACAAGGCGATATTTCCTAGAGTCGTAGATTACATTAGCCGATTGCCAATTGTGTAACGAAATTATTAGGAAAATTTGCTGTAAAAAATTTAAAAAGAGGGTAATTTTTACTGTTTGACCAAAAACGGAACTTTTTGGGTATTTTTTCATATAAATGGGGACACGGAGACAGATGGTCAAACAGCTGGACATTGTCATGTAAAAGGGACCTCGGGTCACCATAAGCTTAGATATGTCTTGGCATGCTTCTCCTTTTATCTGGGAATATGATCACATGTGAAAAATAAGTGTGAAGAACATAGACGAAGGACTATAATTGTGAAAATGTGAAAAAAATAATGTCGGAATATGACTTAGTTTAGATTGTGCTAGGTCACACTACATAAAATAACTGAGGACCGGAATTGGACTTGAATAGTATAAAAGTACCATTTTCAATTTTGTTATGTTGTTTAAAACACCCCCTGACTACGCGCCTGTTGATGTCGAGAATACTGAAAGTTACGTGTTCCTCGGGACAATCATTGTGATGCCGATGTTGATGATCGAATATTGATGGCAAGGTGATGATGGCTAGATAAATCTCGATGTAATGTTTTGGTGAGGATTTCAGTGTGATTTTGATTTAGTGTGTGACACTTTGCGTGTACAGGTGGAGGGAGGGTCGGTTTGCAGTCGCACCGATTCCGTACCGATGTCGGACAAAGGTTGAGTCGACCTGTGAGTAGAAGCGCTGATACTGGCTCGAATAAAACTGTTAATGGATCAACCCCTCTTACTACATACACAGCGATTTATAAGTATCCCAACTAACAAACTCTGAAGAATTAAAGTCTTACCGCTTACAAAAAGCTGTCATAAGACTTAAAAACTCCCCGACACTTTAATAACATAACTCTTAAGACAACACTTAAATTCACCCTCGTAGCACAATTCTGATGAGAATTCAACTCCACTAGAATTAGGGAAACCTTCAATCTTCTAATAGGATCACCGCTGCAATCTTATTGAGCTTTTTTTAAAAACTTAATCTCTAGAAAAGTTATTTTATAATCATACAGATGGCCCTCTTTAAGAGCTTGAGTGTAAAATTACTTCCCATGATACTCTTATAAGACTCTAAATACTAGAAAACTTATGCGGGGAGTATTAAGAGCCTAAGGATTATTACTGGCTTGCATAAGTAGCCCGCTGTAAGAACTTGAGGAGCTTGAGTGTAAAATTTCTTATCGTAATACTCTTATGAGACCCAAAATACTAGATCACTCATGCAAGGGTATTATTATCGAGTAAATGTTATAGTACCTGACGTTTAGTCGAACGTGGAAGGTACGAGCACAGCTTTATCACTCAAAATGGGAAAACATGTGTTTGAAACAAGTTAAAAGATCTACTAGTTTGCGCAGAAAAGTTCACAAATTTATCTTGAAATAATATAAAAAATAGAATAATCAGAAAATTTTCAGACTCAACAACTGCAATAGTTACTTTCAAAAGCCCTACGCACCCTTCAATTGTTTTGCCCAAAAGCCCACAGTAATGATGACATACTCGTATGTACATCAAAAAAGTATTTCATTAGAATTCAACAGTAAGCCAAACCTATCAATGTATATGTAATGAAATAGTCACTGCAATTATTGCACTAAAACGAGGAAAGGCCGCCGGACTCGACGGTATCCCTGCCGAACTTTATCAAGCAGCGCCAAGCGTAACTGCCGATTTGCTGCACCCACTTGTTGGTAAAGCGTGGAATACAGAGACCTTTCCCACTGAGTGGAAGGAAGGTTTGATCATCAAACTTCCAAAAAAGGGTAGCCTCACAGACTGTAGTAATTGGAGAGGCATTTGTGTGCTTCCTGCCGTTGCCAAGATAATAGCCAAAATCGTCCTGGAAAGACTAAAGGCCCACTTAGAAAGCACAATTGATGAAGAGCAGGCTGGTTTTCGATCCGGATTCTCCTGTGTCGATCACATTAACACCTTGCGAATCATCATCGAGCAATGCGCTGAATACGATTCTCCGCTTCACTTGCTTTTCATCGATTTAGAAAATGCTTTCGATAGTGTGAACCGGGATTCTATATGGACGGCCTTGCGCAGGAGAGGCATCCCTGAGAAGCTTGTGGTTATTATTAAGGCAACCTATGACGGCGCGAAATGTCGCGTTTTGCATAAAGGTAAGGTGTCGGGGGACTTTGAGATTCGCAGTGGAGTTCGGCAGGGGTGCATCCTCTCACCGATCCTATTCCTCATTGTGATCGGCGACGTGTTGCATGCAGCCCTATCCGGACTCGACAGAGGAATTCAATGGACTTTGACATCTTATCTACAACATCTTGACTACGCTGACGACATATGCCTACTCTCCCACAAAATCATGGATCTGTCCGCAATGGCGTTAGATCTCGAGAGGGAGGCAAGCAAGGTTGGGCTAAAGATTAATACCAACAAGACCAAGGTTGTTAACCCGCGGTTGCGAAAAAGAAATCCGACACCTATTGCCATCAATATTAATGGGCAGCCTGTGGAGAAGGTGGACAACTTCGTCTACCTGGGTAGCATTGTTGCCGAAAATGGTGGTACGGAGCAGGACATCGCTCGTCGTATCATCCACGCTAAACGCGCATACGGCATGCTGTCCAAAATCTGGCAGAGCAGTTATCTCGGCATCAAGACCAAGCTGGGCCTGTTTCGCTCCCTGGTACTGTCAGCGCTTTTGTATGGGAGCAGTACATGGAAAGTTTCCGTAGCAGTTACCAGAGCGCTGCAAGTTTTCGTCAATTCATGTCTTCGTCGTATTTTAAGAATTTTCTGGCCCGAAACAATATTAAATGAAAAACTAAGTTGGCGTACGGGTCAGATGCCAATCGACGAATTGATACGCAGGCGAAAATGGCAGCAGATAGATCACACATTGCGGAAGAGTGATAACTGCATTGCTCTGCATGCCATGAAATGGAACCCCATTTCCAACCAAGGCCGACCAAGAGGGGGTCCTCGAATCACATGGCGTCTATCTGTGGCAAAGGAGTGTCAGGCACTGGGTAAATCTTTAGGGGAGCTGCGCCCTATTGCCCAGAACAGAGTACGATGGCGCGCAGGAGTAGTTGACGCGCTATGCCCCGCTAGGGGTTAAGGCAAAGTAGTATTGAAAACAAGTAATGCTGTGTGTTAGGTTACTTATATATACAATACACGATAACCCATGCTGATGCTGACTACATCTGCAAGCAAATCAAAAATCATTTACTTACGTCCGTTGTACTGTTTTGTGGCCATAACTTCTAAAATATAAGGAATTTCGCATTTCTGACACAATTTTGACCCCGCTTAAGAACTCCCATGCGGGCTGAGGGCCATCCAACCCCACTATTTGGATGCTCCTCAGCCCGCAATGGAGTTCCACTAAAAACTGAACTCAAAACTCCATAACTTTCAATAAGAAGCTCTTCCATGTTCGGATTCATGGGATAAACTGAATCGTGGTCGTGTGAACGGGCCACGACCCATGGCAGTGCACTTTCCAGTCCACGCTCGATACAAGCGTTACATGCGTGAGATCGAAAGCGTGCCACACTGTCGTGTATTTGCCCCGTCAGAACGCTGCTTAAATCTGTTGAGATAGTGCTGCATAGTATCATGCACAGCACAATTTGCAGGATAATTTAAGTGAGATTGAATATGTGGAAAAAACGTTTTTTTTTTTCGTTTTTCGGAAACCGTTGTTTTCAGTTTTCATTTGAAAACCGTTTTTTGCAACTGTTGCGTTATTTTTTGCCCATCTCTAGAGTGCGGGACGTACGACCGTTTTGTACAACCTGCCCTTAAGCTTTCATGGCATCTTCTTGTCGCATAAAACTCCAGAGTTTTCTAGCCATTTTATCCAACCGACACTGATGCGATGTTTCCTTGTTGACCATCGAGCCCAGGTAGTTGAACCTTGTACAGGACTTCAACTGCTCTCCTTTAATGTAGATATCTGGTATCGGTCTCCCTGGATTTGAAAAAGGACAGCAAAAATACTCAGTCTTTGGTATGCTAATTCTCAACCCATGATCCCCCAGTATCTTACACCACTTGGCCAGTACAGCCTGCAAAGCAACGATTTCTTTGCTACCCAGGACAACATCATCGGCGAAGAGAAGGGATATTTCCCGGTCGTCAGAGATGAGTGTTAATAAATATAGCATGATGATGTTGAAGAACAAGGGACCCAATACACTGCCTTGGTGAACTCCGACTCTAACCGGAAACTCTTCAGACTCACCAGCTGTGCATCTAACTTTAGTAGTTGCTCCATCATACATGCCTTGTATCTGTATCTGGGACCACCCATATCAGATCGCGAGGAACTCTGTCGAAGGCTTTTTCCAAATCGATGAACACAAAGAGCAAGTCCGGCCGTGCATCACGGTGTTTTTCCATCGTGACACGCAAGCACTGAATAGCATCGACGGTGGATCGACCCTCTACAAAGCCGCATTGATTGTCATCCAACCGTACAATCTCTTTCAATCGATTGCAGACGACCCGCTAGTCTTCAATGTGTGAGATGTTATCTTGATTGCCCTATAGTTGTTGAGTTTGCGTGAGTCACCCTTGTTCTTATAAAACGGGAGAAGGAAGCTTTCCCTGAAAGCATCAGGCATCGGTTGCCCTCTTTTGATTATGTTGAAATGAACAGTGAGCCATCTATGCCCGACATGATTCATCTTCAACCAAAATTCCAGGGGTATTTTGTCCGGTCCAACTGCCTTTCCGCGTCTCATCAGCATCATTGCTTTCTTGATTTTCTAACTCAAAATTTACACTGTTTTCTTAACGACTAAATCCTTTATCTTACATTCTAATGGATGTTGAGCACATGCGAATTTGGTAAAAAACGCACTTATATGTGCGTCCTTTCCTAAATATAAATATAAAGTACCAGTTTCTTTGAATTTGAAATTGTCTTATTACGTTACGTTATGGCAATGAAAAAAAAAATCAAGGTTCAAGTCTCAAATGTATGAAGATTGTTGAGAACAAGCGCCTCATCATAAAACCCTTTTTGAAACCCACATGCATCGATGCATGTGTGTTTCGAGGTGTATTTTGTGACGAGGTGTTTTGATAACAAGAGCTAAAGTCTTACTATGCAATTCGAACTCTGAAAAAAAAAAGAGTTTATTCCTTACAAAGAGACTTTCGTTATCTTTAAAGGTCGATTCAGACACATCAGTCACGTCACAGTTCAGTCAACCTTCCGAATCCTAACCGTCGCCGTCAAGTCACAGTCAAAATTGCGGCTGTATTCACATATAGCCGTCAGTAGTCAGTCATTTTTTGCGTGTACTCTCGAGTGTACGTTGATTTAAATATTAAACTATTTCAACTCAGAGGAAGGGAGTGTACCGTGGCAACATGCAAGAATTTAGAAATATATTTAAGTATTGGTGTTTCAATTTTCAAAACGAATTGATTGTATTTTATTTATAATAATAATCTTGTTTTTTTGCTTACCATCTATTTTTATTTCATTTCCAATTTGCTTCCATATCCTGTTTTTATATGCTATATCCATATATTTATTATGCGATAAACCGCACAGAACGGGGTAATTTCGAACCAACTCGATTAATTTTTCGTCGTCGCCCATGTTCACTTTCTAAACTGACGTCCGTCAAACACAAAAAATATCGTTGGGAAGAAATGTGAATTTGACTGTTCGGTGACGGAAGCGCGACTGACGGTTCGGATTCGTGACTGCGCCGGCTCAGTGTAGACAGCGCCACTTGACTTTCAAGAAACGATATTTTTTGTGACTGATACCGGACGGTTCTGACGGAACTGTGACGTGACGTGACTGATGTGTGTGAATTGACCTTAAAAGATTAACACTGTCATAATCTGATATTTACATAGTTTCATAATATTATCATAAGAAGAATTGATCTGTTGGTGTCACAGAGTATAAATCAGGTAAACAGATTTAAGCTCTTGTACGGATTTTTTTGATTTCAGAAAAAGAGGAGTATTTTGATAGCGAGATTTTCATTTTTATAAGAAATAACGACCAATAGTGGCCATTTCTTCTCCGACGGGTATTTTTTGAGTTGAAATATGTTTTTTGACTAATGATTAATAAGCGTGATTCCGCATGGAAAATGATAATGGGCGATTTCTAAGATGCACAAATTTAATGCCACCTATTGAAGCGGAACACAACCAAAATATTTAGTTGGGATGTCAACTAAAAATAAAATTACAAACAGCAATCTAAGTCAGTATGACACTATGATACACACAAATCATGATCAAAAATGCAAAAGTCCTGCACCTCTCTAAAAGTCAATCACATAAAAAAGTATTAAATAATACTTTAAATAACAATGTATTATGCAAATAAAAGCACGACTTATTCACGAATTTCAATAACTCTGACTTCATACAAAACACCACCACCATTTACTCCTATCTGATGCTATCCTCAATCAATATATCTGCCAAAACGCAAATCAATTATTACATAAAAAACAAACAGACTGAAAATAAACAATACCTGCTACCAATCTATTGATGTTCTATTTTCGTTCTGCGATTACGAAACCGTACTCCCGGCCAGATCAAGTCTCCTTTGTCTCTGATTACCAATTCATCTATTTTAATTTAAAGTTACTTTCTCTCAAAAAACATTACATCATTAGAGGTCGTGTACTTTATGATTTGCAACTTTAGATTAGACAATAAAAAAAAACGTTTTCTCATTCGTAATAGCATTTAGCAGAACTAACTTTTAATTCGCGACAACGACTACAGCGCGTCCAGGTCGACTTTAGGAGTCATGCAAAACGGCACAAGCAAACAAACATACTCGACGCGCTCGATGCTAAACATTCGAATCGAGCATTTTTGACGCTGCAGCCCAAAAGTACATATAGGCAAAGTCAACTGTTTGTTACTGAACTAACAAATGTATCTTCTAGTCGCGTTCGTGAACTTACATAATACAAAAAAAAAGTCGTCTAACCGAATTTCTCTCATTAGCAAATAGTCGTGCTTTCGTGTAATTGTTGCTAATATGGTTATGGACAAAAGGGAAGAGGTACATGCCAAATGAAATGAAATTAACCGCCGCGGAATTCAAAATACCGGGTGCAAGAAGCAATAATCAAATTAAAAACCAAATGGAAAAAAGACGTAAAAGAAATGAAAAATATGCAAACAATAATAAAAAGTCATATATAATTTCCGTGGAGACAGTTACAAGGTCCAAGGCCGATAACATCGCTCCCGCGGTCTGCAAAATGCTGACCTTTCGCTACTTATCTAGGCGAAAGCCTATCTTTAAATTGCTGAACAGAGTTGCCTGCACGAGCAACGGTGGAAGAGCATTTGGTAAATAACTATACAGGCATAGCAGCTCCCAAGTATGCAAAATGTGTTGTTACCAACTTACAAATATATATGTACAACCATTTTTTCATTGCACAGTTACAACTCAAAATCGAAGACATTTTGCAGTTCAAAACTTTGGTGACACTGGTCTACAGGCAAGACAGTGTGTCGAGGGAACTGCCGTTGCTTCAAAAAAGGCACAGGAAAGTGTGGGCCAATGTGCACTTGCCCCTGCTATACACCGTAATTTTTCATTTAAAAAAATGTTGAGATATGATTTCAATGTGTCAAAGTAACCTTTACGCTTAGTACGCACTGCGATTCTTTGAATAGATTCCTTCTAATATCGCCAGAATCTCGCCTGCCTCGACTCATTGTCGCCGTGAATTGTGTATGTATTTTTTGCATCTTGCAATGAGTAGAGGCAGGCAAGATTCTGGCGAGACGCAAAAGAATCCATTCAAGAGTCCCAGTGCGTACTAGGCGTTACGGTAACAGTTTAGAAACTTTAGAAGTTTAGAAAAGAAAATATAACGGTGTTTTTCAAAAAGTAAGCATTAGAAAATCAGATACTTTTTCCTGATGGCCTACTCACCATTTCATTGCATATCGACTCGTGCACCGTTTACTGAGAAGCAGACGGCCTCTTTTTCTGTACCGATGTCTACGACGAATACGACGCAAATTACCACCAGTCACATTCATGCGTAGGGTCAGGGTGGAGATACCCGATTTTCTGCGCCTGATAGGCAGGCAAATAGGCAATGGTAAGTAGAAACGGAAGCAAATAAGTTTCACAAAAACACAAATCCATAGCTGCATACCAAAAAATCATCAAAATCGGCCGAAAAATAGCGGAGGAATCGCGAAATCACCGAAATTGCCTCTAAAATATAGGCGCAGCCTTGCCCTCATGGCAATATTTCTTAAAATGAAGGGTGTGGACAATGTTCGAGCCAAGTTACATCCCAGTGGCAGGATCATAAAATGCATGATGGGAGCTATGTCTGTCCCTTATCCTCCGGACTATGGTGGATGTGAGTGAATTTTGGAGATGGGCATCAAAAAAAAAACGATCTCAAGAGGAAAATATTACGGAAAAACGAAGAATGATATACCGAAAAACAGTTTAGCCATTTTCGCTTGGAACATACGATACACGAGTTTCTACCCCAAAAAGGACCAGTGGCCAGGGGGCTTTGTATGTGCGACGATTGAATTTTAAATTGCACATTCAGGATGAAAGCTTGCTGCCACTGGTTGTTCTTGCTAGAATCTCGTATATATTTACTAAAAATTTTTGTTCAAATCCCTCAAACGGAATTTAGTACAGCAATCTCTAGAAAATACTCGTATTTGCTTAATATAATCCGGAAGGGAGAGTTATATAGTATATTCGTATGCACATCAGAGACTTAAATTTAGATAGATTTGCAAATTCCGAACCCCAAGCACGCCACCCGTTTTCTTCTTCTCCTTTAACCACCAAGATTTGGTGGACAGTTGTGTTGTCGTTCACATTCATTTTAGACTTATTGGTGATGACGATATAATTTCCCGGATTGAACCGCTTCAGCACAGACATGACGTTGGTTGTTTATTAAAATACTTTTTGTCGATACTTCAACCGCCGCTGCCCTGCTGAAATAAGCAGTCTAATTGCCGATGCTGAATTTGCTGTATGCAAAACCAGGCAGTCAGGTCATGCCCACCATCCTACCATCGAAACTAGTGTCAGTCGAACCGCAAAATTTTATAGTATGTCTCTTTGGTATGCAGAACAACTAGAATGTGGAACGCTTTACCATCGTCTGTTTCCCCTGCAGTTACGAACTACAGAAATTTAAACAAAACGTTCACCGTCATTTAATTTCGTCTAATCCACTGCAACCCATCCCTCCTCTCTTGCCTTAATTTTCCTCGCCTACTAAAGCTATGCTATTGCACTATAGGGTATCCCCTAAGCTTTGGGGTTAACATACAAAAAATCATGAGAATAGGTAGACTAAGGTGTGGTGATCTCCATGTATTCGTACACGGAAGCACGTGTGCATCTCCGAATTTCATAATAAATAACTGCATATTTCTCTAGAAAATATTGCATACATTAAGGCGCAATATAGTTAAACTCAAATTCAAAGAAAAATACGTTTTTTAAATCTTGTTCCACATCTAGATTAAGAAGTCTTAATAAATGTAAAGTAAATCTAGCAGATTTGCGGGAAGATTGCTAAAATCTCGAGATTTATCCAAATCTCCTGTAGTGTGCGTAAGGTCTTAATTGTTTTCAGATTGAGGGAATGCAGCTGCTGAGATCGGTTAGTCTGGTCTTGGAATGACAACAATTGATCGATTTGATTCCAATTTTTATCCCTGATCATTGCATGTTTTTCCTATTTTGTATGCAACTCGGTCTGATTGAAATAGCCTAAATGCACTTGTTCCCAAATCAACGTCGAACGACTCGATGAAATCATACCCAACGAATTGTAAACCTAGATTTCAGGGGCATCAAAACAATCGTATATTTCCGAAATCCACATCAAGCGCCCAAGTCTCAGACTATTTCTAATCAAACCTCATCACAGTATCATTCGAAAAAGAGACTGATTCGACAACCGAAGAGAAAGAAGCAAAGAAGGAAGTTATAACATCATGCTGCGTTAATAAAATCGTTTAATCGAGAAGCAGATTTTGCACTATAGTGTCGTTTCGCTAAGCGACAGCTCCCTGCGGTCGGATGAATTAGTCTTACTGGCTCAACGCTCAGTAACCAGTACAATTTTAATTATTACATTTGTTTCATGTTCCATTTCATACAAAAATGTCTCTAGTCCATAAAGTCGACCCTTAGTTCACCAAGCTCTTAATTTGTGGAAAAGCAACACCAAAATTGGCGATTTATCTTCATATAACCAGAACAGATCTGTCACAACAGAAAAACTATTATGAAAAAGATGGACTTTGCGAGAAAACTACATATAGGTATATCAGACTTTGTGTCGTTGCAACAAAAACTAATAAAAAAAACTCAAAACCATTTAAACTAAAACACGACAGCCATCAGTCGTCCGTCTTTAGTCCGACACATGGAAGCTACTTTGTCTTTATAATTTACAGTAGAAAATAGGCGTAAATATTTAGCGCCCAACGTGGGGTCAGAATGATTTAATTTAAACAACGATAACGAAATGTGCAATCGATTTGGCGTGCGGAAACCGTTAGCCTTAAGACATAAAAATCGAAAACTTTTATGACTATACTTGTTACCCTGATCTAACTTGCCATAAGTTAAACTAGAAAATAGTCAAAAAAAAGATCGCAAGCGCCTGAAAATTTTCGACGCTCAATGCGGGGTCGTTGTGATTTCTGCTAGTCATTGAAACCAAAATCATCATCATCGTGGCGCGACAGCCCGACGTCGGGCCTTGGCCGCCTGGTAATTGAAACCAAAATGGACAATCGAATAGGTGCATGGTATCGTTAGTCAAGACACAAAAACTGAAACCTTGTGAACACTAGCTCCAGGCTACCATAACTATAACTTTACCAAAAGCTCCAGACAAAGCATTGTTAGAGATGTTGACGCGCCCATGTCCTTCTGGAGGGGTTAAGGCAATTAATAGCGGAAAAAGCCGGAAACTTTAAGATCTTATTGTATTTTAAGGATATCACCACAAACCTCCTGATCACTTTGTCGATGACACTCTTTCATCAACTAATCGTATTTAATTTATAAAGGGACAGTGGTGGCAGGTTTATGCACAGAGAGTAACTTAAGGGGAGACGGGTCCCAATCCGTTCTCCGGGCACTTTATTAAAAAAAAATTGTAGTGGCGATGGCATATCCTCTCCCTGCGCTAAAAGCTATTTATCCCGAGAAGGACCTCGAAGTAATGCTAATCTACAACTCCAACAAAAATAACAACGGAAATAGGCGTAACGACAGAAAATGTGATCCATGAAATCAGATATTAACAAATTACAAAAGACGAGCCCAGCAAAATGTATGGTTAACCACATAGGGTAGATACTTGGATGACCAAAACATGAAAATCTTAGCTCCCGCATGGGAGTTACGAAATATTAAGGATAGCGTAATCCTCAAATTCATCAATGTCACAGGTATTTTACCAATCAAGCCCCCCCCCCCCCCCATGATACTAACGGAGGCTGCTACCGTATTTACCTTTCCTAGGTTGGTCCCCTACATATCCACCGTAAGTACAATAGAAAAAAGACAAAGCAACATCATTTCCCTAAGAAATAATTTTCCAATTTGATTTCAACATTAAAATTGAATTTTTGTGTTTGCTGGTCCGACAAGTAATTCGATCTTGAGTCGCTGTGCTTCGAAATACATCGCACTACCGCATACGTCACCGAGTCTAATGTTGAATACTCAATTGCCCTAACCCCTTGTGGGGCATAGCGGATCAACTGTTCCATGTGACACAGTTGACGTTTCATTGGCAAAAATTGGTTTCAGAGAATGCAGTTGCCAGCATGCACCTCCTGCCCATCCATGGCCACGAACGTTGTCGTGGACAGGATTCGAACCCGAAACGCCGGTAGTCAAACATGAGACTGATGCCTCCATGACATAAGATGGTCTTATAACAAGAGTGAAACTCTTCTAGAGGGATACACTCATAATAATAATAGTGCTACGAGAGCTAATTCAAATCATATTACGAGAGTTGCGCCATGAGAGTGGCGGAGAGTTTTACTAGAGCTTTATGAGAGCTTTTTCAGTCCGCAGGAGTTTAAATCTCAAGAGTTTGTTATTAGGTGCGATTCCCAATGCAATTCGAAGCAAACATATTTTTTGCAACTAGAGGGAGCTGATTTTTTCTTAAATTGCCTATCACACGATACTAAAAACACAATATCTGTAAAACTACGCTAGCTAGAACAATCAAATAAAAAATCAATCATAACTAACACTCTGTACTAATATTTTAAAGTTATTTGTCAAAATCCGACAAACGGTGTAATTGTTCTAGCTCAACAAAACTAAAATTTTCGATTGCTTAAAAAAAAATTGCTGTTTTAAAAAATTAATTTTCTATTTTATTATAATCAAAACGTATTCATATCAGTTTATCCTAATTTCTTAATTACTAGCTTTTACAGCAGCCCCACTTTTTAGTACGAAATTTACCGATAAATAATTAAACGAATAGTAATCATTTTCTGATTTGATTTTCTATTTTGGAATTTATTGCTCCCGCCGATTTGCCAGGATTTCAGATTGTAATATAATGATACCACCGTATTATCCGTACCGGCATATGTATAGCGAATTCATATTGAATGTATAATGAAAGCGATAATTACTTGCTAATTTGTCGCACCTAAGTATTTAGAAATTTACTATTCCTGCCAATCTGCCAGGATTTATATGGGAACATTTGAAAACATGGTAAATTAGCAGAAGCAATAAATTCCGGATTAGAACAACAAATCAACAATTTATTATTACATTCACTATTCAATTCATTTAATCATTGTCATTAAATGCCGTATTAAACAGAGGGGGTGCTAGTGTGACGTTAAGCTAGCACACCACATATTGGTTAATTGGCAGGAGAAATAAATTTCCGACTAGGGTAACTAATTAACATTTAATTATGAAATATGTCTGATATCGATACTTTGTGGTGGGGGTGTCAGCGTAACGGACGTGCTTCACAGGGGAAGCCACTCGTATAAGCTAGCTACATTCATCAATTTTTTTTAATCCAAAACTTTTATTCTAAAATAAAAGAACGTAAACTTATAAAGCCTATTTCAGTGCTAGTGGCTCCATAAATGTTAAATGAAAATGAAAATAATGCGAAACACGTGAATAGTCAGTGACATAACATCGCATCTACGGCGTTTGCATTGCCCAATAAAAAGTGTGATTTAAAGACATAAGTAGGACGTATCAATATAAACACTCAATGGTACATATGGTATATGGTCATTGTTTATATATCGCATTTCATACGGTCGACAACACTATTCGCCATTTCGTCGCCAATTTTCGATTTCGAAACAATTGTATCTATGGTCATACTCACGCTTTTTGTAAACACTTAATTAACTTTTTCTACAATTCCGGTCTGGGCCGTTATTAATTTCATTCATTGGATTATTACATTCATACCTGAGCGCAATTATATCCAAAGAGCCCCAACGTAAACATTTTTCGCAGCGTTGACAAAATACACGACTTGAGCATGAACCCAACAATTCCACTAAACATCTATGAGCCTAACTGCAATGGTCATATGACGCCTTAAAATTACTCGTTTAATTTGGTTATGATTGCTTATGATTGATGGTGCCAAATCTTAATTCGTCTTTCGTGATCGTTTCACGATCGCGGTAGCTCGATGGGTAGGGCGGCGATTTACGATAATCGATTCCGGTTCGATTTCTGCTTCAAGCATATTCAAATACATAGTTGCTTTTCTCGCCTCCATTCGACTCAGCTGTAAATCAGTACATTGATTAGAAAAAAAATGGACCCTTGTTAATTGCCTCGACCCCTCCAGGGGCATGAACGCGTCAACATCTCTTGTATTATCATGCCCTGTTGACGTTTCGATAGTACATATTTTTTCGGATGGTGCAGTTGCTAGCATGCACGTCCTAACCGCGTCGTCCTTATACTAAAAGAAAAGCTCGGAGCGCTGTGGGAGATCTAGTGGTACCCACAGGCAGTTTTTATTGACGTGCGGAGGATTGAACCTCCGTCACTCTAAATGCAGCAGTGTATAGCAGTGACCGAGAGCACATGGCTACCGAGCACGTCAAAAGCGGGACTTGCGTTGCATTGATCATGTCACGTTTCGATTTCCATCTTCCAATAAAAAAGGTCTCGGAAATTAAAGCCTCACTACACTTTTAAAACGATTTGAAATTGAAGGTCCTACTACACTTCCTACCGAAAGTTCAAGATTCGGAATGGAAAGGGGAACACTTTTATAAGGATTTGACAGCATAATGACCAATCATAACCAAATTAAGACTGAGCGCACGTCGATCGCGTTCGAGTTTTTTATGTCAAACGGATTAAATCTTTGCTAAAATGACACTCCGTCGGTTTGTCAAAGACTCGGCGGTTTTCGTTTCACCAATTGTGTTAACTCGTGTGTATTTAAACGAACAATTAGGGAAGAAATGGGTGCCTATATATGTCTTATACTGTTGTTTCGTCGTTCATTTCTTGCATAATTTTCTGTTGTAAAAGCCAACAATCAACCCAATTTTTTGACACGATGATGCTCGAGTATTTATCAAACCAACGGAGTGTTATTCTAGCAAAGATTCAATCCGTTTGACATAAAACACGCGAACGCGATGAACGTGCACTCAGCATAAACGAATCTCCGTAAGGTGTCATACGACCATTGTAGTTAGGCTCGTACACGCAAGATACGAAAATGCAATGCAACTGGAGATTTCAGAGTTGTTTGTTGAACCAAAAAGAAAGCCAAACGAAATTAGATCTTACGCTGAAGATGACTATTTCAATGGTAGTTATATGCTCGCTTAGAGGCCGATGGCTAAGTCTAATCCGCTGAAATTGTAGTGGTCATGTGAAAGAGCAAACAACTTGACTACTTGTGTAAAATTGTGGGAAGCAAGTAACAATGAAGTCATTAATTACGAAAAATCCACAGGTAGTGAAAATGCCCGTTGAATTAAAGATGAAATTAGAAAAGTCTTGTAATGACCTTTCGTAATAAATTATTATGTTTTTGTTTGCCACGTGTTATTGTCCGGGGCTGCAATTGCTACTTGTTGTGGTAGGTTTAATGGTCGGAGGCTATGTAACGATTGTAGTGGAATTATGACTGTTGTTTGACTAAGATAACACTTGTAAACGCAGCGGAAGATGATCGTCATGGCGGTAATGGTTATTCCAAGAATTTAATGTTTGTCGCTGGACGATTATAAATAACTTTCAAATGCTCCAAAAGACCATTTCAGAAGGGCAGAAGTGGACATACGAGCACATTGATTAATAGATGTTGTTATGAAGTAAAAACTAGTTGTTGAATCGAAAATAGGCACTTGACGTATGGTCGAATAACCCTTTTAAAATTGTTACCTTTCTCTCTCTCTGGTTTCTGTTAACCCCTTGTGGAGCATAGGGCATTAACCACGCCTACTTTCCACCTCATCCTGTTCTCCGCATTCGCCTTTAGCTCTCTCCACGATTTGCCAATAGAGGCACCTTCGCTCTCAACTGACCTACTCCACGTGTTTTTCGGTCGTCCAACATGGCGTCATGGCTCCTTGTGGGTTCCAATCGAGGGTCTGTTAAGCAATGTTGGTCAGCCCTTTAGGGAGAATGTGACCTATCCATTGCCACTTTCTTCTTTTGATTGAAGTGTCTATCCTGTCCGGGCGAGTAATAGTGAGGAGGTCGTCGTTAGAAATGACGAGGCAGCGAATGTGTAGGGTGCGCCGTAGACATTGGTTCACGAATGTTTGCAACTTAAATGTTATCTAATTAGTTACCTTCCAAGTTGAACAGGCACATAGAAGCACGGATATTACGTTGGTTTCGAAGATCCGGAGTTTGGTGCGTCTGGAAATGTTGTTGTTTTGCCAGAAAGCAGTCAAACTGAAAAAAGGTGCTCGAGCCTGATTGATAAAGACTGTACATCAGCATTCGCTCCACCAACTGCTGTAACTATGCTACGGAGCTACCAGAAATTGTCAACTTTTTCGACTGGCTGCCACAAAACACAATTTTCGATTTGCCTTCCTGGAACCAAGTTCAAGTATAATACTTAGTCTTAGCAGCGTTGATTTTAAGCCCCGCATTGCGGCTTTCGCAATGCAGAGCATCAGACTTGACTTGACTTGAGCTACTTGATCTGATTTATTTGATAGAAGACAAATATCCTCAGCATAGTCTATAGGTGTTGAAGGTATTTGAACAACTTCCATCTTATACCTTTGTTCTTGTGTTCTTGAAGCGCGCCGCTTAGTACATCGTTAATGGCAATTAAAAACAGTATAGGTCACAAAATTCAGCTATATCTCACTCTGCTATGCACTTCGAAAGGAGCTGATAGCTTACTCTTGTGTAAGACGTGACATTGGCCTCCCAGGTAGGACTCCTTGACGGTGGAAATTATTTTATCTGGTATGCCTCTCCTACGTAAAGCCCTCCAGTCCAGATGTATTCCCGGTTAACGCTGTCAACCGCCTTCTCGAAATCGATGAATATGAGATGTAATGGGAATCTCCACTCTGCAAATTGATCAGTTATAATTCGGAGGGTGTTGATGTGGTCGCATGAAAAGCCTTCGCGAAAGCCAGGTTCTTCATCATTCAATGTGCGGTTAACTGTTTGTTTGAACAGGTTCGAGATTATTTTCGCCATCAGTTTGGAGACTGCTTGGAGAAGACAGAGCCCACGCCAATTATCGTGAAAAACCACCTACCCTACAGCAGACAACAGCGGTGATGACTAACTTATGCCGCTGCAATATTCCAGGGCTCTTTACGACCATGAAGGTAAAAGGGGCCACTAATTCATTCGACCCATACAAATCAGCCGGACCCGATGAGATCATACCTGCAATGCTGCAAAGAGCTATCCACTCTATAGCAGTCTGGATTGTGGCCATCTACAAAGGCTGCATCAGAATAGGCTATGTACCACACGTCTGGCGAGAGGCAAGTGTTGTGTTCATACCCAAAGCTGGCAAAAGCATGATAACGCAAAAGACTATAGACCTATCAGTCTCACATCCTTCATGCTGAAAACCATGGAGAAAATACTTGATCGGCACATTAGAGAGTCGCTCGAACCTGGCTTACTCTTTAACGCGCAGAACGCGTACTTAAAAGGGAAATCGGTGGAAACAGCTCAGCACGAAGTGGTTTCCACCATTGAGAATTCTCTGCAATACAAGGAATACACGCTCGGCACGTTCTTGGACATAGCAGGGGCCACTGGTGTTCTATCGGACCTCACAACAAAGGCTATAAGTAAGCTGCTAAAATGGGCAGGCAAGGTGGGTCTAAATATGAACCCGCAAAAGACTGACACGGAGAACCAAAATTCAGGGCTTCAACCTCCCATGGATGGGAGTCACCAAGTTAACTTTGACAACTCATGCAAAGTAGTTAGGGTTGATTCTAGACACCAAGCTTACTTGGAAGCTCAACATCGAAGAACGCACCAAGAAAGCAACTATCGCTCTATACACCTGCAAAAGCTTGCTTGCTTGAGGCTGAAACCTCGCATTATGCACTGGATGCATACGGCCGTTGTCAGGCCAATTTACTATACGGAATTGTGGTATGGTGGACTGCACTTAAAATTAAAGCCCATAAACGGAAAGTGAAAAGGATCCAAAGACTGGTTTACCTGGGAATCACTGGCGCAATGAGAACCACGTCAACGAATTCCCTAAACACTCTCCTGAACCTCCCCCCAAATCGATATGTTTCTAATGAACACAGCGTCTAAATGTGCCCTAAGACTCAGGGAAACAGGGCAATTCAGAATAAAGCCGTATGGTCATCAAAACATCAAACTGCCAGTCGCAACCACTGACTTCATTAAAGCAGTGATGGACTACAACAAAAACTTCTCAGTATTTATACCAGATAGAGTTTATTATACTTCCGGCGAGAATGTGCCAAGGAGATCAGTAAAGCTCTACACTGACGGCTCAAAGATGGAAAGGGGGTGTTGGAGCGGCAGTTCACTCTCCAGAACTCCTGCACAATTTATCCATCCGACTGCCGAACAAATGCAGTATCTTCCAGGCGGAACTGCCAGCGGTTCAAAAGGCAGCAGAGCTAGCCTCAACAACTCGCAAGAAGAAAAAACTGTTTATTCACTCGGACAGTCAAGCTGCTTTAAAAGCGCTGCAATCCGACACCATAAGATCAAAGACAATGCTCAGATGTCGTTCGGCTCTTCAGATGCTAGGTACTTCAAGGAGAGTAGAGTAGTAGAGTAGAGAGTAAAGCCGATTTTAAAAATATAATTTTTGATTCATTGTACATACAGTTACATTTTGATTTGGCACAACCCTTGGTATCGCACACATTTGAATGTCCGCTTCGCTTGATCTGGGTGCAACAATATCTTGTGTGGAATACGCTCTTAAGGGATCCTAACCCGCAGAGAATGGACCTAGAAGGCTCATTCCCCAGTAAAAACTTCGAATTAGTCCACATTGCTAAAGCTGAAATTTACATCAATGGGACCACACTAGTAAAGCGGCAGCCACATAATGTCAATTGACCTTATTTATTTATTTTTTTTCAAAAGAGAAATAAAGCCAGTTAACATTGTCGCTTTTGAGATGGATTATTACACATCACGGTTGAATTCATTTTAAATTAGTCGACATTATCGAGATCTTTTTCTGTCGATATTTTCATCAGTCGAGATCATTTTTAATCGAGATTTTCGTTGAGATTTTGAAATATTTTGTAATATTGTAAACAAAAATCCTGACTTTGGTAGTCGAGATTCGTCGACGTTTCGTAAATAATCCGCAGAGCAGATCGTGTGAAAACCTCCTTCTAAGCCTAAGGTAAATTTATTTCACCACCTATCAAACCAAACATTCGACCATGCATTATACCACCTATTCAGCCGCTCAAACACGTGGTCTAATAGCTGGTCTGATGCCTGGCTTAATATGTATTCTAATGGCTAGTTTGATAGGTTATCTAATAAGTGGTCAAAGCGTAGTTTAATGGCTGATTTGACAGGTGGCTTCATGCGTCGTCTCACGTCTAAGAATGTCACTTTGCCGAGCGAGCTCCTGCCTCCCATAGCGCCTGAAACAAACAGATGCAGTAGCACACAATGCCTTCACGAATCAATTATGGGTTGCTTTCATGGATTGTTTATAGAATATCCGAAGTGACGTGCCTCTAGAATCTGTCTCAATATTCAAACAAACCGCAAATGCAAGTATTTACCGGTAACGATTTCTGGATGGATCGACTGAGTACAAAGGAGTACAAAGATTATATTCCATCAAAGTCTTGAAATTTTCAAAATCATAGACACGAAGAGAAATCGGTTCAGTATAATACAATCAATTTAACTGGAACTGAGCTTTTAAACTGAAGTAATACGTGATTTCAGAAGGTCATCCATCAGGTGCTCCGAAGACATCTTTTGTTTTCAAAAACACCGCGCGTCGATGATGATCGACAAATGTTTGAAATGTTAGTACAAAAGAAACGAACAGTGGATAAATGTATCTCAGACTAGCACATTTTTTGTACAAAAATTTTCTAGTCAGAGAATAACTTCTGTTCCAAAGAGGGGGGCTCAAAATATTGAATGGACTATTAAAAAAAAATGATCGAATAGCTTTGATTTTTTTTGCAGATCATTGTTTTTATTCGTGAATGAAAGTACCGTGTGAGGGCAAACATTCGAACAACGATAATGAGAAAAAAATGTTTGGTGTATGAGACTGACAGCTCTATTTTATCATATACCTCAAAGCTACATATACGAGGTCTGTTCAAAAGATAACAAAACATTAGTTTTATAATCTTTATTAATGATTTTACAGATTATTGATTATTGTCCCCCGTGGATACACTTTTCCCAAAAGTGTTTCCACTCCATGAAGCAGTCCGTTAGCTTTATTTTAAATTGGCTTTAGGGTTCGTGCCGAATTTGCTTGACTTCAACACCACTCTTTCAGCGCATATTTTAATTTTAAACAGAAGAATGTCCTAGGGAGCCAGGTCTAGGAAGGGAGGGTGTTAGGAAAGGTCAGTCATCTAATGTTTCCCATAAACCTGGCGAATTAAAAAGGCTGAGCGGGCGGGAGCATTGTGGTAATGCAACTGCGGTCTCTTTCTGCGAATTTCATTGTAAACCTTTTAAAAACGCCTTCCCATAACTGAAAACCGACCGTTTCACCTGGGGGTCAAAATTAAAAATGCATAAATCCGTTGAAATCGAAAAAAAAACGTGGGTCACTTTGACAGAGGATCGAATCTGTCGTGCTTTTTTTGGGCGTGGAAATCCTTTGCTAGCGCACTGTTATGACTGGACTTTGATCTCAATTTTGTATCCGTAAACTTAATGGTCAACCACTATGATGATCCATGAATATTTCTCCCAATTTTATGCCTAAATTTCACGTTGAAGTTACTCTGGTAAATTGGACATTGCAGGTATGGCCACAAAAACTGAAGTACGTCGCAATTAAATAGCAATAACTCGAAAACTAGACGAGATAAAAACAATCTTTAAACAAAATTCTATTTTATTATTTTTCGTTTTCTATGATAGTGGATTTCCGATCCCAAAATGCAAGGAGGGTGTCAAATGTGAAAAATAAAATGTATTCAGTGGTATCTCCGCCCGCTTAAAGTTGGCCTATTATGACACATCGCTTTCTCCAGCGAATTCTAACATTTCTACACATTCCCACCAAATTTCATGTACTGCACCCAGTGACAAAAAAAAAACCCCGAAATAATAAATTTACCGAAATTTTTTTCTTTTTTCATCCGAATGTCAAAAATTATTGTCAAATTGTGGAAATATGTATTTCTTGTTGTGTTTGCTATACTGAATTGATGTTTTGACGATTCAAAAAATCCAATGTTAAGACTGGGTCTGAAAATACTAGAGAGAGTGACTTTTTGGACAATAGTACTTCTTTATAAATAATTTTATCTAAACACGTATTTGAGAGATATTGTTTTATTTTAGGAGAATTTAGTGAATGCGTATAAATTTCGATTTTCTTAAACAAAAATTAATGAAAGCATTAATACATGTAAAAGCTATTAATAATTAATGTGGCCGCCTTTTGCTTTAATGACAGCTTTTATTCACCTGTTAATACTATCATATAGCGTGGTCAACGTATCTGCATTCATTTCGTCCTCCCATACTTCTTGGATGACGTGTTTTATTGTTCTTGGCTCTTTTTTCTTTATGGGATCGAAACCCTTATCTGCCATAGATTTTCAATGGGGTTCAATTCGGGGCTATTTCCGGACCAGGGTAGGGTTTCAATCCCGAGTTGCGCCTTATATTGCGTGATCTGTTATTGATAAATGTTACGATAACAGCGGATTTTGATTCAATGTCAAAGAAACTTACAGAGCGACCTCCATGGAGCAGAGTCATCCTGAAATATCGAATTTTGAATACATATGTATTTTCTGTTAGGTCCCCAATTGCCGGAACAACACCTTCATTTATTATTTTCTTGTATGCTGCTGCAATCACAAAACCTTCTAGAAGGATTAAGGGCTCTACGCGGTTGTACATGATGCATCCCAAACCAAAACGTAGGGGGAATGCTTCACAGTTGATTGATCGCATTCACCAGCATAACGCTCTCCTGCTCTGCGGCGCACTCTGGCTGATCCATCGGGCCAAATCAAATTGAATTTGGATTCATCGGAAAAAATAACATGTTTCCAGTCCTCCAAAGTCCAATTTTCCCGCTCCTTGCACCATTGTAGTCGAGCTTTCCTCATTCGTTTTAGCAAAAGGGGCTTCTTGGCAGGTCGACGGGAGCGCAAAACCCATCTCATTTATTTATTTATTTTTATTTATTTATTTACCAAACAAGGCATCAATACATTACATTACATTCCATTTATACATTTCATTAAATTAATCGATAATAATTCATTAATTACATTCGGCAAATTTGGTTAGGTTTGTTTGTTAGACTAGGACGTTAAGAGGGCCTTTGTTAAGTTAAGCTTAAAGACAAATTTAGAAATGCCTGAAGAATAGTGGATACTAAAAGAATTGAAAGTTCGACAGCATCTATTTATGGGTTCATTATAACCATAGACGGTAAGGTGTTGGTATTCCTTAAGCAGAGTTGTATGTCTAGTTCGTCTTAGTTGATCGTTTAAAGTGATTTTATTGGACAGAAAATCAACATTAACTGCACCGCTGATAACGTCAAAAGTAAAACAGGCACAAAGTAATGTTCTTCTGGACGAAAGAGTCATTAAATTTAAAAGACCCAGCCTGTATATGTAAGATGGAAGGTTATGAAAATCTAGCGGGTCATAAAGGTCTCTCAAAGCGAAAAGAGTAAATTGTTTTTGAATAGACTCGAATCTGTCGCAATGTAGCTCGTACGATGGGTTCCAGACTACGGAAGCATATTCAAGCAGAGGCCGCACAAGTGTGATATACAAGGATTTAGTGACCCAAATATTTTTAAACTCCCTAGCGCGTCTCTTAATGAAGCCGAGTTGTTTGTTAGCCATGGATAGCACCCTGTCATAATGCAGGTTAAAACGCATTTTGTTGTCCAAGACAACGCCGAGGTCTTTGATATGGTCAACTCTATTCAGCTCGACATTGTTAAGGTGGTAGGAATTAGTTATAATTCTATTCTTACGGGAAAAGCTTATCACCTGGCATTTATTAACGTTAAGATATAGATTATTTTGATTGCACCACTGCTCAAGGGATAGAAGCATGGATTGAAGAAATGCTTCATCAGAGTGTGTTTGAATGGTGCAGTACAGTTTTAAGTCATCAGCGTAGAAAAGATGAGGGATATCCGATAATAACTGTGATAGGTCGGAAATGAAGACATTGAAGAGAAGAGGACCTAAATGGCTACCCTGCGGCACCCCAGAAGTCGTGGATACACTTTTGGATATCCGACCTTGATATTTGACGAACTGAGTTCGATCAAGAAGGTAGGACCGGAGCCAATTGAGAAGTGATCCAGTTACACCAAAGTTGCATAATTTCTCTATTAAAATTTGATGATCGACCCTGTCAAAATCCTTGCTAAAGTCTGTATAGACCGCATCAACTTGATCTCCCTTTTCCATTTCACAAAGGACGTCAGAAACTAGAATTATAAGGTTGGTGGTAGTCGATCTGCCTTTTCGAAACCCATGTTGTTGTTCATTGAGAAGTGGGTCGATGATAGGAGTGAGTTTATCACAAACCAATTTCTCAAATAGTTTGGGGATTACTGACAGAATAGCAATGCCTCGATAGTTGTCGACTGATCGCTTATCACCTCTCTTGTGGATAGGCGTGAGATGGGAGTAATTCCAAAAAGACGGAAAGACACCCCATTGGAGCGATTTATTGAAAATCATGTGAAGAGGAGTTAACAATTGGTCCACACACTGCCTCACAAAATAAGGAGCGATTAAGTCGGGACCGGGCCCTTTGTTGACGCTTAGTTCTTGAATAGCTCTAACGATTTCATCCTGTGTGAGAACCATTCCGTCAATAAGAGACGTCGGGGTGATATCGGGAGGAGTGGATGAGCTCGGGGTTTTAGGTGTGCAGAAGCTATCCTGGAAATGGTCAGCAAATAAGTTACAAATTTCCTGTGGACAAGAGGAGATAGCGGTCCCTCTGGACATGGAAGCAGGAAAACCTGTAGTCTTACGTTTCATATTAACAAAGTCAAAGAATTTTTTTGGCTCCTTGATAATTTGTTCCCCCATTAGATTGACATATAGCTCATTTGCTTCGCGGGATTTGATAGGGAATTCGTACTTTTTCTTTAGGTCATTGCTAATGTTGGGGTTGTTTTTGACGGCATTGTAGAGTTTATTTCTTTGGTTTCTTAAATGTCTGACGCAGAAAGAGAGGTTGACCAATCTATAGAATCTAGATAATTCTTGATGCCTTCATAGTCAGCATTTAAAAAATCATACACAATTTCGTTATTGTACGATTGAGTAAAATAAAGATCAGCAGATGGAAGTTCAACTGTAAGGGCGGAATGATGAAAAGTGTTAGGGAAAAGATTTTCGGCTTCAGTAGTTGGACTAACATCTACTTCGTCATAAAAGTTTGTGAAAATTAGATCTAACCATTTTCCGTTTTGGTTAGAAGTCGAAATAACCTGCTGTAAATCATTGCCATAAAATGTACCGATGAGATTAAAGTCGGTGTTGTCAAGAAGATTGACTGGAAGAAGTCTATTATCATTCTCGTCGACAATAAACCTGATGTTCGGACGATTGAAATCTCCAAAGACAATAATTTTGTCTTCTTCGTTCAAGGAAGCGATGACGGAAGAAATCATGTCACATACATCATTATAAGAAGTAGCCTTCTTTGGATAGTTCGGGTACTACAAGGCTTCTTCATTGAAGGTTCCAGATCAGCTCTTAATTTTGAAGCCGATTTGAAGCGATCCTGAAGTGACAAGAGCTTAAAATGGCTCTCCTCTCTTGGCGTAGTAACCCGCCGCTTTTCGCTGCCTGCTTTCCTCTCAACAATGCCTCTTCCCTTCTGTTTTTAGGGTTTTGTATTAAAAACAAAACCCTTATGAAATCGGTCAAATGTCTGTCCGTCTGTCCATGAAATATCTCACGAACGGCTGAAGCTACATACATGAAATTTTGTAGGAGTATGTAGAATTATTATAATTCACGGGAGAAAGCGATTCGTTGTAATAGGCTGACTTTAAGGGGAGGTCCCCATAGAGGGGAAATGAAGGTCAAAAAATTTTTTTCATCTTGTATAGGCAAGTGGGGTATCATGAGAAAGGTAACACCGAGTACATTTCATTTCCGGTATTTTCATCAAATTTGAAAAAAGGGGAGAAGAGATAGAGGGGAAAATATGTGATCCGAGTTTGTACCCCCCCCCCCCCCTTGCATTTCGATACCGTTATACTTAGAAATATGAAAATTTGCAGAAAAGCGGCATTTTACTAGTATAGAAAACCGAAAATCGTAGAATTTTGATATCTGATGAAAAAAGGTTAATAATAGTACATTTCTATAGTTGCAGTTAGCATACCCCTGCACGCTTTAAGCACACCCGAGGCCAAAAATATTGATGGCCAATGATAACCAACATCATTGGCAATAATATCTCTAAATTTCATCACAATCACATAATATTTAATAATAGTACATTCATTTAAAGTTAGGCATTTTGACACTCATCATCATCGTGGCGCGACAGCCCGACGTCGGGCCTTGGCCGCCTGGATCATTGTCCTCCAATTATCTCGGTCACGTGACCGCGTCCTCCAATTTTGGGAGCCCAGCAGCTGCGCGGCGTCCACACCTACTGAGCTCTCCCAACGAGATCTCGGTCGTCCTCGCAGTCTCGCTCCGTCGACTCGTTCTGCATTCATTACTCTCTTAGGCATGCGATCATCGTCCATTCTTTGTACATGCCCTGCCCATTGAAGTCGTTGTAGTTTGACGATTTTCGAGATTTGCAGCTCATCGTACATTTCATACAACTCATGGTTGTACCGGATGCGCCATCCATCTCGATCGCAAACAGCCCCGAAAATTCGCCGTAGAACCTTACGTTCGAAAGTGTCTAGCATGTTTTCGGAGGCTTGAGTTAGGGTCCATGCTTCGCAGCCATAGCATAGCACTGGTCGTATAATGGTTTTGTACACGCGGAGCTTCGTGTTTCTGTGCACATGCTTCGATTTCATTATGGGGAGAACCGAGAAAAAAGTCTTATTAGCTAACTGTATCCGTCGCTTGATTTCGTCAGTTTCGTTGGCGTCCCTTGACAGGTTGCAACCCAGGTAGATGAAGTTGTTCACGAACTCGATGTTGAGGTCCCCCACGTTGATGCTCGGTTGTGCAGGTGTCCTTGTCACCGATTGCATCATTATTTTAGTTTTACCCTCGTTAATACGTAATCCAACTTCTTTTGCAGCAGTATCGAGCGTATGCAGAAGTTCTTCTGCGTCAGCCAATCTTCGGGACATGATGTTGATGTCGTCGGCGTACGCTGCTTATTGTGTCGACTTGATGAGTAGCGTCTTGCTGCTGTCCATATTCATGGCCCGAATAACGTATTCCAGTGCTAGGTTGAAGAGCGTCGGTGCCAGTCCATCGCCCTGTTTCAAACCAGTGCGTGTTTCAAATAGATCAGTAAGTCTATTCTGGATCCTGACTTGTGAGACGGAGTTGGTCATCGTCATCTTTGTCAGTCGCACTAATTTTGCTGGTATACCAAATTGCAGCATGATGTTGTACAGTACTCCACGATCGATACTGTCGTATGCCTGCTTGAAGTCGACAAAGATTTGGTATACGTTTACGTTGTATTCCCAGCACCTCTGGAGTATCAGTTTGACTGAGAAGAGCTGATCGGTTGTGGAGCGACCAGGTCTGAAACCGCTTTGATATTCGCCAATGACTCGTTCTGCGTACGGTTTTATTCTATTGTATTTTCCAGAATTTTCGTCAAAATTTTATAGGACGTACAAACTAGTGAGATGCCCCTGTAATTCTCACACCGCAATTTATCTCCCTTTTTATGAATTGGACAGATGATGCTTCTGCGCCAATCGTCTGGGATCTCCTCGTTCTCCCATACTCGCAGGAGTAATTGACACTATCCACACAAAAATTACACCTACCGGCCTCATAGGTGTGTGTACTACTTTCAGGTTGTTTTTCGTAATGCGAATTGCAGTTATTTAATTAATCATTTTTGAAAGGGTAAAGATTAGTTGGGGGCGCTGCGTCGTAATTGGCAAACTTTACCGGGTGGAAGGGGGGAGGGGTCCACATAGAGGCGAAATTAAGGTCAATTTTTTTTTATCGACTGTTATAAGCAAGTGAGGTGTCGTGAGAAAGGTAATGTTGAGTACATTCCATTTTTTCGCATTTTCTTGAAATTTGTAGAAAGGGGAATAGTGGGGGAGGAGAAAATATTAGTTCGTAATTCCCCCCCCCCCTCCTCCGTGGCATTTCGAGACTGTTAGAATTATAAAAACTTACAGGAAGGTGGGTTCTGAATAGCATATAAAATGGAAAATAATGGAATCTGTATATCTTCTCAGAATAGGTAAATAATAGTCAATTTCTGTAGTTACAGTTAGCACACCCCTGCATGCCTTAAACACTTTCGAGGTCAAAAGTACTGATGGCCAACGATAACCAACACCTTAGGCAATAATATGTTCTAAGTTTCGTTACAATCACGTAATATGAATTGGCATGTAAAATGTAAGTGGGTAAGACACTTTAATTATGTTTTTTTTTGTCCATCTGAGTGGTATCAAGAAGAGCAAGGAGCCGATATTTATATACCAAAATAAGCGCTTGCTACAAAACCCTCGGATTGCGGGCGTAGCCCTCCATATTCCGGTTTCATTTTATTATACTTCGCACTGTCCACCCATGGCATCCAACTTCACGAGCCATTTCGGATTTCGATTTGTTTTGCTCGTATAAACAGCAGATTCGCAATTTTTGCTCCATAGTTAACTGCTTACGTTTTAACATTTTTATCGACTACTTGTTAATACAAAATAAAAGAATAATACTTATGCAGCTATTATACACTGCGTAGCATAACTATAGCCGCATCATATACTCCGGTAATTTGAGTATTTTGTGAGATATTTCGATAAAACTAAGTACAGCATATTAAAGCTAAATAATTTAACTTCTATTTTACCAAATCAGAGCTATTTATCCTTTAAATTAGTTTAATTACGCCATGTACCTTATTTTGTTAGTGTGTCATCATAACTATAGCCGCACTACATTTAAACACTGCAATATAGCCATATTTTTTGTTTTCTTTGAAGAGAATGCAGACGCATTAAACTTCATTCACAGTACCGTTATATGTATTTTCTTGTTTTGTCATTCATTCTCGAATAAAATGCCACCTGGCGCATATCTGATCCAAGTCGATAAAGGCAAAATTTTAGCCTTTTTGGATAATTTTTAATCCAAAAAGGCTATAATTTTCCGGAAATTGGACGAAATTGGGGCGTTCAGACAGAATCATCCGAAATTTCGTCAATAACCAAAACGACTGCGAGAAAAAGAAAACTGGAGGCCCAAAATACAAGCTATCTGAAAGAGACAATCGCCGCATTTTGAATACCGCAAGTAACTCTATGAAAAGTCTATTGACGATAACTAACGAGAGTACGGTGGAAGTATCTAAATCTATAATAAGTAGATTTTAAAACAGTCAAAACACATTAAACGGTAAAAACTTCTTATGATGCCGAAATTACATCTTCGGCACAAACATGCCCGTATGGCGTTTGCAAGGAAAAATTTGCAGACAAACTGGAAAAAGGTGATTCATTAATCATTACTGCAGTACTTCTGTTTTGGTCTATTTTCTTCATTTTCCTTTTTCAGGTGATTTTTCAGATGAAAAAAATTCAATCTGAACGGTCCAGACGGATTTAACAACTGTTAGAGGGATCTGCAGAAGGAACTTCGATATTTCTCTAAGAGAAATTTCGGAGAAGGTTCCTTAATGGTGTGGGGAGCATTTTGCTCTGATGGAACAGTTGATTTAGCGTTTCCCAGTACACGAATGACTTCGCAAGATTATGTCGACGTTCTGAAAGATAAATTGATTCCTTTTTTGGAAAGGAGAGACGACACAGAACTGATTTTCCAAAAGGAGAACGCACCTGCTCATACCAGTCGTTTTACTAAAAGTTGGTTACAATGTAATGGTATAAATGTTATGGAATTGCCTGCTTGTTCCCCTGATTAAAACCCTAAAGGAAACCTTTTGGGAACATAAGTGTGTCAAGTTTACTGGGACAATCGACAATATCAAAGTGCGTTTCATCTGAAGGAAGCGGTTATCGATGTGGGGAGGTCGGTAGCCGAAGAATTGAGAATGCATTTTGGCGGACAGTATGAAAGATTCAGATTCAGATATTCAAAAATGGGGAGGTCCTACCTATTATTATATTATAGATTTTCTTTATTTTCCTTATTTGTGTAGATTTTGACATATTTTTCTCAAGTGCGGTTATAGTTATGCAACTTGGGGAACACTTTTTTGCTCTCTAAAAAAATAACGGTTTGAAATAAATTAATTATGTTTGTTAAATTATTTGTTTTCTTGACTTTTCTAAACTATGGCATATTATGAAATACAGTCATTTCCACAAGAGCGTATACTTTGTAACTTTTTAATGCACCATTTCTCAAAGAGTGGTGGGGGACTTTTAGTTACCTGCATTTTTCCTCTTTTTCGCATTGTATAAATTTGGTCATTCTAAGTTCAAGTAGGAGAGTGATAGGACGTCAAGTGAAATGAGTGCGATTTACAAAAAACGATTCGAAGCTGTGTTTTTAGTAAGTCATCCGAAAGGACCAAAAATGACACCTGCATCGGCCGGAAAGTACCTGAAAGTTTCGACACAGTTTGTGAATAAGTGGATAAAGCGTTTTTAAGATACTGGAAATGTAGACGATCTACCTGGTAGGGGTAAAACCCGAAGCACTTCAAAAACCCAGGATAAGGCCATCATTGATATTTTTAAGAAAAATCCGTCCGTTACTACCTTAGTGCAAGCAAAGGAAATGTTATCGAAGAAGAATATTTACGTGTCCTTGAATACGATTCGGCGAAGATTACAAGAGGAAAACATCAAAACCAGGTATGCCTTGATGAAACCATTACTTACCGAAAACCAGAAGCGAAGACGTGTAGAGTGGGCTAAGGAAAACATCGATCGTGATTGGGACAACGTGATCTTTACGGATGAATCAAGTTTTGCTGTAAATACGTTCAGGAGACGAGTGTGGTCACAAAAAGGAGAAGCCGAACCGTTAAACACCCTGTGAAGGTCCATGTTTATGGATGCTTTTCTGCACGCGGTTTCGGAAAATTAATAACGTTTACCGGAATTCTTACTGCTGAAAGGATGATCATTTTGTACAAGAAAGGATTATTGAAGTCTGCTAGGATGCTATATGGCAACAACAACACCGATTGGTTTCTACAAGAAGATAACGATCCGAATCATAGAAGCCGGTTGTGCCTTCGCAATCGCCGGATGCCAATCCTATTGAAAATGTTTGGGGATTAATGAAGCAGAAGCTTCAAGGAAAGCAAATAAAAGGAGAAGCACATTTAAGGCGAACGCTACAAAAAATTTGGAAGAACTTATCGACGACTACGCGGAAAAATTGGCCGAAAGTTGTCACCGAAGATGCCAGTCAATAATCAATAGTGACGGCGATTGAACCATGTATTAAATATAATTGCGAAAATGTATTTTGTATTTACTTTCAATAAAAAATAAAATTTCTTACTTGTAACATTTTGTTTTTATTTTGTGAGGTATACGGTCTTGTGGAAATGACTGTAGCTTTAGGTGTTTTTAAACTTTACTTATCAGCTGTTTTATAGTGCGGTTATAGTTATGACAGGCAGTGTATATTTTCTGGCTTATGTAAAGACCCTAATTTATACCTGTAAAATTTCAACCGTCTACTAAAAAGGATAAAAGGATCATTACCTCATTTACCGGGAAACCCCTAATTAGGGTTTTTTTGTCGTTGGGTGTATATATAGCTTCAGCCGACCAAGGGGTTGTCCTAGAAAGTCATAGCGCCGATCTGTGGCGAAAGAGTGAGTCTCTGGGTAAGTCGAGGGGGCAGATGGTGGCACCCAAATCGCAACTATAAGCTTGCCGCAAGAGGTAGCCAACAAAGTGATGAAAACTGGTAAACTGAAAGTCGGCTGGACGAATTTTCACCTGAAAGAACAGGTATCCCCGGTGAGGTGTTTTAAGTGCTTAGTTTTTGGGCACCTTGCGATGGACTGCAAAAGTAAGCAGGACAGGTCGGCCTCATGTTTTCGATGCGGAGGTGAAGGTCACCGTTCAAAAACATGTGACAAGGAGCCAAAATGCCTTGTCTGTGAGGAAGCCAAGAGGGCGAACTACAGGCACTCCATCGCAAGTGCTAAGTGCCCGGCATATCAAGAGGCACTGAAAAAGATTCGCAAATGAGGTTCGTGCAGTTGAATTTAAATCACTGCCGTGCGGCACAAGACCTGTTGTCGCAGACCATTAAGGAGAAGAAAGTGGATGAGCAATTATCATCGACCAATATAAGAACTTGGGTAGCACAGTTTGGATCGCCGACAAACATCGACAAGCAGCAATTTGGACATGCGGAAACTACGCTTTCCAGGAAGTCATGTCAGAACCGCTGAACGGCATAGTAAGAGCCAAAATCAATGGTATTCAGGTGTACAGCTGCTACGCCCCACCGCGACTGGACCTGGCCGACTTTGAGGGAATGTTAGACCAATTGGTACATGACGCGAGTGTGCGTCGCCCGGTAATAATTGCGGGGAACTTTAATGCGTGGGCGACCGAATGGGGAAGTCGAGAAACGAATGCACGAGGGCGGGCTCTTCTCGATGCTTTCGCGCAGCTAGACGTCGTCTTAATGAACTCGGGTGGTAGTAATACCTTCAGGAAGGGAAATGCAGGCTCTATTTTCGATCTCACCTTCGCTAGTAGCTCTTTAGCGCCGACGATGGTCTGGGATGTAAGTGAAGACTATACCCATAGCGACCACCAAGCAATTTTCTTCTCAAGAGCAGAAGAAACAAGCCAATCAGGGGGAACGACAAAGACACTCGGATGGTCCGTCAAAAACTTCGACGAAGAAACCTTCAAGCAGGTCTTGCTTCAGATGGAGCCCGTCGAAGGACTGGCAGAACAAAGGACGTCGCAGATTACAATGCACATCACAAAATCATGTGATGCCTCTATGCCGAGGAGAGGATTTCCCAAGCAACGGAGGGACAATTATTGGTGGACTGAAGAGATTGCAAGTCTGAGGCGTAATTGCCTAAAAGCACGGCGCCTCAGTCAGCGGGCCACAAATAAACCCGAATACGCTAACCTGCATAAGTCATTCAAAGCCCTGCGTAAACACCTAAAGCGGGCGATAGAGAGAAGAAAGAAAAGCTGCTTCAAACAACTCTGTGATGATGCAGATATAAATCCGTGGGGAACGGCCTATAGGGTCGTGACGAAGAAAATATGCCACAAATCACCCCAGATAAAATGCCCTGCTCTGCTTAAAAAGATTGTCTCCGCTTTATTTCCCCAACATGAGTTGGAAAACACGGAACATGGTTCAGTGTCGGTGGGTGAGACTATACCTCCCATAACCGTGGAAGAACTACTCCAAGCCGCATCTCGATTTGGGTATGAAAAAGCTCCAGGGCCAGATGGAGTTCCCAATAAGGCGCTTAAGTTGGCAATCAGAACGATACCGGAGAAGTTCATCGAAACCTTTCAAACTTGTCTGTCGGAACGAACTTTTCCCAATAAATGGAAGACGCAAAAACTGGTACTGCTGTCAAAACCAGACAAGCCACCGGGAGAACCGAACTCTTACCGCCCAATATGCCTGTTGGACACTACGGGGAAAGTACTTGAGCGGATAATATTCAATCGGTTATCGGAGTTCATAGAGGAAGGGGAATGCCTGTCGACAAGACAATATGGCTTTAGACGTGCGCGGTCTACAGTTGACGCCATCATGAGGGTTAACAACCTAGCAAAGGATGCTTTGCGCAAGGGTAGATGTTGCGCGGTGGTGACACTCGACATTAAGAACGCCTTCAACTCTGCTAGCTGGAAGTGCATCCATGAAGCTCTGCAAAAGATGGGTGTTCCCGATTATCAGGCTGGAATAATTAAGAGTTACCTTTCGCATCGGATACTGCAGTATGAGACGAGCGAGGGATCTAAAGAATATGCAGTGACAGCCGGCGTCCCACAGGGGTCTGTGCTCGGTCCTTTACTTTGGAACGTTATGTACGATGCAATTCTCAGGCTTTCGCTACCCCAGGAAGTGACGATAATTGGGTTTGCTGATGATATTGCGGTCGTTATTGTAGCTAACGACCCACGTGATGTCGAAATGTACGCCAGCGAAGTAATTACGACCATCAGGTTGTGGCTGGAAAGCGTTGGACTGGAGCTAGCTGAACAGAAAACGGAAGCGGTCCTTATCAGCAAGCGTAGGAAGAAGAGGTCTCTACAGATCAGGGTCGGGAATAGTGTAATAACTTCTAAGCCGGCGATTAGGTACTTGGGTGTTATGATCGATGCGAGGTTGAGTTCCGGTGAGCACCTGAATTATGTATGCGACAAGGCAGCATCAGTCAAGAATGATGCCAAATATAGGTGGCCCAAGAGCAAGCAGAAGACTCCTGTTGTCTCGAGTTGTAACATCTATGCTGCTCTATGCATAGCCGGTCTGGGGTAGCGCGCTACAATTTAAATGCAATACCAAAATCGTCAGTTCGGTATACAGAAGAAGTGCGTTGAGGGTATGCTCTGCATACCGAACGACATCACACGAGGCCGCGTACGTCGTCGCCGGAATGATCGCAATCGATATTCTGGTCGATGAATCGGAGAGGTTGTTTCGAAACCGAGCCCTGGAGCCATCTGAGATTTCGGGGGAACAGAGGAGCATCGAGAGGGACGACTCCTTCAGGAAATGGCAGGAGCGTTGGGAACAAGCATCGACTAGTCGTTGTACTTACAACTTGATCCCTAATATAAGAAAATGGGTGGAACGAAAGCATGGGGAAGTGAACTTCTACTTGACCCAGTTCCTTACGGGCCACGGCGAATACAGACAGTACCTGCACAGGTTTAAATTGAATGATTCTCCAGACTGCCCCAGATGTAAGGGAGTAGTTGAGGATGCGAGGCATGTTATGTTCGACTGCCCCAGATTTGCAGAGAGCCGCGGACAATTAGAAACGGAACTGGAGAGTGGGGTGAATCCGCAGAATGTGGTGGAAATTATGCTGAAATCGCCACAACACTGGGAGGCGGTGAGTCGGATGGTCTGCACCATCCATAAGGAGCTCCGCAAAGAAGAAGCTAGGCGTAAGTCGGGCAACAGAAATGGTGGCTGATTAGCCAAGGCCATCCCTGCGAAGTAATGCCGAAAGGTAGTTCCGCAGGGAGGAAATGTCAGTGAGAGGTGTTTTTTGGTTTTAGTCGGTAAAAATCCGGCATGCCGCCAAATCGGCGGTATCTTTGGAAGATTTCCATCATCACCTATAAAAAAAAGAGGGGCAGATGCGTCCCATTGCCCAGAATCGAGTACGATGGCGCGCCGGAGTAGTTGAAGCGCTAATCGTTGTACCCACGTTAAAATACGATTTTTAGAGGCTGATCCTCGCTGTGATGATGTCGACAGCGTTGCTGGCGTATTTAATTATTTCGTTTTACTTTTCATTTTTTTAGCCTTTCCTGATAAGACTAAATTGAAATATGCTGGTCAAAACACTGTGAATAAAAATCAGAATTGATTAGCCGAAATATGCATTAAAAAAATACGAGATCGAACGGCAATTATTGATGGTGGATCTGCGGGCTTAGCGATAGATAAACATGTGGATCCTCCTAACTAGTTCCAGTATATCTCTCAATATTATCTGATCATAATTTAATTAAAATAGCCGCACTAACCTAAGTACATTGCAGACCTAAGCCTTATCTGAATAACAATGAAACGCAACGTATTTTACAATTTTCTTAAAATCTGAAATACACAAAGAACCGCAAATTGCATCACTACGTACGAGTACATACAGCTGAGGTCATTCCACCTCATTTGTCTTTGTGGTTCACGGAAAAAAAGGATAAATCTTTGTAGCATTTATTAAAAACATGCTAACATGGTGTTCTCACTTTTTCAGCAGTGAAAAATTTCGCGAACACCATGCACATGCTCTTGCAAAAGTAATGAAATTACCAAAATTAGGGGTTACTTAAAACATGTGAATAAGCCGACAATTGGCTTGCGGCAATTTCAGGCCATCCTCTTGGTACACGATCCACTCGTAATTTGTATGGATTTCGTATACCTTTTGTGGAAAATTGTATACATATGTACGATTTACTATATAAAGATTTTAAAGAATATTTGGAAGAGGAATAAGAGTTGCCACTACCAGTTAGAGTTGAAAGAAACAAGCTAGCCTTCGGTATGATGCCGTATGATATCATACCTTCATTGTGACTTACGGTGTATTTGCCACATTGAAATTAGTAGTAACACTTGTTAAAATTTCACTGTTTCTATTAGAGGTATATGAAATAGTAGGCCAATTTCAACCAACGTGGTTTGCCAGTCAATATGATTGAATAATATGAAATTTGGTAAAGATACCTTAAGAAATAAAAAAGTTTTTCTAACAAAAACTTGGGTTTGGAACGGTGGTTCCTATGACAGCTATGTGATAGAGTTGTCCAATTACAACCAAATTCAGGAATGTGATTTGACTACAGATACTACTGATTAGTGTGAAATTTGAAAAAGATATATTTAGAAATAAAAAAGTTTTTCTCACAAAGACGAATTTTGGGACCGGTCGTTCCCATGGCAGCTATATGACGTAGTGGTCTGATTCCATTGGTTCTGACATGTATCCAGGGTGCAATAAAAAGAAGGCTTTGCACAAAATTTCAGCTCAATAGCTTTAAAACTGAGTGGATGTTCACACTGCGTGCGATGCCGAGCCGAGCCGAGCCGGGTCGAGCGATGCGATGAGGTGGGTGTTCACTGCACGCAGTTATGGAGAGTAGAGACCAATTTAGTTCAAGGAATAGAATCTGTTCGACATCATGTCGTTTGTGCTTGACCCAATAAATTTATTTCTGTTTGAAAACAGTGCTCTAAAAATGGAAGGGCGTCGCCATTGGGTGCATCCCATTAATGAAGAAAGGCCCAGTGTTAGTGAATTTCATCATCTCTTCCGCGACCTCAGACGAGAGGTTCCACAAGCGGATTGAGCAGCGGCGCACCGCTGTGTATAAACGCAAAAGGCGGCAGCCTCGGCGGCTTTAGGACGATGAATGTATAAACCGCTCGACTCGCCGTTGTGGCCACCGCCGCGGTTTGTGGAGCGGCGAGATTGCATTTGAATTCAAACCGCTTGTGAAACCACGCCTTCTAAACGCGACCTTATTACGGTGATAATAACCTTTCATTTGAGCCATACTGAATCAAAACCGGAGTCCAAAGCGTATATACCCTAGACTTGTACAGACCTAGTTGTGATACCAAAACTTCCAACTGGCAACGGCTATATGCATTAAAAGTGAATTTCCCATATGGTCAGTTTGAGCTGTGGTGGGTGTGGATCCAATGAAAAGTTTCATCGTTCATTCATTCGAATTTTGGATATTTACATTTGAACTAACGTTTACAGTAAAGGTTGCCGTTCATTCAATAGGATCTTGCCCATTCTCAAAATCAACTAACCAACCCACACTATAAATATTTGTCGCATTTTGCAAGTCGCTAGCATCATTGTATCGAAAGTTATCGCTCATTTTGAAATTTCATCTGTAGGGGTTCCTTCGGTCGGATCTTGCCCATTTTCAATACCAAGATCATGCTACAAACATTTGACCAAAATTTCAAGTTTCTAACTTCATTCTATCGAAAGTTATCGTGCAAACGGACAGACAGACAGACAGATATGGCTAAATCGAATCAGGAGATGACCCTCATAATTTCCATGTATACACTGCCTCACCGCCGCGCCTAAAAGTCTAGGGTATAAAAGCAGACATACATGCATTTTTTTCAGTGTGATCTTACATCAAATATTACTTTACAGCTCGTACTTGCACCATACTGGCTCCAAAAAGCTTCACATCGCAAAGCATCGCAAAGCCCATAAACTCCATCGCAAAGCCCATTAAATTCCATCGCAAAAAATCAGCAGCCGGTACTCGCACGAAAAAGCAAAGAAGTTTGTGAAAACATCGGGCCATCGCTCGGCTCGTCATTGCATCGCGCGCAGTGTGTACACTCAAAGCGTGATTCCATTTAAAATTGAAGACTTTCCATTTTCTTGCTTTAAAAGCTTGTAATCGCATTGCATCGCTCGACCCGGCTCGGCTCGGCATCGCACGCAGTGTGAACATCCACTGAGAGACTAGTTTGCATAGAACCAGACGGACAGATGGACAAAGCTTAATCGAGTCGTCTAATCATACTGACCATGAATATATACATATATAGTATTATAGTTTATACACTGCTCGTCACCAGAATAGGTTCAAGAATTTTCATTTACGTTTTCTCTCATACCTCAAAAAGTATAACATGTACATATGTACGAGTACATTATATTTTTGTTGGATGTTTTAAACTTTCGTTTGTTTACCTTTATCGGTATCGTCACTGGTGATGTATTATTGTTTTTTGGTAGAAATATTCACTATCCAGCTGGATAGTGAAAATTTCTACCAAAAAACAATTTCTTTTGTTTAGACTTGATACTACAAAAATGAGGACATTTCTGTGACTGTACCTATGTTAAATCTTGCTTCGATTGTTTTGTTCATTCAAAACACTACATTTTTTTGGGGTCATCAGAATAGGTTCAACGGTAATTCATTTAGTTTGCGATGTGCAGTTGCTATCAAACATTGTGAAATCTTTTATTTTTAACAATTCCCGTAGTGTAGAGTGATTTAAGTGCAAAATGGGTCGCGGTAAACAGCTGGATGACTTAGAAAAGGGTCAAATAAAAGGTTACCTCGAATGTGGCCTAAATCAGCGAGAAATTGCCAGAAAAATTGGTCGAAGACAAAATGTAGTGAGCAATTTTATCGAAAAAGGTGCAAATTACGGCAAAAATATGAAAGGATGTCCTTATTCAGCAACAACAGCAACAGATAGAAGACATATTGTCCGAGCTGCGTCAAATTCTCGCCATTTTGCATCGAAGATCAGGGAAAAAAGCGGTGTTAAAGCGAGCCTATCAACTGTAACCCATGTAATACGCAACACTTGCAACTTAAAAAAAAAAAAATAAAAAAAAAACACCGCTTAATGGTGCTCGTAAGGCTACACGTATTCGTTTTGCTCGAGAGCAAATGACCTGGAATAAGGAGTGGCACACCATCGTCTTTTCCGACGTTCAAAAGTTCAACCTCGACGGACCTGATGGATATAACTTTTATTTCCACGATATAAGAACGCCTGAAAGCTATTTAAGCTGTCATCACAGCTGTGCAGACGGTGTAATGGTATGGGGAGCCATTTCATATTATGGCACTTGTGAATTATAATTTTCAACTTCGAAAATGAACGCGAACGCTTACAAATCGGTATTGGAAAAGGCATTTCCACACTTCTCGAATATTTTTGGACCAATTACATGGACATTCCAACATGATAATGCCCCCAATCATACTGCGAGACAGGTAAAATCGTGGATCAAGGGTCAAAATGTCAAATTGCTTGAATGGCCGCCATACTCTTCTGATCTTAATATTATAGAAAATATGTGGGGATTTTTATCACGGAGGGTGTATGAAGGGGGAGACAGTACGAAGATACTGAGACCCTAAAGGAAGCCATTAAAAGGGCGTGGGCTCAAATCTCCCTTCGAGATATTGGAAAGTATTATGCTTCATTGCTAGACCGGATTTACGAAGTCATTTTGAGCCAAGGAGGTAGTACGCACTATTAAAATATTTTAAAACTAATCACTTTTATGTTACAACCAATGCAAACTTGAATGTTTGCTTTAGATATGAATTTTTATACTATTTTGTGTTTGAACCTATTCTGGCGACCAAAAAAAAATGAACTTTTTGTCATGTTTTTTAGAAAAAAAATTATACATAAATTATAATGTGTGCTGTAAGTCCCAAACTATTTTACTTCATTAACAACATCTTGGGCTATTGATAAAAATTGATTTCATTGAAATCGTCCGGTTGGTTACAGAGGTAGAGCTATTTTACTTTTGCACAAACGTTGAACCTATTCTGGTGACGAGCAATGCATGTTCAGAGATGCTTCCATCTGGGCATTGCAAACTTCATAACAAAGTTACGCATTGATGTCCGCTCAAGGCCGTAACTAGAGTTCTCCCATTGCGGGACGTGTAGCGATTCCGATTTTTATCCGAAATCAAAAAGGTTTTAATTTTACATTATCAACTTATTTTTTAAGAATATGAACCTCAATGCGGGTGAAAAGAATAGAAATGAAATATTTTGCAGATGTTGGAAACAACTATTTCAATTTTTAACATTTTTGTTAAAAAATAATTCGAAAAAAAAATAGACCCTTGAAAATATTGTATGATATCATTCCAGAAGTTTGTTCATGTTTTTTGTAATTTTATAAAGAATCATACTTTCAGTTATCATAATGATCGGTTCATTACTTTTTGAGTTCGACCGCCCGCAAAAGGTTCCGCTACAAGGCTAAGTAATAAGTACATAAAGTGACTACCTGAGGTAGAGCTCCGCCCTACCTGCTGTGCGCTAGAGCCTGAAGACTAGCCCTGTGTGATTAATCGATTAATCGTATGACAATCGATTATTTCGAATAATCGAAAAAAATACGATTAATCGAAAGAATACGATTAATCGAAAAAATACGATTAATCGAAAAAATACGATTAATCGAAAGAATACGATTAAACGCAAAAAATACGATTAATCGTATTTGAAATGTAGAACATTTGCATGAAAATGATGTATGACACGCAGGTTGTGGCTAAGCAATGAAGGATTTTTGAATGTACGTGAGCCGAATATACGTCCTCGTGGCAATGTACTAGACTACTGGGAGTCATAGGGATAGTGGTAAAGAGCTGAATGCTCTGGAGTAGTCTAAATTGCATTTCGAGTCCATTGGTAGAGATAAAAGGATATTCTTAGCAATGGAGTGCAATATAGGCAAGATGAGTGTCATAGGAATCGTGATGAAGAGGCGAATGCTCTGGAGTAGTGTAAATTGCATTTCGAGTCCTTTGGTGGTGGGAAAAGGACATTAATGGAGTGGAATATAGACAATATGGGTGTCATAGGAATTGTGGAGAATAGGCGAACGCTCTGGAGTAGTGGTGGAGATAAAAGAATATTCTTGGCAATGGAGTGGAATATAGGCAAAATGGGTGTCATAAGAATCGTGGTGAAGAGGCGAATGCTCTGGAGTAGTGTAAATTGCATTTCTAGTCCTTTGGTGTTGGGAAAACGACATTCTTGGTAATGGAGTGGAATATAGGTAAGATGGGCGTGTAATGTGCACCGTTACAGGTGTAGATGCATGACTGGATACATGCATGCATACATTTGTCCATATGCGTGATATACGTTTTTAGATGCATGTATATCTACATATGTACATATATACATATTTGCGTATTCCTATGCATGCATTTAATATCGATATATTTCAGTGATATACAGACATATCTATACATATATGTGTTCATCTGTGCATCTGCGTAGGTACCGACAAAGTATTCGTTCGCATCAGATTGGTGTTATAATTTTCTGCCACCTGTCCATTTACTTTCGCGTGTCACTGTAACCGACTGCAGCGGGTCAGCGATAACTGATAAGAAATGGTCAGGATGCAGAAAATTATGATAACAGGCCATGTAAACGTTACGATGCACAATGCAGGTAGTCTGATGAAACCGGTTTGCCTGCTAGCGGAGCTACCAAACGGAAAAACGTGTGGGAGTAGGCAGTGAATAAATGGTGTGCGAAAACAAAATCATTTCCGCACTGTTGTTATTATTGCAAAAGCTAGCGACATTTCATGTCGCTTTGTTTTGGTCTTGTCGCTTCGATACGAAATCTCTGGTCGCTGCCGCTGTTGCTGACCTGGTCAACACTGTCGGACGCGTGATTCCCGCTAGGATTGGATTACATTAAAACAGAGGAGATTGGATCACTGCAGGAGAATAACTCAACGGCGACGAACAATTTCAAAATGGAACGTGCGGTCAAGAGCTGAACCTGCAAACGCGTGAAAATGTGTACAATTCTTAGCTAAAATCTCCTTAGATTCTTTGATTTTCATAAATTTATAAGTTCACCGGAGCCACCGCCACTAATTAAGTGCGTCATTTAATCTTTTCGTTAGTTTTGCTGCTTGGTAAAAATTGAAAGTGAGATCCCGTTACCCGGTCAATCGCGCTGCGTATCTTCCAGGCCCCAGTGTAATTTTCGGTTAGTGGAAAGGCGATTTTTGTTCAGGATGTCGCTCAAGTGATCGCATTGGAATATCAACCCAGGTCCGCGAGTGTTCCCCGAATTGACTCTCGAATTCCGGGTCGTCGCGCAACGAGCGCTGGAGCGTTTCCGCATTTTCCAAGCCATGGAAAACTGTAATCGGGTGCGCGCGTGATTTTCATTTAATTATTGGCCGGTTCCGATTTTCGTGTTATGGGGTTTGGACATACGTGAACGAGTGATTCAGGCGTAAACAGAGCAGCAGCGGTGAGAAGCGGGCTCCGCCACCGGCGCGGGAGCCCCCAGGTAGGTGGGCCCCTTGTCCAGCAGCATTAACGCATGCAAAATTTGAATCGAAATTCGGGGAGCATTTGACGCTACTGAATGTTTTCATCGCAAAATACGGAGAGAATTAAGCTTTTGGTGTCACGACAATTTCATCAACATTCGCAATCTACTCTATGCTCGTGACGCTTGCAATCCACTACAAGAGATTTGTACAAAACGTGGAATACAATCATCGACATGCGGTACAAACTATGATAACGTTAGAAAGTGTCTTATAGCCGGTCTTTTTAACAATATCGCGGAATTACAACGTGATAATTTCTATTTGACACTAACAAGTCGACAACGGGCGAAAATTCATCCGCCAAGTGTTCTGTGCGGTAAATCGAGATGGTCATACGTTATATACACCGAACTCGTATCTACGGAGAGGAATTTCTGAAGAACCGTCACCGCAATTGAGCCTGTATGGATTGGTGAATTCGTAAAAAATATCCGTATCTAAGTCGAATTCAGTGCAATAATACAAATACCTAAGAATTCGGTTACTATGTACAACACATTCATGTTGACTGATGTATCATATTTGAGATATAGATGTATGAGGAGTTTAGTCCGTAATACTTCTTGCAACTGAAAAAAAGAAAAATGAAGCCCTTTTGTCATTTCTTAAGTTCAACTTGATATACAGGGTGTCCCAAACCCCAACGTCAACCCGGAAACCGGTGATAGGCCAAGTGGCGGCAGTTATGAGAAAAGTATTAAAAAAAATCTCCGTCAATTATTTTTTAACTTATAGACATTCAAAAAATAATTGGAAAAATTCATACCCTGTGATGATTTTTGAAGTATTGTTATTACAAATTTTCATTTTTCTTTTATTTTTTTTTTATGAAGCAACCCTGACTAACTGGTCTATAAATCACAATCTAAAAGTAAACAATTACTGTATTGGCTTTAAATAAAATATAACTTTTTTCCCCAATTTTGTACTCAAAATTATCAGTTATCCCAACTTCAACTGACTGCACTGTAAAAAAAAATATACCACGCGGTTTTGGCAAGTAACTGTAAAAGATGATGCATTTTGTCCAGATTCCAAAATGGTACGACACTTCCTATATTATCTCTTAATTGCGGTGAAAAGAAGTAGTAGTAGTAGTAGTCCGGATGGCGCAACGGTTAGCACGTTCGCCTTCAACGCACTGGGCCCCGGTTCGATTCCGGGGATTTACGTGTCGGACTATGAGCCCACCCAGCTGTTAAATGAGTACCCATCATGGGGTAAATAACTCGGTTGAGCGTGTTGCTGATCACATACCTCTGCACAAAAAACCGTCACGATCTAGAAAATGAGATGATGCTAACTCATCTCGAGGCCGTGGTTCAAATTGGACTGTTGCGCCAGTTATTTATTTTATAAGTCAAAAAATAATTGACGGAGACTTTTTTTTAATACTTTTCTGATAACTGCCACCACTTAGCCTATCACCGGTTTCCGGGTTGACGTTGGGGTTTGGGACACCCTGTATATGTATATTTTTATTGTCCGACTCGAACTTAATGTAAATGAATATTGATTTTTTTTTATACTGTAAATAAAATTATTAAAATTATTTAAAAAAAAATGAGATATAGATAATATATGTATACAGATATAGATATGTGCGCATATATACATAAATATGAATTCCTTCTATATGTTCATATAAACTAAAATGATAGGCTAGGGAAAAGCTTTTCCGCCTCTCCCTCCGCTCTCTCGCTAGTTGCTGAATTATTTTTGGGGGATTTCCAGAATATGCGCCCCAAATCCCACGGTCGGGAGGGCTAGGTCGCGCAGGGCCCATAAGGAGCCGTTTTCCATCGGTAGGCTCAGATGACCTGAGAGGGAAAAGGATCTGTCCTGATTGGACGGTTTTCTCCGTTATGCATATATTTTTGACCTTCGTGCCCTGTTAGTTTGGCTGACGCAGCCCGGGACTTTGCTGATTTTTTGAGTCTTTGGGAGTTTGCTGCAAAGGCACCACTAGTAGCTTTTCTCTTTATCGTTAGTTGTTATTGCGGGATGTTAGTTTTTTCGAGTTTTATTTTTTTTTTGAGTTTTTTTGTATTTTCTCTCGGGCAGACGTGCGATTTCTCCTTGTACGTTGATGGAGGAGGCCGATGGCTGCCGTGCTGAACCACCCCGCCACTCCCGACAGCTGAGCTGGTCTGCCAGCGCACGTCACGGTTGGTCATCGGAGAGGGTCTTTCGTCACCCGTTCTGGTGATTGGTCTTCACGACCAATCCTCACCCTCGTCCTCCGGTCTCCATCGCGACAGGCGTCATAGGAAACGGGGTGAAAAGGCGAATGCTTTCGAATATTATAAATGCCATCTCGAGTCCTTTGGTGGAAATAAAAGGCCATTCTTCTCGATGGAGTGGAATGTAGTCGAGAAATAAGTGAAATGGAGACAAAAGGTTGACATTGCCAACACAAGGTTGGATGAAATCAAAAACAAAATGATATTTTGAACCGTGGCTCGTTTTTCGTAAACACAGAGTATTTTGATGAAAAAAAAACCCAGTAGGACTTGACGGTGTGTTTTGTGCAGAGGCGAATTGTCAATTATCAGCAGCACGCTCGACCGCGCTGTTTACCTCACTAAATGGGTGCTCATTTAACACGATTGGCTGGGGAAACGCGGGGTCTTGGTATAAGACAGCTCGACTTGTTACTTGACACACACTTCCCTGATAGCTCTGCTCTTACTCCTCTCGGTAATGGCTATTCAGGCAAAGTTACTCCGTGTGACTTTGCGTCAATTCTTTCGAAGGAGAAGATAATATGGACCATTAACAGTTTTTACCCTTTCAAGTCAGCTGGACCTGACGGTATCATTCCCGCAGATCTACAGTTTGTGCTGGATGTACTGTATCCTTGGATCGAATCCATTTCAGCCGATGCCTGGAGCTGGTTTATATTCCCTATCTATGAAAGGAGGTCCGGGTTGTTTTTATTCCGAAAGTGGGAAAAAGTTCGCACGCGCGGCCAAAGGACCTTAGATCCATTAGTCTATCCTCATGTCTGCTAAAGGTGTTAGAGAGATTGATCGACACCTACCTGCGCAGAAATATTCCTGCTCAGTTGCTGTCTGCCTCCCAGCATGCTTACTGGAAGGGAAGATCAGTGGATACGGCGATAGGATGCATCGAAAAGTCTCTTGAATACAAGGAGTATACGTTGGTTGCTTTTATGGATATTGAGGGTGCCTTTAATAATATAAAACCGGTGGCTATCATTGACGCACTTGCAGAGCTTGGTATACATGACTCAATCTGTAAGCTTATTAATGTGTTGCTGACTTCGATGGCGATCTGCACAGAACTCGGCACAACGTTTGCGAGAAGGTATGTGAGCAGGGGGACTCCTCAAGGTGGGGTCCTCTCTCCCCTTCTTTGGAATCTGGCGGTCATTAAGCTTCTTGTGGAACTGGAGGGGCTGGAGTGTAAACCAACTGCTTATGCCGATGACATCGCAATCGCTATCTCAGGTAAGTTCCCCTGTGTTCTCAGTGACCTAATGCAGAGGGCCCTATATGTTCTGGTGAGGTGGGCGAGTGATGTTGGGGTTAGAGTGAATCCGACCAAAATGGAACTTGTTCTGTCCACAAGGAGATATAGGGTTCCTTCGTTCGAACCATCGGTAATGGAGGGCATTAGGCTGGCTCTCACAGACAAAGCTAAATTTCTGGGGCTCATCCTGGATAAAAAATTATGCTGGAAGCCTAACATTCAGGAGCGAGTTAAAAAGGCCACTGTTGCATTGTATACTCATGCAAAAAGGCGATCGGTAGGAAATGGGGACTGCAACCGAGAGTGGTTTTCTGGCTCTATGTGTCAGTGGTGCGTCCTATTCTTATGTATAGTGGCCTGGTGGACGGCGCTTAGAGTTGCATCTTACAGAGGCTTGTTGGAGAAAGTTCAAAGGCTGGCTTGTGTCGCCATCACGGGAGCTCTAAAAACAACACCCACTGCGGCCCTTAAAGCTCCGCTGAGCCTGGCTCCCTTGGACATTTTTGCCGAACAGATTGCTGCTTGTGTGGCCATTCGCCTTCGTGAAACAAATCACTGGACCACATCCACCATCGGGCACTCGGCCATTCTGAACAGTTTGGACGTTCCTGAAACCACGGATTATACCGTGTCGAAACTTGAATTTGAAAGGAATTTTGACTGCCTGATCCCCTCTCGTGAGGAGTGGGCGGCTAGCACCGCTCAAGACTTTAATGCCATAAGCATCTATACCGACGGCTCCAAGATCGATGATGTTTATTCGGAGAGGTTGAACATCAGACTGTCCTTTCGCCTCCCTGATTACTGTAGTGTGTTCCAGGCGGAGGTTACAGCTATCTACGAAGCTATATCATGGCTGTGGCGTAATGTAATTTCAGCTAGTGATGTAATAATTTATATAGATAGTCAATCAGTGATTAAATCGCTGGATTCTACTGTGACTCACTCGAAGATACTTGCAGAATGTCGTGCCTTAATTCTACTGATGGGAAGCTCTCTCAACATTACTCTTTGTTGGATTTCAGGTCACAGTGGCTTTGACGGCAACTGTAGGGTTGATGAACTGGCTCGCGAGGGTACTACTAGTGAGGTCAGTGGTAGTTTACAAAACGTTGGCAAGCCTCTGGCAACTTGCAAACTGGCCTTAAAGGCTGAGGCGACGACGAGGGCTAACATCAGGTGGAGTACCGGTAACACATGTCGCGTAGCCAAGCAAATATGGCCTAGCCTGGATCCTAGTCGCTCTTTGGGGTTACTTTCGCTGGATAGAAAGCGAATCAGTAGTATCGTGGGGGTCATCACTGGCCATTGCCTCATTGGAGAGTAAGCCAGGCGACTTCGAATACCATACAATGATTACTGTAGAAGCTGTGGGGACGAGGATAAGGAGGAGTGTTCATTTCATTTGCTTTGCACCTGCCCTGCTCTTGCAGGTAGTAGGAAAGACACCCTTGGCTCTTATTACTTCACCGATCTGGACGACTTGAAGGAGGTGAGTGCGGGTCAGATTCAAAGGTTCATTGTTCGCTCCGGATGGTTCGTGGACTAAGTATTGGTCGGAAGAGCTCTCTGTCGAGTCCATTTTAGTGGTATCACAACGGACCCAGTGGCGGTCTATGTGTGCTCCGTTTGACGGAGCAGCCCCTATAACCTAACCTAACCTAAGGCAGCTCGTCACCTATTGGCATCGTACACTACATACCCCGCGGATTGCAGGCAAAGCCTTCTAATTTCCGGTTTCGTGTTATTATGATACGATAATTTCTGGTACTGCAGCACAACACAAAATTCTTAAAATCCAGCGATTTATGAAACTGCTCGCTTTTTTTTTTCTTCACGCATAAAACAAATAATCGATTATTTTGAATACTCGAACATGCCTACTGTAGACTATACCCGATGAGCACTCAGTTCTACGTTCATAAAATCTAAACGAATGCGAATTTCGCTCTGAAATTATAGCGTATTCTTGGATTATTATGCATTAAAAAAAATCTAATTTTTCGAACCTCCTTTCACTTGACGCGAAAAACGAGGTCTACAGACAATGGATTCAACGAGGAACCAGAGCCAGAAGAGAAAAATATGACGAGCTACGGCGAATATCGAATAGAATAATTAGAGGTAAGAAACGTAAATACTTTGACGAGTAGTTGCTGAACATAAACGAAAACTTAGCTAATAGGAACACGAGACAAGCCTACAAACTAGTAAATGCAATTAAGAACGGCTACCAAACCCAGGACTAGCCTTTGTAAGGACAAGGATGGAAACATCATCAGCGACACCGATGGTATTAACAAACGATGGGCCTCTTATTTTGAAGAGCTTCTAAACCGACCATCTAACATCCCCACACAGGAAGCTCTCGACGATATTGTTGATCTAGGCCCACCCATTCAACCCCCGACAGTAGAGGAAGTTGATCTCGCGTTGCGGTCACTAAAACGAAATAAAGCGCCGGGCGCTGACGAGATCCCAGCTGAACTGCTAAGATTCGGTGGAACGAGTCTAGTTGATGCCATACATCAATTACTCCTGCAAGTATGGGAGAACGAGGAGATCCCAGACGATTGGCGCAGAAGCATCATCTGTCCAATTCACAAAAAAGGGAGATAAACTGCGGTGTGAGAATTACAGGGGCATTTCACTAGTTTGCGCGTCCTATAAAATTTTGACGAAAATTCTGGAAAATAGAATAAAACTGTACGCAGAACGAGTCATTGGCGAATATCAAACCGGTTTCAGACCTGGTCGCTCCACAGCCTATCAGCTCTTCTCAGTCAAACTGATACTCCAGAGGTGCTGGGAATGCAACGTAAACGTATACCAAATCTTTGTCGACTTCAAGCAGGCATACGACAGTATCGATCGTGGTGTACTGTACAACATCATGCTGCGATTTGGTATACCGGCAAAATTAGTGCGACTGACAAAGATGACGATGACCAACTCCGTCTCACAAGTCAGGATCCAGAATAGACTTACTGATCTATTTGAAACACGCACTGGTTTGAAACAGGGCGATGGACTGGCACCGACGCTCTTCAACCTAGCATTGGAACACGTTGTTCGGGCCATGAATATGGACAACAGCAAGACGCTACTCATCAAGTCGACACAATTAGCAGCGAACGCCGACGACATCAACATCATGTCCCGAAGATTGGCTGACGCAGAAGAACTTCTGCATACGCTCGATACCGCTGCAAAGGAAGTTGGATTACGTATTAATGAGGGTAAAACTGAAATAATGATGCAATCGGTGACAAGGACACCTGCACAACCGAGCATCAATGTGGGGGACCTCAACATCGAGTTGGTGAACAACTTCATTTACCTGGGTTGCAACTTGTCAAGGGACGCCAACGAAACTGACGAAATCAAGCGACGGATACAGTTAGCTAATAAGACTTTTTTCTCGGTTCTCCCCATAATGAAATCGAAGCATGTGCACAGAAACACGAAGCACCGCGTGTACAAAACCATTATACGACCAGTGCTATGCTATGGCTGCGAAGCATGGACCCTAACTCAAGCCTCCGAAAACATGCTAGACACTTTTGAACGTAAGGTTCTACGGCGAATTTTCGGGGCTGTTTGCGATCGAGATGGATGGCGCATCCGGTACAACCATGAGTTGTATGAAATGCACGATGAGTTGCAAGTCTCGAAAATCGTCAAACTACAACGACTTCAATGGGCAGGGCATGTACAAAGAATGGACGATGAACGCATGCCTAAGAGAGTAATGAATGCAGAACGAGTCGACGGAGCGAGACTGCGAGGACGACCGAGATCTCGTTGGGAGAGCTCAGTAGATGTGGACGCCGCGCAGCTGCTGGGCTCCCAAAATTGGAGGACGCGGTCACGTGACCGAGATAATTGGAGGACAATGATCCAGGCGGCCAAGGCCCGACGTCGGGCTGTCGCGCCACGATGATGATGATGATAGTTTCGCGTATTTATCTTTTTATAGTTTGCTAGTCGACGATGACAAACTGTAAGCAACAATTAACTTAAAATCTACAAATGAAGTATGTATCGAAGATTTTTCCCGATCTTTGTCGGATATATTACAAAAAACGCGTCTAATAAAAAAAAACTGAAAAATAAGTTCGACAGGACAAAACCTGAAAATGTCATTCCAATATTTTGTTCAAGAAAAATGTTTGGCAAACTTCAGATGCATGTTCACAACCATAAAAGAACATCAAACAAAACCCTTTCCTCTTTAGCACAGGCTCTTGTCTTAAAAGTATATATATATAACTACCGCGAAAAAAAAAACAACTTTGCCTTTTCAAAATTATTTCAGGGCACTGTCTTACGCTAATTACTCTTGGCGAAATCCACACCAAAGATACATTGCCAAATCAGGCATCTCTTTCGCGCCCACGTTATTATATACAAAAATGGGCTACGTTAATAATATTGTCATTAGGCACTTTTTATGACGCGGATGGTTAATTGCACCTGGTAGTGAGAACAGGACCAAATTATCAGACACTCAGAATGTGGAAAATAAAAGTTGTTTCCGTAAATCAGTCAAACTAAAACTGATTTAAATTGTCCGAAATAAAAAGGAACTCACGGACTGATAGAGCATCAGTATAGCACAAATTGTGAACGCAAAAGCACATTGGGAAAGATAAAATAGAGTTGAGTTTTGAAGATACAATAGCATCTTGCCAGTTAAATTTTTTTTTAGTGAAGTACTAATTGCAAATAGGTAAGTCTAATCATTGTACTTCGAGTTTTATAAGCCTAATAGGCGACAATACAGACACACTGCAAAAGTTGAAAAAAGTAACAATTTATTGATTCCTTTTCTTCTCTAATATTTTTACAGAAATTATCGATACAATGGCTCCCAAGGCTTCCAAATACATGCCGACTGCTGCCTCAGATACGACTCCATCCACCTCAATCGATGCAGTGGCTCCCAAGGACACCAAATTCAGCCCCACTTCTGTCATAGAGACTACGCCATCCACCTCAAGTCCTCGAACGGAGGAAAGCGGCTACTTCAGTCACGAGGATCAATCAACTGCTGAAGCCCTGCGTCGTGCCTTTCAATTCGGACGTCAGCCGCGTCTCCAAAATTTCCGTTTTGTTTTGGACGAAGGTCTTCTTGCAGACTTTACGGTCGAGGATTGGGCGGTTCCACATCCCGTTATACGAATTAGCAGAAGCAAATTCGATTCAATCTTTGTTCACAACGAGCAAATGGTGCGTAGATTCAAAGAGGTTCCACGTCCTCGTACGCCCGATACAACGGACAAGGTTCGCAATCAGCGATTGAAGGCTCGCATTGCAGCCGCCACGATTGATTTGGAGCACTTCATTTTGATGAATTTGACAAGGCGTAAGGCTATGCTGCTGAATCAGTATCGTACATTTAATTCAGCTATCCGATCGGCTGCCGAACTGGAGGAAAATTCCAGAAGGAGGGAGATGTAGTGTAGTATGACCAGTTAGACTGCAAGACGAATGATAGCAGAAAGTTTTTACGGCGCTGTAGATATGCGCACGAATTCGAATTCGTGCAATGAGACTTAAATTACTGTACAAAAAAAAAATCTATGCCATTTGCGTACTCATTGTGGTCTGTAGATAACGAGTATACAGTGCTAATTAGTTCTACAGAAGATTAGACGCTTATTATACACTATTATATGCCGCAAACACTCGATGCTATTACTCGTATAGCCAGTGAATATGTTTTTTCAAAATATGTGAATCTACACGTATCACCTATTTAACCTCGTATATAGACTATGTATCTTTTTCCAATAGGGGTGCCAAGATCATGCGGCTAACACTAAGACTTCAAATAAGTCGAACTGTATGATAATTTTAAGTAAATATATTTTTGTAAACGTATGTTTATATGCATACGTAAAAAAATGCATAACGGGCCAATTGTAGATGAAAATAAAAGATTTATGAAAGGAAATGTTATTTGTAATTCATAAACGAAATACCGAATCAAATACATTATTTTGCAAACCGAATTGACAATTTTCTTTTTCCTAACGTCTCTCTTAATAATAGGTTCACAAAGCCGCAATCTGATTGTATTAGCCTGGCATTGCACTTTGCGTTTTTCTGCAGGAAGAGCAATACCGCAAAACAACGCATTGTCGTACAAGAAGAGGAACGCGTACATTTAAATGGAACGCTTTACACTTATGCGTAACGACAACGCTGCAGTTTTCAGAAAACGACCCGATATTTACACGTTGCGTTTTTCTGCGGGAAAAGCTTGTGAAACAAATAAATATATCCCAGTGGGGAGATCGATGGTTTTATTTTTGTGACAATATAGTAAATAGATGTTGGGAGGTCGATGCAACTTCAACCAGTCCTCAATGGATGCACTGCATGAATTTCGTCACTGGGTGCATGTGTTTCTAGTTTATCGTTGAACCAAAAAGCGGAAGGTGTAATGCGTTTTATATACCACCGTGTGTTCATCTTCTCACTGCGTTTATTGCGGGAGAAGTCTTCCCGCTGTCGTTGGACTTGCTGCAGCAAAACGATTCCCGATTGCGGCAGCAAACTGCAGCGTTTTGGTAACGCAAAAGTGTAAAGCGTTCCATTTAAATGCACGCGTTCCTCTTCTTCTGCGATAATGCGTTTTTTTGCGGGATTGCTCTTCCTGCAGAAAAACGCTAAAGTGTAATGCCAGACTTAGTGCTTGTTTGAATTTGCGGCAGAAGCCTGAAACAATGCGCTTTCAGCCGTAATGCAAACAGGGCACTGTATGCAGAAAACCGCATCCAGCGAAAAACTCAAAAATATAGTTGTGGCTCCAGAGCAATAAAAATAAATAACTGGCGCAAAGGTCAAATTTTTGGACCACGACCTCGAGATGAGTTCATCATCATCATCGTGGCGAGACGGCCCGACATCGGGCATTGGCCGCCTGGATCATTGTCCTCAACTTATCTCGGTCACGTGACCGCGTCCTCCAATTTTGGAAGCCCACACCTACTGAGCTCTTCCAACGAGATTTCGGTCGTCCTCGCAGTCTCGCTCCGTCGACTCGTTCTGCATTCATTACTCACTTAGGCATGCGATCATCGTCCATTCTTTGTACATGCCCTGCCCATTGAAGTCGTTGTAGTTTGACGATTTTCGAGAATTGCAGCTCATCGTACAGTTCATACAACTCATGGTTGTACAGGATGCGCCATCCATCTCGATTGCAGACAGCCCCGAAAATTCACCGTAGAACCTTACGTTCAAATGTATCTAGCATGTTTTCGGAGGCTTGAGTTAGGGTCCATGCTTTGAAGCCATAACATAGCACTGGTCGTATAATGGTTTTGTTCATGCTTCGATTTCATTATGGGGAGAACCGAGAAAAAAGTCTTATTAGCTAACTGTATCCGTCGCTTGATTTCGTCAGTTTCGTTGGCGTCCCTTGACAAGTTGCAACCCAGGTAAATGCAGCTGTTCACGAACTCGATGTTGAGGTCCCCCACATTGATGATCGGTTGTGCAGGTGTCCTTGTCGACGATTGCATTATTATTTTAGTTTTACCCTCGTTAATACGTAATCCAACTTCCTTTGCAGCGGTATCGAGCGTATGCAGAAGTTCTTCTGCGTCAGCCAATCTTCGGGACATGATGTTGATGTCGTCGGCGCACGCTGCTAATTGTGTTGAATTGGTGAGTAGCGTCTTGCTGTTGTCCATATTCATGGGCCGAATAACGTGTTCCAGTGCTAGGTTGAAGAGTGTCGGTGCCAGTCCATCGCCCTGTTTCAGCCCAGTGCGTTTTTCAAATAGATCAGTAAGTCTGTTATGGATACTGACTTGTGAGACGGAGTTGGTCATCGTCATCTTTGTCAGTCGCACTAATTTGGCCGGTATACCAAATCGCAGCATGATGTTGTACAGTACTCCACGATCGATACTGTCGTATGCCTGCTTGAAGTCGACAAAGATTTGGTATACGTTTACGTTGTATTCCCAGCACTTCTGGAGTATCAGTTAGACCTTAAAGAGCTGATCGGTTGTGGAGCGACCAGGCCTGAAACTGCTTTGATATTCGCCAATGATTCGTTCTGCGTACAGTTTTATTCTATTTTCCAGAATTTTCGTCAACATTTTATAGGACGCACAAACTAGTGATATGCCCCTGTAATTCTCACACGGCAGTTTATCTTTCTTTTTGTGAATTGGACAGATGATGCTTTTGCGCCAATCGTCTGGGATCTCCTCGTCCTCCCAAACTCGCAGGAGTAATTGACGTATGGCATCAACTAGACTCGTTCCACCGAATTTTAGCAGTTCAGCTGGAATCTCGTCAGCACCCGGCGCTTTAGTGACCGCAACGCGAGATCAACTTCCTCTACTGTCGGGGGTTGTATGGGTGGGCCTAGATCAACATTATCGTCAAGAGCTTCTTGTGTGGGGATGTTAGATGGTAGGTTCAGAAGCTCTTCAAAACAAGAGGCCCATCGTTTGTTAATGCCATCGGTGTCGCTGATGATGTTTCCATCCTTGTCCTTACAAAGGCTAGTCCTGGGTTGGTAGCCGTTCTTAATTGTATTTACTAGTTTGTACGCTTGTCTGGTATTCCTATTAGCTAAGTTTTCGTTTATATTCAGCAACTGCTCGTCAAAGTATTTACGTTTCTTACGTCTAATTATTCTATTCGATATTCGCCGCAGCTCGTCATATTTTTCTCTTCTGGTTCCTCGTTGAATCCATCGTCTGTAGGCCTCGTTTTCGCGTTAAGTAAATATTTGCATTCTTCGTCGAACCAGTCATTTCGCGCTCGCTGGACTTTATATCCCACAACTTTCTCTGCGACATCCTTGATGGTACCCTTGAGTTCTCCCCAGAACCCATGGACGCTTGTGTTGCTGATGTTGTGTAGCATAGGTGATAGTCTTTCCTCAAGGGCGGTAGTACACGCCACCGGTGTAGCATCGCTCAGAAGCTTATCAACCGCAAAGATTGTGGGAGGGCTGATTCTCGATTGAGACTGAGTAAATTCTACATCTCTAGGTCGTCTTCACCAAGTGATGATCTGAGTCGCAGTTTGCTCCTCGATAGGAGCGGACATCTATCACACTAGACGCCCATCTCCTGCAAATGAGGACGTGGTCAATTTGGTTGACGGTATGTGCGTTTGGAGACTTCCAGGTCCGCTTGTGAATGCGGTGATGCGGGAAACACGTAGAGCTTACGACTAGATTCCTGCTGCATGCGAAGTCGATAAGTCGCTGGATTTTGTCGTTACATTCTTCATGGAGACTGTGGCCTCCAGTGGTCCCGCGGTGCCAACTTTCATTTCCGACTTTCGCGTTAAAGTCTCCCAGCAGCAATTTGACGTCGTTTGCTGGAAGTAAGTCGAAGAGAGTCTCAAGGAAGCGGGCGTAGAACTCGTCTTTTACTGCGTCTTCTTTAACTTCAGTGGGGGTGTTCACATTGATGAGCCAGAGATTGAAGAATCGAGTCTTGATGCGAATCGCACACAGCCGTTCATTTATGGGTTTGAAGTCAGTAATATGCGGTTTGAGGTGATTGTTCACTATAAATGCTACTCCAAACTCCTTGCGGACCGATGGTTTGCCACTTGTAAAAATTGTGTGCCATTTCTTGTCATTGATTTCGCTGCCAAGATAATTTGTTTCCTGGACTGCAGTAATGATCAGTTTGTACTTTTCGACCTGTTGAAGGAGGGCTTTCGCGGCCCCCGGTTTGTTCAGGGAGCGTACATTCCAGGATCCGAAAGAATACTCCCTTAGTCGTTTGCGTGGTCGTCGTTGTTGATCCGTCCAATCCGAGGCTTTTGTTCCAGGTTTCTTGACATGGAGTGGTTTTTGCAAGGACGCTTAACCCCATTCAGGGAATGGCCTCAGAAGATAGCTGCTTCAGATGGTTTAATAAACGTGCTGGAGTTCACACAACTATGTTGCAGGTCCAACTACGCAAGTCATTCCATCCTACTAAACCAGAGACGCTTAAGTGTTGGTCAGCTGTTCAGGCAACAGCTACCTGCCTTTTTCAAACTGTCTTGTCTTATCGCTAAGACATTGGCCGTCAGCGATTTGATACACTGCCGTTACCAGGTGGCGCCTACGCGGAGGGCTATGGAAAAGGTCTTTTGCCCCCTTCCCTCCCAGTATTTATAGGAGGGATTAAAATTATTTCCAGGTCTTTCCCGAATTTATTATTATCAGTATTATCAGATTATTAATCCATTTCTGGCAATTAATTTAAAAATAATAGCTTCGAAAGCCGTTTTCCTGTTAAACGATTTCGTGCTTTTGATGCAGTAGCACCTGCCTAAAAAAACTAGATACTGAAATCGGAACGAACAAAATTTATTTCTGAACTTCCTTAGTGTCACCATACACTGTCGTTCGAGATTGACAGTGTATGGTGACACTAACATAAATTAGGGAATGTAATCTTCATTTCAATCCAACTTTCAGACGAGTCTAATCTAAAGCAATAATTTATTGTATTTTTCGGTTGGTGTTGTTTCTGTCACTTTTCTTTGTATGAACTAATTTCAAATCAATCAAACTTTGCTGATTGTTCGTTTTCATTTTTGAATTTTCTTGCATAGAGCTGTGTTTTTTTTTAATTCAATATATCAATATCCTGTATTAAAAGATGTGGAGGTTTTTTCTCCACTATCCTCCACCTCAACATCTTTGAATACCGAATTACATAGCCAGTGAAATACAACAATGAAATCCTAGCTAGTTTTTTTTTAATTCGAGGTCAATGTGTAAACATCCCACCGCGTTTTAAAACGCCTTGACTCCCATGGGCAGCTATCTATTGAGACGCGGGATCCTTTTCTGTTTCCGCCCGTAATACGTATCTCATCCCAGTGACCTTCTGAGAATCAAAATATAGTGGGCAAAATTTCCCAAAAATGGGTTCTATTAATTTTTGTCGTAGAGCCAATACTTTAAAGGATACAGGGTGGACAACCATTCAACCGTATTATTATTACATATAAGAGAGTTTTAGCAAGTCGTACAAGCTTTGTCGTCTACGACAATTATAAACATTAAACAGGCGAGCTTGTCGTATTACGATATCTTCTTCTTTCTTTTTAAGAACAACAGATTCCGTGCGCAAGCGAATTTACTTTCGGGCACTCAAAGACATAAACGGTAAGCGGTTTGTACGTCTGCGCTGGTGCATTACCTTTTCGGCATTCAAAAACGTAAGCGACAAGCGGTTTGTACGTCTTCCTAAAATCTCTATTACATATTTATTTATCGTCAATTTCATGTTGCCTTGCATTTTGATATACAATGCAAATAATCAAGGGTGGAGGTAGACCAGAAAAGCAACAAACAAACACCATAGTGATCACATTCCGAATGGGAAACCGTAAAAATCTTCGCTAATTACTTTTTACAACTTTTAAAGAGGTTAACAGGACAATTCGAAAAGATATAATAACAAATCACCAGGTATCGAAAAGCAAAACATTCCGGAACACTGATTCGCTAATTATAGCAATCGCAGTCCATTTTTTGATAATGGTGGTTTCCTTTTTCTAAGTAATTACAGGCATACCCCATACCCCAGTTTAAGTCATTTCGCATTTGAATCGTCAAATAATTGCCACCCCTCTCTGATTGACGACTACTTTGCTTCACATTTACGTCGATCCACGAAATTCGAAAATTTATAATCTGATCGAATATCTGACTTTTTCGATTTTTCCGCCGTATTTTTCGATGTAGTCAGGCCGGATTCAAGTGATAGAATTGCAGCCTGACTGTCCGTATAAATAGTAACGTCCCCGGCATGCACGCATGTCGGGGTACGGTGGTGGTTCTGAACCGTTCGTTTCAATGTAAGTAGCGACCATTATTGAAGAGGAGCATGCAATTATTAACGTGAAAAACTAGAAACTAAAACGAAATGGAACGCGTAGCGCAACGAAATCCACCCTTAAGGCGAACATACACCATCCGGAATTCTGGACAGGCCATTTATTTCAATAGACGAATGTATTAGGTGTACAACTTTGCTGTGTCGGAAAACGGCGGAAGCAAAGTTGTACACCAAATACATTCGTCTATTGAAATAAACGGTCTGTCCGGAATTCCGGATGGTGTATGTTCGCCTTTACCCCTATCTTTCGCTGTTATTTTCATAAATAATGTCTGAGCATTTCCTTGAATATTCGAAGGCTAAGCTACATACCTAACATTTCGGACCCGGGTGGCCTCATGGCCCTGCTGGATCTATCACTGCATGCAAGACTTGAACTCTCAGCCAGGTGAAATGTTGAATGCTTGTGAGGCATCTCAATGAGCTAAGCAGCGGAAGAAATGGTTGGTATTCTCGCCACTCGTTACCCTGGAAATCATAGCCTTTGGGGGAAGACGGAACAAACATAGGTGAAATAATTGGGAGTGAAAAAGGGGCGTTAAGCAGGGAATGATTGTCGGGCGGCTCAGGCGTCCTCGTGCACGCATCAGGGGTTCAGGTCTTATGGGACCCTTGGCCGCCTTAACCCTCTCTACCATGAGGTCCCAATGGCCGATATTTAAACTTGGGGACCTTACTAAGGCCTGGACTTCGGTGAGTGCACAACAGCACCTAAGCCGCCCGACAGCCATTCTTCTCTTACCGCCCCATTTTATTTTACTTACCATTTTTTCAGCCCCTTTGATTGTGTTGTCTTTCCTCAGGGCAATGTAGTCTCCAATAATACGCAAGGACAGGGGCAACGCGTGGAGAAAACCCCGCCCACGTCTCCAGAACTGAGCTACAGCAAGCATAGGTCGCTGCTTCGCTCGTGCCTTTTTCTTCGCCAGATGGTACTGCCCGACCTACCCGGTGATTATGCTAACTTAGTCTTAGGCTCCGTCCCCACGGGCATCTTTGGATGTCCACCAACCTGTCCATTACATGCTTTCGAAAAGAGTGCACTTCAACGAATCATTGGAGGAACGGGTGAAAAATGTGGAAAGGCCCCGTCAACAAACAACCAAATTATAAGATTCAAGAATTCATCATTTCAAAAACCATTATTTTGAAGGCTGATTAAAATATCGATAATCTTTATGTAATCATATTCGTTCCGCAAATATCTTAGATGACAAAATAAATCTAAAATCCACTCATTACTCCCTTCGTATGATTTTTAAAACCACATGCTACAAGAAATTACAAAATCCAAGGCCGCGCTTTTCTCTAATTTCCACATCATTTCAAGAAATTGATTGCCTACAAATCCTATGCTAAACAATTCCCAATTTGCCAATCGTCCGTCGTCTTATGACTTTAATGTTGCAAGTTTGGCAACTCTCTTCCCACAACATAACGCTCTACATATTCGTTCAGACGCGGTCATTTTTCAAATCGACCAAGCCCAAAACAAAATGTGCGTGCTGTAATGGACATTAATTCCAATTGAAAACGAGAAGGAAAAACAAATTGGCAATTTAATTCGTTTGCTGATAAATCAAAAATTTGCCAGAAAACAAAGCAACGAAGAGGACGCAGAAAACGCAAAGCGAGATGAGGCTTTGAACAAAGAAACGATTGTGCAGATGGCATTGAATTATATCGGAGCAATTGAATCGAAAGGCGTTAACCTGCTTTTTTACGATTGCATTTCTTCTTCACTTGGATGGATTTGTCCATGAAATTAAATTTGTATGCACAAAAAGGTACGCGGTTTACATTGCATTATGGCAATCACACATTCGAATTTCAAATATTGTCGGGATACAGTGCAATGAGCTGATTAATGCGGACATGTTGTTTGCATGACGTGTGAAGGCGCTGAAATTTAGGCAAACATGAGCTGGAGTGACATGCGTCTGTTTCTCGTGACGACAATGTGTCAAATATAAAGGCATTCCTAATTATAATCTAGTTTGTTAAGTCGTTTATTTAGAATATACTCAGCCATCAAATTTACGTATTAGTGAGTCACAGTCAAAATGAAGCACCGTATGTATGTTAGAGAGAGAATCACTTAAAAAATTACTGAAAAGTCATTCAGATTAAAATTATTTTTATGCAAATTTTTTGTCTCAACATGGAGGTCTCTAATTTCAGTGTGTTTTATAATTATTTTTTCTACTTAGCACACAAAAAATGATATAAACTTCAAAAGTTCAAAAATACACCTCACAATGAACCATTTAAATAAAAGTAAAAAGCATATATAGAGTGCGCCGCTTCAGATAGTAAATACTTTAATGGTAAATAGTACCATTCATTTGTGGAAAATTGACACCAAAGTGAACACTCTGTTTTTAACCGTTACAGAGTTATAGCATTTTTCGTAAATTGTATCAAAAAGCTTGAATTTCCGAGCAAAATCCAAATTTGTCAATCTCCCAATAGCCGGCCATACACACACGTCCTATCATCTGCAAACGTGCGGTATCTGAATCGCCCAATGATTCGCCGCGTTTGCTTTCTCCTGGAAAATCGCGGCACCTGGATCGCACAATGATACGCCGCGTTTGCTTTCCCCTGGAAAATCGCGGCATCTGGATCGCCCAATGATACGCCGCGTTTGAACGAGTATTGAAATCAGGTAACTTTGTGCGACCAGATGATACGTGGCGTTTCCGGTTTTCAGATGAAAGACAACAACAATTTGTATGAACACGGTGTCTAGTTGGGTTTCGTGCAGTCGTGTTATAATTTTGTAGATAATTTCGCCAGGAGGCATTTTATTTTGTTGGTGATTTCAAAAAATTACAACAGTTTCGTTAAATAAGTATATTTAGTTGTAGTTTATTATGTCAGTTAAAAAGATACTGAGCATTGTAGCATGTAGTATTTTGGCTTCAGTTGGCTTCCGTGTTCAGGAAAAACGAAAAAAGAGACTCTGGGAAAAAAGTGGCTTGCAGATAGGAAAAGGTTTAGACATATTAGGGTTAATTCGCGAACTAAGAATAAATAACCCACGAGACTTTAAAAATTATTTAAGGATGGATGCATCCAGTTTTGAAATGCTTTTAAGTAAAATGCGAATTTACTTGACGAAGCAAGATACACGAATGCGAGAAAGTGTAAGTGCCGAAGAAAGACTCGTCACAACACCACGTTTCTTGGCTACAGGACGTTCGTACGAGGACCTCAAGTATACCGCTGGTATATCAGCTCAAGCTTTGGCGCGCATTGTACCTGAAACTTGCAGAGCCCTATTCGAAGTTCTGCGAAAGAATTATCTAAAGGTAAGCTTGAAGAAATGAGTTACTTTAGGGTTAATGCAAAATAAAAATTAAAATGTGGTGTCATAAATAAAAAGCGCGCGAAATTAAGAAACGACAAATTTTACCCTAGTTTTCGCAATGTCCAATGCGCAAAGTTGCATTGGGGGTCAACTCAAAATATAAGATTGTAGTGGAAAGAAAAGAAAGCGCGGAAAATGGTTGCAAACCCTTTCCTTTTGAGCCAAGATCACATATTTCGAGATGATAATCATGTACAGTATCAGCTCTCAAATTTGAGCACACACAGATTTATTGCTGGGAAATCTGATCAGAAAGTTCAAATTCCCAAACATTATAGCGTTGCTCTGACGCCACAACTATGAAATGCGATTTCAACCGCAAATATAAATTGTGTCTCCGGGTTGGGTTGCGGCTGTAACAGCATTTTTTCCGGTTTCAGCCTTAAATGTAAATTGTGACTTTGAGTTGATCGTCCAATGCGATTCCAGTAGCAAATACAAATAAGTACTATGTTAGTGCTGCGCTCAGACAGGCCAATTAATGATACCCAAATCATGATCATCATCGTCGCCCGACGTCGGGCCTTGGCCGCCTGGATGATACCCAAATAGTGTCCTCTATTCTCTCAAAATGACTCAAAATGCAGTTAGCGGTACTCTAATGTACCTATTCGTTTCAACACCCCCAGTTATATTGTACCAATCTTGCCTATATATCTCTTCCTTGCAATGAGTGTAATTTTTTTCCTCTCCCAAGGGTGCAAAATGGCCTGCAGCGGCCAAATGCAGTTAGTGGCACTCTAATGTATTCGTCTCAACGCCCCTAGTCGTACGATACCAATCTTGCCTATTAGTGATATGTAACACAGTAACGAGTCGCTCTTTTTGAACGACTCATCAGGATGAGCGAAAGATTCGGCACAACGACATAGCCTTCGAGTCGTTCAATTTAAGAATGACTCACTGTAAAATTAATTCCCAAACTAGCCCATCGCATAAATATTACCCAACGCATAACCAATCCACGCTCATTTCTCAATACATATAATGTAAAATACTACAATACATTCATTCACTCACATCCCTTCCCAGTATCTATCTAAAAGCAAAACCACCATCATTTATCTACCAAAGCAATCCCATCTAAATCCATTCATATTCATCTCTATGCACGCATTGTGTATACTTCTAAATATATACGCAACAACCCATGCTGACTGCAAATGCAAACATATCAAAAATAATTTACTTACGTCGCGTCCCACCGCACAGCCAAGTTTCTCCAAATACAGAAAACAATCCCAACATTCTAAAACAAAAGTATTCGTCTTACGTATCATCATCTCAAGCTCAACTTTAGATGAAACCAAACAAAAACCCATAGCTTCCACTTCCACTACAGCTACAGTGTAAAGCAGCGTTCTGACGGGGCCAATACATGACATCGTGGCACGCTTTCGATCTCATGCTTGTATCGAGCGTGGACTGGAAAGTGAACTGCTTTTGCCTTGGGTTGTGGACCGTTCACACGACCACTATTTAGTTTATCCCATAAATCATTCTGTTTCAAGCAATTACACCACGACTATACCCTAGTTTTAAATAAACTGTTTTGTGGCCATAACTTCTAAAATATAAGGAATTTCCCATTTTTGACACCATTTTGACCCCCCTTTAGATCCCCCATCCGGGCTGAGGAGCATCCATCCCCACTATTTGGATGCTCCTCAGCCCTCTCCCTCCCTATCCCTCTCCCTTCTCTATGTAAAATTCGTTCAAAAAGAGCGATACAAAATCGTACCGCACAATAAGATTCGTTTAAAAAGAGCGACACGTTCAAAAAGAGTCAAAAGAGTCAATTGACTCTTTTCGAACGAATCTTTTTGTGCGGTTCGATTTTGTATCGCTCTTTTTGAACGACTCTTTTTGTGCGGTTCGATTTTGTATCGCTCTTTTTGAACGAATCTTTTTGTGCGAGTTGATTTTGTATGCCCGCCCCAGATTGGCTGCCCCGTTTTCATGGGAAATAGTGGTCCGATCGGGCTTGCTCGAACTAAAGGGTATTGGGGGGGTCGTTAAGTCCGAATCTGGGGTCAAAAAAGAGAAAAGAAATTGGGGTCGCCCATCCTAGGCTGGCAGCCTCCTTTTCATGGGAAATAGTGGTCCGATCGGGCTGGGTCGAACTAAAGGGTATTGAGGGGTCGCTAAGTCCGAATCTGGGATCAAAAAGGAGAAAAAAAAATTGGGGTCGCCCATCCTAGGCTGGCAGCCCCCTTTTCATGGGAAATAGTGGTCCGATCGGGTTGGCTCGAACTAAAGGGTATTGAGGGGTCGCTAAGTCCGAGTCTGGGGTCAAAAAAGAGAAAAAAAAATTGGGGTTGCCCATCTACGACTTTTATTGAATATGTTATTAACCAAGTTTCAGACTCTTTGCATGACTCTTTTTGAACGACTCATTGGGAAGAGTCAGAGCTTATGTGCTGGCACAGTGAAAAGAGTCATTATGCCCATCACTATTGCCTATATATCCCTTACTTGCAATGGATGTCCTTTTTTCTTCTCCAAAGGACTCAAAATGCAGTAAGCAGCACTCTAATGTGTTTCTCTCAACACCCCCAGTTATACGATACCCATCTTCCCTATAAATCCCTTCCTTGCAATGAATGTCCTTTTTTCTTCTCCAAAGCACTCAAAATGCCTCGAACGGCACTCTAATTGCATTCGTCGTCATGCATCTTGCATCTTGCCCATATATCTCTCTTCATCGCTGAAAAAAAATCCTTTTGCCCTGACGCACACCTGCAGCAGGACCAAAATATCTACGTGGACCCATACTTCACATATTTTATGATGCAAGCTACTACTACCACCACTACAGATTAACCCATAAAAATTCAGTCGTGGCGAATCATCTGCAAAATCGCAACACACCCAACTAGACACCGTGTTCATACAAAGTGTTGTTGGTCTTTCATCTGAAAACCGAAAACGCCACGAATCATCTAGTCGCACAAACTTACCTAATTTCACTACTCGTTCAAACGCGGCGTATCATTGGGCGAATCATTGGGCGATCCAGGTGCCGCGATTTTCCAGGGGAAAGCAAACGCGGCGAATCAGTGGGCGATCCAGGTGCCGCACGTTTGCAGATGCTAGAACGTGTGTGTATGGCCGGCTAATCATTTAATCCGAGATTTGAATTCACTTTCTGAAACTACATAAAATTCCGTATAAAACTATAAAATTTCCCGGTTTCGAAATTCACCGTTACTACAAAAATATAACTGCTCAAACTATCAGAATCGATTTTTCATTAAAAATTCAACTAATGCTTTTACAACGATACTTTTAATTGACAAATCTGTAAATTTGACAAAAGTTGCCACAATGTGTTGGCTTTCCAACGGTATATTTCTTGGATACGTTTGGATTTGAAAATTTCGAATTATACACATTAAAGGAAAAAAACATGGCCTGAAGAAACCGATCCGAAATATTCAAGGAAAACTGTAGAAAAGACCATTTCCCAAACTTCCGGACGCCCTAGCAACAGAGACTTTAAAGCGTATATCCAGAGCGTATATCCAGCGGACTCTCCACATTAATTGTGGCAAATTTCAAAACTTTACGACCTTTTTTTTTCTATTTTTCATTGGTAGCATGGACTACCTGTTAAGTCAAGGTTGAAGTAAATTTGTTTTCTCTGGGCCATGTTTTTTTCCTTTAATGAGTATTATTCGAAAATTTAAAAAAATCCAAACGTATCAAGGAAATGTACCGTTGCAAAGGCAACACATTGGGGCAACTTTTGTCAAATTTGCAGATTTGTCAGTTCAGTACATACAGTCATTTCCACAAGACCGTATACCTCACAAAATAAAAACAAAATGTTACAAGTAAGAAATTTTATTTTTTATTGAAAGTAAATACAAAATACATTTTCGCAATTATATTTAATACATGGTCCAATCGCCGTCACTATTGATTATTGACTGGCATCTTCGGTCACAACTTTCGGCCAATTTTTCCGCGTAGTCTGTCGATAAGTTGTGCTGCTCCTTTTATTTGCTTTCCTTGAAGCTTCTGCTTCATTAATCCCCAAACATTTTCAATAGGATTGGCATCCGGCGATTGCGAAGGCCAATCAAGTACTTGAATGTTATTTTCTTCTTTCCAGCGTGTACACAACCGGCTTCTATGTTTCGGATCGTAAAAACCAATCGGTGTTGTCGTTGCCATATAGCATCCTAGCAGACTTCAATAATCCTTTCTTGTACAAAATGATCATCCTTTCAGCAGTAAGAATTCCGGTAAACGTTATTAATTTTCCGAAACCGCGTGCAGAAAAGCATCCATAAACATGGACCTTCACAGGGTATTTAACGGTTCGGTTCACGACAGCTTCTCATTTTTGTGCCCACACTCGTCTCCTGAACGTATTTACAGCAAAACTTGATTCATCCGTAAAGATCACGTTGTCCCAATCACAATCGATGTTTTCCTTAGCCCACTCTACACGTCTTCGCTTCTGGTTTTCGGTAAGTAATGGTTTCATCAAGGCATACCTGGTTTTGATGTTTTCCTCTTGTAATCTTCGCCGAATCGTATTCAAGGACACGTAAAAATTCTTCTTCAATAACATTTCCTTTGCTTGCACTAAGGTAGTAACGGACGGATTTTTCTTAAAAATATCAATGATGGCCTTATCCTGGGTTTTTGAAGTGCTTCGGGTTTTACCCCTACCAGGTAGATCGTCTACATTTCCAGTATCTTTAAAACGCTTTATCCACTTATTCACAAACTGTGTCGAAACTTTCAGGTACTTTCCGGCCGATACAGGTGTCATTTTTGGTCCTTTCGGATGACTTACTAAAAACACAGCTTCGAATCGTTTTTTGTAAATCGCACTCATTTCACTTGACGTCTTATCACTCTCCTACTTGAACTTAGAATGACCAAATTTATACAATGCGAAAAAGAATGAATGGTACTACTTACCATTTACATAAGTATTTACTATATGAAGCGGCACATATGTATAGTATATGCTTTTTAATTAAATTTAAGTGGTTCATTTTGACTGTGTTTTGACTGCATTTCGTAATTTTATAAAGAATCATACTTTCAATTTTCATAATGATCGGTTCATTACTTATTGAGTTAGACTTCCCACAAATGCGAAAAAAGTCATTTTGAGAAAAACGCGTTTGAAAAACAGAATATAACCAAAATAATCCCTTGTGTTGATGCTTCTAGTATGTACCTTCTCTACCGTTATTTGATAAAAAAAATATAAAACATGATGAAATTAAAGAGGCTAAAGTTTTCTACATTTTTTCTCTCTCTCTCTCTCTATGGTTCCTGTTAACCCCCCTTGTGCGGCATAGAACATTAACTACGTCGACTTTCCACCTCGTCCTGTTCGCCGCCATCGCTTTCAGCTCGCTCCACGACTTGCCTATTGAGGCATTCTCTCTCTCAGTTGATCTTCTCCAGGTGTTACTAAGTCGTCCAAAACGGCGACTTGGGTTGGTTTCCTGCGGGTTCCAATTGAGGGCATGTTGAGCAATGTTGTTCGGCCCTTTTCGAAGAGTGTGACCTATCCATTGCCACTTTCGCCTTTTAATGGAAGTGTCTATCCTGCCCTGACCACTAATAGTAAGGAGGTCGCCGTTAGAAATGACCTCCGGCAACCGTATCTGCAGGATGCGCTGTAGACACTGGTTCACAGAAGTTTGCAATCTAGTTGGTCACCTTCCAAGAACAGTCATATAGAAGCACGGATTTTACGTTGGTTTCGGAGATCTTGAGCTTGGTGCGTCTGGAAATGTTGTTGTTTTGCCAGAAAGGAGTCACACAGAAAAAAGCTGCCCGAGCCTTATTGATGCGGGACTGTACATCAGCATCTGCTCCACCATCTGCTGTAACTACGCTTCCAAGGTAGCAAAAACTATTCACTTTTTCGAGCGCCTTCCCCGATACACAGATTTCGCTCGGTCTTCCATGTTGCTGATCACATACCTCTGCACAAAAACCGTCACGATCTAGAAAATGAGATGATGCTAACTCATCTCGAGGCCGTGGTTCAAATTGGACTGTTGCGCCAGTTATTTTTTTTTATTACAGTCCTTCAGATCGCCTTTCTTCCGGATATTAATAATGACGTCCTTTTTCCACAGTTTATGGAGAGTTTACGTTGGCTAAGGTGGGAAGAATATCCGCAGAAGCATTGATATCCGTCTTAAATAGTTCCACAGGAATCCCATCTACCCCCGGGGCTTTACCCGCTTCCATCGATTTAATAGTCACTGTTAGCTTAGATGGTGAGGTGGTATCAAATTTGGCTATATGCGGTATATGCTTCTAGTGAAAATGAGATCGAATGTCCAAAGGTGTTGTTGAGGAACTCAATGAAGTGCTATCCCCACCATCGCAGTTGGTGTTCCTCGGTAACCAATAGAAACCAGTCTTTATCTTTCACGTGATGTTGAGTTGCAAGAGATTTATCCGGTTAATGGTTTGATAAGTTTGTAAAGGGTTCCACCGTCACCGCGGTAAGCCGCTTCTTCTGCCTTCTCCGCTAATGCGTTGATATTATTGCGTTTGTCTCGTCTTACAATTCTTTGTACGCCTTTCTGAAGAGAACGGTATTCAGCTCTAAGCTGATCTATGATTGCGTCGTCAGTAGCTGACTTGATTTCTTCTTTAATTCTCTTGGGTGGCGAGATTAGAAATCATGTAAAGTCACTATTGAATGGTCTTCAACCGCGCTCCAATCTGCCCACAAAAGCTTCACCGCACGAAATAAATGAGTCCTTAGGGACGTTCCATCTATCATCGATTGTAGAAGTCTCATAAGGTACGTCCTATAGATGGGGTTTTAAGCTTTTCACATTAAAACGTGGCAAGATTCTTGCGGCGATGGATCGTTGCCGTTCGTAAGCGCACTTTTGCGACAACAAGTTGGTGATCGCTGCCAATATCAGAGCCCCGCTTCGACCTGACGTCTAAGAGACAGTTCCTCCATGTCTTTAAAATGTCTATATGGTCAATCTGGTTCTCTCCAAATTTTAGTTACAGGAAATTTTTTACTCAGATTAATAGTTTAGCCGTGAGAGTGTGACGAAAATTGGTGTCAAACGCAAAAAAAACTCTAAAAGCTGAAATGACACGAATACACATACCATACAGTGCAATTCATTTTTAACTAATTAGTCAAAGAATTAGGTAGAAAATAAAAGAAAGTTTTGACTTTTGGTACCTTTATGTTTTTGGGGTTGCTGAACACGATTGTGAGGTTTTCCAACATAAAATTTTCCGGCAAATATGTTTCTCTCGTAAAAAAAAAGTGTTTTCTTCTATCTGTGTTGAGTATGTCCAATCAAATTATCAACAGATGGTAGTTGTCTTTGATGGCTACCCTGATGACGTAGAAGGTGGAATAAAGCCTGCCGGCGTGTGAGACGATCGAGGAAACATGCTTCAACTGACATACTGTTTGACGGCACAATATCTGGTATCATGATACCTAGTACGTCCTTCTAAGCCCCAAGAAGGCTCGTTTAATAGCTATGCTGATTGACAAATTCTCATCAGCAGATATTACCAGCAAGCAAGCAAAGGAAGACACACCTTGATCGTGAGATAAACGAGACTGTGGTTGCAGTTTGAAAGGATATAGACCTATTGGCTATACTGATCTAAAAACATGTACTTCTTAAAACCAGGAAAGGGTTCTGTTTTTTCAGCGACATTTTCCTCAATTGATACGGTGAGCTCAAGGGTTGCAGAAGGCATCCTCTTCTTACATGCTATGAGCGGAAAATTAAGTTTCTGAAGATTCTGAAAAATTCAAATGTTGTCGACGTTGTTAAAGTGTTCACGGATTCAAACGCTATTACAGCAGATGGTTGCAGCAGCTGGGGAACGTTTCCTTGTGTCACTGTACGGCTATAGTGGGAAGAATATCCCTTCGCTGAACCACCTAAAGCACATTTCATACAAGAAGTCAACCTTTACCTATACAATACAAATATCGCCACTCTACTACCATCAGCAGCTGCAGCACGACAGCACTCTTTAAGAATTTAACACCAAGTTCAGCAATGGTTGTGTGTTGAAGAATGGGGATGGAAAATAACAAATAATGGCCCTGTGTTTATAATCACTCTACTACCCCGGATCCCACTGCTTTGTCAAATATTGTGTCCTACAAATGCACAAAGAACTGCCAACGAAATTTTCAATGCAAGAAAGCAGGGCTTTATTGCTCTAACATGTGCCTATAACTGTGAACTGCTACAACATTGCAGGGGTGAGTTGAAACGAATTAGTCCTTGAAACTGAAGATGGATTCTCGTTAAACACGAAGACCCAATGAAAGAGGAACAGTATAAAATATTCACCATTAGCGAATGGAAGGACCGTTTTCTTTCATTCGCTAATGGTGAATATTTTATACTACATCTTGTATGTAGTACGGCTCGTTCCTCTCTTATTGGGTCTTTGTGTTTAACGAGAATCCATCTCGTCAGATACAAATACACATAATCGATATGCAAAAAGGCCATCACCGACCGACTGATGCCTACGTTCTTCCCTTTTGTCAACGATGTCCTCTCTTTCCAGAGAATTTGTCTCATCACAACGATTCCGAAAATATCCATATGGGCTAGGTTTAGTTTCTACTTCACTTCCTGATCAAGAAGGCCCTGCTGTCCTGACACGGACCTGCAAAATATCATCAAAACGACCCTGATGCCAAAAACACTCTCGAGGTCACTATGAAATATAAAAAATATCAGCATTTTCTTAAATGGGTAGTTTTCGTGTTACATCGACGTGCAGTGCGGTAATTCAAGTTTTTTCTTTTGGTTTTACTACCCAGTTTTGCGACACTCTCGCGGCTAAACCGTTGATCAGAGAAAAGATTAAATTCGAGCTAGTTTTTCTGAATTGGAGGACTATGTGGAAACATATCCCACTGCGTTTTGAAACGACACCAAATTGAAAATACTGTGTGAATATGTATTACTATAGGCGTGTTTTTTGTACTGCGCTGCAGGTTAATTGGGGGCTATCCGGGTTAACTTACACACATTACACAAACAACTAGGGTAGGTTGTTTGTGTAATGTGTGTAAGTTAACCCGGATAGCTCCCAATTAACCTTCACCGCAGTACAAAAAAAATACGTCTTTAAGTTGCCTTACCTAGCATGGCCCGTTAACTATTGAGACCCGGCATCGTTTTCTGTTTCCGGCCGTATTACGTTTCTCATCCCAGGGACGTTCGGATCCATTGTCCAGGAGATTACGTATATTCCAGAAACGAGTCTTTGCCACTAAACGATAGCCAAAAGTCTATTCGTCATTTGTGTGCACAAAACACTTGAGGGAAATCGAATGTATCCGGCGCCCCTTTGTATGTACTACTTATATAAGCCTTATTATACATACTTGCACAATTTTTCCCAAAAGGGAACGATTTACATACGTGGACCAATGGGTAGAGTGCATATCTTATCAATCAAGGGGTTGTTGGTTCGAAGGGTCCCTGGAACGGTTTTCTTCTTCCAGTGTGTTAGTTTTACCTTAAATATTAATCAACTAATGTTGTAATTCATATGCGGTTACAGCTCTTAGCTATTGTTTAATGGCAAAGATTTATTTCTGGAATGTGTATACTCTACATAATATAGCCAGAAAAACAAATTCAGTGCACCGAAAATTCTCGCGATGTAGGCCTGTTCCTAAAACCGCGGGTTTAAAACGGGTTTTCTGTTAGTACCAGTCCTGAGATTCCAAAGTATCGGTTTCGATAAAAACGAGTCATTAAAAAAAAATCGGCTTATGGTCATAAAAACCGACTCATGAGCGGTGAAAAAACCGACTCATTTGAAAACCAAAAGACTCATTAACAACCGAATACTCGAGTACTCAAAAACTGACTCACTAAAAACCGACCGGCTTATGGGTTAAAAAAAAACCGACTCGTTAAAAACCAATTCATCAAGAAACCGATTCATGAAAAGACCAACTCATTAACAATAACAACCAAGTACTCGAGTACTCAAAACCGACAGGCTCATGGTTAAAAGAAAAAACGAGTTAAAAACCGACTCATTAAAAGACCGATTCAATAAAAACTGACTCATTACAAAATGAGTACTCGAGTACTCAAAAACCGACTCGTCAAGAAATCCGAGCTAGAAACCGACTTATTAATTAAAAACCGTTGAGAAAATCGAGTATTTTTTGTGTAGTACAGTACAGGACGGAATTATTCAAGAAAAGGTTTAAGCATTTGATTTGAGTCTGATTTGGTAACTAAGTTGGGTGCGTACCTGGGTTACCTAAATAATGAACATCGTAGCCCCGTAGCTATCTACATTGGGTACGTACCTGCGTTACCTAAATCATGAAAATCGTCGCCCACGCGCCATGGTCATAGCTCAAAAAATGTATCTCTTGAAAAGCCTATGGGCTAAGTGAAAATGGTGGGTTCACCAGGATGGCTATTTAGCATGGTTATTTTGAGTAGTACGCGCTGCCGGGGGTACGATTTTTTGCTGGGATGTGATTTAGAATTTTGTGGAAATGCATAGAACTCTGGAATTTTGGGAAAATGAAAAAAAAAAAAATTGGCAAAACCAACAATAATCTTATATGGCCGTGTTTAAGGCAACCTAATTCAGCAAGTTGCTAGATAAAGATTGGAACGAAATTTAATAAGTCAACGAGTGATAGTCGCTCATTAATATTAAATAAAGAGAACAACTTACCGCTTGTGGAACTGTATTCACCAATGTATCGTTTTGTTAGGTATCTCACTGTTACCGCTGAAATTACAGGAAAATATAACAAAATCAGTTCAAACTTATCGAAAATCGGAATTGTATTAAATGGTAGTATGTAATAAAATACAAAGATGATGTATTTAACAGCCAACATTGAGGCCGATAGTTTAGATAAGATAGATCGATCGATCACCTATTTTAAGCCGACAGATAGCAGATGGCCAATAACCATAGCAGTGCTAGTTCAGGTCTTAGAGAAAATCAACTAGGTCGCGACGCGTAGTCTAGTCCGGATAAACGGTGTAACATATGATTACATATTATGATCCGTGTCCCTCGTAGCGATTATTGGTATGGAAAGGTGTGTTTTGCTAGGCACACGATCGTTACACATTGTTCGTGATTTTAGCGATAAACCGATAGAGCACGGAGCACTATTTGTGCGTATCTTTTTTATCGTCGCCTGCGATTCACGTAGAGTGGTACCCAGCAAAACGAACCTTTATTCATTCATGATCCCTCAGTGATAATCGTTATGCACTATTTGAGTGTATTTTATATGAGACAGTGTTCCTGCAAGCGCCTGCGGCTAAAGTCCAAAGCTGAACAATAGTTTTAAGCTTAGGGCCAAGTGCTCATCGCTGAGCCATTATCGTGATGATCGCTTCGAGGAAGGCGTACCTTAAAGGTGTGTTTTGCTAGAAACGTCTAAGCGAGCTTAACTAAGCGTAGCTAGAATCATAAAAGCGACAATCAGTAATACAAGTGGCTGCAGCTAAAGTCTATATATGACGAACGCATGCCTGGAGCAGCCGCATCACAAGAGGTTGCATATCAATGCGAACGTTGTTACATAAAATACATATTTCGTTTAGTCGAAAAACGAATTAAAAAAATATGTTTTTTTTTTTTCTTAAGTTTCCTGCTAAGCGACAGTTCTGTAGCACTCGAAGTGGTGCAGCGAACTATCTAACTATCGCTAATAAAAGTCAAAAATTCCAAATTTACTTAATTTTGGGTGTCAACTTTATTTAAATTATATGTGCATGCCAGCATAGTTAAACGGGTATCAGCACCCGTTTAACTTACACTATGTTTGAACATGCGGAAGGGTGACAGGCAGGAGGATATATCATAGTAAAAGATGCGCTGACCCAGTAGTCACAGTTCAAAAATGCATTCATTATGCAGCGATCATCAAATTGGTCGTTCGTAGCAAAACACATTTTGAACAATATGTATTCAAGAATAAAACTGGAGTGGGTCATTGTAAGTCTATGTCAAAAATTACTCAAACTCACTCTCCACTGCCACACAAAAATAATCGGCTTAAAGCCAATTCTTCCCCGGTCACTGATACAAACCCCCTGACTTGGTCAAGCTGCTTCCCCCATGGATTTAAGGCAGCTTCTGAAGAGTGATCCATGGTGTGGACGAAACCAAGTGACCTGAAGAATTGGTTTTAAGCCGATTATTTTTGTGTGGTAGTGGAGAGTGAGTTTGAGTCATTTTTGACATAGGCTCACAATGACCCACTCCACTTTTATTCTTAACAAGTATGATATGCGCTTATGCGTAAATAAACACAGTGACAATATGTATTCAATGTTATTGCAATGTGCAATGGCGAATTATATTATATTTTTGAGTGAAATTGGAATTTTTGGTGACACTTGGTTTCATTCTGCACACCAACTCATTTTGCGTTTGTAGCTCAGCTCGGCAACGCACCGTTTGAGGTTCAAGCTCCCCAGCGGAACAAATACTTTTTATTTTCAGATTCCCCCTATATAATTTCTACCCGTACGAACCCACTAATCTTGGAGAAATTAAATAGAGGGAATTTGAAAATAGGGATTTGTCCCGCTGAGGGGCTTGTACCTCAAACGATCGTATTTCGAGTAGCAAAAATGCTCCGTGCGTTGCCGAGCTAAGCTACAGAGGGATGCTGAGGGGTGTGTAGAATAAAGCCAAGTGTAACCAAAAATTCGAATTTCACATTTCGTAAAATTATCAAACTATAACCTTGAGAGGGTTTCGTCAATGAACTATCGTCACAAGACCTTTTAGATACTCTGGAAAAGTCACTCTAAAGGCGAACATACACCATCCGGAATTCCGGACAGGCCATTTATTTCAATAGACGAATGTATTAGGTGTACAACTTTGCTTCCGCCGTTTTCTGACAGACGGCTGTGTCGGAGAACGGCGGAAGCAAAGTTGTACAACTAATACATTCGTATATTGAAATAAACGGCCTGTCCGGAATTCCGGATGGTGTACGTTCGCCTTAATAGAAAAAGCTAAGTGCTACTCGCAGTGATCGATACGATAATTGCTCAGGGATCGAGCGACGGCAAATATAGTAGCAAACTGAATCATAAGAATCAAGCCCAGCGATCGTAGGTAAGCCATAATGGCTAAAATCGCTTCGAAGAGTAGATTAATAGCTCGATTAGTCAACTGGCTGCGAATTTTAAAGAAGATAATCAATAAAAAACGATCTAAATTACATAAAAATGTTTCCACAAAAACTGTTCGATTTATACGCAACAAAGTAAGTACAATGTGAGTTAGTAGTATGTTGATAAAGCGTGGAACAGCGACCTTTCCCACTGAGTGGAAGGAAGGATTGACCATCAAACTTCGCAAGGTTTGCCTCACAGACTATAATAATTGGAGCGGCATTTGTTTGGTTCCTGCTGTTGCCAAGAAAACAGCTGGAATCGTTCTGGAAAGACTGAAGCCTGAAAGCACAACTGATGAAAAGCAGGCTGGCTTTCGATCCGAATTCTCCTGAGTCGATCACATTCACTCCTTGCGAATCATCATCGAGCAATGCGCTGGGTACGATTCTCCGCTTCATTCGTTTTTCATCGATTTTGAGAAGGCTTTCGATAGTGTGAACTGGAATTCTATATGGGCGGCCTTGCGCAGGAGAGGCATCCCTGAGAAGCTTGCGGCTATTATTAAGGCAATCTATGACGGCGCGAAATGTCGCGTTCTGCATAAAGGTAAGGTGTCGGGGGACTTTGTGATTCGCAGTTGAGTTCGGCAGGGGTGCATCCTCTCACCGATCCTATTCCTCATTGTGATCGGCGATGTGTTGCATGCAGCCCTATCCGGACTCGACAGAGGAATCCAATGAACTTTGACATCTTATCTACAACAACTTGACTACGCTGACGACATATGCCTACGCTCCCACAAAATCATGAATCTGTCCGCAATGGCGTTAGATCTTAAGAGGAAGGCAAGTAAGGTTGGGCAAAAGATTAATACCAACAAGACCAAGGTTCTTAGCCCGCCATTGCAAAAAAGAAATCCGATACCTACTGCCATCAATATTAATGGACAGCCTGTGGAGAAGGTGGCCAACTTCGTCTACCTAGGCAGCATTGTCGCCGAAAATGGTGGTACGGAGCAGGATATCGCCCGTCGTATCAACGAGGCTAAATGCGCATTCGGTATGTTGTTCATAATCTAGAAGAGCAGTTATCTCAGAAGAAAAACCAAGCTGAGCCTGTTTCGCTCCCTGGTACAGCCTGTGCTTATGTATGGGAGCAATACATGAAAAGTTTCCGTAAGAGTTAAGCTGCAAGTTTTCGTCAACTCATGCCTTCGTCGAATTCTAGGAATTTTCTGGCCGGGAAAATATCAAAGGAAGAGCTAAGCCGGCGTACTGGTCAGATGGCAATCGACGAATGAATACGCAGGCGAAAATGGCAGTGGATAGGTCAAACATTGCGGAAGGATGATAACTGCATTACTTTACATTACATGCCATGAAATTGAATCTAAATGGAATCCTCACGATATAGCGACCATGTGTTGAGCGATAATGACTTTCGCAGGCAATATCTTCTTCTTGCGAGCTTGTTTTTTGGGTTGATATATCTTCAAGCTCAAAGAATCTTTGAAGATCAAACTGAACATCAGTCTCAGCTATGTGGCATGTCACATCGTTGCTTGCGTTGAATGCACCTCCTGAAATCAGCCACCCGAATCTCGTTTCTTGGGCAAGAATGTTGTTCGCTGGATTACGAATTATATTTCCCATAATAATCTGACTATATACTTCCTCTCCGAGTATAATGTCAATTCGTTTTGTTGTCTGGAACTCAGGATCAGCCAAGTGTATTTTTTCGAATTCTTCCCAATTGTTCGGAATACTGACTTTTTTGGATGGTAAAAGTCGAGTAAGAGTTTTCATTATTAAAGCCGTTGTAGTTATTGCCAAGTCAGAATCAAATCTTGACGTTAGCGTGATTGTAAAACTGGATTTCACGTGACCAGCATCATTTCCTCCGATTCCTGTGATCGTGGCATTAACTGATCTACGATGAAGACGCAGTCGCTGAACACTTTCCTCTGTTATAAAAGTGGCTTGCGAACCTTGATCGACAAGCGCTATAAGCTTGTGCTGATTGCCATTTCTGTCCATGGCTTGAATTATTGTAGTAGGAATTAGTACTGTGTCCGTACTGCTTTTCGTAATGTGAGTCGAAACCTGGACTTTAGTACTGTCGTTGCTCTTGTCTTGAACTTCAGATTTTGTTTCCACATTTCGCTCATAATGCAAAAAAGTGTGGTGCTTTTTATTGCAAGTGAAGCATGTCTTCGAACTTTTGCAGTTTTGCCTGTAGTGTCCGGCTACCAGGCAATTTGAACAAAGTTTGGCCTTTTTTACAGCTATGTATCTTTCTTTGCAAGATAGCCCTTTAAACTTGTCGCAGCTGTAGATTCTGTGACTCCCTTTACAGATTGGGAAATCTTTGTCAATCGATCCAAAGTGCGAGCTAGTCGACAGTTTTGCTTTATTCGTTGTTTGGGGTGTAGAATTGTTTTTGTTTGTAGATGTTGCATCTAACGCTTGGAATCGATTCTCGAGAAATTCAAGGAATTCGTTTAATTTCTGCACTTCCCTTGGTGCCTTTAGTGATTGCTCATACAGACGATGAGTCCCCTTATCCAGCTTCTGTGTAAGCATGAATATGACTATTGGATCCCACTGCGTGGTGTTGATTCCAAGGTTCTTTATTCCTTGTAAGCTCTCAACAGTGCGATGGTGCAGCTTGCGAAGTCCTTCAGCTGATTCGCTTGATTGACTTTGTTGGTTGAACAGCGTACGTAATAACGCTGTCAATATTGTTTTTTTTTTGTTATCGTATCTCCTCTCCAAGATATTCCAAGCTGCACTGAAGTTTTCGTTTGTAATCTGTAGGTGCTGTATTAATTCATTTGGTTCACCTGACAGATTACTTTTTAAATAGAAAAGTTTTTCCGATGGCGTAATGATGGTATTATTGTTATAAATCAGCTCCATGAATAAATTACGGAAACTTTGGCATTTCAATGAATCTCCATGAACACTGGTATCTGAATCGTAGGCAACTTTACAGCCGACGGTTTGCTTGTCGGTGTCTGGACGGCTGTTGAAGATGACGATAAAGACGAAAAGGATGTTGATTGTTGGGTGCTGTTGACAAGGTTTAATCTCTCTTGTAGCTTAATAATTGTTTCCTGGTATAAGTCTTCGCCGTAGAACCTTACGTTCAAAAGTGTCTAGCATGTTTTCGGAGGCTTGAGCTAGGGTCCATGCTTCGCAGCCATAGCATAGCACTGGTCGTATAATGGTTTTGTACACGCGGAGCTTCGTGTTTCTGTGCACATGTTTCGATTTCATTATGGGGAGAACCGAGAAAAAAGTCTTATTAGCTAACTGTATCCGTCGCTTGATTTCGTCAGTTTCGTTGGCGTCCCTTGACAGGTTGCAACCCAGGTAAATGAAGTTGTTCACGAACTCGATGTTGAGGTCCCCCACATTGATGCTTGGTTGTGCAGGTGTCCTTGTCACCGATTGCATCATTATTTTAGTTTTACCCTCGTTAATACGTAATCCAACTTCCTTTGCAGCGGTATCAAGCGTATGCAGAAGTTCTTCTGCGTCAGCCAATCTTCGGGACATGATGTTGATGTCGTCGGCGTACGCTGCTAATTGTGTCGACTTGATGAGTAGCGTCTTGCTGTTGTCCAAATTCATGGCCCGAATAACGTATTCCAGTGCTAGGTTGAAGAGCGTCGGAGCCAGTCCATCGCCCTGTTTCAAACCAGTGCGTGTTTCAAATAGATCAGTAAGTCTATTCTGGATCCTGACTTGTGAGACGGAGTTGGTCATCGTCATCTTTGTCAGTCGCACTAATTTTGCTGGTATACCAAATTGCAGCATGATGTTGTACAGTACTCCACGATCGATACTGTCGTATGCCTGCTTGAAGTCGACAAAGATTTGGTATACGTTTACGTTGTATTCCCAGCACCTCTGGAGTATCAGTTTGACTGAGAAGAGCTGATCGGTTGTGGAGCGACCAGGTCTGAAACCGCTTTGATATTCGCCAATGACTCGTTCTGCGTACGGTTTTATTCTATTTTCCAGAATTTTCGTCAAAATTTTATAGGACGTACAAACTAGTGAGATGCCCCTGTAATTCTCACACCGCAGTTTATCTCCCTTTTTATGAATTGGACAGATGATGCTTCTGCGCCAATCGTCTGGGATCTCCTCGTTCTCCCATACTCGCAGGAGTAATTCATGTATGGCATCAACTAGACTCGTTCCACCGAATCTTAGCAGTTCAGCTGGAATCTCGTCAGCGCCCGGCGCTTTATTTCGTTTTAGTGATCGCAACGCGAGATCAACTTCCTCTATTGTCGGGGGTTGAATGGGTGGGCCTAGATCAACAATATCGTCGAGAGCTTCCTGTGTGGGGATGTTAGATGGTCGGTTTAGAAGCTCTTCAAAATAAGAGGCCCATCGTTTGTTAATACCATCGGTGTCGCTGATGATGTTTCCATCCTTGTCCTTACAAAGGCTAGTCCTGGGTTGGTAGCCGTTCTTAATTATATTTACTAGTTTGTACGCTTGTCTGGTGTTCCTATTAGCTAAGTTTTCGTTTATGTTCAGCAACTGCTCGTCAAGGTATTTACGTTTCTTACGTCTAATTATTCTATTCGATATTCGCCGTAGCTCGTCATATTTTTCTCTTCTGGCTCTGGTTCCTCGTTGAATCCATTGTCTGTAGGCCTCGTTTTTCGCGTCAAGTGAATTTTTGCATTCTTCGTCGAACCAGTCATTTCGCGCTCGCCGGGCTTTATATCCCACGACCTTCTCTGCGACATCCTTGATGGTACCCTTGAGTTCTTCCCAGAACCCATGGACGCCTGTGTTGCTGATGTTGTGTAGCATAGGTGATAGTTTTTCCTCAAGGGCGGTAGTATACGCCACCGCTGTAGCATCACTCAAGAGCTTATCAACCGCAAAGATTTTGGGAGGGCTGATTCTTGACTGGTGCACTGAGGAAATTCTACATCTGTAGGTCGTCTTCACCAAGTGATGATCTGAGTCGCAGTTTGCTCCTCGATAGGAGCGGACATCCATGACACTAGACGCCCATCTCCTGCAAATGAGGACGTGGTCAATTTGGTTGACGGTATGTGCGTCTGGAGACTTCCAGGTCTGCTTGTGAATGCGTCGATGCGGGAAACACGTAGAGCTTACGACTAGATTCCTGCTGCAGGCGAAGTCTATAATATCTGTTGTAAAATACTCGTCACTGATACGAGATATTGACATGATGTCACAATGATTTTGCACTGCTTTCGTCCAGTTATCATTCAATAGCTGAATTTTTTGGGTACAACAAGCCGACGTTCCAAGGCGTTGATATTCCGCTTCCACACGCACTAGTGATCGGCGAAATGAATCGAGAAATTCTGACTGCCTTTTAATTTTATCCAGCACTTTAGCTTCATTCAGCAACTTTTGAAGTCCCGATTCCAACTCATGCCGTGTATCAGTATACAATTTATGCACACTTTCGTTGAATTCATCCTTGGAAGTACCGGTTATGCGGTTGCACTGATCTGAACTCTTCAACTCGATCGTGGCGTTCCTCAAACGACGTCCACTTTGTCTCCAGTTTTTCGATGCGGCTGTTGAAGTAGTCCTCCTTCGTCTTACGGGCAGGTCCATCCTTTCCAAAGTTTTTGCGAATTTGCTCAATCTCCAGAGCATCCTGGCTTTGTTGTTTGATGAGCTCCTCCACAGTACTGCTGGTGAGTCTTTCTGGATCACTGATCGATGGATTATGGAATCGTAGGTTTTGATAGTCTTTAAAATCACTGTGTACCGACCGGATTACTTTACGAACTGCTTGGCGTTATTGTGACTTGCGCTACGGAATTACTTTTCACGATTATATTATTATAATATTTGATCGTCTCGTCTTGACCAAAGGACGGATAAGAGGGTTAAGGATGTAAACTTTTCAGAAGACACTAGTTCAACTGAATTGTTTTAAAGGAATGAGAAAAGCTCTGAAGATACTAACTTCAACAGAATTCGGTGGTACAGGAACCTTTCAGAAGACACTTGTTCGACTGATTGGCTAAGTTGAGGAAAGAAAATTTTCAGAAGACGCTAAGTTCAACTGAAAATTGGAAAATGGAAGGTGATTTCTGAAGACACTAAGTTCAACAGAATTCAAAGAATAGAGATCTTTCAGAAGACACTAAGTTCAACTGAAAGAAGTAGAAGAGGCTCGACGGACCAATGTGGGATGCAATCAAGACGTTGGTTTTATGACGACTCAATGATTTATTTACAATATACGATTTTTATACTAATTACAATATGCAATTGTCAGCATTAGCAAAGTTCAATTACAATGATGGATAACAAAAAATTGGAAAAGAAGAATTATGTGCTGAGTTGGATAAATTGTGTTTATGTGAATTGAACATTGAACATTGAAATATTTTAAGGTGAATTTACGGTATGTATACAAATAATGTGTGCTAATATTCTAAAATGATGTACATTTGTGTATACAATTAAAGCCGACTAAGAGGGGGTCATAAAAATCACGTGGCGTCCACCTACTGCAAGAGAGTGCAAGGCGTTAGGTAAGTCGTTTTGGTGAGTTTCGCCTCATTGCCCAGAACAAAGTTCGATGGCGCGCAGGAGTACTTGACGCACTAAGCCCCAGCAGAGGTTAAGGCAAAATAGTAGTACTATAAGTAGTTATTGTCAAATATTTGGAGTTAATATTTAAAAGTGGCGCTACCAACTGTTTGAATCGAATCCCTTCCGACAGCAGTTTTTGGGCGTTAACTGATGAAAAACAAATCCTGCTACTCCCATCATACAGGGCCATCGCTTTGGCTTAACATATGATATCGACAATCCATTTTGAGAATTGACAAATTGCCTCATTCATTGTTGCTATGATTACATCTTCATCCGCATAAACATGTTATGACTGCATAATAGACACCTTTACAATCAGACGCTGAGCTTTTCGTGGTCTGCAGACTCCGTCGAGGCTCATTTCGCTTTTCTTGTGCGGCCTAGTCTAAGTATGCACACCTTACGTGAAGAAGGAGCTAGGCTCGTACTCACCTATACGCTAAATTGATGTAGTATCTCGTTTGCCATCATCGTTTGGGCATTGCGTCTTGATGTCTTTTTGTGCAAAGTCTCATAACCACAAAGCCCATCCGAACGAGCGTTACTTGCCTCGCTTGATTGGATCATCGATTTATCTCGACGTTCTCAAGACCTGGAAATATGCTTCGTAGACCTCGCTTGGTCCATTGGCTTGGCCGCATCCATATTTGTCGATTATCTTGGCGATACTATTCTCGCATCGAGTCGCCTATTATGCATTCGTCTTCTATCGACTTTTGTTGTAAGTCGATTATGATGAATGGACCAGAACGACCGGATCGCCATTAAGTTGTATACAACCAGCAGGTACAGTTAATTCGGAATTATGATCCATTTGAAGCGATTCGTATGGTCATTGCAAGCTGTTCCAAGCCAAATTGGTGTCTCTAATGAATTTGCGGATTTGCACAGACCACGAGTTGTGTGTGGTGTGTTCCGAGGTCGTGCCTGAGCGGAAAGTGTAATTCGTTTGAATTACGACAATGGAGAAATGCAAAATGCATGACCTCGTTGATGAGGTCAAGTAGATGCTACTCAAAGTGGGAAAATGCTAATTAAATTGTTTTGTTTTGCATCGTATAATTTGGCACAGGAATCCATCATCATCGATTCATGATGGATGAATCAAATTATTTTCTTTACGGTTATTAATCGCTACAATTAGGTAGATGTTGTTTTGACACGATATTTATTGGGTTGCCCCAATGTTAAGAAGCAGAAAGTAGCAAACCAGAAATGGTGAACAGAAATTAATCTTGAAGGACTACGCAAGTATTAGGTGTCATAAACTAACTCGTTTGCGCTGGAAGAAGTACTCGTGTCAGTGGTGGCTTTCCCATATGTGCACATGTGCATAGGTTAGGTTAGGTTAGGTTGAAAGGGCTGCTTAAAGATAACGCAAAAAGCACACATAGACCACCACTGGATCCGTTGTGATACCCCTAAGACTCAGCAACCTGAGACCAACTCACTCGTCAAACCAGCCAGAGCACACAATGAATCGATGAAGCCGACCCACACTAACCTCTTTCAGGTCATCCAGATCGGTGAAAAAGTAGGAGCCAAGAAGGTCCTTCCTAAAATTTGCAAGGGCGGGACAGGTACATAGAAGGTGAGACATAGTTTCCTCCTCCTCTTCGTCCCCACAGCTCCTGCAGAAGTCATTGTGGGGAAGACGAAGTCTTCTAGCATGCTCCCCAATTAGGCAGTGTCCGGTTAAAACTCCTATGACAGTTCTCAGCTGATTTCTGTTTAACATTAGCAGCCCAAAAGATCGCTTGGGATCCAGTTTGGGCCACATCTGTCTAGCCACATGACAGGTATTACCATTGCTCCATCTGGTGCTAGCCCTATCATATGCCGCATCTTTAATAGCCAGTTTACAAGCAGCTAGAGGCATGCTAGTACTACGCAACAACCCGCTGGTCTCATCAGTCGAGCCCGCCCGAGCTAGTTCGTCGGCCCTACAGTTGCCAGGATAGCCACTATGGCCAGGCACCCAGCACACGGAAATGTTGAAAAGTCTACCCATCTCTAAGAGGGAATTGCGACAATTCAGTACTGTCTTCGACTTGACCAAAGCAGAGCTAAGCGATTTGATCGCCGGTTGGCTATCCGTGTAGATCACAACGTTCCCAGCAGATGTGACGTTTTGCGCCAAACAGGCTAGAGCTTCAGATATTGCTGTAATTTCCGCCTGAAAAACGCTACAAAAGTCCGGGAGACGGAACGATAAATTAAAACCCATCCATTCCGAGTATACGCCAGCCCCCACTCCATCGTCAGTCTTAGAGCCATCGGTAAAAATGCTAATAGCATCTGATTCCTGAATAGCGTCAGCTGACCAGTCAGTCCTGGAGGGGATCAAGCTAGTAAAACCCCTTTCGAACAAGTATTTCGGGGAGGTATAGTCCGTCACTTCGGGAATATCAAAGTTCCTCAATACAGACGAGTGACCAATGGTTGACGCGGCCCAATAACCGGTTTCGCGAAGGCGAACAGCCGTGCTCGCCGCCATCTGCTCTGCAAAAATGTCCAAGGGAAGCAAATTCAACATTACGCCCAAGGCAGCGGTCGGTGTAGTCCTCAGAGCCCCCGTGATGGCAATATATGCCAATCTCTGGACCTTCTCCAGTAGGGTTCTGTAAGCTAAAATCCTAAGTGCCGTCCACCAGACGACAACCCCATGCACTAGAATTGGACGCAAAACCGATAAGTAGAGCCAGTATACAACCTTCGGTTGTAAGCCCCACTTCTTCCCTATAGCCCTCTTGCACGAATATAGTGCAACAGTTGCCTTTTTAACACGCTCCTGAATGTTCAGCTTCCAGGAAAGTTTCCTATCCAGGATGAGACCAAGGAATTTGGCTTTATCAGTGAGCACAAGCCTTGCGCCCTCCATCAATGGTAGCTCGAATGAAGGTAGGCTGTTTCTCCTAGTAAAGAGGACAAGTTCCGTTTTAAGCGGATTTACTTTGACACCAACCTTGCTAGCCCAGTTCGCCAAGATGGAGAGGGCGTTCTGCATTATACCACTAAGCACACAGGGAAATTTACCCGAGATGGCAATAGCAATGTCGTCCGCATAAGCAATAACTTTGCATCCCATCCCTTCCAGTTCCAAAAGCAGTCCGTTGACCGCCAAGTTCCAGAGAAGGGGAGAAAGAACACCACCCTGAGGAGTACCTCTGTTCACGTGTCTACGTGCAGATGATGTGCCCAGACTAGTGGAGATAATTCGTGATGTAAGCATCATGTATATTAGCCTGCAGAGCGAGTCATCCCCCCGAAGGTTTGAGAGGGCATCTGTGATGGCCTCAGGTTTCACGTTGTTAAAGGCACCCTCAATATCAAGGAAGGCCACAAGCGTGTACTCTTTGCAGGCAAGAGACTTTTCGATGAGACCCACCAGAGAATGCAGGGCAGTATCTACGGATCTACCCTTCCAGTAAGCGTGCTGGGAGGTAGATAGAAGATCCGCTGGAATAGTGCTCCGCAAGTGTATGTCAATCAAACGTTCCAATACTTTCAGCAAAGTCGATGATAGGCTGATGGGCCTAAGGTCTTTCGGACTCGCGTGAGAGCTTTTACCCGCTTTCGGGATAAAGACTACTTTAACCTCCCTCCAGATTCGAGGAATGTAGATTAATTCAAGACAGGCTTTAAAAATCGAGTCAAGCCAAGGGTATACTACGTCCAGCACGTGCTGTAGGTCCGCAGGAATTATACGATCAGGGCCAGCAGCACATGTGCATGTGCACCCCCTGTGTTCAAATCATAAGTTGAAATAATTTATAATAAAAATTTTACTATTATCCTATCAATCTGCAAATTTCTCAATTTGCACACAAAACTATCGCGAATCATCGGATAAATAAGTGGAAACACATAACATAAACATAGATGCAAGATAAATAGGCGATGATAATAGGTTTTTCTAACCTGTATAGGTTAGTGAAATAACACGCAATACAACAACAATGCCACCCTATGTAGGTTAGCACTTAACCCAGCAATTTAACGAGGGCCGATTCTGACCTGGATAGCGCATAAGTAAAGCTTTTATTTAGGGCGCATCTAGCGGTTGGTAGAAGAAGTCCGTTCATTCCACGATGTTACACTCCATTTTCACTCTATTTTCACCTCAGTTCACCTCAGTTAGATTCAATGGAATTCCACATTTTTTTACAATTGGAAAAGTGATTTTTGTCGAAATATTAGGAAACTACTCGGAATCAATTAGTTTCTTCTCTCACAGTTGCAATTGATAGGTTCTATGCTGAGATCCGCGAGAGTGCGTTTGTGTTTTCCTCGCCTGGGAAGAGGACAATGTTAGTGCTGAGTTGACCTATGTAATCGAGTTGCTGCATTTGCCGTGGAGAAGTTTTTTCTGGAAGCTGTTGGAAAGCTTTGACCAAAGGCTTGTGATCTGTCCGTATGATGAAATCTCTGCCTTCGACGATATGCTCAAAGTGATTGAGCCCCGCGAAAATCCCCCGAAGTTCTCGATCGTATGGGCTGTAGGTTTTCTCTGCTGCCGACAGCTTTCTAGAAAAAAGCCAAGAGGATGGCGTTTGCCATCGATTAATTGCTCGAACGAACCGCTAATGACCGCTGACGACGCGTCTGCTGAGAGTCTGATGGTAGCCTCTGAATGCAGGAAACTCGACGATGTGGCGTTGGTTAGATCTTTCTTCGATGACTCGAAAGCTTCTATCAGCTGCGGAGTCCAATTTATTGACCTTTTGTCGCGCTTCTTTGCGCCAGCAAGTTGGTCGTTGAGCAGCGCTTGAGCTTCGGCTGCGTGTGAGATGTGTGCTCTGAAGTAGTTTATGGCTCATACCTCGTTTCCGGTTTGGCCAGGATAAAATGGCTTCAACTTTCTCAGGCGGCCGGCGGCTTGAAACCATATGAGTTGATCGTGAAGCCTAAGAAGACAAGTTCTTGTTTGGCGAACTCGCACTCATCCCAGTTTATGCGAAGTTTGTTTTCCAAGAGGATGCCAAAAACAACACGCAGGTGCTCCATGTGCTCCTGCATGCTGGACGATGCGATGAGGAGGTCATCCAGGTAAATGGTGACGAAATCTAGCGGACCTAGGATGCTGTGCATGTACCTCTGGAAGGTCTAAGTTGCGTTTTTCAGGCCTAGTGGCATCCCAGTGAATTCAAAAAGTCTGAATGGCGTGGTTACTGCCGTTTTCGGGAAATCTTCTTCTGCAACCGGGATCTGGAAATATGCTCTCTTCAGATCTACTTTAGAAAAAAAATTTTCACCGTGCAATTGCAGGAGTTGATCGTAGGTTCGAGGAATCGGGTATCTGTCTGGCACTGTTTGTGTGTTGAGATTTCGGTAATCGCCTGTCGCTCGAAACTTTCCGAACTTCGTAGGTGTGAAGAGGGCTTACGTACTGGCTGTTTGACGGCCTAAGAACGTTTATTTTCTGCAGCGTTGTGTACTCTGCTTTGGTGGTTTTGAGCTTTGCGCCGAGTAGTTTGCGAGGTCTGCAGAAGACTGGTGGACCAGTGGTCAGGTGCTTCGTTGGTAACGAAGCGTTTAAAATAGTCTGCAACCATGATTTCAGTCCTTGTCTGCTGCCCGTCTGTTGGAGCTTTGATAGGTGAACGCGCAGAGATGGTGTGGACGAGAGTCTGGTTGATCTCTCCAGGAGTAGAAAAAAAGAGTTGTCTCGTCGATAAGGCGTCGCCTCTTAAGATCTGAGAGAAAGCCGTAATAAGGAAGAAAATCTGCTCCTAAGATGATAAATGACCATGCGAATTGGCGGCGTAGACCTAAATTCAAATATGCTGCTTTTCGCCCAAAGGTGCGGATGGCTGACCCATTTGCTACTGCGAGAGAAGGTTCTGCACGTTGTCCTCTGTTACCAAACACTAAGTGTTTCCAAATTGACACGATTGATCCGCTATCGACCAGGAAACGTACGCCGGATGATCGGTCGTAAACGTGTAGACGATTATTACGATTTAAGAAGACGGCGGAACCGGAGGACTCTACTTAAGGTTAGATTGGGGTGGCATTAGGTGATAGCACTATGTTAGGGGGGCGGCACTGGTACTGAAGGAGAATAAATTTGAGGGTATACGTACTTATTTACAACTCCGTGGAATCGACGCGGTCTGCTACCGATGAAATTTGCGACGATATACCCGGCAGGATAACATGCCTGAGGATCGAGCCGCTTCCATTGCTATCATCCACCGATAGTGGGGGAGTGGCTAATGTGAATTGTACTTCGGAAGCAATATCCGAATCGCCATCCAACTAGCTCAGGACACTCTCCAAAGTGGGCAAAGTATCCAACGCTGGAATCGAATATTCATCGTCGTCCAAATCTTCGATGTCAAGTTGAAGAGACTCTGCCAGGAGACTGCCGTTTGAGCCGCAATCCGATTCGAGCAATGACTGCAGCGAAGGCGCTTTTAACTCGTCCATTGTTGATGTCCACAAAATCTGCCCACTACTGATTACAATCGATTGACACAGTGAACTTGACAGTTGTCAGCTGACAAGATCGATGGAAACCATATGTTCACAAGAATGGTGCAAATAGGGATGTTAACAATGGCGATGTGGCTAATTCAAGTTCAAGGTCATGAGTGGTAATGTCAACGAACTACGTTACATGCAGTTTAACGGAATACCCTCTTTTGCATTTGATAATTCGACGAACAAGGTGGGTATTCCGTGTAACTTGTGGATCGTCTATGGATCTTCTTGGAAGTTAATTAACGTTCCGTCTCTCTTGCTCTTTTGCATTTGATAATTCGACGAACAAGGCGTCTAAGATAGCGACAGCGAGGATTTGAACCATTTCTTAGGGAGGTTTGCCTAAGATCGGCTAGAGGGCTAAGTGCGAGTTGCGAGACGGGGACGGCGACACCCACAACCATAACGAAACGACTGGAGTTGAGAATCGGCGACAACAGAGGAGTAATTGTCGACTACGAGTTTTTTTTAGGGTGAACAGATAAAGAATTAGAGCCGCCCCGCAAAGGTTAGAATAGTTATTAAGGTTAGTACTAAGTACCTAGTCATAAGCATATAATTTTCCTAGCTTTTTTCCGTGATCACGAGTTTAGAGTTTACATTTTAAGTGCCGCGAATTTGTTCGCGTTAAATTGAATATACGTGTTAGAAAGATTACCCAATTGTTTTATGTACAATTGTACAGAGTGCTCCGGTGGTGCAACTATTCTAGGTGGCTGAACCGCGTATTGCGAAGTTACGCTTGTCGTGGTATCTCCGAGTTCTGTTTGCAAAGGCTGGAAATTTTAAGCGTGTGGCGCCCAACGGCCCGCTTCGCGGCAAGTCGGCACCAGCCAAACACCCACCTAGGTGGAATCAAGCGTAATACGATTTTCTTTCCATGGTTTGCTTGGTGACGTTTGGGCGACGGTTTCAGTGGTGATTTGTGAAGTTTGGATGGCGGAGGTGCTGCTGCTTGGTACTTGGCAAGGCAGCAGTTCTTTCGGTTTCCCGAGGGCAGCTGCTGTTGGTTGGAGAAACTACATGGTAGATTGCATCTTGTGGCTGCAGCTCCAAAACGGTTGTGGTAGTAGCAAACTCCATTTGTGTGTGGACGGGCCCGTCTCTTGTTTCTGTCTCGATCTGTCGACCTTGGCTTTCGATGCATGTTGTTGTTGGTTTCATTTACCCGCGTTAGGATGTCTCCCGAGACTGAAATGAGTTGAGTTAATAAGTTTTTCTCATCTCGGCAAAATCTAACGTGCGATTTTGAACTGCAAGAACTTGTGGATTTGGGTTTATGGCAATAGACGAAGGTGAGGCTAGCGTGTCGATAATGGCGTCTGCTGCATCGAGGAGTTCCGGTGTACTACCAGCTTTGAAGATTTTCAATATGTGGTGCACGTTCTGCGGAAGTAGAGCGAGCCATTTGACCTTCAAAAGTTCTTCGGAGGCATTTGGGCCTGCCAGTTCTACCATTTGCATGTACAGTTGTGACGTTTTTTTTGTCTCCGAGTTCGAGTCGGTTCAGCATCGTCTCCAGCTTTTTTTTCCCCTGAGTCGCCAAAGCGAGTGACAATGCCATCTTTTAAAAAATAAATTACAGGCGCAACAGTCCAATTTTGAACCATGACCTCGAGATGAGTTAGCATCATCTCATTTTCTAGATCATGAAGGTCTTGTGCAGAGGTGTGTGATCAGCAACACGCTCAACGGAGTTATTTACCCCACAAGTGGGTACTCATTTAACAGCTGAGTGGGCGCATAGTCCGACACGTAAATCCCTTTTTTTTATCGGAAACTATCGCATTCAGTAGGAATCGAACCGGAGCCCAGTGCGTAGAAGGCGAACGTGCTAACCGTTGCGCCATCCGGACTACAAGAACGCCTATTGATAAATGGTATTTAGAATCGTCTTTCGTTATTCTGTTAACCTGAAACACCGACTCAACCTGATAGAACCAGAGTTGTGACTGGTCGCTCCAAAGCTGCGGGAGCTTGCACGTAGCCACTGCTGCAACGTCTTCATCGTTGTTTTTGTTATTGGTTGTCATGCTCTCCTCTGAGTGGTTAAGTTTGCGTACGACGGATTGTAATGTCTTTGTTGCTTGTGTCGTTTGCCGTAGAGCTTGCTGCTCGTCGCCTGGCTGGGGTGCTGACTCGTTGTTTTGATTGGCCTGCTGTTCGTCGAGAAGATGACGTATCGCCTCGGTACTTTGATCGGTGAGCGAAAATGATTCGCCGCTGTGATCTGCCTGTGTACCAATTTCTCTGTCGCGGAGCGTCGCGTTGCAGCCGAACATATGATCCCAAATCAGAGTTTCGTCGGTTGGAGAATGTTCGTTTATGCGTGCGTTTTAGTGTGGCGTGTCTTTAGGTGTCGAGAAATTTTGCGTCAGGGTGTCGCTGTCTGACATTCCCCACACACACTCGACAAAAGTTCTGCAGCTTTTGCGCGCGATTTGCTGTCTCTCCTACATACACTGAATCACTTATGCGTGCACTGATAAGCTTGCGACCACTGTTTTTGAGGTTATGCTGCACACGTGGACTGCACGCTGCACTTCCACAGAATGCTTGATTTCTTTTTTTTAAGTCACCCACAAGAACGTTGGAAATTCACTTTTTTTTTTTGATTGGGCTGCTATTGCCATCGTGTCTACGCTGAACTTGGGAACAACGACGTCTTCAAGTGCACTGCGCCCGAGACCCACCAGGAGTCTCTCGTGAATGGGATGAACAAAAAAAAAATTGTAGGCAGAGATGCAAGTTTTAACTTTGCTTTATTCTTTTCCCATTTACAAAATACGAGTGGCCAAAATGCCTGTTCTATAGCACAGCACGAGAAAACAATTCACTTCCTTGCTAGGCCGATTCCGAAAACAACAACTAGAAGTCGGTATTAACTGCTGATGGCGCGCGCGTCGTGTTGCAGGTTGGAGAGTAGTAAGTACTCGGCTGCGGCGATAGAGCGCATCTAGGTGGCGCCGCCAAAAGCTGTTTCTACGGGGTTGCGTAGACGTTTTCAAAGATGTAAAATTGAACGAAAAATTCAAAAACTAGTTTTAGAGAAAAAAAAATAAAAAAAAAAATATTTCGGCAATTTAAATCGTGTGATGGGATGCATGTTTTTGTTTGTCAGAAATTAATTTAATTAATTAATGATTTAGTCATTTTCTAACTCGAAGCAACTTCTGGATTGGACATTAATGACAGAATTCAATGAAAATAATTTTTCTCATAGTATCATAGTTAGAATACGCTCAATTATCTATCAAATGATTGATTTTTTTCTCTTTTTTTACTTTTTTTTCCGGAAAACTAAACAAAAATTTGAACGACATTTAGGCAGAATTAAAAAAAAGACGGTTTTATTTTTTGTTTTTGGCAAATGCTTTGAAAACGGCTAACCCTAGTGAAAATCTTTTTTTCCACAAAATTGAAGATCATTAAAAATTTTATGAAAAAAGACAATACTAATCGTGTGTCTGCAATAGTTTTCGAGATAATCTCACAGAATATTTCTCGAGTTTCATGATTGGTTTTTCACAAGAAAAGTTGTCAATTTTTCAAAAAAAAAAGCTTCGAATTTTCTGAGAGCATTTTCTTTGAAACTAAGAACGTACAGACTTAAAAAGCAATTTAATTCTTGAAAAAAAAAAGTGAAGGCGATTTCTCTTTTGGGGCGACCGGTAGCGCAGTGAGTTGAGGCATCAGTCTCATGTTTGACTACCGGCGTTTCGGGTTCGAATCCAGTCCACGACGACGTTCGTGGCCATGGATGTGCAGGAAGTGCATACTGGCAACTGCATTCTCCGAAACCAGTTTATCCCGAGAAACGTCAACTGGGCCACATGGAACAGTTTACGCGCTATACTCCACAAGGGGTTAGGGCAATTGAGAGAGATTTCTTTAGTAGAGTACTTATTTCATTAGACGCTGAGTAATTTTCTATTGGTTCTACTCAATTTCAATTAGTTTTGTCATTTCTAGGTAACTATTCTCCCTAAAAAGGTTCACTGCTTCTCAATTTAAAGCTAGTTAAATTGCCTACAAACTCATTTCTACTTTGAATGAAATCAATATTATTATAATCGCATAGCGCTTTTTTTGAATTCTATAAGTTGTTAAGAATGAATGAAATGTATCACTATCAACTAAATACAACAAGATTTAGTTGGCAATGCACTCAACCAAAAATAATCAGCATAAAAAGCATATCGCACTTCAGCCGACTGGTTTCGTCCACAGATAGACCATACTCATCAGGAGCTACCTTTAGCCACTCGGAGAGGTAGCTCGACCAGGCCAACTTTTGTGCTGTATTCCGCCTTTCGCAGAGAAGATGTTTGGTCGACTCATCGTCCCCCAGGCAAAGTCGGCATTCCGTCTCAGTGACCCATTTGGTTAAGTTGATATCTTACCCAGTGGCGACCCGCGAGGTACCGCATGATAAACTTCAGGTCCACTCTATCCAAGCGGCTAGTTTCTTAAACTGCAGAGATTAATAAGACCTCGGATTTCCGCAGCCCATGGACATTATTCTAGTGCCGCAGCCTTTCGCCAGCAGTCCATCGCACTGGCACTGGCTGTAGCCCAGCTTAGTTCGCACTAGGTTCGGGTCCGGAAAATTTCATGAATTAGCTCTGCCTAGCAAGCTCATCAGCAGCTTCATTGCCATTGATGCCATTGATACCACCGCCAGATCATTACTCATCAGGTGCTGCCATCGATCTGCAGGTGGAAGCAGCACTACCGGAATGGGGGTTATAACAGAATGTTGAAATATTCGGGTTATTTCTACATCTTCCAGATTAATTCAACAGTCTTTCAAATTAAATACAAATAAAACTCTTTTAGTCGAATTCTCATTTCACAGGAAACATTGCAAAAGGTAGTCACAAAGATCGTCACAGGGACCGATATATGCAAATACTATCTACCCTAACTCCTAGCGGAAAGAGCGCGTCAACTACTCCTAACAGAATTAGGGCCGGTTTCTCAATATCCAGTTAAACTGAAAATTAACTAACCGGGACATTAGTTTATCGAAACGATAAACTGCCGGTTAAATATTTACTCATACGTTGGTCAAATTACCAGGCTGACGGATGGCAACGCATCGCAACGCTTAAAATATGACAACGCTGTAGCAAAATCCTCTGTTTTCTTGGCTGCATTCTGCCGTCTGTATCATTCTATTCACTGTCCACACCGTCCCTCAGCATTCATTTGCAGCTATGTTTGTTCCAAATCTTTTCTCATCGAATGAATTTTCAGAACTCTGTTCTTTATGGCCAGTTTAATTATTCTCATTTCAATCTGTAAAAGTATTCAGCAGCCGGTATCGGCTGTTTGGATTTATAGTTTCGATAAACTTTTAACCGGAGGATAGGTGGCGGTTAGTGTTGCCGTTTGAATAAAGACTAACCAGATATTGAGAAAATTAAATTATGTTATCCGGCAGTTTATCGTTACTTTAAACTTTAACCGGACATTGAGGAGCCTAAGGGCTTTCGTTAGCATACGAGTATAACTGGTTTTGGACGCTGCATTTTGCTAACATTTTGCGACCCGACAAGTCGGGAAAGACTGTGGCTTGTTCTTACACCCCACACCACAGAGAGAAGACAACACAAACACTCATGACAATGTTGAGACTGAGCCCAATGAAATAAAACATCATACTGACGTCTCAACGCATTGAGCTATAGCTATTAATCTAAGTTATCTAGAAAATTAAGGTTTTTAAGAATCTACTGTTAAAGGAGCATCAACGACGCGGAGAAAAAAAATACTGATTAACTTTCTACCCGATTCTTCTAAAGGAATCGTAACATTCCAATCCACACAACTGAATCAAATCTAAGTATACTGTCACTCACATACTAATAAGCATTCCTATAAAAAAAACTCTTTGGACCTTGGCAATATTCACATAGCCGTTAAATTTAAGAAAGTCAAATTATGAAGTAGTTCTCGAAAGTATACGCAACTTTTCAAACTGATATGCGCTTATATAAAATACGTATCTAAATATCGTCTTGTGCATTGTTATTTGTGCAAATTGAAAGCCTCTAGAGTCTAGAAGATTCGACAACTATCGGCTCCAGACTCAATTCAATCTAATGAACGTGATTGGGATCAAATCGAAACAATTCAATAATTTGAAGAAAGTTTCATTAATAAATTCAGTTCAAGACGAAATATTTTTGAAACAGACGATCAAGACTGCATACACTTTTCAAAACACTCGAAACGAAGAAATTGCGACCAAAGCTAATAACCTTAGCTTAGCGTAAACATTTTGCGGACTTGGTTTCAATTGACCAATTGATCTGTTTGTTTTGTACATTTTTTTGGTAAAAGATAAAATTGGTAAAATTTCTCACTCTAATGACGGATCAAACACTCAGGCATCACAACGATCGCCGAAAATCTCTACGCATTAGATATAGATACGGCGCGCTGTAATTTCCGACACTTCCTACAAATCATCACGAGAATCCATCCAACATTAATTATGGGAAATTGCAAGGTGTGCAAATAGACAATTTCACATGCAATTTCAATGCAAATAGCTGCCCATTCGATTTGCGTGCAAAATATGATTTCCAGTCGCGTCATTCATTTACACGGCAAGCAAATCGTTGAAATTACATTTCCCCATTTTCAATTTCAATTTAAAGATGTCGTCCTCAATTGCTTTGAAAACATTAGGCCGCCCGTTCAAGTACTTGACTATTGCAAAGTCTTTACCTTACAGTTCATGCGAAATGTTGCGCAAAGATTTTGTACTTTCGTTTTAGGAAGTATGAATAAAAATCGTTGGATAGTGTGGAAGTGTCCAAATAGTAAATCAGTATCGGTTCTGACGTTGTGGGAAGTAGCCGGCTAGTGCGTGCAAGCAAACGCTTTCAAATTCCATTGTTTTCCGCAACAAGTCGACGCACACGATGTATGCATAGGTCATAATGGATATGTTCAACGACGATCTCCGAAGATCTATTTACTTATGTGAGCGACAGTTAGTTTTTTATTAGTCATATTCTTGTGGGTGACAAATGCAAGCACAAAGATCTGGAGTGTCCGCCTCGTGAGAAAATAGCATACCAAGCAACGTCCCTCATCTACAAATAAAGTGAGCTTTTGAGAATATTTGTTTGGTGAGCGATCAAAGGGGAAACAACTGACCGCCGTTGAATGTAATTGAAAACAAATGACTCCTCCAATTCGAATCATGTACGTCTGCCCCCATCTGCAAGTAATTCGGCCTTCAACAAGCTTTGGCTCTTACTCCTGCAAACTAATATCCTCTATGTATGTATGTACTTGGCACTACTAATTTTGATAATTTTTATTATCCCCGATGGAATAGTACGTAACCCATAATGTTGAAAAGAGACTTGTGAAGCTATAGCCTGGGCTAGTTAAAGTTTTTTCGTTGACTCCATTTGAAAAACGAAATTTTTTTTCCATGTCCCCAGAAATAAAAATTATTCATACCTTTTTTTTCAGGGGTCGTTAGATTTCCCTGGTAAACAACACACTTGTGCAAAGAAAATAGCTTTTAGAGTTAGAGACCACAGTAAACTTTTTAGTTTGCTGAAAAACTTAATAGTTTAGTCAGAAAAATAGAACACGCAACGGTTTATGAGACCGCGCACACAGCACACTAAACTATTTAGTGGTCGCTGTGTGCGCGGTCTCATAAAACACCGTGTGTTCTATTTTTCTGAATAAACTATTTAGTTTTTCTGGGACCTAACAAGTTTGACGTGGGAACGAGCACTTAATGAGACGGGTGTGCTGTTTTCTTTGCTAAATAATGATTATGTAACTACTACCTCTTTGCCTTAACCCCTAGTGGGGCGTAGCGCGTCAACTACTCCTGCGCGCCATCGTACTCTGTTCTGGACAATGGGGCGCAACTCCTGAAAAGACTTACCCAGCGCCTGACACTACTTTGTCACAGATCGACGCCATGTGATTCGAGGACCCCCTCTTGGTCGGCCTTGGTTGGAAATGGGGTTCCATTTCATGGTATGCAAAGCAATGCAGTTATCACTCTTCCGCAATGTGTGACCTATCCACTGCTATTTTCGCCTGCGTATCAATTCGGGGATTTGCAACTGACCCGTACGCCGACTTAGCTATTCATTTGATATTGTTTCGGGCCAGAATATTCTTAAAATTCGACGAAGACATGAGTTGACGAAAACTTGCAGCTTTCTGGTAACTCATACGGAAGCTTTCCATGTACTGCTCCCATACAAGAGCACTGACAGTACTAGGGAGAGAAACAGGCCCAGCTTGGTCTTGATGATGAGATAACTGTTTTGCCAGATTTTGGACAGCATGCTGTATGCTCATTTAGCCTGGTTGATACGACGAGCGATGTCCTGATTCGTAACAGCATTTTCGGTAGCAATGCTACCCAGGTAGACGAAGTTTTCCACCTTCTCCACAGACTGCCCATTAATATTGATGGCAATAGGTGTCGGATTTTTTTCGCAATGGCGGGCTAAGAACCTTGGTCTTGTTGGTATTAATTTTTAGCCTAACCTTGCTTCCCTCCCTCTCGAGATCAAACGCCATTGCGGACAGATCCATGATTTTGTAGGAGAGTAGGCATATGTCGTCAGCGTAGGCAAGATGTAGATAAGATGTGAAAGTTCATTGAATTGCTCAGTGGCGGTTCGTGGGTTCCAGAGCAAGGGAAGCAGAGCAGACCAGGAAACTTTTGAATAAGACGCATTGATTTGATTTGCGGAAAATGGAACGACTCCAATATCTGATGGGCCAAAATTTGATGATGGTTTTCAAAAAATTTCAGGCTAAAAAGAACGAATTTGAAATCCTTTTTCGAAAATTAGCAATCGTTTCTGAAATTTTGGCGTTGGAAACACCAATGGCTAAGTTCATTGATACGCAGGCGAAAATGGCAGTGGATAGGTCACACATTGCGGAAGAGTGATAACTGCATTGCTTTGCATACCATAAAATTGAACCCCATTTCCAACCAAGGCCGACCAAGAGGGGGTCCTCGAATCACATGGCGTCGATCTGTGGCAAAGGAGTGTCAGGTACTGGGTAAGTCTTTTGGGGAGTTGCGCCCCATTGCCCAGAACAGAGTACGATGGCGCGCAGGAGTAGTTGACGCGCTATGCCCCACTAGGGGTTAAGGCAAAGTAGTAAGTTCATAATACACAGCGGAATCACGACATGCTGTGGCTGCAGTATCGAAGCAGCTTTGAAGCCACTTGTGTTTTGAACTGTACTCGCATCTAGTCATCCGTCAATTGTCAAATTTCCACTTCAAAACTGACTACTGAAAAAAAAATTGTATCAATGGCTAAAATCATAACACACAACGGTTGGCATACTGTTACAAATTTGGTTTTTGAATTCTCTCGACAGAGTTTCTGATGGACGCAACATTCTGTGAAAAATTTCATTTTCGCCATCACAAAAATTTCTCCGCTGGCTAGGACCAGCATATGATAACAATTCAGAAATGACACTTGCGCTGTCGTATTCATACGATTTTTCGTCAGTAGTCAGTTTTGAATTGGAAATTTGATGGATGACTAGATGCGAGTGTAGTTCAGAGCACAACAAATTGCTGCAAAGCTGCTTCGATACTGTTGCCATAGCATGTTGCGATTCCGTGTTACTTTTATCATTTCTGAATTGTCATCATATGCTCGTCGTATGCAGCGGAAAAATTTTTGTGATGGAGAAAATTACATTTTTTGCAACATGTTGTGTCCATCAAAAACTCAGTGGAGAGAATTCATAGAGCAAATTGGCAACAGTATGCTAACCGTTGTGTGTTATGAACTTAAACAATATTAATGTAACTCAAAATGGCTTCCGATACTCAGGTTTTACGATGCATTTTTATACTTTAGCCTCGAACTAGATGTTATCCTTTTTGCAAAGCTCGTAACCGTTTTCGAGTTATTCTCGCCTAATCATCTTCATCTTCGAAAAATTAAATCGTTCATTGTTACTTTTTACATAATATCGGATCCTAAAAGTTTTAAAATAATTGTTATGATGTACCCCAGTAGGTTTGTACTACCTAAAGCGAGAATTCAACCCAAACCCATATATGTATATCAAAGAAGCTTATCGCACTATGTTTCCATACAAAACTTCAACTTTCAAGAAAATTCATAAAAAAGAGTTCCAATTCGTTCGTTTTAAGCTGGAATTCATTAAATGCCATCATCAAATTTTGGCACCTCAAATATTTTATTTATTTAATTCATTTAACCACCCACCAGCACCACACCCCAACTCAAAAAGCAAGTCCACTTCTACGAGTATATAGAAAAAATTGCAAGAGAAACAAAAACTTAACATAACACGGGGGCGACCGGTAGCGCAGTGTGTTGAGGCATCAGTCTCATGTTTGACTACCGGCGTTTCGGGTTCGAATCCCGTCCACGACGACGTTCGTGGCCATGGATGTGCAGGAGGTGTATGCTGGCAACTGCATTCTCCGAAACCAGATTATGCCAACGAAACGTCAACTGGGCCACATGGAACAGTTGACGCGCTATGCCCCACAAGGGGTTAGGGCAATTGAGTAGTCTTCGTATCACCTTAAAAAGTCTTCATACAAAGTGCTTAAGAAGCTGCGATTTTGGCAGCTTCTTCTCAAGATATACGAGCGCATCATAGCGGCACGACAAATGTAGAAGATTTTACTCAATGTCGTCGCGTCGGGCTGCGTCGAAATGCGCGATCCTCAATAGGCACCATAGAAGCTGTGATTTCTGTTGCTTCCATTGATTCTAGGCGGACGAAAATGTGTCTCCCATATTCTCTTCGCTTTGTTATCACGAATAGAAGTAAAAGAGTATGGGATAAAATAAAATGAAGAGAAACGTATTATTTGTACATATAGAAAATAGGAAGTCGAATCGCACGGGAAATACGTATGAAAATAATGTATGAAGAATGTAATTGATGAGTAAGTAATGCTCAAAATCATATGGATGAAATAATTAAGTGTATTTTAGGGAATCTATATACATACATATATGGTATGTTTGGTGATGGCTACATGGATTTGAATGAACTATTTGGTGAAATTAACAAGGGAAGCATTGCTTCCTTTGCTTCCAATGAGGAACCGCCCCTGGAATTGCTCTGCCGAGTCCGGATAGGGCTGCATGCAATACATCGCCGATAACAATGAGGAATAGGATCGGTGAGAGGATGCACCCCTGCCGAACTCCACTGAGAATCTCAAAATCCCCCACACCTAACCTTTATGCAGAACGCGACATTTCGCGCCGTCTTAGATTGCCTTAATAATAGCCGCAAGCTTCTCAGGGATGCCTCTCCTGCGCAAGGCTGCCCATATAGAATCCCGGTTCACACTATCGAAAGCCTTTTCGAAATCGACGAAAAGCAAGTGCTTGCTTTTCATCAGCGCATTGTTCGATGATGATTCGCAAGGTGTTAAAGTGATCGACACAAGAGAATCCGGATCAAAAACCAGCCTGCTCTTCATCAAATGTGCTTTCTAAGTGGGCCTTTAGTCTTTCCATGACTATTTTAGCCATTAGGTTGGCAATGGTAGGAAGCACACAAATGCCATTATTACAGTCTGTGAGGCTACCCCTCTTTGCAAGTTTGATGGTCAAACCTTCCTTCCTTCTCTCAGTGGGAAAGGTTTTTGTATTCCACGCTTTATCAACACGTGGGTGCAGCAAACCGACAGTTACGCTTGGCGCTGCTTGATAAAGCTCGCAAGGGATACCGTCCGGCGGCGTTTCCTCGTTTTAGTACAATAATTGCAGTGACTATTTCCTCTTTAGTCGGGGCAGTGGACCCTATACGCACATTTTGATGGTTAGCTAAATTATCTATATGAGAGGTAACTTCACCAGAGGTTACACGGTTCAAGATCGTGGCGAAGTGTTCTTTCCACCGCCTCATTTGATCTTCTTCCAAGAGAAGTAGCTTTCCATCACTATCCTTCACCGGATGTTGGCAGAAGTTACGACCACCTGTAACTAATTGATGACACCGTATACGGCGTTTAAGTTGTTACTTCTTGCGGCTTCTTCTGTTGAGGCTAAAAGAGAATTCGCATAAACTCTTTTATCGCGTCGCACACTATGCTGAACTTCTCGAGCTTTCTGACGGTAAAGAAATTCGATGCTGCTTCGATTGTCGTCTGATCTCTCTCTGGATCCTGTCAACCCCTTGTGGGGCGTAGGGCATTAACAACGCCGACTTTCCACCTCGTCCTGTTCGCCGCCATCGCTTTCAACTGTCTCCACGATTTGCCTAATGACTTACCCTCGACCTCAACTGATCTTCTCCAGGTGTTTCTAGGTCGTCCAACGCGGCGACTTGCATCGGTTCCCTGTGGGTTCCAATCGAGAGCCTGTTTAGCAATGTTTTCCGGCCCCTTTCGGAGTGTGTGACCTATTCATTGCCACTTTCGCCTTTTTATAGAGGTGCCTATCCTGTCCTGGCCAGTAATGAACAGGAGGTCGTCGTTAGAAATGACCTCCGGCCAGCGTATGTGCAGGATGCGCCGTAGACACTGGTTCACGAAATTTTACAATCTAGTTGTTATCTCCCTGGTCATCTTCCAAGTTGAACAGCCATAAAGAAGCACAGATTTTACATTGGTTTCGAAGATTCTGAGTTTGGTACTTCTGGAGATGTTGTTGTTTTGCCACAAAGGAGTCAAACTGAAAAAAGCTGCCCGAGCCTTATTGATGCGAGACTGTACATCAGCATCCGCTCCACCATCTGCTGTAACTACTCTTGCGAGGTAGCAAAAATTGTCCACTTTTTCCACCGTCTGCCCCGAAATACAAATTTCGCTCTGTCTTCCTGGATCCAAGCTCAAAAACTTAGTTTTGGCAGCATTGATTTTAAGCCCCGCATTGCCACTTTCGCGGTGCAGGGCATCCGTCATTTGAACTAGATGATCCGATATATTTGAGAGAAGACAAATATCGTCAGCGTAATCCAGGTGTTGAAGGTATTCAAACACACAGCTAAAAACCTCGGACTTTTTTTTAAACCTGGTCTTGGACTATCAGCATTTTTAATCATTTTAATTCTGCAATCTAAACTCTTTCAAAGTTTACTTCTATTTTAAACCAAATTTGTAATAAATTCCAATACAATCAAAAGTTTACTTCTATTTTAAACCAATTTATAATAAATTCCAATACAATTAAAACCTTTTTGTGTTCTTTTTGTTTTCGCATTAGTTTCTAATCCAAATGTAATTAAAATGTAAGCCCCACAAAGTATATTTTTTGAGTCTCAGGTCTCAGCATACCCACTCGCAGTCAGCTCAAAATATTATGCTGCGTAGCCGAGTGGTCTAGGTCGCAACTCTACAACACGGAGTTCACAGGTTCGATGCTGCGCCACGGCCAAACAAATTTAAAGATTCGCTGGCTAACCTGCGAATATACTTAACAAAGGATTTGGAAGTTTAGAAAACTGAAGAAAAAAAAACGTATGGAGAAAAAACTTAAAGGGGTTAAAAAAAACGCAGTAAAATTAATATTTTTCATAGATTCTAATATCTGTAGACTAAATTTTAAACCAACAATTTGATTAAAAAAATAATATAAGTAAAGTTTAATATTTAAACCAGTGAAGTTTACGGAAGCAATTGTAATACTTTCATTTCATTAAAATCTAATACAATTTTGGTGTCGTCATATATGTAAACCGAGTTAGCATTGATAATAGACCAGGATTTTTAACTGTGCAGGTTCCATCTGATACCTTTGCTCTGGTGTTCATGAAGCGCACTGCAGAGTACGTCGTTAATAAGAATCAAAAACAATATAGGTGACAAAGTGCAGCCTTGTCTCACTCCGCTATGTACCTCGAAGGGATCTGAAAGCTTACCCTTATGTAAGACGTGACATTGGGCTCCGCTATAGGACTCCTTGATGATGGATATGATTTTATCTGGTATACCTCTCCTATGTAAAGCCTTCCAGATGTATTCCCGGTCAACACTGTCAAATGCCTTCTCGAAATCGATGAACATGAGATGTAATGGGGATCTCCACTCTGCGGATTGTTCAATAATAATTCCGAGGGTGTTGATGTGGTTGCTACATGAAAAGCCCTCGCGAAAACCAGCCTGTTCATCGTTCAGTGTGCGGTCAACTGTTTGCTTGATCCGGTTTAAGACTATCTTTGCCATCAGTTTGGAGACTGCGGGGAGGAGGCAAATTCCACGCCAATTATTACAATCCTTCAGGTTACCTTTCTTCGGGATCTTAATAATGACGCCCTTCTTCCATTCTTTAGGGATTGTCGTCTGATGCTGCAGCCAAACGAAGCTTCAGCGTCTTTCTTTCAACAATCCGCTGCCATGAAGTATAAGGACATCCAGTGCTTATTTCGGCAATCCGTGTTTGTTCGAAGGATGGTATTTGCGCTATCAATGTACGCATTTTTTATGGCATCCCAGTTTTTATTTATGTCACTATCTGGATGACTCAGCTGCTTTTTGCGCAAGATGGTCATTATATTGTTGTAAGACAGCTGGAATTTTTTAATCGAGCGGTGTTGAATTTGCGGCCCATGGATCTTTCGTCGCTAGGGCGGCGCACGGCTGCAATACGCAATCGAACATTAGCGATCATAAGATAATGGTCTCTCCTCATCCCAATATCGGCACCCTTCTTGTTTCGCACGTCCAGGAGGCAACTCTTGAATCTTTTACTAATGGCAAAATGGTCGATCTGATTTTGTGTTCTACGCCGATCAACAGAGGACCAACTGATTTTGTGGTGGTCCTTATGCTCAAACATAGTACCACTTTGGCATCATTTTGGAACTAGCAGCGGTCATAAGACTATCCTAGACATTATACATGATGAGGTCAGGGAGACTCTAATGCCCGTAAAAGGCATGAGTAGACGTACGGTAGTTGAAAGACTACACAAGACTCACATTGCCAATGGAAACTTACACAATAAGTGTTTGTATAGTACAATGACATCAGCATTTTCGCTACTCAATTGCCCTAACCCCTTGTGGGGGCATAGCGCGTCAACTGTTCCATGTGGCCCAGTTGACGTTTCGTTGGCATAAATTGGTTTCAGAGAATGCAGTTGCCAGCATACACATCCTGCACATCCATGGCCACGAACGTTGTCGTGGACGGGATTCGAACCCGAAACGCCGGTAGTCAAACATGAGTCTAATGCCTCAATACACTGCGCTACCGGTTTTTTTTTAGCATTTTTACTGATGGCTCTTTAATGGACGGGAAAGCGGGGACGGGGGGTTACTCTAACGAGTTAGACCTAGCCTGTGCGCTTAGTCTGGGAGAGTATGTGTCCGTATACCAGGCAGAGATGCTTGGCTTGTTGCATGCGTTGCACCACCTGCTAGAAGGTCGGGTGCGGGGGAAGAAAATCCTTATTGCACTGGACAACCAATCGATGATCAGACGCATGCAGCAAACGAACATAAACTGCAAATTGGTACTAGAGTGTGTCCAAAGGCTCAACACGTATGCGTCAGAAAATGAGGTTACACTGATGTGGGTGAAAGGACACAAAAGTACAACAGGAAATGAGGCGGCGGATGCCTTATCAAACCAGGAATCTGCGGCAAACTTTCACTGGGCTAGAACCTAGAGTTGCTCTGGGGAACGGCATGATTGGAGCGAAGGTCGGGAAGTGGATGGACTCCATGCATCAACGAGATGGCAGGAGTTAGTCACTTGCAACCAAGCTCGGAATGCAATGACTACCCCATTACGCAGTGAAGCGAAAAATGTACTCACTTATAAACGGAGTACCCTAAGCTGGATGGCTGCCTTGGTTGCAGGGCATGGTAATTTTAAGGCTCATCTGGCCAAGATGAAAATCGAGGAAGATGACGTTTGCGGACTATATCTGAAGGAGGCTGAGACGGCAGCACACATTGTGTGCGACGGCGAATGTCCAGCACTGGCTAGCACGAGGTTGAGGATCACAGACAAGCACACGATAAGTGTGGAAGCCATGAATGAACCCAGCCTTAAAGAAATGCTAGCAATAGCGCGGGACTCAGTGACAAAGAGAGAGGTCGACAATTATCAGTCGACATCTGGAAATCACTGATGACCGGGTGGGAGCGAAAAGGGATCCAAAACATTAGTGGCCTGCTTCGAATATCCCCCGGAATACAATTATATCTTTGAAGTAACGGTGAATTTCGCAACCGGGGGAGAGAGTTTTAATGAAATTTTATGTGGTTTCAGAAAGTGAGGTCAAATCTCGGATTGAATGATTGGGAAAGTGGTAAATTTTGATTTTATTCGGCAAGTCAATATTTTTGACACAATTTACAAAAAATGCTATATAACTCTGAAATGTTTAAAGACAGAATGTACATTTTAGTGTCAATTTTCCAGAAATAAACGGTACTATAAAACAACAACTAATCTCTAACTATTTTTTTTATCATACCTGTTTAAGATTTAACATTCCTGTGTAAGAACCTAGAACCCACACACGATCTTCACGTACGAGTCTACATTATACATATTTTTCCTATTGTTTTTACACTACTGACACCACTACAAGATGGAGGCAAAACACCTCTTCAGAGTCCTCCTCGCGGGAGCCCCCAGGAGTAGTAATGATAAAACGCTGCTAATCAACGTTTGCTGTGCTCCGTCCGGTAAGGTATGTGGTTCAGGCAGAAACTCGGGCGATGTACAGAGTCCAGCACACTTAGACCACCACTAGGTTCGTTGTAATACCTCAACGCCATAAGAGCCTAGTCGTCAAACCACCTGGAGCTGCCAATAAAGCGATATAGATGGCCAACACTTCGATCTTTCAAGTCATACAGGTCAAGAAAGTAGAGGGAACCTAGCGTATCCTTTCTTCTACCGGCCAGAGCAGGTGCATAGAAAGTGATCTAATTTCCCCTTCTAGTCCCCACAGCTTCTGCAATAATTATTGTTAGGAAGCCGAAGATGCCTCACATGCTCACCTATCACAAACAATGCCCCGGGATGATCCCCACAACCTTCCTTAGATGCCTTATCTCAAGCAGCAGCAGCCTCAAGGAGCGGCTAGGATTAAAGATCGGCCAAACATGTCTTGTAAGATTGCATGTAATTCCATTTGGCCATTCGATATTAGCACGCTTCAATGCGTTTGACTTGAGTAGCTTCTTGCATGCTGCAATTAGTATTTTGACAGGGCGAAAACACCCAATGTCCATATTGGTGGTACCCACCCGAGGCAATTCATCCTCCCGGCAGTTATCGCTGAAACCACAATAGTGGGGTATGTAGATGACATTAACATCAAATAAACATCGCCCATGAAAGCGAAAGATACACTGCTAGCTCTCGAACAAGCAGCGAAAGAGGTTGGTTTACAAATCAATAAGTCGAAGACGAAGACACTAATACAAAGATCTGGAGAAGCAGATCGTGTTGAAAATAAAGTTAGGCGAACACGACAACTTCACGTGCCGTCATATAAGCGAACATTGTGGAAAATGGCGACGAAACTCTTGAGATTGAATGATGCATGCAGCTCAAAAACCGCAGCTTCTCCGTAGTTTTGCCCTACTAAGAACAGCTAAATCCACAGAAAATCGAAGCTCCAACTCTACAAAACGACACGCCGGCGCGTCTTATGCCATGGTTGTGAGACTTGGACCCTCACTCAGGCATCTAAAAAACGATTATCGGAAAGAAGGCTCTTAAGGTGCGTTTTGTATCGATTGCAGTCGACGATGAAAAAGATACATACAAATAATGTTTCGTGCTTTATGAGTTGATCGCTAATCGCGAACAATGTGCAACGATCGTGTGTCTAGAAAAACGCCCCAGACGAATCATTAGAGCGACGCGCGATGGAGACCAATGGCGAAGAAAGAACAACAACGAGCTGTACGAGTTATTTCACGAAACAGATGCTTTCATATTTGTGAAAATACGAAAACTGCAGGATGCAGGTCATCTGCAAAGAATGGACGAACACCGATTTCCCCAAAAAAAGGCCTTTGTTGGCACCAGCGCGTAAGAGCGCGTGGAAGATCTAAAAAATCCTGGGAGGACTCACTGCTAGAAGACAGTAGGCAGTCGCTTGGCGTGCAAAATTGGAGACTGCATGTGAAGACCGCGCCGATTTCTACAAGCTAATCCTACCGGAAAGAATATGGCTAATAAGTAAGTACACCAATACGAACTCGCAGAGGAAGAGGACTTGGATTTGGTAAAAAAGGTTGTTCCATGTTGGACTCAAATCCACTATAAACCATCAAAGTGTAGAGTTACGGAAAATAAAATCCCACCATGAGAACGGAGAAATATTGGGAAATAATTTTTTATTTTGAAATAAATCAACTGAGAAAATAGATCACTAATCAACAATAGGCGTGTTTTTTGGGAATTGATCGGGTGTAGGGCAAAATAACACACGCGTTACACCAACAATATTAACCTGGATAGCTTAGTAGGGTGGCTACCCTTCGCTCGATAACCCGTCAATAACTTCCACATGCATGACACTTGATCGCCTTAGTATCGTGTGAAATCTAATATGTTGATGTTGACACGCTTGTGTTTTTGCCAATCAGTGAAGTTCATTGGTGAACTAACATTAAATCTTGCTCTGATAGGCACATGCCTATTATTAAATACGAGGGTAAGGTGAAAAGTTCTGTGAAAATATTTATCTAAGGTCCTCTCAACTTCTTCATTGGATCCGAAGCGCTTCCCAGAAACAAATTTCTTCAAGTTCGAGAACAGATGGAAGTCTGAGGGTGACAAAGAATAGGGGGGGTAGTCGAGCAAATCGTACCCAAGTCCCGCAGTTTTCCCATCGCCAACGCACACTTGTGTACAGGTGCGTTGTCCTGGTGAAAGATGATTTTTTCTTCTTCTTCAAGCCAGGTCTCTTCTCGCGAATTTTGGCGTCCAGCTGGTCACGAAGTTTGGAGTAATATTCGCCTGTTATTGTTTTGCCTTTCTCAAGGTAATCAGTTAACAAGATCCCTTTCGGATCCCAAAACACGCTGGACATGACCTTTCCGGCAGATGCGATCGACTTCGCTTTCTTTGGCGCTGAACCACCGGCTTCCACCCACTGCGTTTACTGCTGTTTCATTTCTGGCGTGTAGTGGTGGACCCAAGTCCCATCGATGGTGACAAATTGCTGCACAAAATCGGTAGGATCCCGATTGAATCGGCGCACGGATTGATGCGCAAATCGTTTGCGAATTCGCTTTTGATCGGCATTCAGCAAATGCGGCACCCATCATGCGCAGAACTTTTGCATCTCTAACTCTTTGTGCAACATGTTCCGCACCCTTTCTTGCGATATCACTCACTTTCATTCGCTTATCGTCCAACACGATATCATGCACTTTTTCGATGGTGTCCGATGTGGTTGCAGTTTTTGGCCGTCCTTCATGTGGGTCGTTTTCGAGGGATGTGCGAACACGTTTAAATTCACTTGCTCATTTTTTGACGATTGACATCGAAGTAGCAGAGTCCCCGTAAACTTTTGTTAACTTTGGATGAATTTCCTTTGGGGGTCAATCCATCCAAAACGACGAATTATATGACCGTATGATATTCAAGTTTCTCCATTTTAACGAAAACACGTAAGACATCTACTGCAAAAATTCGTGTCAACAAACTATTTGAGAGAACAAGTTGAAACTTGTCATACGAACTAATGACACGCGGACCCAGGTAGGAAACATAAATTTTTTCTGATTGTAACGGTCAGGCAAAGAACTTATCACCTTACCCTCGTAATATATTTTCAATAGGATTACTGAAAATATCAATAGGAAAAAATAAAAAGGAAAAAAGGTCAGAATTATTCTGGGGATTGAACCCGGGACCCATTTGGATAGGTAGAGTTGCACGGCTGTCACTGAAAAATAACTCGTTTGAATTGTGTTTGTTAAGTTGGAGCGGTACGTCGAGTTTATAATCGTCCGCTGTCGCATTAAATAAACGATCCGATAATCAAAATGATATTTTGATCCGATTTTGTAATTTTTTTCACCACAGAGGCGCACCACTTGACATCAGGGTAGACAACTTGACGAATTTAACCTGGATGCTACAATAGAGCGTTTTTTTGTGCAACCAGAGTAGGTACCTAATATACATATATCCGACGATATGTGCGTTTTTTGCGACCTGATCCGGTTTAGTCTAACATAACGAGTACGCATTACACAAATAACAAACACCGAGTCAAGCAATCGCCTTATGTTTTTTTTTTACCTATAGAAAATTTGAAAAGATTGTGTACACGTCCACCATCATCGATACTTTAAATAACAACTCTTTTTGCTCAGCCCTATCATCTCTACGCTTACCGATCATCGTATGAAACATTTCAAACAAGCTGTTACCAGGCAATTGAATTAATGAGCAAATAGTACTAACGATCGAACAGGTAAATAAATTTCATTATTAATTTATTTGAACTTGTTGTGTGCATCGGAATGTTGCATAACACCCAAGTCAATTGTTGTTTTCTTGTTATTGTTTGTTGGTGGCAAAATGATGTTACTTACATGGGCGGCGGTGTGGTTGTCTTCTTTCCACTGTCTTGATCTCCTGTCGGAGTTGCTACTCCTATAGTCCTATATTGGACAGGTTGAGAAGATCCAAACAAGAGGAGCAGTAGCGGAACTGTTCAGTGTGAAATTTTTGTCTAGACTGTTTCCGAACTTTGCTTTACACAGTTTTGGCACGCATGTTTATAATCCAATAAATAGAGACCAAATAAGGGGGGTTAGCGTGCAAAAGGTGCAATAGTTCTGAATTTTTGATATGTTGTATAAGTCGATGGGGTAGTAAAAAATTCAAGTTTGCGTCACCCTCTCCCCTGTGCTCCCCCGCTGTCTTGAAAAAACTGGCACTTTTATCAGTTTTTCGCCTATAACTCCGTTCCAGATCATTTTAGCGCAAAATATGGTACACCATTTGTAGAGCACAAAATTTACTACAAATTTCACCTAACAAGTTTTTTTCTACAACCAATAGCAACGGAGCTAATCTAATTTGAAAAACACTTTTTGTCAGTTACTCCTTTGTTCCCACAAAGTGTAAAAATAATAATTTTTTGGTGTATTTCATCAAATAACGAGTTAAATATTAGTCCCACAAGGAAAATTATAAGGATCGATTTTTCTTTAAACTAAATAAACTTTCTTTTTACAGTTACGTAGAAAAGGGGTAAACCCCGTTTTTTCTTAAATTAGATGGTTTTCCCCTTTTTTACGTAACTGTCATACCTACGGATATTTGACTTATCTCAAATTAAAGCTTATTTAGTTTAAAGAAATATCGATCCTAATAATTTTCCTTGTGGGACTAACATTTAACCCGTTATTTGATGAAACACACCAAAAAATGATTATTTTTCCACTTTGTGGGAACAAAGGAGTGATTTACAAAAAGTATTTTTCAAATTAGATTAGCTCCGTCGCTATTGGTTGTAGAAAAAAACTTATCAGATGAAATTTGTAGTAAATTTTATGCTCTACAAAAATGGTGTACCATATTTTGCGCTAAAATGGACTGGAACGGAGTTATAGGCGAAAAACTGATAAAAGTGCCAGTTTTTTCGAGACAGCGTGGGGAGCACAGGGGGGAGAGTGACACAAACTTGGATTTTTTCCTACCCCACCGACCTATACAACATATCAAAAATTCAGAACTACCGCACCTTTTGCAAGGTAAAAACTCTCTATTCATTGGACTATTACAAAAGTTCACTTTCTTTCTGCAAAGTGACTGCGTGGATGTCACCTGTGAACTGTCAAAATCTTAACCGCAACATGCTTCGCAAATAGAACAGAAATATTTTCTGCTCGGTGAAATCGGAAAGTGTTCACCTAGGCGGGGGAAATTCACCCCATCGTTCCGGAACGGTTGCTCCTTCTGAACTCATCCGTTGTTGGATTGTATTTTTGTTTTTAATCTACACTAACTTGTTTTTTTTTTTTTTTCATCCAATTCACGACGTTCAGCACAACCGTCTTTCACAGGAGGCGTAAATACACCATGCACTCGTTCGTATTATATCACAGGCGACAGACCAGCATGAATAACAATTAACTAATCACGTTAAGTCGCTTGACACGGAACAAATTAGCCACGGCCGATAAGAATCAACACCTGATCACGTGTGATTTGAGAAAAACAGGTTGCCTAGAGTCGAAGAAAACCATCGAGCGATCAATGGCCAGACAATGAACGTGTGTCTCTTGATCGCGTAATTATTTTGAGAAGATTGAATCATTGTCACTATTGACATGAATGAGATGAGATACAGGCGGATTAGTTACGGTTGTGCTACCATGTTTTCGTTTAGTATTGGGTGCATGGAACGATTATGTGGTCATTAAGAATCTTGAGCTTAAACGTATCGGACGATGGGAAATTTTATATAAAAAAGAGACACCTATCTCATCTATTGGACAAGGCAAACAACCAGAACGTATATGCCACTGGTAGGTAGGTTTGACATGAGAATTGATTGATGTGTCTTCAGACAAGTGAGGCTTAAAAAATGGTTAAATTGAACTTTGTTGGCAATGTTGTCAAATATACAGGTTTGCTTGATGATACTTTGACCAGTGTTCGGAATCGAACACGGCAGCTACGATATAATTTATTTCGGCACATCACGGCGCATCGCTTATCTGGAATAGTGCACAGAAAACCTCCAAGACCCGATGGCTCAATGGCAGCGTATAGAGTCTACAAGCAATTGTACCTGGTCCGCACCCAGCGCACGGCAACAACTTTTTTCTAATTATATTTCAATATTAGATTTGAATCTTGAAACAAAGGGTTCGTTAAACTTACGGTAATGTAGAGTTAAATGATTTCAATGTAATTTACAGTTGCATATACAATAGTTGAATTTTTCTATTAAATAGTCCATAGCATTTCATACATTATTTGTCGCTTGAAACAGCCAGTCGTGTTTAAACATTCTTGATTTCGATCGAACCCCCCTGTAGACAAATTGTATTTATTCTTTTAAATAAAATCTATTATAACGTTTCAAATTTCAATTTGGTTCTTATTCCCTGTTCGCGTGAGTGAAATTAGGATATTGTATACATTGAAGACGACCTACAGATGTAGAATTTCCTCAGTGCACCAGTCAAGAATCAGCACTCCCAAAATCTTTGCGGTTGATAAGCTCTTGAGTGATGCTACAGCGGTGGCGTATACTACCGCCCTTGAGGAAGAACTATCACCTATGCTACACAACATCAGCAACACAGGCGTCCATGGGTTCTGGGAAGAACTCAAGGGTACCATCAAGGATGTCGCAGAGAAGGTCGTGGGATATAAAGCCCGGCGAGCGCGAAATGACTGGTTCGACGAAGAATGCAAAAACTCACTTGACGCGAAAAACGAGGCCTACAGACAATGGATTCAACGAGGAACCAGAGCCAGAAGAGAAAAATATGACGAGCTACGGCGAATATCGAATAGAATAATTAGACGTAAGAAACGTAAATACTTTGACGAGCAGTTGCTGAACATAAACGAAAACTTAGCTAATAGGAACACCAGACAAGCGTACAAACTAGTAAATACAATAAATTAAGAACGGCTACCAAGCCAGGACCAGCCTTTGTAAGGACAAGGATGGAAACATCATCAGCGACACCGATGGTATTAACAAACGATGGGCCTCTTATTTTGAAGAGCTTCTAAACCGACCATCTAACATCCCCACACAGGAAGCTCTCGATGATATTGTTGATCTAGGCCCACCCATTCAACCCCCGACAGTAGAGGAAGTTGATCTCGCGTTGCGCTCACTAAAACGAAATAAAGCGCCGGGCGCTGACGAGATCCCAGCTGAACTGCTAAGATTCGGTGGAACGAGTCTAGTAGATGCCATACATCAATTACTCCTGCGAGTATGGGAGAACGAGGAGATCCCAGACGATTGGCGCAGAAGCATCATCTGTCCAATTCATAAAAAGGGAGATAAATTGCGGTGTGAGAATTACAGGGGCATCTCACTAGTTTGTACGTCCTATAAAATTTTGACGAAAATTCTGGCAAATAGAATAAAACCGTACGCAGAACGAGTCATTGGCGAATATCAAAGCGGTTTCAGACCTGGTCGCTCCACAACCGATCAACTCTTCTCAGTCAAACTGATACTCCAGAGGTGCTGGGAATACAACGTAAACGTATACCAAATCTTTGTCGACTTCAAGCAGGCATACGACAGTATCGATCGTGGAGTACTGTACAACATCATGCTGCAATTTGGTATACCAGCAAAATTAGTGCGACTGACAAAGATGACGATGACCAACTCCGTCTCACAAGTCAGGATCCAGAATAGACTTACTGATCTATTTGAAACACGCACTGGTTTGAAACAGGGCGATGGACTGGCACCGACGCTCTTCAACCTAGCACTGGAATACGTTATTCGGGCCATGAATATGGACAACAGCAAGACGCTACTCATCAAGTCGACACAATTAGCAGCGTACGCCGACGACATCAACATCATTTCCCGAAGATTGGCTGACGCAGAAGAACTTCTGCATACGCTCGATACCGCTGCAAAAGAAGTTGGATTACGTATTAACGAGGGTAAAACTAAAATAATGATGCAATCGGTGACAAGGACACCTGCACAACCGAGCATCAACGTGGGGGACCTCAACATCGAGTTCGTGAACAACTTCATCTACCTGGGTTGCAACCTGTCAAGGGACGCCAACGAAACTGACAAAATCAAGCGACGGATACAGTTAGCTAATAAGACTTTTTTCTCGGTTCTCCCCATAATGAAATCGAAACATGTGCACAGAAACACGAAGCTCCGCGTGTACAAAACCATTATACGACCAGTGCTATGCTATGGCTGCGAAGCATGGACCCTAACTCAAGCCTCCGAAAACATGCTAGACACTTTCGAACGTAAGGTTCTACGGCGAATTTTCGGGGCTGTTTGCGATCGAGATGGATGGCGCATCCGGTACAACCATGAGTTGTATGAAATGTACGATGAGCTGCAAGTCTCGAAAATTGTCAAACTACAACGACTTCAATGGGCAGGGCATGTACAAAGAATGGACGATGATCGCATGCCTAAGAGAGTAATGAATGCAGAACGAGTCGACGGAGCGAGACTGCGAGGACAACCGAGATCTCGTTGGGAGAGCTCAGTAGGTATGGACGCCGCGCAGCTGCTGGGCTCCCAAAATTGGAGGACGCGGTCACGTGACCGAGATAATTGGAGGACAATGATCCAGGCGGCCAAGGCCCGACGTCGGGCTGTCGCGCCACGATGATGATGATACATTGGACAGTGATATTTGGATATTGCATAAACTGGACAGTGAACTTTGGATATTGCATATATTGCACAAATTGGATTTTGGTGAAATTAAACAATTCCAAAATGTCTGAAGAAAAAATCCAGGAGAGCATTACTCGTACTTTCAGGTTCAACCTCAAATGTCAAAAACATATACTCTGGTTTTTTTCGTTCATGCCGCTCATTCAGTACGAAAATGTTAAATTCAACGTTGCCCTCCAAATTACCTAAACAACTATGTTCTGGCTCACATCGGACAAGTAGACCGATTATGGTTGGGATCAAATTTGTTGATCAGCCCATTGAAATCGCAGACAACTGAATATATTCCAGTCATTAGGAGCTCAGAAGGGCTTCGGGAAAACAAATTGTGGTGGAGATCTTTTTTGTTTAATTTTTTATATTTTTTGGGATGCTTAACACGAATCCGAAGCTTCCCACCAAAATTCTTTGCGAAACATGGTCAAAATCTCAGAAAACCTTGAAATTTCGGTACTATTTTTTTTTATTATATAATAACTTTAAAACCGTGGATCCTAGCTAGATAAAGTTTGCGGATAAATTAAGGAGCATAAAATTTTGCGACGAATGACTTACCCAAACGTCAAATTCGGTCCAGTGGTGTAATCGCAATCGACAGTCGAAAAACGTAGATTTTTCTTAACTTTGCGAAAAACCTTGTTATGGTCACATTAGAATGTCTGTATCTTGAAAACGGCTACTAAGACATGAGAATGCAAGAAGTAAAAGTTTTAGAGCATGAAACTTTATTCAGAAAGTACCCAATCTTTTTGATTCGGTCAAAAGAAAATTCAGAAACTATATAAAATAGCCAAAATTAGTTTTTGAACGAGTGTTCCCATATAACACATTTTCCGAAATTTTTCTAAAAGATCACCGTTCTAACCGCCAGAAACGTTGCGTTTCCAGTTACCGCAGTCACAGTTCCAATCAGAAGTTCCCGAACATTCTCGGTAGCAGTTCCACGAGTAACAACTCGGAAAAAGCTTTGAAGTAAAGAGGCTCTTCACTTTTCTAAAATTCTCGTTAAATCCAAGTGATAAGCCAACATCTGACATTTGCCATATTTAGTACCGGTCGGTATAAACACTTCACGAATTAAAACTAAATCAAGTATGATGTGACCCCTTTTATTTCTACGGTATAAATGCAGTCATTGATGAACAGTGCTATCCGAATCCACGAAAAGTCTGTAGCTATAAGTCCTGACACGCTATTCCATCGAATGGCCATTGCAAGACAATCAGATATTGAGTTGGCAGAGTCCCTGACATACGAACTGTCTCCCTACCCTCAATCTGTGAAACTTGCGTGAGGTCCAACTATAGATAAACCACAGTTGTAGTTTTTGACGGCTACCCTGACGAAGTTGCTGACACCAGTACAAAGCACATGAAACATCTGGGAAGATCAACGAAGAAACAATATGCAGAAGTTCACTAAACTGATGGTGTCCCTAGTTGTCTAGCATACTTTCATGACCAACTCTTCTAACAAAAGGAGCCTGAAGTCGAGAAACACACAAAATTTTAGATGAAGCGCGAGCTAGCCAAAAAAGATGCAGATACCCTCATAATCACGACAGCTCTCTCCTTGGTTCCATCAAATGAATCCGTCACAGTGATGGATGGGGAAAGACGTTGATCTTTCGGTCTTCTGATTGGTCTTTGTGCGCAAAGCATACAATACGTTTTATTCCTCAAACCATCAAAAAGGAATGTGCCGAAAACCCTGAACACTCCTCATCTCGCAATTGAGAAAATAATATCTCAAAACATACACCACCAGAGCGCTCATCAACCAGGGGAAGAAGAAATTTCTCAACGTCCTCCAGAGAAATCTACATTTGCCAGTCGTCGTAAAAGTTTTTCAAGATTACCAGGCAGCTTGTTAGAGTATAGTTACGGCAGGAGACGCCTTCTTGAAGACGCTGTACGACCAAAAAGACGCCACCTCATTGAATCTGCTGAGAAACAAAAGCTATGTGACGTCCTCCTTCAAGGCGCGATTCAACATCATATCACTTCCATCAACTGAGGACGCAGCTCAGCAGCATTCAATGAGGGTATACCATCAAGTGCAGAAGTCTGCTTTGCTTTGACAAAAGGCCCGAAGAATGGGAGTGGAAAATCACCAAAAGTGGACTCCTGCCTGTAACAATCACGAGGAATGCCACACCAGATGTCCTGCATGTGCAGGACACTGTGGCTGAAAAAAGGCAGGTCTACATTGCTCCCGCTTTGTGCCAACTGTGAGGGCAATTGTGAGAATGTGGACTTCTCTGCAGCCATAGACGACGACGAGGACCTCGAAGAGATGTTGGAAGAGCCAGTCGAAGAATTCCATCCACCGAAACCCAGACCACCGTCTCCATAAACCGATCCTTTCAAACAAAAACTGAGGCAGTGAACCTGAAGTGTACTTTTTATTCAATTTCTTGTAATATATACATGTAAATATTCAATATTCAAACTGTTGAAGAACTACCAGCACCTACTAAAAAAAGTACAAAAATATGTTACAAGGAAACACTCTTTCAAAAACGTGATTTTAGTTATTTCGAATCTCTGAATTTCATTCATGATCAAATTAAAAAGATTAGGTACTTTCTGAACGCAAACTTTCCTGCTCTACAACTCTCACTTGTAGCATTTTTACGTATTCGTAGCGGTTTTCAAGTTACAAACTTTCAAATGGGACCATAACAGGGTTTTTCGCTAAGTTGAGAAAAATCGACGTTTTTCGACTGTCGATTGCGGCTACACCACTGATCCGAATTTGACGTTTAGGTGGCTCATTCGACGCAGAATTTTATGCTCTTCAATTCATCCTTAAACCTTTTCTAGCTAGGGTCCACGGTTTTCAAGTTATAGTCGAAAAATAAAAATAAATGAAACCGGAATATAGAGGGCTACGCGCGCAATCCGAGGGTTTTGTAGCAAGCGCTTATTTTGGTATATAAATATCGGCTCCTTGCTCTTCTTGATACCACTCAAATGGATAAAAAAAAACATAATTAAAATGTCTTACCCACTTACATTTTACATGCCAATTCATATTACGTGATTGTAACGAAACTTAGAAGATATTATTGCCTAAGGTGTTGGTTATCGTTCGCCATCAGTACTTTTGACCTCGAACGTGTTTAAGGCATGCAGAGGTGTGCTAACTGCAACTATAGAAATAAACTATTATTGACCTATTCTGAGAAGATATACAGATTCCATGGGGCGACCGGTAGCGCAGTGTGTTGAGGCATCAGTCTCATGTTTGACTACTGGCGTTTCGGGTTCGAATCCCGTCCACGACGACGTTCGTGGCCATGGATATGCAGAAGGTGCACGCTGGCAACAGCATTCTCCGAAACCAGTTTATGCCGTCGAAACGTCAACTGGGCCACATGGAACAGTTGACGCGCTATGCCCCAAAAGGGGTTAGGGCAATTGGGAGATTTTCCATTTTTTTTCGGAACCCACCTTCCTATAAGTTTTCATAATTCTAAGTATAATGGTCTCGAAATGCAAGGGGAAGGGGACAAATTACGAACGAATATTTTCTCCTCCCCAATGTTCCCCTTTCTATAAATTTCAAGAAAATGGAACGTACCCAACATTACCTTTCTCACGACACCTCACTTGCCTATACCAGTCGATAAAAAAAAAATTGACCTTAATTTCGCCTCTATGTGGACACCGCCCCCCCCCCCCCCCCCCTCTACCACCCGCTAAAGTTGTATTAGTCAGCGCCCCCAACCAATCTTTACCCTTTCAAAAATAATTAATTAAATAACTGCAATTCACACTACGAAAAACAACATGAAAGTCGTACTCACACCTATGAGGCCGGTAGGTGTATTTTTTGTGTGGATAGTGTCAAAACGCCTAACTTTAAATGAATGTACTATTATTAAATATTATGTGATTGTAATAAAACTTCGAGACATTATTGCCTATAGTGTTGGTTATCATTGGCCATCAATATTTTTGACCTGGGATGCGTTTAAGGGTTGCAGGGGTGTGCTAACTGTAACTAGAGAAATGTACTATTATTAACCTTTTTTGATGAGATATCAAAATTCTACGATTTTTGGTTTTCTATGCTAGTCTAATGCCGCTTTCCTGCAAATTTTCATATTTCTAAGTATAACGGTCTCGAAATGCAAGGGGGGGGGGGGGACACACTCGGATCATATATTTTCTCCTCTACCTCATTTCCCCTTTTTAGGGTTTTGTAGTAAAACAAAACCCTTATGAAATCGGTCATGCGTCCGTCTGTCTGTCTGTCCATAAAATATCTCACGAACCGCTGAAGCTACATGCATGAAATTTGGTGAAAATATGTGGAAGTACTATAATTCTCTGGAGAAAGTGATGCGTCGTAATAGGTAAACTTTAAGGGGGGGTCCCCATAGAGGGGAAATGAAGGTCTAAATTTTTTTTTCGTCTGGTATAGGCAAGTGGGGTATCGTAAGAAAGGTACCGTCGAGTACATTCCATTTCTGGAATTTTTTTCAAATTTGAAGAAACGGGAAAAGAGGGAGAGGGGAAAATATGTGGTACGAGTTTGTCCCCCACCCCTTGCATTTCGAGACCGTTACACTTAGAAATATGAAAATTTACAGAAAAGCGGCATTTCACTAGCATAGAAAACTAAAAATAATAGAATTTCAAAATCTCATCAAAAAAGGTTAATAATAGTACATTTTTATTGTTGCAGTTAGCACACCCCTGCACCCTTTAGGCACACCCGAGATCAAAAATATTGATGGCCAATGATAACCAACACCATAGGTAATAACGTCTCTAAGTTTCATTACAATCGTGTAATATTTAATAATAGTACATTCACTTAAAGTTAGGCATTTTTGCACTATTCATACAAAAAATACACCTACCGGCTTCGAAGGTGCGAGTACTACTTGCATGTTGTTTTTCGTAGTGCGAATTGCAGTTATTGTTACATATTATGGTGAATTACATTTATGAAAGGGTAAAGATTGGTAGGGGGCGATGTGTTGTAATTGGCCAACTATAACGAGCGGGGGAGGGGGTGGGGCGAAATTAAGGTCAAATTTTGTTTATCGACTGGTATAGGCAAGTCGGGTGTTGTGAGAAAGGTAATGTTGAGTACATTTTATTTTTGGCATTTACTTTAAATTTGAAGAAAGGGGAACAGTGAGGGAGGAGAAAATATTAGATCGTAATTTGTCCCCCCTTGCATTTCCAGACCGTTACACTTAGAAAAATGAAAACTTTCAGGAAGGTGGGTTTCGAATAGCATATAAAGCGGGAAATAATGGAATTTGTATATCTCCTCAAAATAGGTTAATAATAGTTTATTTCCATAGTTACTGTTAGCGCACCCTTGCATCCCTTAAACACGTCCGAGATAAAACGTACAGATGGCCAAGGATAAACAACATCAATATGTTCAAGTTTCATTACAATCGCCTAATATGAATGGGCATGTAGGATACTATATGATGGGTCAGACATTTTTATTTATCCATCTAAGTGGTACCAAGAAAAGCAAGGAGCCGATACTTGCGTACAAATATAAGTGCTTGCTACAAAACCCTCGGATTGCGGGCGTAGCCCTCTATATTCCGGTTTCATTTCAAATTTGATGAAAATACCAAAAATGGAATGTACTCAGTTTTACCTTTCTCATGACACCCCACTTGCCTATACCAGATGAAAAAAAAAAATTTGACCTTCATTTCCCCTCTATGGGGACCTCCCCTTAAAGTCAGCCTATTACAACGAATCGCTTTCTCCGGCGAATTATAATAATTTTACATATTCTCACAAAATTTCATATATGTAGTTTCAGCGGTTCGTGAGATATTTCATGGACAGACAGACGGACAGACGGACGTAATGACCGATTTCATAAGGGCTTTGTTTTTACTACAAAACCCTAAAACGAAATTTCGAGGTTTTTTTTTAGATTTTGAACTTTTTAGATTCCGCAAAGAAATTTTGGTGGGAAGCACCCCAAAAACCATAAAAATGAAAGAAAAAAATTATCCACCACAATTTGTTTCCCCAAATCACCCAATGGCTGAACCAATATGCTCTCGAGTGAATGTTGTAGAGGATAGCGATGCAAGCCGTGAAATCAAAGGGTGAATCCCACTTTAACCTGTGCTATGTTGACACTGTTCCTTAGGTTTCTGAAAAAAAAATTCTAAATGCGTTTGAAAGGATGGTCCTCCGACGAATGACTGGAGTATGTAAACGCGCGATGGAGACGAGTTGATAACTGGAAGGCGAAGACTTAATTAGTTTTTCCAGGAAGTCTCGAAATTGAAAAGAACATATTCCTCGACCAGCTTAGATCAACTTAAGTGACTAATCTGTCTGTCTAGGTATGTGAAGAGGATGCGGAAATTCCAGTAACTATATCCCAAGTATAGTAACAAGTTTCCGGAGCATCTGTATTTTTAACATTGCACTCAGATTCCAATCAATCTTTTAGTCCAGGCTACGAACGTCGCAAAAGCGTTAGGTATTAGGAGCAAACATTATGAAGTCTTGAAATTACACAATGTCGCCCTTTACAGGTGGTCCGGAAGGGAGAGGTGTTATTTTTAGTTTTGTTTGAATATTTCGTCCTATTTTAAGAGGACTGTCCCCAACAATTGTGCAAAATTTCAAAACTATTGTAAATAATTTGTATATGCTACTTTTCGTTCGTTGCCTGAACGAATTTCTTAGTTGATGTTGTCGACATTTTCTTAATTCAATCCAATCCCAAATTGCATTGGATTCCCCTTGTTTATACTCATTTCTTTTATTCGTTTTTACCGCATGCTTTAAAGAAGTTTCCGTTCTTCTTCTCAGCGGTGTTCATCAAAGATACTGAAAAGAAAACAATGGGATAGACTCCTCGTTAGTTTGATTTAGAATTGGGACATTGGCTTTGGTTTTGGTTTTTCGATTCCCAGGGGCTACATGTGAAATGCGTAGCGGAGCCTTACATTTGAGAAGTTATAATATATTTTTTTATTTGTTTATTTTATGTTAATCATTCTAGCTAGTATATAATACGATCATTCGTCGATAGACAGGGTGATCGAAATTGCCGTCAACACGCGATTTTTCACGCATTCGCAATCAAAAGTATATACTGAAGATTTTTGTCGATTTCTGTACACTTGAGCGAGCTGCAACACGCATTATACCTGATGAAAAAAATTAACCATCTCACCTTACTTGAAATGCCATAACTGCAGAACCAAGCAATGTATTGCAGAAAACTGAAATACGTATTCAGTCACAGCTAAATCTCCCGTAAAAATAAGATAAATCTTTTACAAGATATAGGTTTGTATTTTGGTAGCGTTTTTTTTTTAATTTTCTAATTTAAAATTTTCGAATTTTCCTTTAATTATCATCAACACAACATAATGTTAATATGTCTTTTATTGTGATCAAAACGCGTCAACATAATTTCATTCTAATTTCTCAATTTCGGGCATTACAGCTATGTTAGCCAGTCAGAGTATCTAGATCTATAAATGGTTACTTTAAAACGGTAACAAGATCGCTTCTTAAGCTCATATACAGGGTGTCCCGCGCTAGATGGGCAATACTGATAGGGATTATCCCTTAGTTTGTTTGAGGAAAAATGACACCAATAGAATTCGCATATCTTTAACCCTTACACAGATATAACTGTTTTGTGATTGTCATCAAAAACCGTCAGCTGCCAAACAAAATCCAAATTTGCCACTTCCGTAATCATCAAATCCGGGATTTGACATCAAAACTAATTGAAATTTCATATAAAACAGCTTTTTTCCGATTGTAAAATTCACCGTTACTTCAAAGATACAACTATCCAAACTTTTACGAAAACTCAAAATCGGTTTTTCATTGGAAATTCGAAAGATAATTGAATTTTCGAAGAAAAACCGATTCGTAGCACCCATTTTCGCGACACTCCCGCTGCTAAACCGTTAATCAGAAAAAAAAGCTTTTTAGACATAAAATGTCCCTCTTTAATTTTATAATAGACAACTTCTACGCAAAATGCATAATTTTGGGGTTATTTCGGAAAAACAGGATAACCGATTTTTCACGGTTTTTTTTTTTCAGAAAAAAAAAACATTTCCTGGGAAATTTTTTGTTGGAAGACCTCAGACTCAGACAAAAACATAAAGGCACCAAAAATCAATACTACTCCCTCAAGGCTTTCCTTTATTTGTCTATTGTGAGCAAGTGATGCTTCCACTGTAAGAGATATTTCTCTCAATTGCCCTAACCCCTTGTGGTGCATAGCGCGTCAACTGATCCATGTGGCCCAGTTGACGTTTCGTCGGCATAAACTGGTTTCGGAGAATGCAGTTCCCAGCATGCACCTCCTGCACATCCAGGGGATGGACGGGATTCGAACCCGAAACGCCGCTAGTCAAACATGAAACCGATGCCTCAACACAGTGCGCTACCGGTTGCCCCATAAGAGATATGATTTCATTTAATTAATTCTTTTGAAGTTTGGGATGCCAATTATCTTTTTTCTTTCAATTTTAGCTCTAATAGAAACCCTGTCAAAATACTGTCAAATAGGGCTACAGCTTGACGTGATTACCAAAGTATGGATTTCGTTTTTACTTTTTCAATTTTAAAAGTGGTCTTTAGGAAACATTACTTTAAAAGTCCTCAAAAATACGATGTGAGATTTCGGCACAATCTCGTCAAACCACAAAAAGGAGAGAATGTTTTGAAAATGGTTAACCATACCGAAAAACTTTATGCTTAAAAAATGTTATCTACACATTTCCATATCTTAAATAGTTTTACAAATACCCTCATATTAACCATAGATGACAGAATGGAGTTCATTTGCACAACAAGCCTACTCTGAACGACGGCCGTCGAAATTTTCCAAACTTTTCTGGAAAACTTTTTGTCACTTTTTCTTCATAAAGGTAGTTTATGTATATATATATTTTTAAATCAAGTACATCAGAAACAAGTTTATAAAATAAAGGGGGAAAATTTAAACGAAAATGGGTTAAAAAATAAATAAACAACTGGCGCAGCAGTCCAGTCTGAATCAAGGCCTCCAGATAAGTTAGCATCATCTCATTTACTAGCTCGTGGCGGTGTGTTTTATGCATTACGCTCAGCCGAGTTACTTACCTCGACTCGGGGAATCATTTAACAACTGAGTGGGCTCACAGTCCGACACGTAAATCCCCTTTTTCATCGAAGACAACAACAGTGTCTTTTCCAACTTATTAGTGATTCGAATTCGAAGGATGCAAACGAATATCTAGTTTACTCAATTGCCCTAACCCCTTGTGGGGTATAGCGCGTTAAATGTTCCATGTGGCCCAGTTGACGTTTCGTTGGCATAAATTGGTTTCTGAGAATGCAGTTGCCAGCATGCACCTCCTGCACATCCATGGCCACGAACGTTGTCGTGGACGGGATTCGAACCCGAAACGCCGGTAGTCAAACATGAGACACTGCGCTACCGGTCGTCCCACCACCATAACCACTCCACCAATTCCTTGACAACCTCAGTCACACCGGCAACAGGACTTACGCTGTCACATGGGCTAAACATATCGGCGGCAGACGTGCGAGCTCTCGGAAGGACTTGTGGTCTTCGTATCATTTACGTTTTTCATCACGTGTACAACTTTGCTTCCGCCGTTTTCCGACAGACGCCTGCATCGGTGAGGGCTGGTCAAAATATGTAGCTCAAAAGTGTCACAAAGTGAGTTTGGACGTCTGTGAACGTATCGACATCCCCGCATTAGTAAAAGTTTTTCGCATTTTTAATAAGATTCGCGATTCAAAATGTCTGTTTTGAGCCAAGTTCTCGTCATTTGCGGGAAGTTTTGATATTCTGCTTCCATTTGAAAAAAACTACAGCTGAGGCTGATCGAATGCTCTCAGATACTTACGGTGAGGTTGATCTGAGTGACAGAACATGTGAGTCATTTCAACGTTTTAAAAGTGGCGATTTCAATGTCGGGGACAAGCATGGTGGTGGGAGAGAAAACTTTTTCAAAGACGACGAATTGGAAGCACCGCTCGATGAAGATTCGTGCCAAACGTAAGAAGAATTAGCTGAATCACTGGGAGTGACTCAGCAAGCCATCTCGAAACGCCTCAAGGCCATGGGCATGATTCAGAAACAAGGAAATTGGGTTCCGTACGAGTTAAAACCGAGAGATATTGAACGGCGATTATTTGCATGCGAACAACTGCTTCAAAGATTTCTACATCGCATCGTAGCCGGCGACGAAAAATCGGTCCGTTACGATAATCCCAAGCGCAGAAAGTCATGGGGAATGCCCGGACATGCCTCAACTTCGACGGCAAAACCGAATATTCACGGTGCCAAGGTATGCTGTGCATTTGGTGGGACCAGCTCGCGAGCTGGTCCCACCAAATGTTTCAGTAGCTCGTATTACACCGCGGTGTGATACGAGCAATTGAAACCGAATGAAACAATCACAGGATATCCGTACCGAAGGCAATTGATGCGTTTAAGTGGAGCATTAAGGGAAAAACGACCACAGTACCAAGAGAGACACGACAAAGTCAGTCTCCAACATGACAATGATCGGCCACACGTCGCAAAAGTGGTCAAGACATACTTGCAAACCCTGAAATGGGAAATCTTGCCCCACTCGCCGTACTCCCCAGACATCGCTCTTTCCGACTACCATCTGTTTCGTTCCATGGCGCACGGCCTGGCTGATCAGAATTTTCGTTCGTACGAGAAAGTCGAAAATGGATCCAATCATGGATCGCGTCGAAAGACGTCTCCTTTTTCCGAGATGAAATCCAAAAATTGCCGGAGAGATGGGAGAAAGTTGTCGCTAGCGATGGACAGCACTTTGAATAATACATCTGTAAGTACTTTTTGACAAATACGCTTTTAATTCCAGGAAAAAACGGCGGAAGCAAAGTTGTACACCTAAAATATTCTTAGTTAATTTCCTCAATATCATCGGCCATTGCTACTATAACTAATTCGATTGACGCTTCATCGATGTCTTCATAATAATTGCTTTAGCCCCTCCAATGGGGCACGAGCGCGTCAGTATTGGCAAGCAATGCCTGATTGACGTTTTGTCAGTATGATGGAGTTGTTAGCATACAAAACCTTTCCATACAATCGTGTTTTTAGTGACAAACTTGGAACGCTTTAGAAGTTCTAATAGAGCCCACAGGCATTTTTTTTATTTTACTAACGTACCGGGGAAATAAACCCCTGAACTCTAGATTCATGCATCGTAGAGTTGTTGCTAATTGTCATGACCCCTCCAGGGGCATGGGCGCGTGATCATCTTTTGCATAGCTATGCCTTGTTGACGTTTCGATAGCATATTTTTTCGCATGGTGCAATTACAAACATGCATCGTAGGTATGAATTGAATACTATCGTAGACTCCCGACTAATATCTCATGGTAACCGAGCGAATCAGATGTTTTCGTAGTCCGCAACAAAAAAATCAAACCGATAATTCTATAAATTAAAACGTTTCGAACTTACATTTATCGTCAATTTCATTTTCCAATACGTAATTCGGGTCTGCTGCTTCTTGCCTCTTCTTCGTCTACTAATTCCAAGAATTGCAATACTAATTATCCTCTATCCCCAACACTCATCATCATCATCGTGGCGCGACAGCCCGACGTCGGGCCTTGGCCGCCTGGATCATTGTCCTCCAATTATCTCGGTCACATGACCGCGTCCTCCAATTTTGGGAGCCCAGCAGCTGCGCGGCGTCCACACCTACTGAGCTCTCCCAACGAGATCTCGGTCGTCCTCGCAGTCTCGCTCCGCCCACTCGTTCTGCATTCATTACTCTCTTAGGCATGCGATCATCGTCCATTCTTTGTACATGCCCTGCCCATTGAAGTCGTTTTAGTTTGACGATTTTCGAGACTTGCAGCTCATCGTACATTTCATACAACTCATGGTTGTACCGGATGCGCCATCCATCTCGATCGCAAACAGCCCCGAAAATTCGCCGTAGAACCTTACGTTCAAATGTGTCTAGCATGTTTTCGGAGGCTTGAGTTAGGGTCCATGCTTCGCAGCCATAGCATAGCACTGGTCGTATAATGGTTTTGTACACGCGGAGCTTCGTGTTTCTGTGCACATGCTTCGATTTCATTATGGGGAGAACCGAGAAAAAAGTCTTATTAGCTAACTGTATCCGTCGCTTGATTTCGTCAGCGTCCCTTGACAAGTTGCAACCCAGGTAAATTAAGTTGTTCACGAACTCGATGTTGAGGTTCCCCACATTGCTGCTCGGTTGTGTAGGTGTCCTTGTCACCGATTGCATCATTATTTTAGTTTTACCCTCGTTAATACGTAATCCAACTTCCTTTGCAGCGGTATCAAGCGTATGCAGAAGTTCTTCTGCGTCAGCCAATCTTCGGGACATGATGTTGATGTCGTCGGCGTACGCTGCTAATTGTGTCGACTTGATGAGTAGCGTCTTGCTGTTGTCCATATTCATGGCCCGAACAAAGTATTCCAATGCTAGGTTGAAGAGCGTCGCTGCCAGTCCATCGCCCTGTTTCAAACCAGTGCGTGTTTCAAATAGATCAGTAAGTCTATTCTGGATCCTGACTTGTGAGACGGAGTTGGTCATCGTCATCTTTGTCAGTCACACTAATTTTTCCGGTATACCAAATTGCAGCATGATGTTGTACAGTACTCCACGATCGATACTGTCGTATGCATGCTTGAAGTCGACAAAGATTTGGTATACGTTTACGTTGTATTCCCAGCACCTCTGGAGTATCAGTTTGACTGTGAAGAGCTGATCGGTTGTGGAGCGACCAGGTCTAAAACCGCTTTGATATTCGCCAATGACTCGTTCTGCGTACGGTTTTATTCTATTTTCCAGAATTTTCGTCAAAATTTTATAGGACTTGCAAACTAGTGAGATGCCCCTGTAATTCTCGTACCGCAGTTTATCTCCCTTTTTATGAATTGGACAGATGATGCTTCTGCGCCAATCGTCTGGGATCTCCTCGTTCTCCCATACTCGCAGGAGTAATTCATGTATGGCATCAACTAGACTCGTTCCACCGAATTTTAGCAGTTCAGCTGGAATCTCGTCAGCGCCCGGCGCTTTATTTCGTTTTAGTGGCCGCAAGGCGAGATCAACTTCCTCTACTGTCGGGGGTTGAATGGGTGGACGCAGATCAACAATATCGTCGAGAGCTTCCTGTGTGGGGATGTTAGATGGTCGGTTTAGAAGCTCTTCAAAATAAGAGGCCCATCGTTTGTTAATACCATCGGTGTCTCTGATGATGTTTCCATCCTTGTCCTTACAAAGGCTAGTCCTGGGTTGGTAGCCGTTCTTAATTGTATTTACGAGTTTGAACGCTTGTCTGGTGTTCCTATTAGCTAAGTTTTCGTTTATGTTCAGCAACTGCTCGTCAAAGTATTTACGTTTCTTACGTCTAATTATTCTATTCGATATTCGCCGTAGCTCGTCATATTTTTCTCTTCTGGCTCTGGTTCCTCGTTGAATCCATTGTCTGTAGGCCTCGTTTTTCGCGTCAAGTGAATTTTTGCATTCTTCGTCGAACCAGTCATTTCGCGCTCGCCGGGCTTTATATCCCACGACCTTCTCTGCGACATCCTTGATGGTACCCTTGAGTTCTTCCCAGAACCCATGGACGCCTGTGTTGCTGATGTTGTGTAGCATAGGTGATAGTTTTTCCTCAAGGGCGGTAGTATACGCCACCGCTGTAGCATCACTCAAAAGCTTATCAACCGCAAAGATTTTGGGAGGGCTGATTTTTGATTGGTGCACTGAGGAAATTCTACATCTGTAGGTCGTCTTCACCAAGTGATGATCTGAGTCGCAGTTTGCTCCTCGATAGGAGCGGACATTCATCACACTAGACGCCCATCTCCTGCAAATGAGGACGTGGTCAATTTGGTTGACGGTATGTGCGTCTGGAGACTTCCAGGTCTGCTTTTGAATGCGTCGATGCGGGAAACACGTGAAGCTTACGACTAGATTCCTGCTGCAGGCGAAGTCTATAAGTCGCTGGCCGTTATCGTTACATTCTTCATGGAGGCTGTGGCCTCCAGTGGTCCCCCAGTGCCAACTTTCATTTCCGACTTTCGCGTTAAAGTCTCCCAGCAGCAATTTGACGTCGTTTGTTGGAAGTGAGTCGAAGAGAGTTTCAAGGCGGGCGTAGAACTCGTCTTTTACTGCGTCTTCTTTAACTTCAGTGGGGGCATGCACATTGATGAGCCAGAGATTGAAGAATCGAGTCTTGATGCGAATCGCACACAGCCGTTCATTTATGGGTTTGAAGTCAGTAATATGCGGTTTGAGGTGATTGTTGACTATAAATGCTACTCCAAACTCCTCGCGGCCCGATGGTTTGCCACTTGTAAACATTGTGTAAGATTTCTTGTCATTAATCTCGCTGCCAAGCCAATTTGTTTCCTGGACTGCAGTAATGCTCAGTTTGTACTTTTCGACCTGTTGAAGGAGGACCTTTTCGGCCCCCGGTTTGTTCAGGGAGCGTACATTCCAGGATCCGAAAGAATAATCCTTTAGTCGTTTGCGTGGTCGTCGTTGTTGATCCGTCCAATCCGAGGCTCTTGTTCCAGGTTTCTTGACATGGAGTAGTTTTTGCACGGACGAGTTGTCAGAACGTCGCTTAACCCCATTCAAGGGATGGCCTCGGAGATAGCTGCTTCAGATGGTTTAATAAACGTGCTGGAGCCCACACAACTATGTAGCAGGTCCAACTACGCAAGTCATTCCATCCTACTAGACCTGAGACGCTTAGGTGTTCATCAGCCATTCAGGCTACAGCTATCTGCCTTTTCCAAACTGTCTTATCGCTAAGACATTGGCCGTCAGCGAATTGATACACTGCCGTTACCAGGGGGCGCCCACGCGGAGGACTATGGAAAAGGTCTTTGCCCCCCCCCCCCCAACACTGCTACGATTGAAACGTCTCAAGGTTCTATTGAATTCAGCCAACATAAAAAAAAAAACAATGTTTATTCACCTTTATCAACATTTGTTTCAATTTTCAATTTCGTCTACTTTTTATTACTTTTTACTGTAAAATTCCACCACACAACACGTTTATACTGTACGCTAGGTGTCAACGAAAAGAATGATGCTTAAAAACGGTTCGTAACACCTGTACATACTAGATAGATAGGCAACGTTTGTATGCGGTGAAGTGCATGTGCACCTCATGCCGAAAAAATATCGTTTTTAATATGCGATAATTTAGGGCTAAAAATGGGTTATTCTTCTTAAGAATTTATCCGATCGAACGAACGTTGTTTCAGAAAGTGTTGCCATAAACTTAATGATTTTCGAAATTATTTAAGAAACGTCGTTTTTCTTTAATTTTGCCAAAAAGCTCACATTCTATTTTTAAAAACTTTTGGTACAATGTTCCCGCACCATTTAAAAAATAAAAGTATTCCCATTTCCTTTTCGAATCAAAACATGGGGCACGAAGTGTAGAATATCACTTTATTTCAGAGACCGTATTTACTGAAAGATAGTAACTGGAAGGTGACGTATCACGCACATTCCGCCTCTTTAGACCTATAATTTTTACCAACTCAATGCACTCATGTAGTTCGGATGACGCAACGGTTCGCTTTCTACGCACTGTTATTGCAAAAAAAAAAATCAAATTTGAAAATAGCGCCTAGTATGTCTTGACAAAAATAGCCTTTCCATGAAGCAACTGTTTTCCCAAGAAAAAAAAAATGCATTGGAGAAGATGAGTTTATTATACCCTTCACGGATGTGATAGGGTATTTTAACTTTGTCATGAAGTTTGCAACGCACAGAAGGAAGCATCTCCGACCATATAAACTATATATGTATATTCTTGGTCGGTATGATGAGAAGAGTCGATTAAGCTTTGTCCGTCTGTCTGTCCGGTTCTATGTAAACTAGTCCCTCAGTTTTAAAGCTATCGAGCTGAAATTTTGCACAAAGCCTTCTTTTTATTGCACGCTGTAAATATGTCGGAACCATCGGAATCGGACTGTAGTCCGGATGGCGCAACGGTTAGCACGTTCGCCTTCAACGCACTGGGCCCCGGTTCGATTCCGGGAATTTACGTGTCGGACTATGAGCCCACTCAGCTGTTAAATGAGTACCCATTATGGGGTAAATAACTCGGTTGAGCGTGTTGCTGATCACATACCTCTGCACAAAAAACCGTCACGATCTAGAAAATGAGATGATGCTAACTCATCTCGAGGCCGTGGTTCAAATTGGACTGTTGCGCCAGTTATTTATTTATTATCGGAATCGGACTACTACGTCATATAGCTGCCATAGGAAGGACCGGTCCACAAATTAGTCTTTGTGAGAAAAACTTTTTTATTTCTAAAGCTATCTTTTTCAAATTTCGCACTAATCAATAAAATCTTTAGTCAAATTAAAATATATTCTTGAATTTGGTTGAAATTGGACTACTCTATCATATAGCTGTTATAGGAACGACCGTTCAAAAAGCAGGTTTTTGTTAGGAAAACTTTTTTATTTCTGAAGATATCTTTACCAAATTTCATACTGTTCCATCGCATTGACTGCCAAGCCACGTCCTTAAATTTCGTGGAAATCGGCTTACTATTTCATATACCTCTCATAAGAACAGTGAAATCGGAACAAGTTTTACTACTAATTTCAAAGTGACAAATGCACCATAAGTCACAACGAAGGTATAATACCCTTCACGCTTCGCGAAGGCTAGCTTGTTTTCCTTTGCCTTTCGCGGGCGAACTTGTTCCGTTTTAACGTTTTTGACACTATCTAGGGAAATATAGAGCGTACGAAATTCGTTCAAATGTCAAATTAAAGATAACTTAATTATCTAATTTTATCGATTTCCCTCGTAGAATTAGTGGTATTCCCAATATTTGGCAAGATACATACATCAGAGCGTAACAAAGATTGTTACATTTTGGTCCACTTTCGAAGAGCTGCTTCTCGAAAAGTTGTGGACGTGCTAAGCTGACTTTTTGATTATTGCCATCACTAAAAAAAAAAAGCAAAATTCCTTTTCAGCTAAAAATCTCAGGCTCTTTGGCTATTTTTTCGAAAAATTGAAAACACATGTATTTGAAAATATCCAGCTATGCACACGTTCTATCATCTGAAAACGTGTGGTCCCAAGGATGGGGGGTTATGCGAAAAATTATAAAACGGGTAGTGTAACTGTGTCGATAAAAATGACCACATGCCTTTTTCCTAGAAAATTGTGGCATCTGAAACTGGGGCTGAAATGGGGAATGAGTGACGTGCTCGGGTTTCAGAGCAAAGTCCAACAACAATTTGTATGACTACCGTCACCGTGTCTAGTTAGGTGGCGTGCAATCGTGTTGTGATTTTATAGATTATTTTGAGAGGTGGCGTTTGATTTTGAATATAATTTCACGAAATTAGAACAGTTTCGCGAAATAAAAGACAAAATTAAAAGGCACTTAAGGATGTAGTGCATAATGCATTCCAAATCTAAATTAAAAAAAAAATTTGGGGATTTTTTTTGTCCGATCTGACTGGCTCGAACTATTGTACAAGGGGGTGATGGGCACTACCGATAGTTTTTAGTTGATCGTTAGTTCAAAAAACTAGTGACTAGCTACCGGTAGTGTATCGATAGTCTGAAAACTTAGTAACAGGTTTCGATAGGCGGATAGTTCACTACCTAAAAACTTTTTTGAATGAATTCGGTTGAAAGATTGAACGTAGTTAAGAAAATAATGTTGCCATTCTGGATGTCCCTTCTGTCTTTATTTTTTATTCTGACTCGGCATAAGCGACCCAAATGGCCTCCTATTAATTTCTTCCAGCACGATTAGCCGTGTTTTTTAGAAGTGTTGCCATTCTGGCTTATAATTGCCTTGTAGTTCGAGCCAGCCAGATTGAATGAGTATTTCCCATGAAAACAGGGTTGCCATTCTAGGATGGGCAGCCCCAATGGTGTTTCTTTCTTTTAACTTCAGATTGGGTAAAAGCGACCGAAAATTGCCGTGTAGTTCGAGACAGCCAGAGAATTTCGAAAAACAGGGTTGCCCTTTTGGGACAGGAAACCGCGAAACTTTTTACGTTTGGTTTCAGATTAGGAATCAGCGATCCAACATTATCTTATAGTTCAAACTAGCCAGATCGGAGAAGAGAACAGGGTTGCCATTCTGAGGGTGAGCAATTCTACTCCAGATTTGGAATCAGCGGACCAAAATTGTTTCGTAGTTCGAGCCAGCCACATCGGATGAGTTATTTCTCATGAAAACAGGGTTGCCCTCCTGAAGTGGGCAGCCCCAAAACTTTATTCTTTTGTTTTACTTACTGATGCGGAATCACCGACTCAAAATTGCCTCGTAGTTCGAGCGAGCCGGATCGGATGAGTATTTCCCATGAAAATAGAGTTGCCCTTTTGGGGCAGGCAACCCACAAATTTTTTCTTTGACTTCAGATTTGGAATCAGCGATCATATATTACCTTATAGTTCAAGTCAGCCAGATCGGAAGAGTATTTCCCAAGAAAACAGGGTTGAAGTTCTGGGGTGAGCAACATCAATTTTTTGTTTTACTTCAAATTTTGAATCAGCTACCTTGTAGTTCTTTCTTTTCCCTTTTTGGGACCCATCCCTCTCATATTTTATGATACAAGCTGCTACTACTACCACTATAGATTAACCCATAAAAATTCAGCTGTGGCGACCTACCGAAATCATCAACAAATCACAACACGACTGCACACCACTCAACTAGACACAGTGTTCATACAAATTTTTGTTGGTCTTTCCTCTGAAAGCCGAAAACGAAATGTATCACGGTATAAATCCTCTAGGCACACAGTAACCAAGAAACACTTTCTTCTATCACTGCCCATAGGGGCGACCGGTAGCGCAGTGTGTTGAGGCATCAGTCTCATGTTTGACTACCGGCGTTTCGGGTTCGAATACCGTCCACGACGACGTTCGTGGCCATGGATGTGCAGGAGGTGCATGCTGGCAACTGCATTCTCCGAAACCAGTTTATGCCGAGAAACGTCAACTGGGCCACATGGAACAGTTGACGCGCTATGCCCCACAAGGGATTAGGGCAATTGAGAGAGATCACTGCCCATATCATCTCCAGTTTCCAGATGCCACAATTTTCCAGAGGAAAGAAATGTGGTGTGTGTGGATACAATTTCACTGTCCGTTCTATCATGCCCCGTATCACCTCCCATTTCAGGTACCACACAACAGATGATAGAACGTGTGTTTATATGGTATGGCCGGCTAATATTATGCTTCCTTTAGGCGACTATTACACTACAAAAGTTCTTTTAAAAATATCTTTTAAAAAAATATTTTAAAAGAATTTTTACAGTGTAATAGCCGCCTAAGAAAAGATTTGCGACATGAATGTTGCTTGTTTCAAGTACTTTTCTTACAAGCTTCCGCACCTTCCCCCTTAGGCAGTAATATCATTCATAAAGTTATTTTAAAATATCGTTCATAGAAGATATTTGTAGAAGAACTTTTATAGTGTGATACCCGTCTTACGCGTGAACGGTGAGCAAAACACGGAACGAGCATTTGAGTCGAGAAGAGGACGACTCAGGTTTCGACAATTTCAGTAAGTCCTTCTTCCGTAAACCTTCCAATTTGACTGTTTGCTAATACAGTTATCTTGTCACAGACAGACCAACAATTAGCAGTGATTTCACATAAACTAAATTTCGTTTAAATTTATTTACACACAATACAATGACTGACTTCCCGCTAAATATGATTAGGTGAAAGTTACAAAATCACACATGTGGAGCTCAGTTTCTCAAAAAAGATATGACATTTTGCAGAAACAATGTCAAACTCTGTTAAAAGTATCAGCATTCTTTCAAAAACGTACAAAGAGTTGCAGACAAATGATCGTTCAAAACACGTAGGAGTAGACTCATCGTAGAATGCATTCATTAAACTTCCATCTTCAATGAACGGTGGCACAATGCCCCACATCTTATGATTGGCTGGTCTAAATAATGCATGTGTAAAGTAAATTGATACTTTAATAGTATACACTGTGAATGCATCAATAGTTTGAAATTTAACGAGGGTTTCCGTTGAGTTGATTACTCGAATCTAATAGTACGGCCAAAAGCGGATACAGTAACGAAGCTAACATCATGTGGACCAAGTTCATAGGTGAAGCCTATGATAATTTTGAACGCAAAACGAAATTGCCTAAAATGACAATATAAAGTTTCCCAGGAAGTCAAATAACTCGCATTCGGTCGGCGAAAGGTGTGTTTTAGATGTGTTAACACCAAAACACTACATACAGTAGCTGACAAAGAAATCGAGACAGTTAGTTTCAATGAATTTAAGCATCATAGTGTCCATTAGCGGTAAAATCTGATTAGGAGAATAAGGTACTTGTAAAGTAAGTACATTCAACAGTTACCATTTTGCGTGCGTTTGTGATAGTTTCAAAAGAAAGTGCTCTTAAACTGAAATAAAAAGTGAAAAATTCCCGAGGGTGATAAGGCCGAAGCTTTGACGTTGCGGGCTGAAAACTTGATTCTTCGCTAGATTAACATAAATGTGGGATTCCGCAAGTCTTCCATCGGCTAGCTTTTAATAAATATTGCAAAAAACCGGACCAACGCACCGGAAACACGGCTCCGGACGGGTAAGAAAGACCACTCCAAAAAAGGATCGTCTCCTAAAACGGATGAGCATGCAAAACCGTTTCAAAACTGAAGAGGCTATCCGGAGCGAGTTTTTCCGAGCTGATGGAGCAGAAATTATCACACGAACGGTACTGTGAAATCGAAAAATTCAGATTCATGATATTTAATCAGAGTTCGCCAAAAACGCAGCCATGGTTGGAATCAGGATCTAACTTCTTCGATTTGTCCTCCATAAGCTTTCCCCTCTGTCAAAATATCTACCGTGAACTGTCAATTTTTGGATTCGAAAATATTCCCCACTGGATCTGAAAAGTATTCTGATCCCAAAATTGACAGTTGATTGCACCTGTTTTACCGGAGCGGAAAGCATATGGAGGAGAAATGGAAAAATTCACATACCCTTGTTGTTTGTGTAATGTGTATAAGTTAACCCGGATAACCCCCAATTAACCTTCACCCCAGTACAAAAAAAAACACGCCTATTATCTCTACTTTTTAAACGATCACGTTTTCCCAAAAATTGTGTTTTTCACCCTTTTTGGCCCCATTTTCTCAGGAACCGGAAGACGGATCTCCGCTTTCTTTTTTTAGGGGTTTTTAGTAAAAACAAAACCCTTATGAAATCGGTCAAATGTTTGTCTGTCCATCTGTTCGTCTATCCATAGAATATCTCACGAATGGCTGAAGCTGCATACATGAAATTTTGTGGGAATGTGTAGAATTATTATAATTCGCAGGAGAAAGCGATGCGTCGTAATAAGCTGACTTTAAGGAGAGGTCCCCATAAAGGGGAAATGATGGTGAAAAAAAAATCTTCATCTGGTATAGACAAGTGAGGTATCATGAGAAAGGTAACACCGAGTACATTTCATTTTAGCATTTTCATCAAATTTGAAAAAAGGGGAAAAGAGGTAGAGAGGAAATATGAGATCATAATTTGTCCCACCCCCTTGAATTTCGAGACAGTTACACTTAGAAATATGAAAACTTACAGAAAGGTGGCTTCCGGCTAGCATTGAAAACTAAAAATAATGGAAAATTGATACCTTGTCAAAATAGGTTAATAATAGTATATTTCTCCAGTTACAGTTAGCACATGCATCCCTCAAACACATCCCAGGTCAAAAATATTGATGGCCAACGATAATCAACCCCATGGGCAATAATATCTCTAAATTTCGTGAAAATCACGTAATATTTAATAATAGTACATTCATTTAAATTTGAACATTTTGATACCATCCATACAAAAAATGCACATAACCGGCCTCTGCTACATACAGTGAAAACTGGCCTCGCGGACACCCCTCTTGAGCGGACACCCCTCTCGGGCGGACATTTTTTCAAAACGCAGCTTTTAGAATGAATTTTCCATACAAAGTAACCCCTCTTGGGCGGACCCCCTCTAACCCGGACGCGCACAACACATTTTCATGAAATCGGTCAAAATACCCCTCTTGGCCGGACACGGACAATTTGGTATGTACATACCATATTGGGAATAAAATGGGGGATTTCCCGTATATGGTATTTGTGCTGTGTTCGTTTATCTTGTTTCAGTCAGGTTTTCGAAAACTAGTTCAAAAGTTATCACAATGGTCCGAAGAATACTCTCTTTGAAAGAAAAAATGGAAATTATTAATGCAAGTGAGAAAGAAAATCTACCGGTGCGTGAATTAGCAAATAGGTAATGTATTAAAAGACGTTATTATAAACAAAATCACGAGTGAGCATTTTTGAATTTAAAGGTTTAAAATTGGAAAAACACAAGCTGCACTCATCGTTCGCCAAAAAGAGGAAATCCCTTCAAGCTGGATGGCCGGTGGAAACATCAATCGAAAAAGAAGCTTTCTAAATACAGATGGTAACAAAATTGATTCCATGTGCTTTGAGTGGTTTTCGAAAGTGAGAAATCAGAAAATTCCCGTATCTGGGCCAATCATCCAAGCAAAGGCTAAGGAAATTGCTGACAAAATCGGGATACATGATTTTGCGGCATCTAATGGATGGTTGCAAAGGTGGCGTAAGAGGCACAACATTACTTTTCGGTGTGTGACTGGCGAAGCGGCCGCAGTAAACCCTTTGGACGTGGAGCAATTTTTGGAGAAACTGCCATCAATGCTGATAGGCTACAGTCCGAATGACATCTTTAATGCCGATGAGACGGGTCTGTTCTTTAGAGCTTTGCCGAACAAAACATTTGCACTCAAGAATGAAACGTGTCACGGTGGAAAATTTTACAAAGACAGACTTACAGTCCTTTTTTGCGTAAATATGGCAGGGGAAAAAGAGAAGCCACTGGTTATTGGAAAAGCACGTCCCAGAGCATTTAATAAATAAATAACTGGCGCAACAGTCCAATTTGAACCACCGCCTCGAGATGAGTTAGCATCATCTCATTTTCTAGATCGTGACGGTTTTTTGTGCAGAGGTATGTGATCAGCAACACGCTCAACCGAGTTATTTACCCCATAATGGGTACTCATTTAACAGCTGAGCGGGCTCATAGTCCGACACGTAAATCCCCGGAATCGAACCGGGGCCCAGTGCGTTGAAGGCGAACGTGCTAACCGTTGCGCCATCCGGACTACTAGAGCATTTAAGTCTGTTGATATTAAACGGCTTCCAATAGATTGACAGTCAAACAAAAAGGCGTGGATGACACGCGAAATAATGGCGGAGTGGCTCATGGACTTTGATCGCAGGTTTGGCCAACAAAACAGAAAAATAATATTGTTCTTAGACAACGCCACGTCCCACCCCCGTGACTTACGACTCGAACATATAAAAATTATATTCCTTCCCAGTAACACTACATCAGTTTGCCAGCCTTTAGACCAAGGTGTTATCCGAAACTTTAAAGTCCACTATCGCAGCCATCTTGTCAAATATAGTTTGGCAAATATCGAGACGTGTTTGACAATGACATCATTAAATGTCTTGGAGGCCATTCATTTTATCCAAGCGGCCTGGATTAATGTTCAACCAGAGGTCATAAAAAACTACTTCAAAAAAGCGTGCTTTAACTAAAAATCCGAGATTGAACCACCTGATTTCGACGCTGAGGACGACTTGCCCCTGGCAACGTTGGCTTCGATATTGCAACTCCCTGGATGTTTTGGTGAATGTTCTACGAATTGTGACAAATTTCTGACGATAGATGCAAATTTGTTAACAGAAAATCCAGAAATTGATTATGGCGATATTGAGGTTGTTTGTGACACTTGGCTTCATTCTGCACACCAACTTAGTATGCGTCTGTAGCTTAGCTCGGTAACGCACCGGGCATTTTTTGCTACTCGAAACACGGTCTCTGCGGTTCGCGCCCCGCAACGGGACCAACTATTTTTTTATTCTCAAATTCCCTCTGAATTAATTTCTCCGAGCTTAGTGGTTTCATATGGATGGTAGCACTCATCAGGTGTTGCATCTTTGCAGCTATCCATGTGTTTCGAGTAGCAAAAAATGCGAGCTTGCGGCACTGTTCAACATATTTAGGACCTCCCACAGGTCAATGCGTGTGAGTGGGTTGCCGGGTCTGGAGACCACCGCCGGATGTAAAAGGAGTTGAGTGATCTTAGGGCGAACATTGTTCGTGCCAGGGCTCGACGGTTTCCGGGGCGAGCGCTATGAGGCAGTCCAATTACACTGTAGAGAAGCTGAGGGTTGCAAGTTGGAATGTCGGATCCATAATGGGAAAGAGCGAAGAACTTGAGGACGTCATGAAACGGAGAAGGATAGATATTATATGCGTGCAGGAGATCAAGTGGCGAAATGACCAAGTCGACCGAGCTAATTTTCTGACTAATTCCAAAAAGTAAAATACAAATTGTACTATTATGGAAACTCGAATGATAGGAACGGCGTTGGCGTTATTCTGCCATCGGCTTTACTTGGCAGTATCGCGAGTATCTCGAAGATTAGCGACCGCTTGATGAGTATCAAATTGATTATCTGCGGAAGAGTGTGGAACGTCGTAAGTGCCTACGCTTCCCAAGTGGGTTTGCAGCAAAGTGAAAAAGAGGCACTTTGGAGCGACGTTGACACACTGCTTCAAAGTATGAAAGATACCGAGCTGGTTTTTCTCGGAGGGGATTCCAATGGCCATGTTGGAGAATCGAACTATGATTACGAGGATTGCCATGGTGGGAAAGGTAGCCAATCTACATTCAGAAATGATGAATGTGAGGGTATCCTGAATATGTGCAGATCACACGGTTTGGCTATCCTCAACACATGGTTCATTAAGAACCAAAGGCACCGGATCACATATAGCAGTGGAGCTCATGCGACGCAGATAGACTATCATCTGTGTCTAAATTTCATGAGACGTTGGGTGAAGGACTGCAAAGTGATCTTGGGTGAATCTGCGGTCACCCAGCACCGGTTGCTCCTGACAGAATTTATTTTGAAAGGATGAACCAGACCGCAAGCAATCCCCAAGCCAGTCGAGAAAATCAAGTGGCATAATCTCAACAACGAAAGCTTTGAATCTGTTGCAACTCCACTCATTGTTAAAATGGAGGAGTGGCTTCAAAACAATACCAACTGCGACGAGCAAAGTCCAACACAAATGTGGAATGTTTTGGATGCAATGTTAGTAGGTGAGACTGAAAAGACACTGGGAGTTTCAAAAGGCCCACTCCACACGAACACGGAGACGTGGTGGTGGAATAATGAAACTAAAGAAGCAGTGCAGGCCAAATCGAACGCATTCAAGACAAGCAGTGAAGCCGAGAAGGTTCAACTTCGGGAGAAATATGATAAATGCCGGAAGGAAGTAAAGCGAAAGGTGGCTCAAGCAAAGGCGATTGCAGCCGAGAAGTTCTATCAAGAACTAGAAGATCTGACTGCGGATATGACATCGTCATTGCAAGAGAAATCTAAAAACAATGCCAGGATTTATAAGGTCGCAGCCCAAACGAGAAGAAATGTTCGATAGCTGCGGAGCCAAACACCACTGACATCGCTGATTTTTCAGTGGAGGAGGTGATGAAAGCAATGATGCAGATTAAACGCGGAAAGGCAGTTGGACCGGACAAAATACCCGTGGAATTTTGGTTGAAGATAAATCATGTCGGGCGTGTTATGTTAGATGGCTCACTGTTCTTTTCAACAAAATTAAAAGAGGGCAACCGATGCCTGACGCGTTCAGGAAAAGCTTCCTTCTCCCGTTTCATAAGAACAAGGGTGACGCACGCAAGCTCAATAATTATAGGGCAATCAAGTTAACATCTCACACATTAAGTGCGTTTTTTTCGTACAGAGTAGAGCAGAGCAGGTTAAGCGACGAAAAAAACGATCCAGAGCAATTTAACGGAGTAAGCTTTTTTCTTTGCTAAGGGAGTGTGTCTTGGTTTAGTTAGAATTCAAATGTCAAGTAGAATTTCAAGAGAAAACTTAAATCCTTAGTACATATACAATCGGACAAAATTCCTTTAGGCACAAAATTATTTGGTATGTTCACTATTCCAAATAATTACACAAAACGGACATTTTACTGAGAGGAAATGAACTTTATGTGCTTCCCAAACTGTAAACTGTCCAAAAACTTCCACCTCCTTCGCCGCCTACATTTCAAATGTGGAACTATTTAACAGAGTGGAAATCCTGCACTAACGTTCTGTCGAGAGCAACTCAGATCAAATTGTTAGTGTAATTGTGTGGTCTTAACCTGCTCTGCTCTATATGGAACTTGAAAAAATACGCGCCTATTGAAGACTTACGAGCTAGTTGTCTGCAATCGATTGGAAGAGATTGTACGGTTGGATGACAATTAATGCGGCTTTGTGGAGGGTCGATCCACAGTCGATGCTATTCAGTGCTCGCGTGTTACAATGGAAAAACATCATGATGCGCGGACGGACTTGCACTTTGTGTTCATCGATTTGGAAAAAGCCTTCGACAGAGTTCCTCGTGATCTGATATGGGTGGCCCTAAGAACAGTTAAGGTCCCTGAGGCATATATTAAGATGATTAAGTACAAGACATATATGATGGAGCAACTACTAAAGCTGGTGAGTCTAAAGAATATCCGGTTAAAGTCGGAGTTCACCAAGGCTCTTCAACATCATCATGCTCTGTTTATTAACACTCATCTCTGACGGCCTGGAAATCCCTTCTCTTGCTGATGATGTTGTTCTGGGCAGCAAAAACATTGTTGCTTTTGCAGGCTGCACCGACCAAATGGTGTAACATACTGGAGGATCATGGACTGAGGATTAGCATACCAAAGACTGAGTATGTTTGCTGTCCTTTCTCAGATCCAGAGAGACCGATACCAGATATGTACATTAAAGGAGAGCAGTTGAAGTCCTGTAAAAGGTTCAACTACCTGGGCTCGATGGTCAACAAGGAAGCTACCTGCGATGACGACATCAAACATCGCATCAGTGTCGGTTGAGTGCTGGACTATGTATAAGACATACGAAAGTAAAATGACTGCGACCGAGATGAAAATGCTACGGATTTCAGCCGGTATGACCATCGAAAGTACCTACATCCTAGGCAGCTTGTTTATTGAGCAAACGACCACTGAAAAGCTCGAGATCGTCGTATGGATTGGTATTGTCATGTTCTAAGGCGTCCACCTGAGAACCCAGTCATGAAGGCACTATCAATGAATGTTCCATTTGCTGGACCCAAGCCCCGAGGCAGACGGAAACACACATAGATCGATCAGATAAAGAAGCAACAACAACGCGTTAATCTTGGCGATGATACGATCCAAGACCGTGCTGCCTCCGAAGGAAGCTGAGATTATACCGCCAAAATGGGCGAAATGCCAACACCACAGGCAGAGTGGTATGAAAGGGCAAGGAAGAAGAGCGTGGACTATCTGTTAAGTTAAGGTTGTAGTAAATTTGTTTCTTCTTCAGACTATTTGTTTTTTCCTTTAATCCGAGACATTCGCAAATTTGCAAATCTAAGTCCTTAAACTTTATATGCTATAGTTTCTAAAAGTAAGATCAAATCTCGGATTAAATGATCAGGAAATAGCAAATTTGAATTTTGTTCGACAACTCCAGCTTTTTGACATAATTTACAAAAAAAAAAAAAAAATTATGCAACGGTTAAAGAGAGTGTCCACGTCGTCAAATGTTAATATCCCCCAAATGAACACTACAATCTACCATTAAAGTATTTACCATCAGGAGCAGTACACCCTATATAGTAGCTGCCATGCTTTTAGCACTGGTACGTCGGTGAGCCGCTGATCATGTGAAAGAGTTCAGTCGATCAACCAACCAGTCGGGCTGATCATCTGAAAATGTCAATTTAGCCCATGCTGTAGCCACACGTTGATCTGCCCGTCAGCCCATCAGTCGGTAAGCGACAAACGTGCTGATCATGTGAAAGCCATGATTAAACTCTGGACTTCTGGTGAGCTCGGTCCAATAGCAAAAGCATGGGACGGCTGACAGACGTACAGGCTGATCATGTGATAATAGTGTAATTTCCATGAACAACACCTTATTGCTGCCAAATTTTCTGATCCAATAAAGCGTTTAATAGCCCAACCAAAGACTAAACAAAATAAACTAAATGGAATTTCAAACAAACCATAAAGTAAAGTCAAAAGTACATATTTACATACCATCTAGTTTTAAAGAATTTCGGCGCTTAAATGACAAACATTTTCTTTTTAGCACGTCAAAGATTATAAACTTTGCGATTTCATTTCAACAACGCACCAATTCAAAGTCACGGTCACCACATTCCATTTCATTTGCTTACGAAATCCGAGAGTTATTGCAGACCACTCGATCTACATCATAAAGAATTTGGAACGTTTTTGTTAGTATTACTTGCACTATTCAAGCATTTGATTATAAGCCGACATGCATATTGTTGTTATTCAGAAAATTCTATGATTTCGCTGGCTCCTGCTTTTCGAAGTACTTGATCACTGTCAAAAGGAAGCTTAAAAAATACATTCATACTCACAAGCCACAGCAAGGAATACTTTTTATGCGTATATGAATAATTTGTTTTGTTACTTAACTTATATGCGATTCGTTGAATCCATGGATTATTAATTACAGTACGGAATATATTTCATGAAATCGATTAGCTTAAAAAAAAATAAGCAAAGCGCCCCGTACTTATTTCTAAGAACTATTTGAGCAAATAGTTTTGTGTTGAAAATGAAAGACGATCAGGTGAAATAAAACTGACAATTGATGTCATAATTCAAGGTCGGTTTAAGTGCAATAGATTTATAATTTGACAAGGCCATGTTCAATGTGGTGTGCCTCAATATATTATAGGAATTCCTTTGCAGCATTCTAGGTAATTAATAATTCTAAATGGACCACAAAGGAAACGCAATGCATGGATTTGATGATGTCAAGGACAGAAAAGGTTGATTTATTAAAAAATTAGAGTATCTTCTACAAAAAGTAAGCAAAGACTTTTTCACAGTCTACTCGCCAGTGTCTGGGTCTATAAACTGATATTTCCGCATCGGTGAAATGTAATTAGTGATTTGTTAAGCAATACGCGCATCGCATGCACAAAGAGTTTGTTATAATTATGACGTCTGTGTCGAAATGCAGAAGTTTTCTTTCTCAATTTTAGATTTTGGGCGCTGAAGCCGAATCTCAATTCTGCCACTTCGGAAAGGTGACGTGTTACAAGGAAAAATTGTAATTTTTACTTTTTTCCGATAAAAAATAAGGAAAAAGTAAAAAAACAACAAAAACAACCTAGATAAAATTCCCGATAATTTTTCTTCTAATTACAAGCTTCTAGGTTTAATGACCGTTATAGGTTAGGTTAGGTTATATGGCCTACCGCGGAGATCCACGGCACACTAAGACCCGCAGTTGCATCCATTGTGTTACCCCAGGGATTATCTTGTCCCTATCACCTATTACTTAAAACCAAACGCAGCTATTGATAAATCTATGGAGCCGATCAATCTCTACATCCGCTAGTTCCCCTAGATGTACAAAGAAGAATTTCACGAGGAGTGATTTCTTCTTCTTATCAGTGCAGGACAGTCACATAGAAAATGCGGAATGCTCTCTTCTTCCTCCTCGTTTCCGCAGCTTTGACAGTAGTCGCTGTAGAAGAGTCTAAAGCTTCTTGCCTGATCGCCAATAAGGCAGTGGCTGCTGATCTCTAATTGCCTTGACCCCTCCAGGGGCATGGGCGCGTCAACATCTATAGCATTTCTATGCCTTGTTGACGTTTCAATAGCATATCTACTTTTCGGAAGTGCAGTTGCTAGCATGCACCTCCTGTCCGCGCCGTCTTTATGATGACAAGCCCGGAGCACTGTGAGAGTTCTATTAGTACTGACAGGCAGTTTTTGATCGCGCCGAGATTTGATCTCCGAGCTCTAGATTAGTATCGTAGAGCGGTGACCGAACGATCACGGCCACCGAGCACGACCGCTGATAGCTCCCACCAAATTAAATTACTTACTAATGTTTTGCCTATCTAGCGAAAAGAGCCTGGTCGTGCGTGTACTATTGTATAAGTAACATCACCTTCTCATCTACCATTAATTCTTTTATCTTTCTCCAGCTTGAGTACAAGTTTACAGGTAAACATGGGTATTCCACTGTTGCCGTGATCCTGACCGATTACACCAGTTGCTCCCCTTCGAGCCAACTCGCTTGCTTTCAAGTTCCCCGCAAAGCGTCTCCTCCATAGTCTACGATGTATTCTGGAAGGATTCTAGGGACCTTATCGCTGGGATACTGTCCGTGAAAACGAAAATATCCTTGGCCGATATCACATGTCGTCCGAGCCATTTCAGCGCGACAGCAATTACCGTGACTTCCGCATGGAGAACACTAGATTACAATGATCTGGAAGGCGTGGCATATATTTACCTTGCAAGGATATATTCTAATACCCACTCTAGCATCTGCGGCGCCATTTGTGTATCTGTATACATATTCCTATGGAATCAGGCGATATCCCGTTTTGCTTCCAATGAGTACGTGGAAGAATCAAGTTAGCATGGTTTTCACCAAAGGTGTATATCGATGGAGTATAGTCAGTAACTCTGGTTTACTCAAGATTCTTGAGTTACCGATATTTGAAGCAGCCGACAGCCTGGTTTCCCGATGCAAAACCGCCGCGCATGTAGCTAACTGGTCGTCATATATACCCAAGGGTGGCAAGGTAAGTACAATTTCCAGGGCAGCTAACGGAGTTGACATCATAGCTCCACATACAAGTATGGTCATGCAAGCTGCCCTCTGGACGCTTCCTAGCGCATTAAAGACCACCATAATCATAATATCACTTTCGGCTGCAAGCCTCAACTTTCCCAATTGCCTTCTTAGAGAGGGCGCTTTGTATTACTTCGATGAGTGTGTTCGGAAACTTCCCAGAAATAGCGAGGGCCACATCATCTGCATAGGCAACAACCCTGAGGCCCAGCACTTCTAGATCCAAAAGAAGTGTATTAAACACAAAGGTCTATAGAAGTGAGGAGAGGACGCCGCTCCTAGTGGCGGAATACTTCTGCATATGCATTAACGCTCTAGGGAATCACTAAGCTTTGTGCTTATGACCCTAGAAGTTAGCAGCTGACTAATAAGTGCATTGATCGATTCATCTACTCCCAACTTAAACATTGCGCTTAAAATAGCGTTCTATCATTAGTATCTAAAAATATAAACATATTTGAAGAGAGACTGATAGGCCTAAGGTCCTTTGGCTGCGCGAGTTACGTTTTTAACGTCCTTTTTATTTAAAAAGATAAAAGTTTAATGACCTCTTCCTTGAAGTCGATAATTAATAACACTATCTGTTATTTTTATAAACACTTTATTCGATGTTTTAGTCTATTCACAATACACTTATTAATATTAACTAACTACTACAGGATCTGCACTCAATCGACTGAGCTTCTGCACTTCTGAACTTGAATATCTAACTGAACTTCTTGATCTGAACTGAACTTCTGGATTGAGCCGAGTGGGGCTTGGACTTATCTTAGAAGCCCTTTTATACTAATGAAAGATGCCTACGTTGCAATTGTGCATCTTTCATTAAGTTCGATTTGATTCTAATGTTTGTTTGCTTTAGATGATTCTCACGATCTTCATTTTTAATTAAGATCGGGAATATTTTGACTAAGTGTGAATTTAATTAAATGAATGTTTAGTCTCTCAAGTTTAATTAGACGACCGACTGTTTGTCTAAGAACTAAAATGGTTCTCAGTGGATTTAGATTAAGTTTGGTCTTTGTCTATGCAGTGAATGATGTCGTGATGACGTCAATAAGGTGAGATTGTGTAAGGTGAGGTTGAATAAGGCAAGGTTGTGTAGCCTGCGTAACTCGCGTGAGAGCTTTTACCAGCTTTGGGAATGAATATCACCTCCACTTCTAACCACACCCGAGGGATGTATACCAGCTGTAGACAGGACTTGGAAATGTAGCAGTAGTCGCGCGTCCACATATACTGAGCTCTTCCAACGAGATCTCGGTCGTCCTCGCAGTCTCGCTCCGTCGTCTCGTTCTGCATTCATTACTCTCTTTGGCATGCGATCATCGTCCATTCATTGTACATGCCCTGCCCATTGAAGTCGTTGTAGTTTGACGATTTTCGAGACTTGCAGCTCATCGTACATTTCATACAACTCATGGTTGTACCGGATGCGCCATCCATCTCGATCGCAAACAGCCCCCAAAATTCGCCGTAGAACCTTACGTTCAAAAGTGTCTAGCATGTTTCCGGAGGCTTGGGTTAGGGTCCATGCTTCGCAGCCATAGCATAGCACTGGTCGTATAATGGTTTTGTACACGCGGAGCTTCGTGTTTCTGTGCACATGCTTCCATTTCATTATGGGGAGAACCGAGAAAAAAGTCTTATTAGCTAACTGAATCAGTCGCTTGATTTCATTAGTTTCGTTGGCGTCCCTTGACAAGTTGCAACCCAGGTAAATGAAGTTGTTCACGAACTCGATGTTGAGGTCCCCCACATTGATGCTCGTTTGTGCAGGTGTCCTTGTCGTCGATTGCATCATTATTTTAGTTTTACCCTCGTTAATACGTAATCCAACTTCCTTTGCAGTGGTATCGAGCGTATGCAGAAGTTCTTCTGCGTCAGCCAATCTTCGGGACATGATGTTGATGTCGTCGGCGTACGCTGCTAATTGTGTCGACTTGATGAGTAGTGTCTTGCTGTTGTCCATATTCATGGCCCGAATAACGTATTCCAGTGCTAGGTTGAAGAGCGTCGGTGCCAGTCCATTACAACATTAATGGTTGTTCTCAACTTATTCAGCTGTTGTTTTAGGAGATGTTGCTTCTAACTACTTGAATGGTTGATTTCTCCTTGAAGCGTCGTTGATTAATGAGCTGTTGTTTTTTACAATATAAATAGTTTCTTTCAACTATTCTATTGGTTAAAAACAACCATGGAATGCAAACAACAACAACAATTTTTAATGATCAAATTTAACTGTTTCAATGGTTTTCCTGATTTGAATCATCAAAATGGTTGATTTAAAGTTGAAATCAATAACTTTTTTCTCTGAGTGTGAGACAACCTCATTTGTTTAAAATTCCTTTTCTTAGTGAATGGAACAATTAGTGTATTGGACACGTGGGCTATTATCGCTGCATCGTTGTTGTAGTTGTGTTCAACACTAATTGGAGGGTATCAGTTAGGACCTCTTCAAACTGTTGTGCTTAAATGTTATTATCAAAATTTCAGCATAACCCATATATGGATAGATGCAGTAACAATACTGGAATATTAACATTTCTAATTATCTGACAGAACAATTCTCGTGACATCCCCAAATTAACATGTCAGGGAGAAGAGACTTTCAGATAATTGAACACAGCACTTTAGAGAAATTGCTACAACCATGGTATCGATCAAACAATTTCACCACAAATATAAATCTCCTATAAATATAGACAGTTATTCCATTTAAACTAAAGCCACATAAAAGCAGCGTTGTCCACTTTTAAATTAACCCTTCTTTCAAAACTTCAATTAAACTCGCCTTTCTCAATTTCTCCAACGTTAATTTGAATCGGGAGAAATCTTTTGTAGAAAAAGCATTCTTGAACCTCCCATCAAGTTAATTTCATTTTCATTTCCACATCATCGTTCACGGCTTTAAGCGAAGGTCAATTATAATTCCCCTGCTTTACCAGCCATTAGCCATTAGATCCAGCCATAATCCCTTTGTCTTTCGGTCTTTTGATCGTTCTTTTAACTCCGATCCTAACTGTATTTATTGCAAAAGACATGTTTATTTTGTCTACTAAACTACAAATTGATTATGAGGTTGTCGTCAAGATGTTAATACGAAGCGTAGAAGAAATTAGCAAATGGGTATAAAGTTTGCGCTGACTGAGAGTCATAGCGGCTAGAGTCGTATCCGCGCAATCTAACAAAAGATTCAAGGCAGTAGCGCACTTCTTGCACACACACAGGTTATTATAATGCCGGTGCTCTGTGATTTATGGACAAAAATCACTGTTGCCAACTTAATTGAAACAGTGCTTCCATCAAACGATTTCTATGACGATAGGACAGAAGCGGACTGGACCGACTGAATTTGCTTCTGGCCGCCTTTGTTTGCTGCGCGTTCGCTCGCTTTGTACGCTCCTAGTGAAATATTAAAAGATGTCTTCGCAGGAGCGTACTGACGAACTTTCACTAGGCTTGAAGAGGTAGCCGCTACGGTAAAATAAGTCGCTTCTATGCTATGCAAGTCGAACAAAATGTTTCTTAGACTCTAAGCCGACTTAGTGCGGATGCTGTGGACTCGCACGTGGGCAACGTTCCAATTGCCGGGTTGTCATCAGGTGAGTAAATGTGCATAAATATTAACATAATTCGGATGAAAGATGTGGTTGTTTTCAAAGACGTGCAATTTGTGTTTACGCATTGTGAAACATGTTTTTGAAGATCAAATTTGCGATATGTTTGGAAATAAAAGGAATTGCACTTGAAACTTGATCACCCATTGGCAATCTGATAAACTAACGATAAACTAGGTTGATCTCTAAATTGGGTAGCGGATAATTAGATATCTGAGTCTGTATAATCGTTCTCTAATAAATCGAAATGGTGTCCGTTTTTAGGATAAACTTCAACATGTAATTTTGGAGGAAGGAAGAGGTAAAGGCCGAAGTACTCCCATATACAAAAAAAAAAATTAAAACAAAAAGAAAAAAAAATGTATCGTAAATACATTGCTCTAGCCTGGTAAAAAGGACTCAAAGCAAATCAATAAGACGCAAATTATACTTCTTAGAAAAAAGATGAAATGCCGCTAAGACTACTGAGACTGCGCGTCAAAAGTGTAACTTTCAGAAAATGCGTTTAAAGCCGCTCGCCTGCCGAATTGCGTGTTTACAGATTTTGCATTTCACCCCTCCCACTAACCCATGGAGAGTCCTACAACTCATCTTAACGACCAGGAAAACAGTAGATTGGTTGGTGGCAATAATGGGCAAGATCTGACCCAAGGAACCCCTACCTCCCCTACAAATGAAACTTCAACTAAGCGATAACTTTCGATAAAATGAAGCTAATGACTTGAAAAACTCGACAAATATTAGTAGAATGGGTTAGTTAATTGATTTTGAGAATGGTCAACATCCTCATGAATGAGTGCCAACCTCCCCTATAAACTGGTCATATAGGAAACTCACTTTTAATGCAAATAATCGTTGCCAATTGGTACTTTTGGTATAACCACTAGGTTTGTACAAGTCTAGGGTATACACGTTCCGGACTTCGGTCCGAAGCAAAGCTTCAGCCTGGTTACATTTTGTTAATAATTTTAAATATCAACTATCATCGATATTAGAAATTAATTGTATTGGGAGTTTTGCACTTTTATATTAGCATGTGGGGCATTGCCGTATCACATCAGGATTTCAATCGCGATTTCATGTGCCCTTGCTTATTACTACGGAGATTCAGTTTGACTAACAAAATTTATGCGAAATCTTGTAGTTTCCAAGGAGATTTCGCCGAAATCCCATTTTACTAGATTTCGAGTCCAGCGTAAACGAATTAAAAGATTCTTCATGGCGAATTTTCGTTGATTTCTCTGGGATGTATGCCCGTGCTGCTTACAGTGCTAAGCCATTTTACACGATAATGCAAATTGCTCAATGAGATCGCCAACGGATGTCCACGAAAAAACTTAATTGCGTTCTCTCTGGCAAATGTACATGAGGGCTGATTATGTGAGTAGTGACGGCGATGAAAAAAGTCCGTGCGCTCGTCGGGTAAGGGGAACCATACGAAATAGAGCGATGATCAGAAAGGAAGAGAAAACATGCTATGTGGTATATGATTTCGGCCAAGGCCCGTCGTCGGGCTGTCGCGCCACGATGATGATGGTATATGATTTAATATGATTATGATTTACGGCATATGAATTATGATGTAACATGATTTTTTCTAATGTGTGGAAGGTGTTGTACAAATTGTAAAAATTTTGAAATAAATCGTTTTTTCATCACAGACTTTACATTCATGCACTTGCCATATACCACGCCCACAACGATGGATATCCCTCGGCATGCGATCTAATCGAGCAATTTGCTTTATCGTGTAAATTGTCTCTATGACATCTAAGATACCCCAGAGTAGATTTCCTTAGGTTAGTACTGCCTAAAGCGGAAATCCTCTCTGTAAAATATCCGAAAAGATTACCGCTTTAGGGAAATCCGAAAGGGTATTGCGGCTTTAGGCAGTACGAGCAGAGTGGACTTCTGCTTTAGGTAGTACGACGAGCCCAATGAGCCTACCTACACGATAAACCAAATTACTCGATGAGATCGCATATCAACCGGTGTTCATCGTTGTGGGCGTGGCTTTTGGCAAGCGCATGAATGAAAAGTCTGTGATGAAAAAACGATTTATTTCAAAAATTTTACAACTTTTAAAAACCCCATCCTAGCACCTTCCACACATTAGAAAAAATCATTTTACAGCATAATAAATCATATATCATATTAAATCATACACCACACCACATGGCATGTATTTTTTTCCAGACATCCTAAAATGCAACCAAAAAGATTCAGTTTCCGTTTTTTCGTCTCACACTTTTCATTCATGCACTTGTCACAAGCCACGCCCACAACCATGAACTCAACTCGTAGTGATCATCGCTCAGTTTCCTATGGTTCCCTTACCCGACTAGCGCACTGACTTTTGCATCCGTCGCCATCACTACTCACATAATCGGCCCCCTCATATATAGAGAGAAAGGCAGACAAGTTTTTTCGTGGACATCCGTTGGCATGCGATCTCATGCAGCAATTTGCATTATCGTGTAGATTGGCTCAATGAAATCCGCTCAACTTTGTCCCAATTTAGGTAATTTCTGAGGGTTAATTCAAAGAACCGTTGTACGCAAGGTGGAGTTTCCTTCCTGACATGCGCTTCAATAGTATTTCTTCCCCAAATACACAAGTTCTGATATGGCTTCTCTCACGCGTCACTTCACAGTCTAGAGCAATCTACCTATAAAGTTGATAGGAGAGAAGAGATGTGGTAACGCTCCCGGACTCGACGACATTCGTCCCGTAACTTAATCAAACACAGTCGTTATGCCATTGTTGCACCCACTTGCTGATGAAGCTTAGGACGTAGAAACTTTTCGCACTAAGCAAAAGGTAGGCTTGATTATCAAACTTCCGAAAAAGGGCAGATATATAATAGCTGAAATACTCATGGACAGATTAGATTAAATTAATAGGTTGAGAGTGGATGGCCCGAAGGTCCCCTAGCACTGTGAGGGTAGGGTGGACCGGTAGCTCAGTGCCTAGAGTCGGCGTTTCGGGTTCGAGTCCTGTCCACGACGACGTTCGTAGCCATGGGTGTTTGTAATGTCTTCCTTCCCCCTGTGATGAGGGGCGTAATAATAAGCCACAGCATCTCCCGACTTGTCGCAGGTAGGCAAGAGCTGCATGCTAGCAACTGTATTCTCCGAAAGTAGTTTATGCTGGCGAAACGTCAACTGGGCCATATGTAACAGTTGACGCACTATGCCCCACAAGGGGTTACAGACCGAGAGTCTAGTTGCATATCCAGAGTCGGCGGTAAAGTTTGATCAAGCCTACACATCTACTCAGCTTTCTAGGTTTGAAAAGGGCACTCCCGCTTCAAGAAAAGCCCCACCGTGATACTCCAAGCGGCCGATGTGTGCCTCGCATTCACAGTAGATAAGCTGAGAAGTCTCAGGGTTTTGCACTATGGACCGGGAATCCATCTGGTTGGCTTTTCGCATGATCCCTGAGAAATTTTTGGATATTATTAAGGCGCAATGACGACGCGAAGTGTCCCGGACTGCATAAGATAAGGTGTCGTACAAGCGAGGCTGCAAAATTCGTCGGAACACTTATACTTGTAAAGCTATCGTTGCTTGCACACTAGCTCTAAAGCCCGAAGTGATTAGCAAAACCAACCTCTAGATGGATAAATGACAACTTCTTCGAATTACTTTTTATCACAGAAAGAAAGCAATTTACAATACTATGGAGTATTGGTAAATGCAACTTCCGATATTTCCCATGAGCATCAAAACGTTTTGTAATCCGGTTGGCGCAACGGTTAGCACGTTCGCCCTCTATGCACTGAGCCCCGGTTCGATCCCTACGTTTCGGACTATATTATGGGGTAAGTAACTCGGTTGAGCGTGTTGCTGATCACACACCTCAGCATAAGACATACCGTCACGACCTAGAAAATCAGATGATGCTAACTCACCTCGAGGCCATGGTTCAGATTGGACTGTTGCGCCAATTATTTTTTTTAACAAAACGTTTTAATTCTGACGTACATATGTTAATTGAGACGAAAAAACCTCGAAATTTGTGATTCGATTAAAAAAAAAAAAATTTTCTACGGATAACGGATAAGTAATTACTGAAGAAGTGCTTTCTGCTTTGGATAATCATAAATTACCACTGGAGGACTGCTGATTGCAGGGTTTAAGGGTTATATATACATATATATATCGTAAAATGTTCTAAATATGATAACTGTCGAACGGAAGAAGCAAACGAAGTGAAACTTGTCCAGTTGATAGATGTAAAAAGTTACAGCAATATAATGGCAAAAGTTTTTGAACCATATAACTCCATAATGGGAAAAGCCAGCTAAGCGAAACTTGTCCAGTAGCTCAGCGTTAATGAGAACTAACCTATTGTATTAATGAATTCCAGCAAACATTCATCAAGCAGTTAAAAAGTTACAGTTATATAACAGCAAAATTTTATAAACAACAAATTTCATACCGGAAAAAAGCTAGCTGGGAGAAACCCGTCTAGTTGGCGGAAGTTGATAAGAACGAGGCTGCTACCTACGTCATTTCAGAAAAATCCATCAAATGGTTCAAAAGTTACAGCCGTATAACGGCAAAAAGAATGTAAGCTAAGAATCCGTATAACGAAATACGCTAGTTGATCGAAACTTGTCGAATTGGTTCACCTTAGTAAGAACTAGGTTCGTATCTAATTCTAAAATACCAAAATCCATCACAAAGAAAACAAAATTTGCAGCTGATGTTAAGTATCCAATCTCATATCTTAAAATAATTTTATATAAACTTAGAAATTATCCCAAATTAGCGCACATCAAAAATCAGTTCCTCTGGCGTCACTGCGCCAGGTGTCTTTCTTATTCAACCCTGCTCTATAGGCACTAAAACAAAAGATTCCAACTGTCACTATAAAAATTCTCGGGAAGAAGATGGAGCGAAAGATTTCAAGCTGCTCGTCCGATTGCGAAACATTATCCGAGCATTTTGGGAGTCCCGGATAATGTCCTCAAGGACACCATAATGAACTTGACTACATCAGCAAAGAACATTTTTAAGGGTTTTAAAAATTATTTTTGGTCACTCAAATGTCTCCTGATGACAACAATTTGGGTAACATTCCCCGTTGACCGGGCGACGCATAGTGGTTCGCGTGTGTGACTAGTAGTGGGTTCTAAACTGAGATCATTTCGCACTCCCCTTGCGATCACTGTACCGCACTAGAACACTCGCTTCGCTCGCTCTATTCGCTAAAGCGATAAGGCCACTATTAGCCAAGGCACGAACCATGATGCGTCGGCCAATGAAATAGGAATATAGTACCCTATTTCATAAACTTTTGAGTATTACATGTTTATTTTCTCAATTAAAAAATAAACATGTATGTATGAAAAGACCAATGCTAGAGCTTTTTTTAACCTTCATACTAGACAATTTTGTAATATTGATAAACTTGGATTCGGCTATCTAACCACTCCATCATCTTTATCATCATCGGTGCTAAATATCTTCCGCATGATTTTTCTTTCGAAAACGTTTTGTTTGCTGCTGTGATTCGTCGCTGGATCTCAAGTTTTTCGTTACCGTCGTGTGACAGTAGGGTCCCCATGTAAACAAATTCGGTCACTTGCTCGAAGTGGTACTCGCCCATTGTAATGTTTTGCCAGGTAGGCCCCGTTCTTCGAGATTGGATTAAGCATTTTGTTTTCGATTCGGTGACCTTTAATCCGACTTCTAAAGCTAATGACCCCAGTGATGATGATGATGTCGACATCGTCTGCGTATGCTACTAACTATCCTGATTTTGTTAGTAGCGAGCTCCTTGTGTCTCTACCTCATCCACTTTTCTGATGACATACTCTAGAGCCAGGTTGAAGAACATGAGTGCGAGCCCATCTCCCTAATTCAGACCTGACTCTGCTCGAAAGCTGTATGTATGTCAGCTCGTGAAGTATGCGTACCAAGCATTCGGTATTCTCCATATTAACCGGATCAGTTTCGGCGGGATTTAAAACTCGAGTAGTATCTTATACTCATATTAGACGTTACGATCAATAGGTCGTAGGCTTCGCGAAAGTCCACAAACAGTTGGAAGATGTCGCTGTGGTATTCCTAGCATTTCTCGAGTACTGGTTTTACTGAGGAAATTCGATCCGTGGTATATCGACGGGTTCTTGGTACACACCGATAGTGTTGTCTGCATATCTTTTAGTCGTTGTTCGATAATTTTTGGCAATATTTTGTAAGGCGTACATAGTAGGGATATTCTTCTGTAATTTTTCCTTTTCAGACGGTCGCCGTTTTATGTGGATTCGATGCTCTTCTACCATTCGTCAGATACTTCTTCAGTTGTCCATATCTTAACTATTAATTTATGAATTCGACTGATCGGCTCGGTCTCGCCTTCTTTCAGTAGTTCTGCGGGAATTTCGTCGATTCCAGGTGTTTTATTTGGTTTATATCCTTGTCTCATTTGATTCAAGGCACGAAATGCTGCTCGCACATCATTCTCCTTAGGTTTTCGTCGTTTGTTTCTTCGCATATCCTTTAACCTCGCGATAATTGTCTTCTCTAGCTTGTGTTGGTCTTTCCACAAATAGTCCATAAGCTTCATTTATTTCTGTAATCGCATCCTAGTCTGCTCTAGTTCTTGATATCCCAAGACATGAGCGGCTGTTTACTGGATGCCCTCCTTAATATCTTGCCGAATTTGTTCGACTCTTTGCTTTGGCACTCCAGACTGTTTTATTTATCGACCGACCGACGCTTAATCGAGCTGACTTTTTCGACTTTTGGTGGAAAAGCTTCCATGTTGTTGTAGCAATGGTCAGAAGTTCGTTGTGTGAGTGTGTTGCATGTTGTTATTGTTCTTCTTCTTCCTCGGTGTTAAGCGACAGGAAGATAGCTGCCTCTACGGGATTCTCCCACAGCGACCTAGGGGTCACGTGTGAAGAAGCAGCTGGGCGATTGAAAATGTAGTCCACATCGTGAGGTGTACCATTGCAGGCGGGGCATATGTTCGAGCCATCCCGATCAGTAACCATCGCGCACTGGGACAATACCCCTGGTCTTAGACAGGCTAAGCTGTTTATAGCTGGCCACTCACGCAACCGTACCCACGAACTGCTAAGACTACGCAGAAACCGGGTGAGAATTATTTGTGGGCTCCTTACAGGTCACTTTACCCTGAGGGGTCATCTGCATAGAATGGAAATTGACTCTGACCCAAGCTGTCCCTTCTGTGAGAGCGAAGATGATACTTCCCAGCACATTCTCTGTGACTGTGATGCACTCCATCTCCGCCGCTTGAAATGCTTCGGCGATGCATTCCCTGAAGCGGAAACGATTGCCTCACTAACACTCGAACAGCTGAGCAGATTTATTGGGACGATTGGTCTCGAGAATTAGTTAGATCACTAATCTGCATGGACTCCAGGGTATAGCACAATAGACTTCCGGGTCGCAGTGCTTGTTGGTCCTCTGGGCCAACTGTCCTCCATCTAATCTAATCTAATCTAATCCCGATCAATGCGAGATAGGTAGGAGTTAAGACGTGAACACCAGCCCGACCGAAGTTCGGCAAGTGTCGTCCTCGCTGCTCTCGGAAGTATTCTTTCATCGAGAGAAATGGCTGGTGATTGTGTCAAAAGAACTCTATTTGGACCTAGTCCTGCGAATGATGTTTGTACCTCCTCGTAATGTATTGCTGCGATGGCTGATCTGTATGCGTTGTTGTCAAAGGGAACTCTTTTGTACGAGTACCTCTGGACGTCTCTTTCGAGGTCCCTCAAATCACGCCTGACTTGTCTTGGTGGCGGCGTCTTGTCCATGCGGTCGGTGTTGGGGTGCTCCCTTTGGTAACAACCCACCAGGTACTGTTTCGGAAAAGCTTCCATCACTTGATTCAGTTCCAAGAGATTTTTCCTGAACTTTTTGTTTTCCAAAAGGGGTGGGAATTTGGTCTACAGGTAATAAAAAATTTGCACAGGCTTCATTTTTTTTAAATAATGAAAATAAAAAAAGCAAAAAAATAACCATGCCGGATTTTCGGACTCACCTTAGTGTCATCGTCCAACAAATGACATTTCTTTTTGAACCCTTGCCTTTTCCAAATTGCGGAAATAACCGCAAACACAAATGTCCATATCTAACTGAATTCCAGGCCACGAATAAGGATACAGCTCTCATCTGACACATTGAACCACTAATCCAAACGTATTCGAATTTGCATCCACCAACTCCACAGAAAGCGTTGATACGCCGCCAACTCCATCCGAAGCCATCTAAGCATCTAAATTCTGAATGCACACGCCGCGAAATTTGCATTTTAGAGGAAGAACTAAGCCAAGCCGTTTATCATAAGTGGCAATTAGAGCTGCGATATGTCTTCTGAACCGCTACCGTCTTTTCGCCGGCGAAAGGTACAAACGTGAAACGTATATGCTCGTATCTCATCCGTCTGCGTATATTTGCCGGCGTAAATCTTACAATTATACATCCCGTTGCTCATAGAAACGCAAACGGTGATGTGCATGGTCGAATCATATCATTTTTGTAGTGCAAATAAGCGGAATGGAAATGGTCGGTCAGCCGGTTTTTTTTGTAGATAGTACACGTACATAATCGTTACTTGCTTAGTAAGTCTACTCTATTCTATAGGGACATTTTCTAGAATTATGATACCTAGGGATGCTCGAATCGATACGATTTTTTTTAATACGATACAGACAAAATGTTATCGACGACTAGGGTTATTCCGACAACCGGTATTTTCCGTTTCGAATAATCGGTTATCTCCGGTACAGTTTTTGCCCTGTTTTTTACCGGTACTACTTTCTAAATCGAATAACCGGGAAAAAACAGCCGACAAGCGAAAATTCAAACTTGTTTTTTTCTTCAAATAGTTGCGCACCAGAGAAGAAGAAAAATTGAGCCATTTGTCCTTCTGATTCAAATTTAATGTGACCGTTTCTTTAAAATAGCCATTGCGCATGCACCAACAAAAATATACATGTGCCCCCTTATTACCAGCCAAGCCATTAGCCAAGTGTTAAGCACAACTTGGCTGACAATGGCAAACTTTCACCCTTACCTCAAAGGGCGGAGGTCACGAACAACAAGTCCTCTTTGGTCATCACATGACCAGGAAGTAGCCAAGAGTGCTCCAGTGGAATCATTTGCATATGAATTGAAACTCTATCTTCGGCAGCCGTTGCTTCGTAGGGAAAATGATCCTTTCCATTTTTGGGAAAAGAGCAATGCCTGCATGCCGGGTTTGTCGTTAATTGGCCAAAAATATTTAGCTTTGATCGGAAGTTCCGTGACCTCTGAACGACTGGTATCAACTTTAATGATGTGGGTAGTGTCTAATGAAAGGACCCGACTAACGGATCAACATATTAGCGAAAGAGTATTTATGAATAGATCGGATACCAAGTATTGACCCAAAGCTTGATTTGTGAAAAAGGAAGATTTTGAATTTGCGTTATTTTGTAGATACTTTAGCATACATGTGGTTGGGAAGCAACTTTTCTTCAGTGCAACACTTACTTATATTGTAAGTCTGACACTGAAGGCACAAGTTGCTTGCGAAACACATGTATGCCAAAGGATCTACAAAATAACGCAAGCTTGAATCTGTCAACAATTATTAACTTATTGTTATTAAACAACCGGATAACCGGGTTTTCCCATAACCGGTAGATTGGCTCGGTTAAACCAATGGCGAAAAAACCGGACAACCGGTAGATTTTCCAATAACCGCCATCCCTATCGACGACGCGTCGTCGTGATAATAGAATAGAAAGTTAAGCTAAGCTTCAAATCCTCAACCCATCATATTTGATGCTTCCGGCTAAGTGCTTATACGAGTATAAGCTCTAGCATTTATTCAAACGAACTAGTCCGTGACGTTCGCGAATTTCTTACTCAACTCTAAGGCGTGGGGTGTCACACCAAAAAGGACATCAAGAACATCCCAATTCTGTTTTTTATTCTAATTCAAAATAGCATCAATTACTCCTGCGAATCTGGGAGGACGGGGTGATCGCAGAAGATTGGCACAGGACCATAATTTGCTCCATTCACAAAAAGGGAAATAAATTCCGGTGGGAGAATTACAAAGGCATTTCAATAGTACTATTGACGAAAATTCTGGAAAACAGAATTGAACCTTACGCGTAGCAGTTAATTGGCGAGTATCAAGGCTTTAGACCTGGGGCCCATTTTTTGAACGAACTTTTTAACTTTTCTCTCTTCATTGTGCACTTTTCACAAGAATTTCTGTTTTATGAGGACGCGTTTTGAAACCGCAAATTGAAAATTGAAAAGTTGGATTGTTTTTTTTAAACATTTACATTTCTTTCTCAAGTCGGCTCTCATTTCGCAATTTTGCCCTAGAACATACAGTACATGGAACGAGCTTGTCCTCTATGTCTCCGGCTCCTACATTTAGCGAATAAGTCGACAGCCAGCCTACTCAGTTGTTGTTTGATATTGACATAATACGTCAACATATTATGTTGACCGCACTGTCGCATAGTGCATAAACAAACGTGAACTCTTGTCAATCTTTAAATTTCAAATTCATTGAACGGTCTACTCAGTTAGCTGACTGTCAACTTTATCATCATCGTGGCGCGACAGCCCGACGTCGGACTTTGGCCGCCTGGATCATTGTCCTCCAATTATCTCGGTCACGTGACCGCGTCCTCCAATTTTGGAAGCACAGTAGCTGCACGGCGTCCACATATACTGAGCTCTCCCAACGAGATCTCGGTCGTCCTCGCAGTCTCGCTCCGTGTCGACTCGTTCTGCATTCATTACTCTCTTAGGCATGCGATCATCGTCCATTCTTTGTATTGTACATGCCCTGCCCATTGAAGTCGTTGTTAGTTTGACGAATTTCGAGACATGCAGCTCATCGTACAGTTCATACAACTCTTGGTTGTACCGGATGCGCCATCCATCACAATCACAAACAACCCCGAAAATTCGTCGTAGAACCTTACGTTCAAATGTGTCTAGCATGTTTTCGGAGGCTTGAGTTAGGGTCCATGCTTTGCAGCCATAGCATAGCACTGGTCGTATAATGGTTTTGTACACGCTGAGCTTCGTGTTTCTGTGCACATGCTTCGATTTCATTAAGGGGAGAACCGAGAAAAAAGTCTTATTAGCTAACTGTATCCGTCAGTTTCTTTGGCGTCCCTTGACAAGTTGCAACCCAGGTAAATGAAGTTGTTCACGAGCTCGATGTTGAGGTCTTCCACATTGATGCTCGGTTGTGCAGGTGTCCTTGTCGTCGATTGCATCATTATTTTAGTTTTACCCTCGTTAATACGTAGTCCAACTTCTTTTGCCGCGGTATCGAGCGTATGCAGAAGTTCTTCTGTGTCAGCCAATCTTCGAGACATGATGTTGATGTCGTCGGCGTACGCTGCTAATTGTGTCGACTTGATGAGTAGCGTCTTGCTGTTGTCCATATTCATGGCCCGAATAACGTATTCCAGTGCTAGGTTGAAGAGCGTCGGTGCCAGTCCATCGCCCTGTTTCAAACCAGTGCATGTTTCAAATAGATCAGTAAGTCTATTATGGATCCTGACTTGTGAGACGGAGTTGGTCATCGTCATCTTTGTCAGTCGCACTAATTTGACCGGTATACCAAATTGCAGCATGAGTCCTCCACGATTGATACTGTCGTATGTCTGCTTAAAGTCGACAAAGATTTGGTATATGTTTACGTTGTATTCCCAGCACTTCTGGAGTATCAGTCTGACTGAGAAGAGCTGATCGATTGTGGAGCGACCAGGTCTGAAACCGCTTTGATATTCGCCAATGATTCGTTCTGCGTACGGTTTTATTCTATTTTCCAGAATTTTCGTCAAAATTTTATAGGACGTACAAACTAGTGATAGGAACCAGTAATTCTCACACCGCAGTTTATCTCCCTTTTTATGAATTGGACAGATGATGCTTCTGCGCTAATCGTCTGGGATCTCCTCGTTCTCCCATACTCGCAGGAGTAATTGATGTATGGCATCAACCAGACTCGTTCCACCGAATTTTAGCAGTTCAGCTGGAATCTCGTCAGCGCCCGGCGCTTTATTTCGTTTTAGTGACCGCAACGCGAGATCAACTTCCTCTACTGTCGGGGGTTGTATGGGTGGGCCTAGATCAACAATATCGTCGAGAGCTTCTTGTGTTAGATGATAGGTTCAGAAGCTCTTCAAAATAAGAGGCCCATCGTTTGTTAATGCCATCGGTGTCGCTGATGATGTTTCCATCCTTGTCCTTACAAAGGCAAGTCCTGGGTTGGTAGCCGTTTTTGATTGTATTTACTAGTTTCTACGCTTGTCTGGTGTTCCTATTAGCTAAGTTTTCGTTTATATTCAGCAACTGCTCGTCAAAGTATTTACGTTTCTTACGTCTAATTATTCTATTCGATATTCGCCGTAGCTCGTCATATTTTTCTCTTCTGGCTCTGGTTTGTCGTTGAATCCATTGTCTGTAGGCCTCGTTTTTCGCGTCAAGTGAATTTTTGCATTCTTCGTCGAACCAGTCCTTTCGCGCTCGCCGGGCTTTATGTCCCACGACTTTCTCTGCGACATCTTTGATGGTACCCTTAAGTTCTTCCCAGAACCCATGGACGCCTGTGTAGCTGATGTTGTATAGCATAGTTGGTAGTCTTTCCTCAAGGGCGGTAGTATACGCCACTGCCGTAGCATCACTCAAAAGCTTATCAACCGCAAAGATTTTTGGAGGGCTGATTCTCGATTGGTGCACTGAGGAAATTCTACATCTGTAGGTCGTCTTCACCAAGTGATGATCTGAGTCGCAGTTTGCTCCTCGATAGGAGCGGACATCCATCACACTAGACGCCCATCTCCCGCAAATGAGGACGTGGTCAATTTGGTTGACGGTATGTGCGTCTGGAGACTTCCAGGTCTGCTTGTGAATGCGTCGATGCGGGAAACACGTAGAGCTTACGACTAGATTCCTGCTGCAGGCGAAGTCGATAAGTCGCTGGCCGTTGTCGTTACAATCTTCATGGAGACTGTGGCCTCCAGTGGTCCCCAGGCGCCAACTTTCTTTTACGACTTTGGTGTTAAAGTCTCCCAGCAGCAATTTGACGTCGTTTGTTGGAAGTGAATCGAAGAGAGTCTCAAGGCGGGCGTAGAACTCATTTTTTACTGCATCTTCTTTAACTTCAGTGGGGGCGTGCACATTGATGAGCCAGAGATTGAAGAATCGAGCCTTAATGCGAATCGCACACAGCCGTTCATTTATGGGTTTGAAGTCAGTAATATGCGGTTTGAGGTGATTGTTCACTATAAATGCTACTCCAAACTCCTTGCGGCCCGATGGTTTGAAACTTGTAAACATTGTGTGCGATTTCTTGTCATTGATCTCGCTGCCAAGCCAATTTGTTTTCTGGACTGCAGTAATGCTCAGTTTGTACTTTTTGACCTGTTGAAGGAGGGCTTTCTCGGCCCCCGGTTTGTTCGGGGAGCGTACATTCCAGGATCCGAAAGAATAATCCTTTAGTTGTTTGCGTGGTCGTCGTTGTCGATCCGTCCAATCCAAGGCTTTTGTTCCAGGTTTCTTGACATGGAATGGTTTTTGCAAGGACGAGTTGTCAGCACGTCGCTCAACCTCATTCAGGGGATGGCCTCGGAAGATAGCTGCTTCAGATGGTTTAATAAGCGTGCTGGAGTTCACAACTATGTGGCAGGTCCAACTACGCAAGTCATTCCATCCTACTAAACATGAGACGCTTAGGAGTCGGTCAGCCATTCAGGCTGCAGCTATCTGCCTTTTTCGAAACTGTCTTATCGCTAAGAAATTGGCCGTCAGCGATTTGGTACACTGCCGTTACCAGGGGGCGCCCACGCGGAGGACTATAGAAAAGGTCCTTTGCCCCCCAAAGGGGATACTAAGTACACATTTAGATTCTTTACAAAAATGCAGAATCGGATTGGATCGATTAATCCTATGTTTCTGTAATAAAGCAGTATCTTCTCACTACTGTTCAAGACGGAGGAGAAGAACAGCCGAAGCTGTCTTACTGTGGTGGAGGTTAATTTGCACGAATCTAACCATAACTGCGACAATTTTAATGACTCCACCGTAGTAACGTTAACATCCCCCTCAACGTCGGATGCAGATAAGCCCGAGTCAGATGCGAACTGGGCGTAACATAGCGTTACCTCCAAATTTGAGTCGTCGGATGCAAGCGATAAACAGTCATACCCAGCAACCTTTGCGCTGAGCGCTTGGATTACGGACGAGTAACTCCCTCCCTCCGGGTGCTCGTCTTCCTCAATTAGGGTCGATGGCAGTGCTCTGATAAGAGACTTTTCAGTGTCGCTCTTATAAACATGAACTTCAGTTTCCAGGAAGCCGTAGGATATTATCCCGCTCGTCCTGGCAAGATGCTCCACAGATTCCGTATTAATTACAAGTACTGTCGATCGACAGCCATAAAAAGACTCACCCAATTCTATAATCCTTCAGTCATGGGCCGGAAGATCAAATTTCGAGAGCTGTATTTGTAAAATTAAATTAGCGCAAAATAGAACAAGTATTCTTTGACGAAAAAAATTAAAATATTTTCCGGTCGTCTGCCAGCTTAAGTCTTAAGTTGGCAGGAGTATACCAAACAAGAAATTTTTTGTAATTTTTCTCTGTTTATTTCAAGTTCAGGGAACAAGAGTATTTAGAGAGAGTTCAGGGAAGTAGAGTAAATATTCTACTTCCCTGATTGTTAATACAATCGACTCTAGAATGCATAAATCTTGAAATTTCGAACTTAATATTCTCCTCCGACTCATCGGAGATGACTGAAACGGGTATTTCTCGATCTAACTAATAATGATCGTCCTCCTAGATCCTATTTGACTTACACAGTAGAGTCAATAGCAAAATCGATTTATCAAACCACCAGACGCATCCCTGTCGGGAACATTGAACAGTACTCGTACATTTCATTTACACTACCCACCAAGTGTTCTGGGCGCACAACAATCTCGATGTCAACCAGGTCTTAAAATAAACGCCAAAACGCCCACACATTTTTGAAATGGTTTAACGGATGACAGCTGTTGTGGCTGTAGGTTTTGTGCTGATTTTTTTACGTGTCCGCAGTTAATTCAGAGCTCATTCATGTTACTCCGATGTGGCGGCCGATGCCACGTGATAAAGAATGCAAGAAAGACGGTAAAACCTAAAACGTTATTTAGCGGCCTCTTATTGTTGGTTAGGTGCTCTTATAATTGCATTCATAGCACACCACCGAGTGGTGGACTCGGTAATTTCGTGATGTATGGTGACTTGTGGTTAATGCAAGCAAATCGCCGACTAGGCTACGAGTAGATGCTGTATCTTTAATAAATTATATTTCTTGGGCTTTTTGAATGATAAAAGATGAGGTGTTGAATGCGAACAGGGAAGCGACCTTTCACGGCGGAAGAATATGATGCTCGGGGGAATAAAAGGATGGCTTTGAATAAATGGGAACATACATACACAGTGACCTTTGATTATTTGTAATTTATGTACATTGTAATGAACTAAAGCCGCAAGGTAATAGATTGATAAGTAAAGGAGGACCACCAAAACATTTCTTCACATAATTTAAGAATCTTATACAATAAAAGTTACCTAGGGAAAATTTACCGATCCGGTGTGCCATCATGACGGATTTTTTCGGTGTAAATGAAATTCATTTTGTGTGGATTAAATTTTTACACTATACACCCCTCGGCATAAGTATTTTGACCTACACAAATTAATGTTATCGTCATTTTGATTTGATTCATTACATCAAGCGGGAGTGAAACGCTTGATGTAATGAATCTTTTGTTATGTTCCGCACTTTTCACCAACATACAGCAGTTAGCATGCAACACTTTTTTTTGGCAATCGCTTTATGCGCTCTCGTTCTAAAGAGCTACGGATAAATGCAATTTTAGAGTGAAATTTTAAAGCGCATAAGTATTTTGACTACACGCGATCTAACTTATTATTGCTGTTCTGGTAAGTTTTCTTACAGACCGATAAGCCTTTCATCGTTTCTTTTGAAAACCATGGAGAGGCTACTGGATCCGCACATCAGACAGTTAATGGATTCCACGTCTCCCTTGCATCGTACTCAATTCGCCTACGTCAAAGGTAAGTCGACCGTGGTTGCCTCTCGTAGGAACAATTGAAAAAACACTTATGGATAAGGAAATTACTCTCTGAGCCTTCACTGACATCGAGAGAGCTTTTGACAATACTGGCTACTGCAGTATATCTAGTGCACTTGAGATTAGAGATACCCCTACTGCCACAATCATGTGGATCGACGCAATGCTTCGTGGGCGATAAATTCACTCAACGTTGGGCAGCACCTAAACTAGTGTTTATGCTGTTAAGAGTTGCCTTCAGGGTGGAGTCCTGTCCCCACTTCTCTGGTCACTTGTCATAAACGAGTTACTAGCTAGGTTGTGCGATTATGGTTATGATGCAATCGCTTATGCCGATGATATAACTATCATAATCAGAGGAAAGTCTGAATCGACCGTCACTGAGGTGATGAACGCGGCACTCGATCTAGTACTTCGCTGGTGCACTGAAGTTGGCCTGAGCGTCAACCCTCAAAAAACCGTCTTAGTTCCCTTCACTCGAAGAAAAAATCTAAATCTGTTAGCCTTGGCGGAACGGTACTTCAGTTCTCCACTGAAGTCAAATGCTTAGACATTTTGTTGGACTGGCGGCTTGATTGGAGCAATCACGTCGAGACTGTTATCAGTAAGAACACTCGGATCAAGTGGGGTTGCAGGTCTCTCTTTGGCAAAACTTGGGGACACACCCCGAAAATGATCGATGGTCGTACGTCCACTTCTGACTTATGCGGCGCTAGTTTGGTGTCCCAAAACGTATAAGCGTTGCACCATACAGCTTTGTAGTAAGTTACAGCGCCTTGCATGGCAGGATCCATCCGTACTTGTCCGACATCGGTTTTTGAGGCGATTATCGGACTTACTCCGCTGCATATTTTCATTCAAGAGTCTGCGGCTCTGAGCGCTCTTCGAATGCGTCTAACATACGATGGCTATATGTTCAATCCGAGACACATGAGCATTTTGGAGCGGATCCCTGGCATGCCGATCTGCTCGAGATCTGATTATATGACTAGGGAAATATGTTTTGGTAGAAAATTCCCGGTCTCCATCCCCACTCGCGGGTAATGGGACAGTGGCATTCTTGGCTCTGTCTCGCGGTATACCATGTGGTTTACCGACGGATCTAAAACGGAGCAGGGAGTTGGTGCTGGAGTCTATGGACCGGACACCAAGATCTCCATTGCTATGGGCGTCTGGCCTAGCGTTTTTCAAGCTGAAATCCATGCCATTGAGGCCTGCGCCAGAGACATACTGGACAAGAAACTCAAAAGCGCTAACATCGCTATTTGCACTGATAGTCAGGCAGCCATTAAGGCTCTTTTTGGACATAGTTTCTCATCGAAATTAGTGAAAAAGTTTTTTTTATACCCTTCAGTGTCACACAAACACCAATCGCGTTACTTTATGTTGGGTACCTGGCCATTAGGGCATCCCTGATAACAAAGCTGCCGATGAACTTGCTAGACAAGGCTCTTCGGATAATTTTTTCGGGTCTGATTCTTACTGTAGTCTTCTGAGTTGGACAAAAACGAGATCAATAGTAAGGGATTGGTCTGCAAATGAAAGATTGCGTCACTGGGATTGTCTTCCAGGACTGTGGCAGTTCAAAGATCTTATAAAACCCTACGATCTCAAAGAAACGACCCTGAGATTAATCGTGCGGGTTACCTCACCGGGCACCACTGGGTGAGATATCACCTCAACAAAATGAGTCTATTCACTGATACGGAGTGCAGGCCTTGCCGGGGGGACACAGAGTGCACTAAACATCTTCTCTGCGAATGTCCGGCGGTAGCCCGTTCCAGGTTCTTGTTTCTTGGAGACTCCATCGTAAGCTCAGCGGTCGTAAGGAGCATCCCTACAAAGGTTCTACTAGCCTTCATTAGGCTGGTTGAGGGTCTTTTCGATTAATTAAGGCCATGTCAAAGTAGATCTGATGGTCGCAATGCCCACCCTTGGGTATCTTAGTCTGTCCTTGTTATTGTTATTATTATTTTTGAGTTTAACGTATTCTGCAGTCGTTGTGATTAATTTCTTAACCGTCTTCAGCTTTAAAGGTAAAAAAGGCAAACTATTTTTAATATCGCATAAAACGACATATCATGTTAAATGTCTTCACCCTTCCAGGGGAATGGGAGCGTCAACACCTCTAGCAGTTCTATGCCTTGTTGACGTTTCAATATCATACGCCTTCTATCCTCATTATCATCATCGTGGCTGCCTGGATCATTGTCCTCCAATTATCTCGGTCACGTGACCGCGTCCTCCAAATTCGGAAGCCCAGTAGCTCGGCGTCCGCATATACTGAGCTCTCCCAACGAGCTCTCGGCCGTCTTCGCAGTCTTGCTCCGTCGACTCGTTCTGCGTTCGTTACTCTCTTTGGCATGGGATCATCGTCCATTCGTTGTACATGCCCTGCCCATTGAAGTCGTTCTAGTTTTAAGATTTTCGAAACTTCCAGCTCATCGTACAGTTCATACAACTCATGGTTGTAACGGATGCGCCATCCATTTCCATCGCAAACAGCCCCGAAAATTTGCAGCAGAACCTTACATTCAAATGCATGTTTCCGGAGGCTTGACTTAGGGTCCCTGCTTCGTAGCCATACCATAGCATTTGTCGTATGATGGTTTTGTACACGCAGAGCTTCGCGTTTCTGTGCACATGCCTCGATTTCATTATGGGGAAAATCGAGAAAAAAGTCTTAGCTAACTGTATCCGTCCGTTGATTTCGTCACGTTGGCGTCCCTTGACAAGATGCAACCCAGATATAAGAAGACGTTGACGAACTCGATTTTGAGGCCCCCCACATTGATGCTCGGTTGTGCTGGCGTTCCTGGCCTCGATTGCATCATTATTTTAGTTTTATCCTCGTTGATACGTAGTCGAATTTCTTTTGCAGCGGTATCGAGCGTATACAGAAGTTCTTCTGCGTCGGCCAATCTTCGGGACACGGTATTGATGTCGTCGGCGTACGCTGCTAATTGTGTCGACTTGATGGGTAGCGTCTTGCTGTTGTCCATATTCGTAGTCCGAATAGCGTATTCCAGTGCTAGGGTGAAGAGCGTCGGTACCAGTCCATCGCCCTGTTTCAGACCAGTGCGTGTTTCAAATAGATCAGCAAGTCTACGAGTATTATGGATCCTGACTTCTGAGACGGAATTGGTCATCGTCATCTGTGTCAGTCGGTATACCAAATTGGAGCATGATGTTTTACAGTACACCACGATCGATACTGTTGTATGCCTGCTTGAAGTCGATAAAGATTTGGTATACGTTTACGTTGTATTCCCAGCACTCCTAGAGTAACAGTTTGACCGTAAAAGCTAATCGATTGTGGAGCGACGAGGTCTGAAACCGCTTTAATATTCGCCAATGATTCGTTCTGCGTACGGTTTTATTCTATTTTCCAACAATTTTCGCCAAATTCCTAGGACGTAGACTAGTGATATGCCCCTGTAATTTTCACACCGCAGTTTATCTCCCTTTTTGTGAACTGGACAGATGATGCTTCTGCACCAATCGTCTGGGATACCCTCGTTCTCCCATACTCGCAAGAGTAATTGGTGTATGGCATTAACTAGACCCGTTCCACCGAATTTTAGCAGTTTACCTGGAATCTCGTCAGCGCCCGGCGCTTTATTTCGTTTGTGACCGCAACGCGAGATCAACTCCTCCACTGTCGGGGGTTGTATGGGTGGGCCTAGATCAACAATATCGTCGGGAGCATCTTGTGTGGGGATGTTAGATGGTAGGATCAGAAGCTCTTCTAAATAACCGGCCAATCGTTTGTTGATGCCATCGATATCGCAGATGATGTTTCCATCCTTGACCTTACAGAGGCTAGTCCTGGGTCGATAGCCGTTCTTAATTGTATTTACTAGTTTGTACGCTTGTTTGGTGTTCGTATTAGCTAAGTCTTCGTTTATACATATTCAGCAACTGCTCATCAAAGTATTTACGTTTCTTACGTCGAATTATTCTATTCGATATTCGCCGTAGCTCGTCATAATTTTCCCTTTTGCCTCTGGTTCCTCTTTGAATCCATTGTCTATAGGCCTCGCGTTTTGCATCAATTGAATTTTTGCACTGTTTGTCGAACCAGTCATTTTGCGCTCACCGGGTTTTATATCACACGATCTTCTCTGCGACCTCTTTATGGACACCCTTTGACGATTTTGGATGTAGCATTCGGAATTTGGACATTGTAATGAACCATATTATGGTCTGGTAGTGCTGCTCCCACCCGCAGATCGAAGCAGCACCTGATGAGTAGTGATATGTTGGTGGTACGAAACCAGAGGCCGAGGGTCCCATTACACCTGGACCCAGGTGCGACCGCGCGGACGTCTGATCCGTCCGCCAACCATTCCAACCAACCATTCCAACCATATTCTGGTCTGGTTGTGCTGCTCCCACCGGCAGATCGAAGCAGCACCAGATGAGTAAGGATCTGTCGGTGGTACGAAACCAGAGGCCGAGGGTCCCATTACACTTGGACCCCAATACAAGCGCGAGGGCAAGCGAGCCATCTGCCAACCATTCCATCCTTATCGCCTCATTTTTTTAATTCCCCATTTTTACCTCCTTTGTTTGTGTTGTCTTTCCCAGGCCTATGAATTTTTGTTAATACGTAAAGGACAGGGGCAACGGGTGGCGAAAACCCGGCCGCTGCTTAGCTCGTTGAGGAGCCTTTTTCTTCGCCAGATGGCACAGCCCGACTTTCACGGTCAATTAAGCTACCTTAGGCTCCGACCCCACGGGCATCTTCGGATGCCCACCAAACCGTCCGTTACACCTTATCGACTATTTTTTTTTATTCCCTATTTTTACCTCCCCTGTGTGTGTTGTCTTCCCCAGGCCTATGAATTTTCGTTAATACGTAAAGGACAGGGGCAACGAGCGGCAAAAAACCCGCCCACATCTCCCAAACTGAGCTACAGCAAGCATAGACCACTGCTTAGCTCGTTGAGGAGCCTTTTTCTTCGCCAAATGGCACGGCCCGACCTTCACGGTCAATTATGCTACCTTAGGCTCCGTCCCCACGGGCATCTTCGGATGCCCACCAAACCGTCCTTTACAACATCAAAACACATACCGCCCGTTCAATATCCGCCAAAGATGTGACAGACCACGGGACTATTCCGAATGAATAGGTCAGTGAAGGAATGACATATAAGTTGATCGCACTTATTTTATTCTTTCCCGATAACTTGGATTTTAGCACCAATTTCAACCTGCGCCAGAACTCAACCTGCAGTCTTCCTATCAAGTCATTTATGCTGATGTGTTCACCTTGCAGAATTCCTAGGTATTTGTGAAAGTCAGCAGACTTTTAAGATGGGCGTCGCTTCCCGAGTTTAGTTTGATGTCATCTAAGTACATCAGGTTAGTCAGCTCGAATTTGGAAAACATTCGAAGACCATGCTTCATCGTATAGCCGCACTGTCTAGCCGAATCCAAAAGTGATGAAAGGGGGTTCAGCGCCATGCAGAACCAGAGAGGACTCTTCGGATATGTATCGGTTGAGAGAGCATATTGCCTTCGGTTGATGGCACTGATAGTGTTGTGTGCCATCCTTCCATTACTTTTGTCAAAAAGTTTATTAGAGCAGAATCTACGCGGACCTCGATCAGCCAGCTGTAAAGTGTCGGCAAGCACGTTCTAGGCCTCGTTTCAGCAGGATTCTTCACTGTTTCCCGTTTGGGTAACAAATACACCTGCTGTGAGGAAAGGTGGAAATTCCTCAGGTCTATTAATCAACAGATTAATCTGTTGAGCGAACTGACCACATATACTCGGGAATAGCTTATACTAGAAATTCTGCAATTTGTTAGGACCAGGCCCCTTTCAATTTTTGGACCGCTTAACTTCGCGGACAACGGATTCAGTGACCTCAACGAAAATCAAGCCAGGCAAGCATACGCCCATTTACCTCTGGCGACTGCCCCTCCTGTACAGAGGTGAAGTCCTCGCCGAATGTCGCGGCAAACTTCGACACTTGGACAGATATCTCTGCCCTTCTTCTTCTGGACATATTTCGTGTTTCCATACTTATTTTTCTCTCATATGGGGTTTCCAGAGCCCTGTTAGCCGTTTTATAACGTTGCCCGGGGTGCATGTGGCATTAGATGTTTTAGCTCGGACGTAGGGTTTCGACATAATTTGATTAAAATTTTAATAATCGCATAACATGAACCCCGGTAAAGGTTGACGGTCGTGGTTTTTATTAGTTCACGTTTTCGTAAGTCTACTGTACTGTACATACATATTACACCTGACATTAATAAAATAAAGTTAATTTGGATTATAAAAACCATTAATAAACACTTACCCGACTTTCCAACTTTGGAGCTGCCAAGAACGACCACTTTTATTCGATTCAGATGCGTCATATTAGCAAACCTGAGTACCAAACATCCCAAAAGTAGTCGTTCATCGTCGTCACATTGCAGCTGATCTTGTCCCAGTCTGCGTGTATCTTTCCACCTAAAGAACTCGCCAAAAAAGTCGCGCAATTTACCGATGATCGCTCAATAAAAATCGGTTAAAATTCACTTGACATTCCACAGGTTGATAAGTTGATGGATGACGAGGTTCCCGCAATTGAAACGATGCAAACAGAATCGGTGAAATGTGGGGAAAGAGCGCAATGTTAATGACACAGGTAACATTGGGAGGTTTGCACGTTATTTACGTCTTGTCTTGGACTTGTCTACGCTGATTTGTTTCTTAGTCGTCGTTGCCCGCATCTTAACGCCGCGATGGCGCCGTTATGTAATTGAAGCACGTAATTTTTTTTTTGAAGAGAAGATACACGTCCAAACTAAATTAACTGTATGTTGGCGAAATTGGTAGTGCTCTCAACTACAACATGACAACAATTATTACTCGAATTTATCATGGAAATGAATTTGCAACAACTGTAGAAGGTCATTGTAATGTTGGTGAGGAATGTTGCTTTTGTTAGCGTTAGCATGTTGACAAGTGCATTCAATGGAGGTATTTTTCATTCGGATGATCGTTTTTTTTTTTGTAAAAAATCTGAAAAAAGAAATGAAGTATTATAAGTTAGAGGGTTTCTTAATTGATAATTTCTTTCATTCATAGTAGGATTATATTAGACTAAGGCCCGTTTTCTCAATGTCTGGCTAAACTGCCAGTTAGCTATCCGGGACACTAAATTTAACCTTAGCACATGCAACGCTCAAAATATGATAATGCAGTCCACAGCGCAGCTAATGCAGTAGAAAGTCAGCTGATTTTCTTGGCGGAATTCGGCCACCTGTTCAATTCTATGCTACGTCTGTGAAACCTCTCAGCATTATTTTGCGGCTGAGTTGGTTTCAGATCCGTTTCGTTTCGAATGAATATCCAGAACTCTGTTCCTTGTGACCAGTTTAATTGTCTCATTTGAATGTGCAAATGTAAACAGTTCTAGCTGTCAAAATCTCAGCAGCCCGTATCAGCTGTTTGGAATTGATGTTCGATAAATTCCTAAGCGGAAGATGAATGCCGTTTAGCGTTTATCTACAGGATAAGATTTAACTAGACATTGAGAAAAAGGCTCTAAGTATATTAAATCTATTACATATAAAGGCTGGATTTTAAAAAGTTCTAAACTTTTCCTTTTTTTCTTTCTTTTTTCGCAAAAAATAACGACGACGACGAAAATTAAAATAGGTTAAATTATTAACCAAGAATTATCAAGAATGATTATGCATTTATATTCTGAACACGATTTCTTCCCAGCATTTCGGCTCAATCTCACCAATAATGCACTGAATATTTATTTCAATCGCGTTGAAAGATTATCGAAGGCTCTTAGGGATTCGCGGCAATTTTGTTTGTCAAAAAACTTAATCAACTAAAAGTCAGTCTCACAACCAAACTCAATTTTTCCGACGATTTTTCAATAGAAATAAGGGTCAGTTTCAAGGTAAATCGACGGGAATGATACTGAAGCATTCTTCTGGTGTGATTTGTGTACAGAACATAAATGTCAAAGAACTATTAAAAATAACAGCACGGTTTAAGTGTTATCCCTACTCCCAGATCTATCAGTAAAAACAACAGTCTTTATATACGCTACGGTCACCATTTTGACCATTTTGGACATTTTTTCAAAGTCACTAATCGCGGAGGATTGGTTTTGGAAGCTCTAATGTGTTAACAGTATGTTAATCGTGCATTAACTTATGTTTACAGTAAATTAACAGTATATTAAAAGAAGGCCTGTAGACTGCGCAGTGACATAATGAATAAATAAATAAGTAGTCCGGATGGCGCAACGACATAATGAATCATTGTACAAATTTTCTCGTCATTCTGTTCTAGTTAAGAAACTTTAACCCTGCAAAACCACTCTCGAGTAGCTAATCGGTTAATTACCTGGTAGCCCTACCCGGAAATCTTTCAGTTAAAAGGTATAGGGCATCAGAAAAAAAAATTCAGTTATATACTTTTCACGTGGTAGGAACTATACGCAAGTGGAGCTAGTGATCGACACTTTTACTCCCATTTTCGCTGCGGGCACGTTGGGCCCATCTTAGTCTTACTTGGTGTTATTCAGACCACGGTGTGCTCTTAATTTATTATTATTATTATATATTTCTTAGGTTAGGGTAGACATGTCTCCCACCTAAAGAGAATCTTAAAAGATCCAAGGTGCTATTAGAATGTCCGTCAATTTTGTCAAAGAGTTTGACGGTTTTGTCCCTAATATATGTTTTTATAGAGTTAACCCGAAGGTCTCTATGTACATATGTATTGTATATCAGTGTTTCTAATGTACCTTGGAACATTAAAGATTCTCCGCAGAGCTAAGTTCTGGCAAATTTGTAGTTGTCGATTGTTCGAATTCCGTAAAGTAGTGTCGGCAGTATCGTCTGTTTGCAAATGAGTGACCTATTTTTATTGTTGAGTTTCTTGGAGTGGATGAGTGGATAGAGCTTTTGGATAACTCCGGTAGTCTTTTGTCGACGGCGCCTGATGTATTCTGTCCATGTCAGTGATTTGTCAAAAGTCAGTCCCAGATAGATGGCAGTCTCCTGCCAGTCTATCTCTTGTCCGTCTACTGTCAGTGTGTCTGGATCTTGGTGTGGACGGCTCGTGATGAAGATCGCCAGGGTTTTGTCCGCGTTCACTTGGATCTCCCATTTCTGGAAGTATTCCAGAAGTATGTCAATGGACTCCTGGAGTATTAAAGTAATTCTTTCTGCTTGTCTTGCAGTATAGAAGATACATGTGTCGTCGGCAAACAGGGATGAATGCGCATTTGGAGGCATTTGCGGAAAATCTGCGATGTTTAACATATACAAGATTGGGGAAAGTGGTGATCCCTGTGGGACTCGAGCTTCTATGGGTCTTTCCGAGGAAAGTGTAGAGTTAACTCTGACTCTAAAAGTTCTGCCGTCTAGGAACGAACCTATTAACTGAATAATAGGAAGCGGAATCTCGAAGTCATGCATTTTGACGATAAGTCCTCCATGACAGACTTTGTCAAAGGCTTTCGCTACGTCAAACATAACTAGGCCTGTTGACTTGCGCTTATTTAACCTGGATGTGTTGGGTAACTCTTGCTAGCTGGAGCTCGCAAGAGTGTTGGGATCTGAAACCGTATTGTTCTTCTGGGATAACGTGCCTCTAGTTAGCCTGATCGAGCAGTCGACAAAAGAGGAGTCGTTCTGCTATCTTAGCGATCGAAGATAGAAGACTTATGGGCCTCCAATTTTGAGGAAATATGTGATCCTTTCCAGGCTTAGGGATCATTGTGATTACCGCTTTTTTCCATAATTCTGGGTACCACCGGAGATGGAAGATCGCGTTTATTATTTCAGTGATTGCCCGGTACGCCAAATGTTGGCTATACTGTCCATCAAAGGCCTCCAATTTTGAGGAAATATGTGATCCTTTCCAGGCTTAGGGATCATTGTGATTACCGCTTTTTTCCATACTTCTGGGTACCACCGGAGATGGAAGATCGCGTTTATTATGTCAGTGATTGTCCGGTAAGTTAGTAAGCCAACTGTTGGCTATACTGTCCATCAAAGGCGATTTCTTTTTGTTTAGAGAGCTGACGAGACTTCTGACCTCATCTAGGTCAGTCTGCCTAATTGTTTCCGTTTCCCGAGTTTAGACTGTGGAAAGTTTCTCTTCGGCTCTTTCATTATTCTCATCCTCCTCGTCCAAGTTGCCGTCGGGGGTTCGTTTTCACAGAACAGAAATTCCATCGTGTCGGCGAAGGCCTCCGTTTCCCCTCAGTCATCATAATTCAAGCCGTTGGGGCCGTGTATTTTTTCACCGTGCCCCATGTGTGTGATTTTTTATCTCTATTCTTCGTTAACTGACGAACATAAAACAGTCTTCTTCCCTCTAGAATACAACAAAGGGGTCAAATGCGGATTCATTTAGATAAAATATTGGTGCAATACCCAATTCGATACAGGAATATTATTGTATAATACAAGTGAGAGTTCTATTAGTACTCAAAGGCAGTTTTTTATCGCGCCAAAATTTGAGCTCCGAGCTCTAGATTAGTATTGTAGAGCGGCGACCGAACGACCGCGGCCACCAAGCGCGACAATCATCAGGCATCAGGAAATGCCGAAAACAAACGTTCACGTGCCATAGTTTTCAGGTATTGATATGGTAGGTAAGTAGATGGGCTGCTGTGACAAAACACAGCTCACTTAGACCTCAAATAGGTCTGTTGTGATACCACTAACACACATCCTCTCTCAATATTTCTGATAGTTAGAACCATCCAGAGCCAACAATAAAACTCTGGAATTTTCCAACATCCGCGCTTTCTAGCTCTTCCAAGTCAGTGAAGAAGTAGGATCCAAGTAACGACCTCCTTTTCACTGCAAAAGCTGGACAGGAGCAGAGAAGGTGGAAACTACTTTCCTCCTCGTTCACGTCCCCACAGCTCCTGCAAGTCATTGTAGGGAAACCGAAGTCTCCTGGCATGTTCCCCAATGAGACAATGCCCAGTGATGACACCCACCACCGAGCTAATATGCCTTCTGTTTAGCGACAGTAAATTTTCAGATCGGGTAGCGTCCAGTATGGGCCACAGCGATCGAGTTGTGCGGCAGGTATTGCCATCAATCCATCTTGCATTGGCTTTGTTAATCGCCTCAGATTTGACAATCAGTTTGCAAGAAGCAATTGGAGGATAGATATCACCATATAGTTGGGGTTCCCCATTCAAACAGCCCAGTCTGGCAAACTCATCAGCCTGACAGTTACCTTCCAGGCCACTGTGGCTAGGGACCCAGTACAGGAAAATATTAAAATAGCTCCCCAATTCAGAGAGGTATGATCGACAATAATCCACAGTCTTAGATGTACACAAGACTGAATCCGGCGATCTGATTGCAGCCTGGCTGTCCGTATAGATGACAATGTCTCTACCAGCTACAACATGTCGTCCTAAAAAGATAAGAGCTTCCGAAATCGCCGTGATCTCCGCCTGCAAAACCCTACAGTGAGATGGTAGACGGAAATTCAGGCTTAGATTTAGCCTGTCGCAATAGACACCCGCTCCTACCCCTCCGTCTGTTTTGGATCCGTCCGTATATATGCCGATAGAGTCAGCAATTGGAAACTCACCTTCCTTCCACTGATCCCAACTTGGGATGACGGATGTGAAGTTCTTGCTGAACAGATGTTTAGGAGCGGAATAGTCAGCTGCTGTAGGAATATCCAACCAAACCATTTAAAATCGATGAGTGGCCGAAGGCAGACGAGATCCACAGTCCCGTTTCACGAAGGCTTGATATGGTTATCGGTACCAAAACAATTACCATACACAAAACGCAGCAATCACTCGGTATTCGTTCGGTTAAGGCTACCATAAAAATACCTAGCTTTAGTAAGTATGATACATTATATCATTTACTTTGTTTGTGTTTATGGTCCCACAAAAAATCGCTTTTGTGCTGGTAGTTTCGGTAGCGATTTCTTGCAGGGGAGCGTTCGTACATACACACATGCACTTTTATAAATATACATATATTACATACAATAGAAGAAGAAGATTCATATCATATACGTTTTTTTTTGTCAAAGTAGTCCGGATGGCGCAACGGTTAGCACGTTCGCTTTCTACGCACTGGGCCCCGGTTCAATTCCTACTGAATCCGGTAGTTTTCGATAAAAAAGCGGATTTACGTGTCGGACTATGAGCTCACACAGCTGTTAAATGAGTACCCATTTATGGGGTAAATAGCTCGGTTGAGCGTGTTGCTGATCACACACCTCTGCACAAGACTGTCACGATCTAGAAAATGAGATGATGCTAACTCATCTCGAGGCCATGGTTCAAATTGGACTGTTGCGCCAGTTATTTATTTTATTTATTTAAGGAACACTCAGAAAAATAACCATTTTTTGATTGCATAAAAAATAGATTTGTTTTAAAGATTAAATGTATACCTTGCTTGAGGTATACCTGCACAGGTCTACCGTAGTGTGTGTTTTCTTGCTGCAAAGGCGTTAAGATCCGAATAGGCGTCCAGACAGTTGTACCTGCATGTCTACCTCAAGGTAAACCTGGACGTGTATGGCTGGCTTAAGAAATAATTTTCCAATTTGATTTCAACATTTAAATTAAATTTTTGTGTGATAACTTAAAGGAGAAACAAAGGTTCCTAACTACAAAATATATTTATTTCCGCAAATACGTATTTCGGAAGTTATTCACTCCCTTCTTCAGTGCTTTTTGTTTCTAAAAATATCATGGCTTACAATCGGTCTTATATATATTGTAATATTTCCAATTTTTTAAAAATTTACATAAGGATGTTCCACTTTTATTCTAATTACAATTATGTATACCTGAGATACATTTCTATTTGTTATGTAATTGTTCCGGGTTTAACCTAACATTTTTATTAGGTTCGATGGGCAATTACCTTCATCTTCGTTTATGCGTTGATCACCTGACAGCCCCATGATGTCATAACTTTCCCATGCGTCTAATTTTGATATTTTATTGACCTGCTTCACCGCTTGTACATTGTCCCAATCGATTGTGTGTCCTTGTTCAGTGATATGTGCCGCGATTGATGACCTCACAGTGGAATTTCCCTCTCGTGCTGCATTTTCAGCTTCTCTTATGTGTTCCTTGAATCGTACTTTGATTAACCTTTTCGTTTGACCGACATACACTTTTTTCTTCCTTGTTTAGTGGGTTCTTTTCGCTTGCGAGGTGGTTCAGACGGGAGCTATAGCTGTCTCCAACAGCTTCAATGCCGAATTTCTTCAGGCGATTTTTCAGCCTATAGAATTTAGTTGACGTTGAAAGGCTCACTCCAGTTACACTCGCCTTGTTTTCGCCTGCATAATCAAATAATGTGGAATACATCCTTCTCTGCTTCCTTTCGTCGTAAAATTCGCAGAATGCTTGTATCCATTAATTTTCGCAGTATGGGGAATATACTGTTTTTCTCTCTAGTATCCTGCAGGTGTTAACGAATATGTCGTAACTCGGTGGATCATACTTTTGTACGCGGCCATCTTTTGCGGGTAGGTGTGACTCAACGAACTCGTGATCGTTCTTTGTGTTCCCGTCTTTTTCCTATAAATGTGGAAACTAAGTATTTGTTGTTCTCTATTGATGCTAATGTCCAGGAAAGGTAGCGCTCCATTTTCTTCCATTTCCATGGTAAATTTAATATTTTTGTGGATTTTATTTGTGGTTGTTTTGAGTTCATGAAGCTTATTTTTTTCCACTACCTATAGCGAACACGCCGTCTACATATCTGTACCAAATTCTTGTCCTCGATCGTCTTTTCTATGTATAAACATTTCCATCAACAAGGTTGATAACGGGTTGCCCATAGCTACTCCTGCAGTCGTTTTGAAAAATTGTGGTAAGGAGCCTTTGTTTCTCCTTTAAGTCATCAGTTAATAACGACAACAAACAACGGTAATCCAACATAAGCGATTAAATTTTTGTGTTTGCTTGTCGGACCAGGATACGATCTTGGATCGTTGTGCTTCAGAATACGTAGTAATACTGCATACGCCATCGCGACTAACGTAGAATGGCTTCTAAATAATGCTCAATATGCGAACCTAGCAAAAAAAACCGATGTCTACATTGGGTGGGTACATGGGTAGGCCAAAAATTAAAAATCATATCCCTGAGTGGGCGGGACGGAATTTGTATGAAGAGAAAGAATAAAAAAAGGTTAGGCCATAGCTAAAAAAAGGAGCAGGAAGGTTGCGAGTATTTCACATATCAGCAGTGTTACTAATCAAATAGACCCGCGTTTAAAGTGGCTAAAGTTGCGATTTCAACTACAATAAAATTCATTCTCATCTACGGTCGCGGGAACGTACCGCACGCCGAAGAAAAATGAAAAAAATCGAAAAGAAAAATCGGAAAAGTGACCAAGACTATGTTTACACGACACAGCAAGTTTGGATTTTCCGACCATTGTAACTTCGGTCCTGGATGATTGTGGGAGTTCAAATTTGGTGTGGTCATTGTCTGCTGTCGTCTTACGAAGTGCTGCAAATTTAATTTCTATACGAGGAAGAACACCCGACATATCAAAGTTTGAAATTCGCTATTTGTAAATTTTTCTTGTCCTCGTTGTTCTATGACAGGGCTACAGCCTCCTAGGGAGCGCATCGAGGTCTGCTTTCTTTTCTCGCGGATTGACTGTGTCCCAAGGGTATGCAAAGACACATGCAAAAAATATGGAATTTTATAGAGTTTCTCGCTTAAGTCTTTTCAATGATTTCAAAGAAAAATATTACATATTACGAGGGTGAGGTGAAAGGTTCTCGGCCTGAGACAGAAATACCATTACAATCAGCAAAAATTTATGTTTCCAGCCTGCGTGCACGTGTCATTAGTTCGTATGACAAGTTTCAACTTGTTCACTCAAGTACTTTGCTTACACGAATTTTTGCAGCAGACATCTTACGTGTTTTTCGTTAAAATGGAGAAACTTGAATATCGTGCGATCATAAACTTCTTAATTTTGGATAGATTAGCTCCTAAGTAAATTCATCCGAAGTTATCAAAAGTATACGAGGACTCTTGTTCCTCCGATGTCAACCGTTAAAAAATGGGCAGCTGAATTTAAACGTGGTCCCACATTTCTCGAAGACGACCCACGTGAAGGACGGTCAAAAACCGCAACCACACCGGAAACCCACGAAAAAGTGCACGATATCGTGTTGCACGATAGGCGAATGAAAGTGATTGATATTGCTGAGGCTCTGGGGATATCGGAAGAACGGGCGCGAAACATCTTGCACAAAGAATTAGACATACGAAAGCTCTTTGCAAGATGGGTCCCGCATTTGCTAAATGCCGATCAAAAGCAAATGCGCAAACGATTTTCACAGCAATCTTTAACTGATTCAATCGGGATCCGACCGATTTTGTGCGACGATTTGTCGCCATGGATGAGACTTGGGTCCAACACTACACGCCAGAAACGAAACAGCAGTCGAAGCAGTGAGTGGAAGCTGGTGGTTCAGCGCCAAAGAAAGCGAAGTCGATCGCATCTGCCAGATAGGTCATGGCCAGCGTGTTTCGGGATGCGAAAGGATCCTGTTAATTGATTACTTTGAAAAAGGCAGAACAATAACAGACGAATATTACTCCAAACTTCTTGACCAGCTGGATCCCAAAATTCGCGAGAAGACGCTTGGCTTGTAGAAGAAAAAACCATCTTTCACCAGGACAACAAGTGTACACAAGTGTGCGTAGGCGATGGGAAAACTGCGGGATTTGGGGTACGTTTTGCTCGACCATCCCCCCTATTCTTCTGATTTGGCACCCTCAGACTTCCATCTGTTCCCAAACTTGAGGAAATTTGTTTCTGGGAAGCGCTTCGCATCCAATGAGGAAGTTGAGAGGACCGTAGATGAATATTTTCACAGCCTTCCAGAGTCTCACTTCCGGGAAGGAATACTAATATTGCAGAAACGCTGGACCAAGTGTGTTGAAGTCAAGGGAGATTATGTAGAAAACTAAAATAATTTTTAACAGAAATTCACAGTCTTTCATTGTGGGGCCGAGAATTTTTCACCTTAGCCTGGTATGACCGCTCACCCTTAATATTTTGCATTTAGTTGATGATGCTAATCGCGGATGTGATTACCTTATTAATTTTATAGCTTATACCCGAAATGCATAAAAGGTTTATGGTGAATTGCCAACTGACCAAAACATCCTGTTCAAATCCTGTTGAGAGCTCTCTCCTCTCGAATCGACCACTCATTAACGATGATGCAAACACGCGATGCCTCACTCTTTCGTTGCGAATAACAGCTAAAATACGAAAGTGGTGTCGAGTGATCCCTTCATCAGTTCCACAGTTCAGCGTAGCCTCTATTGCAGTTTTATTTAAATGTTGTCAAAAAGATTGCTTTCCCCATTGAATATTGCAACGGACTCCGTTTGAAATTCCGCACAAAGTTTTGGCAACAAAATGCTATTTTAGCGCAAGTCATCAAGCAGGCAGGCAACTTTTGTAATTGCCACTGCCTTAGAGCTCGCGTCCGCACGTAAATCTGCAGCACATGGTGATGACAACAAGTAGTTTTACCTTTGAAAGCTCATTACCATCTGCACAATGCGGTTCACCTGGAGTGTTAGCAAAGTGCGCCCGCCATACATTATATTGCGATCCGTATCAGCTTCGGTCAATTGGCAATTTGTCGGGGGCGCTGCGATGCGGTTAAATGGAAATGGCTTGCCTGTATGAAAGTCGGTCCAGTTGCCGTCAACGAAAGTTTATAAAATTGATCAAGAAATGTGGAGGAGGGCACGTGAGTGGTTTCCTGATGGCTCAATCCAGTCGTGCAACAAACGTCTAAGTACGTATTCAACATGATTTGCCTTGGTCTTGAGTGCTCAGGTTAATTTGCCAATTCTAGAGGAAATTTTTACGGCTATCTGGTTGATTGCTGAGTGTGGGTGTAGGTAAGGTTGTCGAGGAAGTTTGGAGGTATCGAAGTGAATTTGCATTTTGTTTTGAAAGCCAGTCGGTTCAAGTCATACTTTAATGTGTACATATCTTTCAATCATATCTTAATACAATCTCGTTAAAGTTAAATTATTTTCAAAATTTCTTCGAAAAAAAAAATCAAAAACATTGATGAGTATATTCTTCACTCTATTCCGGGAAGGATTATAATTGCTCTAGTAGAGCGTGGACGTACGAGTAGTTAAACTAAAGCGGAACATAGCACTCGCATTTCTCGACATTTCTTAAGACTTATATTAAACTTAAAACCTCAGACCGATTTTGTATTCAAAATGTAAAAAAAAATCAGGAGAATAATGTTTAAATTTCTTAGATTTATCTTAAGTCTGAGGTTTTTGTAAACTTTGTACTGAGAGAGTTCTGTTAGTATGACAATTCGTTATTCCTTTCTTATGTATTTCAAAGAAATATAATATAATATATAATATGTTACAATAAACTCAGAGTTATCCTAACGTTAGCTACAAACAAAACGCTTTAGCCATGACATGAAACAATAGGAATTAGAATAGAATGGGATGGAAAAAGTATAGTCGAAAATGGTGAATTTAAATGGGCGATGACTGGATGTGGAATCAGGCCTGACAAGGGGCGAAGGGGTTATTCCCCCCGGGCCCGTTTTTTCAGAGGGGCTTCGGACACTCAAACTTTTTTTGGCCCTTTGAACATATCATAAACTATGCTTTACCTTTTTTTGGCATTAAGGCAGGTGTGCTGGTGTTATGTAGCCCTAAGCTACACCTAATTACACGTTCTGTACTCGACTTTCACACTAGTTTTCTTTAGAATATTGTCATTTATTTGCCTGCGGAATTTGGTTCATATTTTCTACAAACGAAGAAATTGGCTAGTTTAGTTTATTGCGTTAACGTTTTATGGGGGCTTAGCTACGATATATAACATAAGGTTGGGGATTGAGAAACGAGAGCACCGCATCGTGTTGATTTTTGACCTGCCCCATATAAAAATACAATGAACGGGTATTATAGTCCGATGAATGCTGTTTGCTCTTAGTTCATTTGTCCGGACACTTATCGTTTTCTGATTTTAACCAAATTTGTATGTAGGTTCCTTGACTCTAAACACAAATCAGCGACCGCAATTTTTATCATCGACTGGAATATCGGAGTATTATGTTGTGTACAAACCAGAGTTACTCGCATAAGTCTATTCAAAAATTGTCGCTCCACGCATCTCCTGTTGTCCGATTTCAATCTAAGTTGGTACGTAGCTTTCTTGGGTTATTATAAGTACCACACGGTGATACTAAAGTCCTGCTGCCGTTGTGCGTCAGGACAAAAGGACTCTCTTGACCATGAAATGGAGCAGAAACCAAACCTAACTGATATGAGTATCTTCTGCTTCGGAGTGACGAGACTAACGCACTGGAGTACTGTTCAAAGTCCTTGGTCAGGGCTGATGGGCCATTCTGGGGATCTTATGACTGGGTGTGTTAAGGCGAATGCACTAGACTACTTTTGAAGGTATTTTGAGTCGTGGTAATCATACTAGGGGTGGCAAATTTTGATCATCGACTGGAATATCGGAGTATTCTGTTGTGTACAAACCAGAGTTACTCGCCTAAGTCCTTTCAAAGATTGTCGCTCCACGCATCTCCCGTTGTCCGATTTCAATCTGAGTTGGTACGTAGCTTTCTTGGGTTATTATAAGTACCACACGGTGATACTAAAGTCCTGCTGCCATTGTACGTCAGGACAAAAGGACTCTCTTGACCATGAAATGCAGCAGAAACCAAACCTAACTGATATGAGACTAACGCACTGGAGTACTGTTCAAAGTATTCTAAGTCCTTGGTCAGGGCTGATGGGCCATTCTGGGGATCTTATGACTGGGTGTGTTAAGGCGAATGCACTAGACTAGTTTTGAAGGCATTTTGAGTCGTGGTAATCATACTAGGGGTGTTCAGGCGAATGCAGCAAACTAATAATTATGGCATTCTTTTGAGTCCTTTGGCCCGGAGAACAGCAACATTTTGGGCATGAAGTTAAACATAACCCAAGCCTAGAATATATCGGTAATTTTTGGATAGGGTGGTGTTGCCAATCACCTCGACGTAAGGGATATATAAGAAGACAACTCAAACTTTTGTCAAATGCACATTTACTTAAGGATGTGCACCTAAAGAATTAGTTTTTTGAGCATAATATTTTTAAAAGCAAATCATAGATAACCTGAAAGCAAGTGGATCAAAATGAAAATGTTTTTGCATGGGACGGGTCTAAAGAGCCGATGAAAATTGCTCTCCTTGTATCATTGGATTAGATTTGATGACTACCCATCAGAGATAGATGCGAAAGGTGTTTGTGCGTGGTTTTAAAGATAAACAAATCGCCTTCAATTCGGTAAATTTTGGAAGAATATAACATCCCTTACCATGGAATGCCGTGGTCAGGATAATGACTCTGCAGACTGTTGCCCTCGAACAATTATAATTTTTTTTTTATATTGTGCAAACTAGATTAGATTAGGGTTGCCTTGAAGAGCAAGGCGCACATAGACCACCACTGGGTTCGTTGTGATACCCCCTCGATACAGCATACCTGAGCTTATTTCAATCGTTAAACCAGCCAGAGTTGGAAATTAAGCGATGAAGACGACAGACACTAACTGCCTCTAGGTAGTCCAGATCGACAAAAAAGTAGGACCCAATGATGTCTCTCCTACGTTCCACCGTAGCAGGGCAAGTGCACAGGTGATGGCAGCTTTCCTCCTCCTCTACGTCCCCGAGCTCTTACAGTAATCATTGTGCGGGAATCGAAGTCTTCTAGCATGCTCCCCGATCAAGCAGTGTCCAGTGATAAACCCCACCACATTTCTCAAATGCCGTCTGTTCAGCACCAGCATCCCGTAGAATCGGATGGGATCCAGCTTAGGCCATAATTTCCCAGTTGCATAACATATGGATCCACTACTCCATCTGGCGCTGACGCTGTCATACGCCACATTCTGGGTAATCATTTTGCAAGCTGCTAGAGGCATCCCTGTTTTACGCCACCACTCCCTGATCTCGTTAGTCGTTCCGCCCGAGCCAGTTCGTCAGCTTTACAGTTCCCAAATATACCACTATGGCCCGGTATCCAGCACAGAGATATGTTGAAAAAACTACTATTGTGCAGATATTTTAAAACATTTTCAGCAGCAGTCCAATATTTCAGATTTACGTCACAGTTTATCTAAGACCAGATGGTCTGCAAGGATAGACGCTATCAAACTATTTGCAAAAAAATCTCTAAGGACTGAAGCATACTTTGGATGAGGTAAACTCATAACGATGTCAATGGAATAACTAAATATCTTGGGGAATTTGAGTGCATATTAATGTCATCTACTTGGTTTGAAATTCTCAGAACGTTGTTCCCCAGGCCACACGATCGACAATTGATACGGAAGTGGCAGACCGTGGGAGTCTTGATGACCTGCAACATTTTTTACAGTGACTGACGGATTCAAAGATATCAATTCCTCGTTGCCAGTCAAGTGGAAAAGGAGGCGCCATAAAATAATGTACCCTGTGAAGATGCTGATGAAGACGCTTTTTTCTGATAATAGATTACATCATCGCCGGCATGAACAGAAGATTCCAGGCAATCACTAATTTGAACAATGTTTTTTTCATTTTTGTCTCGATTCCCACGGCTGAATGTAGAAGATAATACAGACTTTTATATTCAATTTCGTTCAAAAGTATTTGTCATTTCATGTCAGTATATTTTCGTTGCACAGAGCTATGCCGCGACTGTTTCAATGTGAAATTATGTCCAAAGAAAAACGATTCTTAAGGAGTTCCGAGTCGTTGGTCCAGTTGACAGCAAGGGTGAAATGTTTTTCGCCAGGCAGCTATGTTCCTAACGATTACAACGCTAACACGTTTCGATTGTTGGACCATTCGGCTGAGCTTTCGCAGCTGAAAGCAGCAACGAAGATTCACCTGTGTTATAATATATAGGTATAGTACATAGTATGACTTTATATTATCGACACCGACTACGCGTTCAATTATGAATCGCAGTGCGCAAACCTGCTTGGGTTATAACGGCGATAAAAAGATAAAATTTAGAGTGATGAATGTGTGTTTACGTGTAAGATCCTGGGTTTCGCGCGGAGTGAACCCTCACGAAGACGTCACACAATTCGTGAGGAGGACTAGGTTTAATTTGGGCAATGGAGAAACTGCGGGTAATACCCAATCCCGAAACCCTGTGTGCACACTCTGTTCATTCGACTTTATTTAGGTTCAAATTTGCGTTGAGCCATGTCATGATATGACCAACAATTCAATCTTTGGGATTGTCATTACTTGCTCAATAATTCTAAAATTACGCATGTTCCGATGAAAGAAACATGCATCAATCAATCAAGTCAGGCATTTTCTTAATAATTAAGGGACTGATGAGTAATTAACGTACGTATCGGCACCTATATTATGGTGAATAGCTTATTCCGAAGCTGTAAACCGAAATCATCAAAACGTAGCTTCTATTCGGTTCTCTGGACTGTAGATAAATAAGATTTCTAAGTAGAGCGGACATGAGATAAAATGTTCGGCAGCCCGTTCACCCAGACTACTGTGACAGATGACACCCTAGATCAGAGATTCCCAAACTAGCCCCCCCCCCCCCCCCCCCCCTGAGGGGCGTAGGTCAACTTTGAGGAGGGCGTGAGCGTGCAGTACAGAAATTGAAACAATAATATACTATTCAATTTATACTACTTTGCCTTAACCCCTAGCGGGGCATAGCGCGTCAACTACTTCTGCGCGCCATCGCACTCTGTTCTGGGCAATGGGGCGCAACTCCCCAAAAGACTTACCCAGTGCCTGACACTCCTTTGCCACAGATCGACGCCATGTGATTCGAGGACCCCCTCTTGGTCGGCCTTGGTTGGAAATGGGGTTCCACTTCATGGCATGCAAAACAATGCAGTTATCACTCTTCCGCAATGTGTGACCTATCCACTGCCATTTTCGCCTGCGTATCAATTCGTCGATTGGCATCTGACCCGTACGCCGACTTAGCTCTTCATTTGATATTGTTTCGGGCCAGAAAATTGTTAAAATTCGACGAAGACATGAGTTGACGAAAACTTGCAGTTTTCTGGTAACTCCTACGGAAACTTTCCATGTACTGCTCCCATACAAAAGCACTGATAGTACCAGGGAGCGAAACAGGCCCAGCTTGGTCTTGATGCTGAGATAACTGCTCTGCCAGATTTTGGACAGCATGCCGTATGCGCGTTTAGCCTGGTTGATACGACGAGCAATGTCCTGCTCCGTACCACCATTTTCGGCAACAATGCTATCTAGGTAGACGAAGTTGTCCACCTTCTCCACAGGCTGCCCATTAATATTGATGGCAATAGGTGTCGGATTTCTTTTTCGCAACGGCGGGCTAAGAACCTTGGTCTTGTTGGTATTAATCTTTAGCCCAACCTTGCTTGCCTCCCTCTCGAGATCTAACGCCATTGCGGACAGATCCATGATTTTGTGGGAGAGTAGGCATATGTATGTATGTAGGTAGCCAGCATAGTCAGGATGTTGTAGATAAGATGTCAAAGTCCATTGAATTCCTCTGTCGAGTCCGGATAGGGCCGCATGCAACACATCACCGATCACAATGAGGAATAGGATTGATTAGAGGATGCACCCCTACCGAACTCCACTGCGAATCTCAAAGTCCCCCGACACCTTACCTTTATGCACAACGCGACATTTCGCGCCGTCATAGGTTGCCTTAATAATAGCCACAAGCTTCTCAGGGATGCCTCTCCTGCGCAAGGCCGCCCATATAGAATCCCGCTTCACACTATCGAAAACCTTTTCGAAATCGATGAAAAGCAAGTGAAGCGGAGAATCGTATTAAGCGCATTGCTCGATGATGATTCGCAAGGTGTTAATGTGATCGACACAGGAGAATCCGGATCGAAAACCAGCCTGCTCTTCATCAATTGTGCTTTCTGTGAAGCTACCCTTCTTTGGAAGTTTGATGATCAAACCTTCCTTCCACTCAGTGAGAAAGGTCTCTGCATTCCACGCTTTATCAACAAGTGGGTGCAGCAAATCGGCAGTTACGCTTGGCGCTGCTTGATAAAGTTCGGCAGGGACACCGTCGAGTCCGGCGGCCTTTCCTCGTTTTAGTGCAATAATCCTCTTTAGTAGGGGAAGTGGACCGTATACGCACATTTTGATGGTTAGCTAAATTATCTACATGAGGGGGAACTTCACCAGAGGTTACACGGTTAAAAACTGCGGCGAAGTGTTCTTTCCACCGCCTCATTTGATCTTCTTCAAAGATAAGTAGCTTACCATCACTATCTTTCACCGGATGTTGGCAGGAGTTACGACCACCTGTAAACTCTTTGATGACACCGTATACGGCGTTTAAGTTGTTACTTCTTGCGGCTTCTTCTGCTGAGGCTAAAAGAGAATTCGCATAAACTCTTTTATCGCGCCGCACACTACGCTGAACTTCTCGAGCTTTCTGACGGTAAAGGAGTTCGATGCTGCTTCGATTGTCGTCTGATGCTGCAGCCAAACGAACTTTCAGCTCCTTTCTTTCAACAATCCGCTGCCATGAAGCGTCGGACATCCAGGGCTTATTTCGGCAATCGGGGTTTGGGCCAAGGATGGTATTTGCACTATCCATGTACACATTTTTTATGGCATCCCAGTTTTCGTTTATGTCACTATCTGGGTGACTAGTTACCTCTGCTTTTTGCGCAAGATGGTCATTATATTGTTGTAAGACAGCTGGATTTTTTAATCGAGCGGTGTTGAATTTGCGGCGCCTGGATCTTTCGTCGCTGGGGCGGCGCACGGCTGCAATACGCAATCAAACATTAGCGATCATAAGATAATGGTCTCTTCCCATCCCAATATCGGCACCCTTCTTGATTCGCACGTCCAGGAGGCAACTCTTGAATCTTTTACTAATGGCAAAATGGTCGATCTGATTTTGTGTTCTGCGCCGATCAACAGAGGACTAACTGATTTTGTGGTGGTCCTTATGCTCAAACATAGTACCACCGATGAAGAGACTGTGAAAGTTGCAGAGCTCTACAAATCTTTCACCGTTGTCATTACGATCACCAAGACCGTGTCTCCCCATCACATGTCTGAGCCCATTGTTATCAGCGCTAACTTTCGCATTCAAATCACCCATAGCCATTATAATGTCACCTTTAGGTGTTCTGCTCTGAACGGCGTTTAGTTCTTCGTAGAAGGAGTCTTTAGCCAAGACATTGTCAGGTTCAGTAGGGGCATAACATTGTATTATTGAGATGTTCCTCATTTTAGTCCGAAACCTGGCGGTCAAGACTCTGTTAGAGACCGGCTCCCAGGATAAGAGACAGTTTCGCGCGGCTCTGGTTAAAAGGAGCCCCACACTTGACTCACGGCGACTACCGGCAGCTTTACCGGAGTACAACATTACAGTGCTGCCCGTCGGAGAGATAAATTCTCCGCTGTTCCACCATCTTATCTCACTAACTCCTAAGTTATTTAATTTGTACCTCAGAAATTCACTCTCTAATTGAAGAAATCGTGCGTTGAAACAATAATATACTATTCAATTTATGAGTCGAATAATGAGCGAACGAATACGTACCAGTCGGAGTCAAACCTTTCACTTCGTTCTCGTCTACCCTACCTATTGTTCAAGAAAAATCCTCATCACTATGAATGTAGACATTTTAGTCTAACTAAAAGTCTTCCTCACGCACGTTGAGCGGCTGTATCGCATACATGTTGGTTGTCAGTTGTCGTCATTGTGCTGTGCAGTATATGTAATGCAGTATCAGTGGCTGAGTTGCACTTGAATGTTTAAACGAGAATTTCTCCTAGCTAAAACCAAACGCGAATTTTTCGAGCTAACGAAAAGGGGGCGCAAATGAACGGAGTTTGGGAACCCCTGCCCTAGACGATACCCAGCCAGTGGGCAATGTTCCACTTCTCCATCCGTTCTCGGCTTTCAAGTGTTATGAATCAGTTGTCATCGAACTATATGACGCCATATGTGACCTTATACAATTGATAGTCGAAGGCAAACCAGCTGTCTCCCCTATTAGCTACTAGGGATGAAAAAATAATGTTGTGAAAACAAGTATGGATTGGGTGTGATGATGAACCTTCAATATGTATATATATTTCATATTTCTATTGTCTGGACGATGTCTTATGTATGCTAGACTATGCTCAGAAGTTGCAAAACCTTTTTGAGAGGGATGAAAAATGCGAAGGTGTCTGATAAGACACTTTAAGAAAAAAACACGCTCGCAGAATCCTTTTACGAACACAGTGCGCAGTTTTCAAAACGGGCGGTTTTTAAACGAGACGGATGCAGGCGACTACTGACAAAAGATGAGTCCGAACAGATACAAGAAGCCTTAAAAAGGTACATACTATTTGTCTTCACCCCTGGTAGGGTATAAGCACGTCAATTACTACTTCTAAGCGGCTTAGTTGAAGTTTAGGTAGGATATACCTTGTTTTGAGATGATGAATGTTGCTAGCATACACTGCCTGCCCATTTAGACGCATACTAACGAATGGCTGTAGCTTATTGTTACGTCCCACAGAACAGTGGCGACCAGTAGCGCAGTGTGTTGAGGCATCAGTCCCATGTTCGACTACCGGCGTTTCGGGTTCGAATCCCGTCCACGACGATGATCGTGGCCATGGATGTGCAGGAGGGGCATGCTGGCAACTGCATTATCCGAAACCAGTTTATACCGTCGAAACGTCAACTGGGCCACATGGAACAGTTGACGCGCTATGCTCCGCAAGGGGTTAGGACAATTGAGTAACACAACAGGGAGAAAACATAAACATTCATGGCCACGACGGGATTTGAAACTCCGAGAAACCGGCATGATGAGACATGACTGGCACCTCCACGTAATGACCTACCGGCCTCTTCAATGAAATGATAAAAGATTAAATAAAAAGAAAAAATTAATATGTAAAAGTATCGATTAACAAAAACAAAATTATCGACTACTGAAAACACCCCTGCGCCAAAATAGATTTACCAAATGAGCTTATAACGTTAAGCACTTAAGACAATCTCCCCTAATTCAAGGCTACGATTATCTTCGTAATCCGCTACCCAAATAATTTTGCATCTTAGTTCCGGTAAATTAATTGAATCAGATACCTTACTCGTGTGTGTTTTTTTCCTCGTCTTTCTTCTTTAATTCATTATCCGAGATTCTCAGATAATTCATCAAGTACTTTAAACGATGTCAGTGTTTAACTGAAATTGTTGGTACTTGCGAATTTGTTTACTTCCCCACTCTTCGCATTTATTAATTTCAATTATTAAATTGATGAAAGTGACGCCATAATGGCTCTTCGTTTTGGCAGACCTATTGTTGATCTCATGTACTTATTATGTGTAGTATGTGCATACAAGCATTTTTGTGCTGTAACAGCACTTTGGGCTGAGTAGACTTTACTGCGTCATAATGAAAGTGAAATGATGCAAATCATTTATGCTGAGCAAAGTGATGACGAATAGAATACCATATACAAGAGTACTCGTATATAGGGAGCAAGCCTAAAGACTTTTTATGAAAGTGAATGGCGAAAACGCCCAGAAAACAAACATGTTGGAAAAATTTTCTACATACTATACATATAATGTAATTCGCTAAAATTATTATTAAATGAATAGAAATGTATAATTGTTTACAGGAACATATATTTATGTACAAACGAATGCTTCCGAATGAATGATGTAAGTAAAAAACCCATTCGGACCGAGATCTCCCTTTTAGTGTTCAAACTAGAGATTCCGGCGGAAAAAAACAATCTCCATATGACATTTTGAAGTTTAAGTTCATAAAATAAGCCGAAGTTCGCATGATGTCCAATTCATGTACACTTTAGGCTATGCGCCTTAGCGCTCGCATGCATTTGCCAGTTGAACTATCGATTGAATGTACTCGTAGGGACTAAACACCTTCAGTTTATCGCTCAGTTTATCACGTGTGACATCATGTCTGAACGATAATCTGTGTGAATTGCGCAGTTTTGGCAGATTTTTACGCAGATCTGAGATCTGTGTATTCGGACCTTGGTTTGCAACGATACTCTGCGCAGATTACAAAGTTTATCGTTCAGTTTAATCAGTTTTCGATCAAATTTTACTATGACCACTGGTACCGCACAGGGCACAGTTAGTTCGTACGATGTGCACACTTCGCCAAAACCGATAGAACTAAAGAAAATATTGGAACTAATTTAGCGAAAATGGAATGTAGGCTGCACACATTCAGTTCAGATAATTGCACAGATATTTAGCACAGATAACTGCGCAGATAAACTGAAGGTCTGTAGTCCCCTTAACACTTTCTCTTTGTCCATGTCAGTCAGTCGAGCAATTAAATTTGTCCGGCACCGTAGACACTGTTCCAGAATCGCCTATCCGGAGGCTGATGATGTAGTTTCTGTTTCGCCAAATAACCTGAGCAGATTTGTCAACCCGATCAAGCTTAATCGACAGGCTTAGGCCTGCTTATAGACTCAGGGGTATAGCACAATGAGCCATCCGGCCTCGGTGGTTTGAACACTTCGAAGATTAACGCCCATCTTCAAACTAATCTAATCCCATCTCGAGAAGGAGGCGAGCACGATTGGGCTCCATTGCATAGAACCGAGTACGACAGCTCGCATGAGTAGTTGATGCGCTATGCCCCACTAGAGGTTAAGGCAAAGTAGTAGACTAAAAATATTGTGGAAATGTGAAAAAGGTATTTTTCGGATCGTATAGTACGACTTTGTTCGCAGGACTTAGGACGAAGCCACCCAAAGCATGACGCAACTTCTCTTCTGTGAGGACTCGTCAAAAATCTATTTCTTTCGCTCATTTCGGAAATAGTACTTTTTCGGATGAAAAAATCAGTTAACTTCAATGGTCCGGGTGCCAAATCACGAGTATAAGTGGGATGGTCGAACAAATCGTACCCCAAATCCGGCAGTTTTCCCATCGCCTACGCACACTTGTGTACAGGTGCGTTGCCCTGGTGAAATATTATTTTTTTCTTCTTTAAGCCAGGCCTCTTCTCGCGAATTTCGGCATACAGCTGACCAAGAAGTTTAGAGTAACATTCGTCTGTTATTGTTCTGCCTTTTTCAAGGTAATCAATTAACAGGATCCCTTTCAGATCCCGGAACACGCTGGACATGACCTTTCTGGCAGATGCGATCGACTTTGCTTTCTATGGCGCTGAACCACCAGCTTCCACCCACTGCTTCAACTGCTGTTTCGTTTTTGTCATGTAGTGGTGGACCCAAGTCTCATCTATTTATGGTGACAAATCGCCGCGCAAAATCGGTCGGATCACGATTGAATCGGTGCAAAGATTGCTGCGAAAATCGGTTGCACATTTGCTTTTGATCGGCATTCAGCATAGTACGCATCTTGCGCAGAGTTTCGAATCTCTAGTTCCTTGTGCAAGATGTTTCGCACCCTTTCTTCCGATATCCTCACAGCCTCAGCAATATCACTCACTTTCATTCGCCTATCGTCCAACACGATATCATGCACTTTTCCGATGGTTTCCGATATGGTTGCGGTTTTTGGCCGTCCTTCTCGTGGGTCGTCTTCGGGGGACGTGAGACCATATTTAAATTCAGCTGCCCATTTTTTAACGGTCGACATCGAAGGAGCGGAGTCTCCGTTAACTGTTGTTAACTTCGGATGCATTTCTTTAGGGATTAATCCATTGAAAACGAAGAATTTTATGACCGCACGATATTCAAGTTTCTCCATTTTAACGAAGAACACGTAAGACGTCAACTGCAAAAATTCGTGTAAACAAACTACTTTAGAGAACAAGTTGAAACTTGCCATACGAACTAATGACACGTGCACCCAGGCAGGAACATAAAGTTTTGCTGGTTGTAACGGTATTTCTGTGTAAGGCCGAGAACTTTGCACCTTACCCACGTAACTACTGCATGAGGCAGCCAAATCGGATCTGCCAAATGAATTGTGGTTTTCGATGAGTCCTTTCACAAGAGAGAGTTGCGTCAAGCTTCGGGGGGCTTCGTCGTAGGTCCTGCGAGCGAAATTACAAGAAAGTGCCATACGATACGGAAAATATTTTTTTTTCTACAAATGTAGAATAATTTTGGTCCACTTAAATGGAAATAGCAGCAGGATTATGCTCCTATTCATACAGATCGACTGATAAAAAAGTGTATCCAAGTACAAAATGTGGATTTTATGATACGACTCTCATACCCCCCAGACTGAAATATTATGCAAAATGTTGAGGATGACTTTCTCGAAAAACCGACGAAGAAAACATGCAGTTTGAGTATTAAAAACTGCTAACTGACAGCATCCAAATCGCTCTAGCTGACCTTTTGCTAAATTACGTAGAATCCTTATACAGTAGAGTTCGCTTATAACGAACCCGGTTATAACGAACTTCCGGTTATAACGATCCAATTTCAAATGATCGAACGAAAAATATATAAATTCAGTACATTTCCTACCGGATATAACGAACCCGATTTTAACGAACTATCCGGATATAGCGAACCAAATCCTACAAAAAAAGGTCCAACTTTCCGCTTATAACGAACTTTTATACGTATAATTGGGGTATTCCCCGGGGTGCGTTTTGTATGGCGCGTTTTGTATATGTTTTTCTTCAGTCATTTACTGTGATTGTTATTGGCAAGATGTCATCTGCTGGTGGTGTAAAACAAATGCGCAAAGGCATATCATAAAAAGAGAAGTTTGATATTGTGAAGCAAATTGAAAGTGGTATTAAACAAAGTTATTTATGCAAGAAAATGCAATTGAGTAAGTCAACAATAGCTACAATATGGAAAAATCGTGAAACCATCATACGTAGTTTCGAGAACAGAGATTCGGATACGAAGAAATTAAAAAGTCCAAACATGATCAGCTGGATCAAGGACTTATAAAATGGTTTTCGCAACGGCGAAATTCGAATGTCCCTATAACAGGCACTGCCTTACAATCGAAAGCGACGATGACGAATTTTCTTGTAGCAAGAGCTGGATTGAACGATTTAAAAAGCGCCATTATATCGTTTCGGGAAAATTAATAGGAGAATCTGCAGCGGTAGATAAGGATGTGGTTGATGACTGGCTACAAAACAAATGGCCCGCGCTTAAAGAAAATTATAGAAGCTGTGACATTTTCAACGCAGATGAGACCGGCTTATTTTATAAGCTCACGCCAAACAAGACACTAAAATTTACTGCTCCGGTGGAAAGCTTTCAAAAGAGCGAATAACGGTTCTTGCTGCAGCAAATCTATTGGGAACTGAAAAAAGAAAATTGCTTGTCATTGGCAAATCTAAAAATCCCAGATGCTTCAAAAATAGGAATCTACCCGTCGACTATGAAGCCAATTCCAGAGCCTGGACGACGGCTGATATTTTTGCGAATCATTTGCGGCAGTGGGATAAAGAGTTATCCAGAATAAATCGGAAAATTCTATTATTACTGGATAATTGCCCTGCTCACCCCGATCTGAAAGATTTAAGGTGCATTAAATTGGTTTTCATGCCACCTAACACTAGTGCGAAGTTACAACCAATGGATCAGGGGGTGATTCATAGCTTGAAAAGCAATTACAAGTGCATTTTTCTAGCGAAGTGGATTCATGCTATTGACGACGGCATAGACAAGTTTGCTGTTACCCTTTTAGATGCAATAAATTTTCTTCACATGGCATGGGAAAAAGTTTCGACACGAACAATCGCGAACTGTTACGCTCATGCCAGATTTTTGGAGGAATACAATTCTGACGGATTTGATGCAGAAGACAACATTCCATTTGCTGAGACAAAGTAGCGAAACGATCATGCCTGACATAGACGTAGAGTTCAGTGAGTACATCCGAGTTGACGAGGATCTTATTAGCACCGAACATCTAATCGATGAGCAAATTTTGTCAAGTGTTTCATCGGCAGAAAGTGACGACGACGATGAAGATCCCGTAGAATATCACAACACGATATATTCAGCTCCGCCGATTATCGATGTAATGCACAAGATGGGTCAGATTCGCGATTTTTTGCAACTTCGAAATGCACCAATCGACATACTTAATAATTTTGCGCGAGTTGAGTCACACATAAATGAATCATATTTAACTTCCAGAAATAAGCAATCGACAATTTTGAACTTTTTTTCTTAAAATACTTCCATTATGTACATGCGTATGAATATTGATATGACTATGTTTAAAATAAAAATAATTTCGTAATAGTTTTTCTACTTTTGTATCTTTTGATGAAATACAACATTTAAATATCAAATACGAATGCTATATGTATTTCCCTTATAAGTATGTTCCGTTTATAGCGAACTCCGGATATAACGAACCAAATCAGCCGGTCCCTCGAGGTTCGTTATATGCGGACTCTACTGTATATAGTATCATCATCGTGACGCGACAGCCCGACGTCGGGCCTTGGCCGCCTGAATCGTTGTAATACAATTATCTCGATCACGGGACCACGTCCTCCAATTTTGGAAGCCCAGTAGATGCGCGGCGTCCGCATGTACTGAGTTCTCCCAACGACCTCTCGGCCGTCCTCGCAGTTTCGTTCCGTGGAATCGTCATTCATCCATTACTCTCTTTGGTATGGGATCATCGTCCATTCGTTGTACATGCCCTGCCCATTGAAGTCGTTGTCGATTTTCGAATGTTCCAGCTCATCGTACAACTCATGGATGGGCCATCCATCTCGATCGCAAAAAGCGCCGAAAATTCGCCGCAGAACCTTGCGTCTGAATGTGTCAAGCATGTTTCCGGAGGCTTGAGTTAGGGTCCATGCTTCGCAGCCATAGCATAGCACTACTCGTACATGTCTATGTACACATGGACACAGGCACTGGCGGTTAAGCTGGACAACTGGCAATCGAAGAAAGTTTTACTTAACCTCAAATTCTTCAGATCTTAGTCGTGTTGGCGTGAATCCGACCAAGACAGAGCTCGTTCTGTTCACAAGGAAACTAAAGATCCCTCCAGTGGAACCTCCATCGATTGGAGGCGCAGTAATCACTTTCTCCGATAAGGCTAAGTTTCTGGGAATAATTTTTGATAAGAAGCTTTGCTGAAGGCTTAACATCCAGGAACGCGTCAATAAAGCGACTGTCGCACTGTACTGCTGCAAAAATGCTGTGGGGAAGAGATGGGGTTTACAAACTAAAATGATGCACTGGCTGCATGTTGCTGTGATAAGACCGATACTGATGTACGGAGTGATCCTTTGGTGGAAAGCCCTTAGTATCCGGAAAAATCAAACTCTGTTGGGGAAGGTTCAGAGAGCGGCTGCTGTGGCTATTAGCGGTGCCCTACGGACAACTCCTTCTACTGCCTTGGACATGTTACTCAACTTGCTACCTCTCGATATTCTAGGAGAGCAAATAGCTGCTAATACGGCCATACGTCTGCGAGAGGTTGGTCAATGGACTGCATCAAGGACGGGACACTCATCTGTCCTCTACAATAGGGTGACCCCAGCTTCGACAGATTACGCAGTGGCGTCGTACACCTTTGGTAAAAACTTCAAAGTCAAGATCCCTTCACGCAGTCTTTGGATGAATGAAGGGTTTGTTTGCGTCTCCCAGATCACTGCAATGTTTTGCAGGCCGACGTTTTCGCAATTATGGAAGTCGTGGCGTGGCTGGGTCGCAACGTTGTGTCTACTACGGACGTCACCATCTTTATGGATAGCCAAGCCGCGGTTAGAGCATTGGAATCTGTGGCAACCACCTCTGAAACAGTTGCCGAATGCAGCTCGGCTCTTATGATGATGGGGGATAATTTCAACATAACACTGTGCAAGATCCCGGGTCACAGCGGCTTCGTTGGTAACTGTAGGGCAGACGAGCTCGCGCGTAATGGGTCCACTGGGGAGTTCTACGACTCTTATAGGCATTTAAGTATATCGATGTCCTCCTGCAAGCAAGCGATGGCTTCGGCAGCACTCCTGAAAGCAAACCTTAGGTGGGAATATGGCAGGGTATGTCAAACAGCCAGAAGCCTGTGGCCTAAGTTGGACCCCGCCAAATCGGATCTTGCTGACGCTGAACAGAAGCCAGTTAAGCATTACGTTGGGGGTTGTCACTGGACACTGCCTGCTGGGGGAACATGCTAGGAGGCTTGGAGCTCCGCACTATGACTACTGTAGAAGCTGCGGTGATAGGGAGGAGGAGGAAAGCGTTTTCCATCTGCTCTGTACCTGTCTGGCGCTTTCATGGAGAAGAAGGTCAATCTTGGGATAGCTTCTTTACACTCCTGGAGGACTTGGGTGGACATTCACCTGCTCAGCCGATTCATAGTCAGCTCTGGCTGGCTCAAATGATGCGCGGAGGTCTAGCGTTACGAATCAAGGGTACCGCAACGGACCTAGTTATGGTCTAAGTGTGCCGTGGAGGTCATGCCAGCCCCAGTAACCTAACCTAAACTAGTCCTCCAAAAATTTTTGGCTAGTAGACATATTTGCGAAAAAGTGATGGTTTTCCAGGAAACTTAAGATTAAAGTCGAAAAATATTACCTTACACACTAAAATAGCCTCACAACCCCATAGGCAGAGATGCATGCAAAGTAGAGTATATGTAACTCGCAACCCGCGGTTTTTCTTTTCATCCATCTTCAGGAGATGTAGGTGTAGGAAAAAATGCTGGGTGCTGGCCAGAAAAGTGTTCAGGGAAGTTTAGGAGGGAGATGAGAGGAAGGATAGGAGACCCAACACGAGGAAAAAATCAATAGCTACTTTATAAACGATTACCGTAGAAAGCTTGACCTAATATCATGTTTGTGAAAAAACTATACTACTCAATTGCCCTAACCCCTTGTGGGGCATAGCGCGTCAACTGTTCCATGTGGCCCAGTTGCCGTTTCGTTGGCATAAATTGGTTTCGGAGAATGCAGTTGCCAGCATGCACCTCCTGCACATCCATGGCCACGAACGTCGTCGTGGACGGGATTCGAACCCGAAACGCCGGTAGTCAAACATGAGACTGATGCCTCAGCACATTGCGCTACCGGTCGCCCAAGAAAACTCAATAAAAATTAAAAAAAATTCTTCCAAACCTTTCAAAGGGCAACAAAATCGCTGATATATCTGAATAAATGCAAATTAAAGATAAGTTTCAGTTTTTAAACCTCATCACCAACGACGCGCTAGAAAAGGGATGCTCTGGGAGTTAATATGTATTTAATTGGGAAATTGAATGAATTGAATGGAATGAATTCGTATTCAACAATTTTTTTAAGCTAAATGTTTAGTGCAAAAAATATTTATTGAAAATTGCTTGAACTTCTTCTTTCAAACACGAAAAAAATAATAACTTCCACCATTATTATGTCATATGCCCCATAAAAATTGAGTCCCTGGCCCGGATTTTCTCTCGACGGCCCTGTGCAGAGGTTTTCCAAAGGTTTTTTGTACTTTGCCAAAAATATTACAAAAATGGAGCTACCTCCTTTTTGCAGCAAATCACTTAATTCTTGAAGAGGCTGTCTCTATTTAAGTGGACGGGAGTATATATGCAAAGACTACAAGGGCCCTTATTAGGAAATTTGACGTCCATGGCCATAAATGGAGGCACAACAGAATATACCTACATATTTTGGTCACTGTTTTCACTGTCATATATTCTAATACTATTATAGTACACAATCGTTGGGGCCACATATTAATTTGCAATACTCATTATCCAGAATTTCGGTTGGCATTCATCAAAAAGCGAACAGACGGTGCAGGTATGCGTTATTTTTTTTCCACAGACCACGAGACGTCCAAAGTCATATTATTGGATGCTCTCATCATTTAAGAATTTCACTTATATCCAAGAAAAATTTTGTTTTTCAGATATCATGTTCAAATAACCAATAATCAATATTCTGAAAATAACAGCCCAGAAGCGATTTGTGACACTTGTGTCAACTTGAGAAGCAATTCATGATATTGCGTGATTAGCACGAACGAATGTTTTTAAAACACGCCACAAATTCGACACTTACGCCAACTCGTCTTATACAATTCGAGAGCTTTTCAAGATACAAAACAAAAAGGTAACGTTGGACAAGAAGTAAAAAATAGCCGGGAGCGCCAAAGTTTTTATGTAAGCCGGGAAGCTATTGGATGTGTCATGTAATCTGCATATTACACTGAATCTTACCGTTTTCCATACTTAAGTGCCATCCTCATTTTTTCTTTCGCCTTTCTTGTAATTTAAGAATTGCCAAGAAGACAAACAAAAGTTGAGTGAATTCATTTTTGTGCGAAATTGTAAAAGCTGAAATCCATATGTGTGCGGTGCGGATGCATTTTTCACCTTTCGGGCATTTGGTAGACTGGAAAAATTTCTCTGTGGAGAAATGGCTTGTCCGCGGCATTTAACATCCGCACTAGAATAAATAATATCACGAGTACAATTACAGTCACGCAAAGATTATTTACATTTGAGAAAAGCGATATAAGAAGCAATTTGGAGGATTTATAACTGGATTTGTAGGCAACTCGCGTATGAATGTGATACGCAACAGATAACCAAAGCAATTTTCCGGCTTATACTCCATTTCATACAATTGTGCGGACAGTGCGCAAATTGAAAGCTGTCTTTGCTGACAATTGAGCATGCTTCAAATAAGTAGTTACGGATGCAGTGCTTGCTTGGTTTTTATCTTCTAGAAATGTTGGGCGTATTCTTATCAAATAGAGTAGATCACCTTTTAACACTGCCACATACATATATGATCAATTTCTTCCGATGGAATCAACATCCGTGTATAGTGTTAGTTGCCTTATCCCCTTCAGGGGCGCATCAACATCTCTAGTACTCCTCAATTGCCCTAACCCCTGTTCCATGTGGCCCAGTTGACGTTTCGTTGGCATAAATTGGTTTCAGAGAATGCAGTTGTCAGCATGCACCTCCTGCACATCCATGGCCACGAACGTCGTCGTGGACGGGATTCGAACCCGAAACGCCGGTAGTTAAACATGAGACTGTTGCCTCAACACACTGCGCTACCGGTCGCCCCAACATCTCTAGTGGAGATATGCCTTGTTGACGTTTCGGTGGCATATAAATTTCGGATGGTGCAGTTGCTAGCATACGCCTTCATCTGTATAGCCGTCTTTTACTGATAAGCTTGGAAAGACGTGGGCATTCTAATAGTACCCACATCCAAAAAAGGACAGATGAACACTAGAAGAACTATATTCTGAATTACGGCTAATTGTAGAGGCACCCAAATAAGTTTTGTTAAAGCTAGGGGATTTTATTCTAAAATGTACATATGACCAGGCAGATGACAGATGAGAGTCTACATTTCAGATCACATGCCAGCATCCCACCAACTTGGGTAATGTCTTAATTACTAATTGGTTTAAAAGACAAAACACCACAAGACAAGTATTGTACATACTACCAAACAAGTTCAATAACTTTTGACATGGATATGTTTTATGGCTGGGGGTCATCCTAAAAATTTGTCCGTCACGCCGGATGCCACGATTTTCATCCGGCTAGCAGAAGTGGAAACAAGCCAATTGCAAACGTTTCCAAGTGCCATGAATGTGGTGGCTGAGTGGTGTATAGAAGACGCGTTCTTTTGTGTATATATCGAGTATGGTGTAGGGTAACAAACACGCATTACACGAAATACAAGAGACTTGTTGTTTGTGTAAAGCGTATTCGCTACCCTACCCTAATCTCTACCTCTCTCAATTGCCGTAACCCCTTGTGGGGCATAGCGCGTCAACTGTTTCATGTAGCCCAGTTGACGATTCTCGGCATAAACTGGTATCGGAGAATGCAGTTGCCAGCATGCACCTCCTATGCACATCCATGGCCACGAACGTCGTCGTGGACGGGATTCGAATCCGAAACGCCGGTAGTCAAACATGAGACTGATGCCTCAACACACTGCGCTACCCGTCGCCCCAACCCTACCCTACACTCGATAGATATGCAAAAGAACACGCCTAGAGTACAAATTTCCAGCTAGGTTCGCAGAATTGTCAGCCGGTCAAGGTTAATTTAAACGAGTGTAATGAGTAAATTCTCATTCGCAGCACGACGTTTGACATTTTGCTCTTGTAACCATGGTCGTTTTGAAAAATTTTGCTTAGTGAGCGATAAAACGAAAAACAATTGATTGCCGTTGAATAAAACTGAAAGGTCCAGCTTTACGATGAAAGTAGTCCACAGCTTTGTTTTCATATCCTCTTATCAGTAAACTGATGACGAGTATCTACACTGCATGGAGATACGTCGGGACATGGATATGTCTTATGGCTACCGAATGTGTGGGCTCATTCATAGTATCATAAAAAGCATGTCGCGCTCGGTGGCCGTAATTGTTCGATCACCGCTGTACGATACTAATCTAGAGCTCGGAGATCAAATCTCGGCGCGATCAAAAACTGCCTGTGAGTACTAATAGAACTCTCACAGTGCTCCGGGCTTGTCAGTACTAAGACGGTGCGGATAGGAGGTGCATGATAGCAACTGTACTTCCGAAGAGTAGATATGCTATTGAAACGAAATGCTAGAGATGTTGACGCGCCCATGCCCCTAGAGGGGTTAAGGCAATTAGAGAGATAGTAAAAAGCTGGGATTAGCTACAACTTAAGATTATCAATATTCAAACATAGAGACAAAGTAAAATGTCACTTAAATACCTTCGAGTTATTACAACAATAATATAGTTTCCTACCCTCGCTATACTCCTCCACGTCAAAAATTGATCAATTGCAATTTGATCTCATAAACTTGTCGACGTTTTTAAGCTTCAGTCATCATTAATATCATCACAAGGGCAACCAAACATATGCAAATGCATATTTTTTCTGGGACGTGGTATCGAAATATAATTTTCATTAATGTAAAAAGCGGTTGTTTGAGCTATATTTGCGGCTGTGGTAAAAGTAAGTTCAGACAGAAATCATCGTCTGCACACACCTTAATCTCCAGCAATCAAACCAAGAACCCTTCCAACAAACTTATGCGGGGCTACATACTCATTTTCCAGCTATGTATGTATCCAGGAACCTTAGATTCAAAGATGTATTTTTTTATGTAAAACAAATCAGAACTATGTTCGCATTTAAGGAAGAATCGCAAAAAGATATCTTTCTTTTTGCGTTTCATCCTAGGCGTATAAAGCTTCGACTTCGATGATACTAGCGATCACCGTGGTAAAGAATTAGCATCCCATTGATTTGATTTTGTTTACTTAAAAAAAAAATTGAATTATTGAATCTAGGGTTTCTGGACACTGACCTGGAAAATGAACAAACATATAGATCAGTTTATTTGTTTCTTCGGCTATAATACCTGCAAGGATATCGAGTTTCGACCAAATGGTACCATTGCTGGGGGACTTCTTCCGCAGATCTTCATTTTCATACTAGGATTCATTCAAATGTGACCAGAGTACTGCGTCGTATAAATGAGCAGAGAATATACCTTTTTTAAATGCGTCGATGTTTGGTGAGCACGATGAGATTGTTCACTTAGGTTTTGAATTTTGTGTGTTTTAGGGAAATACCGAGCAAAAAATTAAGCAAATAAATGTTCGTTTTACTCGTTTCGAATTGAGTTCAATAATGAGCTGGATTGTATTCGTATAGTTACAAGATGACGGTGGTCTCTCTTGAAGGGCGTTGGATACAATATCACAATTCACCCTTCGTATGGCGTTCAAAGCGTGCTATTCAGAAATCTTCATTACAGTTTAACCTTTCGGTGAGTTAAGTTCGAATTTTTCAAATTATTCGTCAATTGTGTCTAAAATGGCAAGGCAAAAAACCGCACTTTCAAATAAACTAAAAGAGTATGTGCGACTATATCCGTGCTTCAAAAGATGGATCAGTGTTACTGTGCCAAATTTGTAGTAAAACTGTTTTCGGAGAAAAAAGTTCTTCGTAGAGCAACATTTAAACAGTGCTAAATTCAAACAAATTCTCGCAAACACTCCGTCAACAAGTTCGCAACAACAGTCATTTATTGTAGTGATGGGCATATTGACTCTTTCTACTATGCCAGCACATACACTCTAACTCTTTCCACTGAGTCGTTCAAAAAGAGTCGAACAAATCCATAGACTTGGGGAACATATTCAATAAAACCCGTAATTATGTGAAATGCATGTATATTACATCAACTTATTTCTAGTTTTTTATAATTAAAGTGTATATGGAAATAACGTTAAATAAAACTTATAACTAAAGATTGGAATTCAAAATTATAATCTGTCAAACTTTATTTGATGTTATTCTGTTCCTTCTCTCCGAAATAATCTGTCCTGATTTCGAGAAAATCCTTTCACACGGCACCGATATAGCCATGACACATAATCGTTTCTTCATAATTTAAAAAAGGCGTGGATCAAGCAATTTCCGCTCTTTTCACCACAACAATGGATCGCTGCTTTATTTGACATATGACTCCTGCAAATATTTGTCTAATTCTGCAATCCCAGCAGTAATGGGGTTAGACACGGATGTGATTTTCGACATTCTTTCGTCAAAATCGCCCCAAATTTCCATTGAGAGGAAATATTTATACAACTAGCTTGTTGTGAAATTCCCAGGTTCGAACAAGGAAGCGTAGGTGACAAATAACCGAAGTTATAGAAATTAATGCTATATTATTATTAACTTGCTTGTAGAAAATTTCCATACTCATGTAATAAACGATATTGTAGACAATAGTTAAGTTATACCAAGTTCCAAATCAATCGTTTAATATATAACGATATTAAATGTTTTGTAGTTAAATACAAGCATTTCGCCCCTCGCTGCTTCTTAGTTACAGCAAATTGAAAAAAATGCCAGAAGTGGAAAGTATTCATTATCTTTTTTGAAAAGACTTCTTACAAGCCTTATAGTCGAAAAAAAAAAACAAATCAAAATTCATATGTGCATATGCAGCCACTAACCTTTACTTCCTCAATCATGAACAACAACAACATGAACATCTCCAGCGGCTGGGCTAACATTTCTGAACTAGACTGTTGCTTTCTCAAAATTTTTCATAATGTTTTCATTTTCATAAAGCCTGTGGATATGCACAGAGAAGAGAGAGATAAGGAAGGATAATCACAATCTATGTACACTAAATTGCCTGAAGCAATTCCACCTCATTCCGTCTGCCAAATTCACATTCCCCAATTCCATCTCATTTCCTCGGAACACCCGCCCGATCCATATACAAGTAGTAGAAGAACCAGGCCAAAATAATGCTGCCAAAAAATTGCTTTGTTTCTCTCTAGCAATTTCATTTCCTTATTTCTCTCTCTTCTCTGGCTGAAAAAGACTCAAATCAAATGAATGTGATGCTGATGATATATGGAATATGCGCTTATGAGTGAAATATCTGGGTCTATACTGAATTACCCAAATAATCAATGTGTTTTGACATGGATATGTCTTATAGCTGGGGGTCATCCCAAAAATCTGTCCGTCACACGAAATGTCTGTTTATCTACTCGGGGGTCAGAAGAGGAAACAAGCCCATTGAAAATTTTTCTTTTCTGGTTGTGCATGTCGTTTGAGTGAAGTGGTCATTGTGCATGGCTGTTGCTTGTAGATCCGCGCGGGCGGCGCGCTTGCGGGGATCCTGTGTGTACATGTTGGAATGTTGATTTGATAGCGATAAAGGTTGACGTTGTGGACGACAAGAAATAACATAGTGTACGGGTGAACAGGCGCTCTCTGTGCTCTCTGTCCTACGCTCTCAGTCAACACGACGCCATTATCAAAACTCCTGCATACACACCATACTACTACTACTCAATTGCCCTAACCCCTTGTGGGGCATAGCGCGTCAACTGTTCCATGTGGCCCAGTTGACGTTTCGTTGGCATAAATTGGTTTCAGAGAATGCAGTTGCCAGCATGCACCTCCTGCACATCCATGGCCACGAACGTCGTCGTGGACGGGATTCGAACCCGAAACGCCGGTAGTCAAACATGAGACTGATGCCTCAACACACTGCGCTACCGGGCGCCCCACCATACATTCAAAATCCTCAAAAATATAGAGTACGCTCCATACTACCTAACTTGACTAGGCCCCCAGAACACGTCGCAAGAAGTGCTCGACATGTTCACACGCAATTTATGGTCTCTGAATGTATGCGAAATTTCGCTCAGGGCAGCGGACCTCCTCCTCTTATTCATTCATATCATTCTCATTCTCACCATTTCATTAAACAAATTGTGCACTCCCGACATGCACATGCATAGACCCAATCTGAGGTCACAATGAATGAAATTCCGTTTTTACTCATTATTTAGGTCAAGGACGTCCAAGGACTTTCAATGACCTACGAGTACAATTTCCGCCAATTCCCATCATTATTTAATAAAATAGCCCGTGTTGTACTATCTGAATCACTAGGGTCCCAGAAAAAGTAGCAAGTAGTCAGTTCGACTAACATTTGGACATGCGCAGACGCAATTTGAGAGAGTGTACATAGTTCCCGTCCCCCGAAGATGAGCGAGAGCGGAAGAAGTTCATTCGAGCCAAATCGGGTGATCCAGCGACTGTGTTTGTGCATTTGCAATGGCGGCGATTTGAGGTCTGACTGGTCCACAATGTGGGCCCCCACCACACGTGCAATAAACATATAGAACAAAATGGCGGATTTATACTAGGCGAGTTAGAATCTCTCAAGCCCCGAAATAAAGAAATATTCGTCGCAGGATGTTATATGTTATGATGTACAATACATTCAGAGGTCTGCAGAAGATCAAATGCCCCCCTTCCGCAAAAATTCCAAAATGTTTAAAATGGCTGGAATCCAAACAAATAAAATAGCGCGCGTTGTACTACATATCTGAATGAATAGGGTAACAGAAAAAGTAGCAAGTAGTCAGTTCGACTAACATTTAGACATGCGCAGACGTAATTTGAGAGTGTGTACATTACATAGCTCCCGCCCTCCAAAGATAGAGAGCGAGAGCCATCGCGGATGAAGTTCATTCTATCCAAATCGGGTGATCCAGCAACTGTGGTTGTGCATTTGCAATGGCGGCGATTTGAGATCTGACTGGCCCACAATGTGGGCCCCCACCACACGTGCAATAAATAATCATAAAACAAAATGGCGGATTCGTACTGCGCGAGTTAAAATCTCCCAAGCCCCGAAATAGAGAAATATTCGTCGCAGGATGTTATAGTTCCGGGCAGCTCATCGTGACATGATGTACATTCAGAGGTCTGCAGAAGATCAAATGCCCCCCCTTCTGCAAAAATTCCAGAATTTTTCTTCTGCATTCTCTTTGTGCGTGTGTTGGAATGTTTTGTTTACTTTTGTTAGTTTCCCTTTCTGTTTGCCGGACACAATCGCATAGAGTCGCACGCGTTACTTGAGAAACGGATTGTGTGTGCCGGACCCGGACTGTTGATTAAAGGGGCGGGATGGGGCGGATAGTGTGGGAGCGATTTTGCAATAGATACACAAACGCAATACACGTCCGATTGGGAAAATATGGTGGGAAGCGTGATTGCGATTAGCAGAAACTTACTCAGAGAAATGTCGATAGGCTGCAGTCTGCAAACTGTACCGAACGGGTAGATGGAACAGGGTGCACGAGAGGAGGTGAATATTGCACACACGCGATGCAAACGAAAACGAAACGATCCCGCGAGAGAAAGGAGCCCGAGAGGACAGGACAAAGCCAAGCAGAATTTATGACGAGTATCTACACTGCCACCAGATACATCGGTACATGTATATGTCTTATGCCTACCGAAAGCGTGGGACGTGTTTTCTCGAATGATTTCATCCAGTATAACTATACTGGGATCTTTATAAAACTTACGTCGATATCTTCAACACAACAGGTTCCACGCAGTCGGTAGTCATAGACATATCCATGTTCCGATGTATCTGCATGCAGTGTAGATACTTTGTTTTTTTACTCAAGACACAGCCCAGTATGGCTCAAAGTACAGAGCGAATGAAATACAGAAGTGTTAGCGTGTTAGTGTGCTGAGTGTGCTGTTTTAAAACAGCACAAATTTGTGCTAAAAACTCAAACTCACATTTAAAAAACTTCTAATTGCGTCCACAGTATACAGAGGAAATTGTCTGGTTGTTTGTTGGTTTGGTATCGTTTTCATCTCGAGTTGAACTTGAGGTGATGATATGATACAAGACGACTACTTTGTTTTAGAATGTTGGGTTTGTTTTCTGTATGTATTTGGGGAAAATTGGATGTGCGGTGCGACGTAAGCATATGATTTTTGATTTGCTTGCAGTCAGCATGGGTTGTTGTTTGTATATTTATAAGTATATACACAATGCGTGCATTGCATACTGCATAGAGACGATTATGAATGGATTTAGATGGGTGGGATTGGTTTGGTAGATAGATAATGATGGTTTTAGTTTCAGATAGATATTAGGATGGGGTGTGAATGAATATGAATGTAATACATACATACATATATGTTATCAGAAATTTTGAATGAGCGTTGAGTTTCCATGCGTTCCGTAATATTTAAATTAATTTGAGTATTCATTTTACAGTGTGTCAATCTTAAATTGAACGGCTCGGAGGCTATGTCGTTGTGCCGAATCTTTCGCTCATTCTGTTGAGGCGATCAAAAAGAGCGACTCGTTACTGTGTTACCCATCACTAATATTTATGCGATGGGCTAGTTTGGGAATTAATTTTACAGTGAGTCATTCTTAAATTGAACGACTCGAAGGCTATGTCGTTGTGCCGAATCTTTCGCTCATCCTGATGAGTCGTTCAAAAAGAGCGACTCGTTACTGTCTTACACATCACTAATTTATTGAACAACCATTTCGTGATTCAAGGCAAGAATTTAACAGAAATTTGTGCAGAATGATGACTTGTTGCGGTATTCCCCTATACAAGTTGTGAAATAAAAAGTTCGTTACGTGTCTTGAAAAATACACCAGATAGCAAGTTCCATCTGAAACCACTGTGCGAAACAAATATGTTTCTCATTTGTATGAATCGACCATATTCAGGAAAATGTCAAATCTAAAAAAAAAGTTTGGATTTCCATCGACGAAACAACGGATTCCGCAGGATGATATATCGCTAACGTAATATTTGGAGTTCTTGATGAAGGCGAAGACGTCGCGAAATAGAAATTTCTATTATCGTCAACGCACATTGAAACGGTAAACCATTCGACGATTTCACGTTTATTCAAGGACAGTGTGAAGCTGCTAGGAGAAAACTTTAATCCAGACAACATATTGTTGTTTGCGACTGATGCTGCAAGCTACATGAAGAAAGCAGCTGATGCGATCCGAGTGATATATCCAAAATTAATATGGCACACGGTTTACGACGGATCTGTAAAGAAATTCGGTCGGAATTCTCATTGTTGGAACGTTTTATTTCGTACGCCAAAAAGGCATTTTTAACGGCGCCATCGCGCCTGCAGTTGCATTGAATACGGATATATCTTTACCAATGAAACCAATCACTACTCGTTCGGGTACGTGGCAGTTTAGTATTATTCGGAATACATCGAGCAAGAATGTAGTTGAAATGTTTGATCCTTCGGATGCTGCATCCATTCAGACAGTTAAATCACTTCTTGCGGAGAGTTCTGTCAAACAAGACATTATCTTCATTCAGGCGAACTATGGCTTTTTGAGTGTGATAATGAAATGACTCAAGGAAACAGGACTTTCACTGGTCGAGCAAGTTGATCCGGTTAGAAAAGCAATTAAGAAAATCAATAATGTGCCACGTAAATTCTTATACGTATTACCAAATATTTCGCAACTAAAAATGGTATATTTTCATATTTTGCTGATGAAAAGATTTGTGAAAAAATGAAGCGGAAGGCAAATATGACAATTAGGAAGAACAATGGGCTCACCGCGGAATCTCTGCAAGAAAATGCACAACAAAATGTATAGGGCAACATGTATACTACAATACTTTGCTTTAACCTCTAGTGGGGCATAGCGCGTCAACTACTCCTGCACGCCATCGTACTCTGTTCTGGGCAATAGGGCACAACTCCCCAAAAGATTTACCCAGTGCCTGACACTCCTTTGCCACAGATCGACGCCATGTGATTCGAGAACCCCCTCTTGGTCGGCCTTGGTTGGAAATGGGGTTCCACTTCATGGCATGCAAAGCAATGCAGTTATCACTCTTCCGCAATGTGTGACCTATCCACTGCCATTTTCGCCTGCGTATCAATTCGTCGATTGGCATCTGACCCGTACGCCGACTTAGTTCTTCATTTGATATTGTTTCGGGCCAGAAAATTCTTAAAATTCGACGAAGACATGAATTGGCGAAAACTTGCAGCTTTCTGGTAACTCCTACGGAAACTTTCCATGTACTGCTCCCATACAAAAGCACTGACAGTACCAGGGAGCGAAACAGGCCCAGCTTGGTCTTGATGCTGACATAACTGCCCTGCCAGATTTTGGACAGCATGCCGTATGCGCGTTTAGCCTGGATGATACGACGAGCGATGTCCGACTCCGTACCACCATTTTCGGCAACAATGCTACCCAGGTAGACGAAGTTGTCCACCTTCTCCACAGGCTGCCCATTAATATTGATGGTAATGGGTGTCGGATTTCTTTTCCGCAACGGCGGGCTAAGAACCTTGGTCTTGTTGGTATTAATCTTTAGCCCAACCTTGCTTGCCTCCCTCTCGAGATCTAACGCCATTGCGGACAGATCCATGATTTTGTGGGAGAGTAGGCATATGTCGTCAGCGTAGTCAAGATGTTGTAGATAAGATGTCAAAGTCCATTGAATTGCTCTGTCGAGTCCGGATAGGGCTGCATGCAACACATCGCCGATCACAATGAGGAATAGGATCGGTGAGAGGATGCACCCCTGCCAAACTCCACTGCAAATCTCAAAGTCCTCCGACACCTTACCTTTATGCAGAACGCGACATTTCGCGCCGTCATAGGTTGCCTTATAATAGCCACAAGCTTCGAAGGGATGCCTCTCCTGCGCAAGGCCGCCCATATAGAATCCCGGTTCACACTATCGAAAGCCTTTTCGAAATCGATGAAAAGCAAGTGAAGCGGAGAATCGTATTCAGCGCATTGCTCGATGATGATTCGCAAGGTATTAATATGATCGACACAGGAGAATCCGGATCGAAAACCAGCCTGCTCTTAATCAATTGTGCTTTCTAAGTGAGCCTTTAGTCCTTCCAGGACGATTTTAGTTATTATCTTGGCAACGGCAGGAAGCACACAAATGCCTCTCCAATTATTACAATCTGTGAGGCTACCCTGTTTTGGAAGTTTGATGATCAAACCTTCCTTCCACTAAGTGGGAAAGGTCTCTGTATTCCACGCTTTACCAATATGTGGGTGCAGCAAATCGGCAGTTATGCTTGGCGCTGCTTGATAAAGTTCGGCAGGGATACCGTCGAGTCCGGCGGCCTTTCCTCGTTTTAGTGCAATAATTGCAGTGACTATTTCCTCTTTAGTCGGGGCAGTGGCCCGTATACGCAGATTTTGATGGTTAGCTAAATTATCTACATGAGGGAAAACTTCACCAGAGGTTACACGGTTCAAGACAGGGCGAAGTGTTCTTTCCACCGCCTCATTTGATCTTCTTCCAAGATAAGTAGCTTTCCATCACTATCCTTCACCAGATGTTGGCAGGAGTTACGACCACCTGTAAACTCCTTGATGACACCGTATACGGCGTTTAAGTTGTTACTTCTTGCGGCTTCTTCTGCTGAGGCTAAAAGAGAATTGGCATAAACTCTTTTATCGCGTCGCACACTACGCTGAACTTCTCGAGCTTTCTGACGGTAAAGGAGTTCGATGCTGCTTCGACTGTCGTCTGATGCTGCAGCCAAACGAACTTTCAGCTCCTTTCTTTCAACAATCCGCTGCCATGAAGCGTCGGACATCCAGGGCTTATTCCGGCAATCCGGGTTTGTGCCAAGGATGGTATCTGCGCTATCAATGTACGCATTTTTTATGGTATCCCAGTTTTCATTTATGTCACTATCTGGGTGACTAGTTATCTCAGCTGCTTTTTGCGCAAGATGGTCATTATATTGTTGTAAGACAGCTGGATTTTTTAATCGAGCGGTGTTGAATTTGCGGCGCCTGGATCTTTCGTCGCTGGGGCGGCGCACGGCTGCAATACGCAATCGAACATTAGCGATCATAAGATAATAGTCTCTTCCCATCCCAATATCGGCACCCTTCTTGTTTCGCACGTCCAGGAGGCAACTCTTGAATCTTTTACTAATGGCAAAATGGTCGATCTGATTTTGTGTTCTGCGCCGATCAACAAAGGACCAGCTGATTTTGTGGTGGTTCTTATGCTCAAACATAGTACCACCAATGAAGAGACTGTGAAAGTTGCAGAACTCTACAAATCTTTCACCGTTGTCATTACGATCACCAAGACCGTGTCTCCCCATCACATGTCTGAGCCCATTGTTATCAGCGCCAACTTTCGCATTCAAATCACCCATAACCATTATAATGTCACCTTTAGGTGTTCTGCTCTGAACGGCATTTAGTTCTTCGTAGAAGGAGTCTTTTGCCAAGACATTGTCGGGTTCAGTAGGGGCATAACATTGTACAATTGAGATGTTTCTCATTTTGGTCCGGAACCTGGCGGTCAAGATTCTGTCAGGGACCGGCTCCCAGGATAAGAGACAGTTTCGCGCGGCTCTGGTTAAAAGGAGCCCCACACCTGACTCACGACGACTACCGGTAGCTTTACCGGAGTACAACATTACAGTGCTGCCCGTTGGAGAGATAAATTCTCCGCTGTGCCACCATCTTATCTCACTATCTCCTAAGATATTTAATTTGTACCTCAGAAATTCAGTCTCTAATTGGAGAAATCGTGCGCTCTGGGGACCTTCTGATCCATTGTCCAGGAGAGTGCGCACATTCCAGAATCCAATCTTTGTCATTGTACGATAGCCAAAAGTCGTAACCGTTGAGTCAGTCCTTATCCGAGGCATAGTTGACGTTTCGTTAGCATATAAAGATTTCGGATAGTGCAAGTTGCTGGCATACACATCCTGTCCTTCGATTGTCGGTTTTAACGACAGGCCCTCAAAGGGAAAGGACGTGGTATTTTTTTTACACCCCACACCACAGGAGTACCTCAACCAAATCATCGCACTGCCATCACTGGCGGCTTGACGTTGGTTGGCAATGGTCAGTGACCACTGCCGTTTCAGGGGGCGCCCACGCGGAGGACTATGGAAGAGGAGCTTTTGCCCCCAAACGAACAACATGTATACTGTCGATGAAATATTGTCCATGAAATTCGCCTATATTAGGTACATCGGTTTGGCGTGGAGCGATCATTTAGCATGTACGAAACTAAAATACATATATCACGGTCAAACCGGCAGGGATTTAGCCTCTCGAATTTGCGTGCATTTTTTGTAATTTATTGCAGTAATTCAGAGTTCGCGCAGACGGCAAACTTTTTAGTTCGCAGAAAAACTAAATAGTTTAGTCAGAAAAATTAAACACACGGTGGTTTATGAGGCCACGCACACAGAAAACTAAACTATTTAGTAATCGCTGTGTGCGCGGTCTCGCAAGACACCGTGTGTTCTACTTTTCAGACTAGACTATTTAGTTTTTCTGCGAACTAAAAAGTATGCCGTCTGCGCGGGCTCGAATGGCATTATTGTAATAAATTACAAAAAATTCACGCAAATGCGAGAAGCTAAATTCCTGCCGGTTTGAATTTTTTTGAATAATTTGTAATTTATGGCAATCATGCAATTTAATATTTCTTAAATAGCTTTCTTTTCTAAATATATTGTAAAAAAATGGACTGTTTTAAAAATTTAATTTACGCAAATGTATTATTTGTATTTTTGGGCAATAAACAAAATATTCTATATTTTTCTCGAATGTTCAATAAAGGCGTTTAAACTTTATAAGAGAATTTTTTCATTTTTTAAGGGCATATTTTTCTATTTTAACAGCATATTTTTTTTTTAGAGCATTTTTTTGGTTGCCCTAATCATCATCATCACTAATATTCTGACGACATTGTTGATGACACTCATCGAATATTTCATCAGCTACTCGTCGTCAATGGGTAGCTTATTGGTGGATGGTATCATGTTCACTCAATATTCATATTTTCAAGGACAGTAGTGGTAGGTCCTTGCGTTGATTTTTATTCAACAGGTGAGGGGTTCAAATTCTGCCCCGAGCAAATAGTAAAAAAAAAATTGTCTTTTTTTTAGGTTTTATTATTTCCAGTGGTCGAAGAGTTTTAAACTCATTTTGCTACAAAAAAAAATTGATCGGAAGGGTCCGAATAGGACAAAAATATAGGGATAAAACTTGATTTCTTCGACTATAGGCATGTTGGGTGTCCTATCAAAGAGAGTAATGAGTTCTTTACATTTCTGGTATTTTTACCTAATTTGAAGCAGCTAATACGCGACGGAGTAAGGAGCGAAATGGGCGAAGAATGTTAAATAAAAATTGCACGTAAATATTAAACGATTAACATGAAACTTGGCAGAAATATAATGTTATTATCTTTTGTAAATAATACAATTCTCCCAGGTTAAAACAAGGCGCAGGCGAGTTATAAATGGTAACTTATTCAAATATTAATCGTTTAATATTTAACGATATTTTATGTAATAAAATACAATTTCTAGATTTTTTTGCCTATTACCCTCCTCACTTCGTCGTAGCAACTTCAGATGGAGAAAAAATACCACGCAAATGGAAAGTATAGTAAGACTTCACTTAACGCGGGAGTTACATTCAAAAAAGTTAAAGCACTAAACGAAACAGCGTTAAACGAATAATTTTAGCATGTAGATAAATATATACGTACGGATACATAAATCGTTTGTTTATCGATCAAAAATCACTTGTGATACAACAAACATGTATTCGTACTGCTAATACGCACCAAGAAATTGCATGTGAGTATCAAAGAAACAAATTCTTAAGGAATATCGCGTGAAATCGAAACATCGTTAAACTGAAACAGCGTTAAGCGGGGTGTTACTGTTTACTCATTATTCCCTTTGATATGACACCCAACATGCATCTAGTCAAAAAAAAGAACATTTGGTCCTCCTTTTTCGTCCTTTTCTAACTCTTTCGATCAATATTTTTGGAGCAAAATGAGTTTGGAACTCTTCGACCACTACAGATTACAAAAACAAAAAAAAAACACTCCACTTTATTCTTAACAACTTGCGTATTCTCAAAAAAAAATGGCCTAAGCTCATTTTTTCTATCTTGAATATTTTATTGGGTATTTTTATCGTACTAGTAGTAGATTTGAATGTTTACAATTAATATTTCACATGTGGAAACAAATTAACAAATATATCCCTATCCTCACCCTCATCCGTATCCTCTTCTTTTCATTATCAAATATCCTTATTCTCATCCGCATCCCCGAACTCGAGCAGTTTTTTTTATCCACATCCTCACCCTCATCCGCTAAACAATATCCCTTACATCCCTAAAATTAACTGACTGAAAGTTGCAATTTGTATCGGCTTTTTACAATATTTTTTTTTTCATTGCCTCCTATCAGCTGGTGCTCCCTCGGTTGCGGTATGATTGAAAATCACAACAAATTGTTTGACAGCCGTGGGAACATTTTTGTAGTCTGTGTAATATGTCTCAGTGTAGTGATGTGTAACACAGTAACGAGTCGCTCTTTTTGAACGACTCATCAGGATGAGCGAAAGATTCGGCACAACGACATAGCCTTCGAGTCGTTCAATTTAAGAATGACTCACTGTAAAATTAATTCCCAAACTAGCCCATCGCATAAATATTACCCAACGCATAACCAATCCACGCTCATTTTTCAATACATATAATGTACTACAATACATTCATTCACTCACATCCCATCCCTTTATCTATCTAAAAGCAAAACCACCATCATTTATCTACCAAAGCAATCCCATCTAAATCCATTCATATTCATCTCTATGCAGTATGCAATGCACGCATTTTGTATACTTCTAAATATACACGCATACGCAACAACCCATGCTGACTGCAAATGCAAACATATCAAAAATAATTTACTTACGTCGCGTCCCACCGCACAGCCAAGTTTCTCCAAATACAGAAAACCATCCCAACATTCTAAAACAAAAGTATTCGTCTTACGTATCATCATCTCAAGCTCAACTTTAGATGAAACCAAACAAAAACCCATAGCTTCCACTTGCACTACAGCTACAGTGTAAAGCAGCGTTCTGACGGGGCAAATACATGACATCGTGGCACGCTTTCAATCTCATGCTTGTATCGAGCGTGGACTGGAAAGTGAACTGCCTTGGCACAAAAAGATTCGTTCAAAAAGAGCGATACAAAATCGTATCACACAAAAAGATTCGTTCAAAAAGAGCGATACAAAATCAACTCGCACAAAAAGATTCGTTCAAAAAGAGCCATACAAAATCGAACCGCACAAAAACATTCGTTCTAAAAGAGCGACGCGAAATCGAATCGCACAAAAAGATTCGTTCAAAAAGAGTCAAAAGAGTCAAAACAGCCCGCCCCAGATTGGCTGCCCCGTTTTCTTGGGAAATAGTGTTCCGATCGGGCTGGCTCGGATTAAAGGGTATTGGGAGGTCGCTAAGTCCGAATCTGGGGTCAAAAACGAGAAAAAAAATCGGGGTCGCCCATCCCAGGCTGCCAGCCCTCTTTTCATGGAAAATAGTGGTCCGATCGGGCTGGCTCGAACAAAAGGCTATTGGGGGGTCGCTAAGTCCGAATCTGGGGTCAAAAACGAGAAAAAAAAATCGGGGTCGCCCATCCCAGGCTGGCAGCCCCGTTTTCATGGGAAATAGTGTTCCGATCGGGCTGGCTCGGATTAAAGGGTATTGGGAGGTCGCTAAGTCCGAATCTGGGGTCAAAAACGAGAAAAAAAATCGGGGTCGCCCATCCCAGGCTGCCAGCCCCCTTTTCATGGGAAATAGTGGTCCGATCGGGCTGGCTCGAACTAAAGGCTATTGGGGGGTCGCTAAGTCCGAATCTGGGGTCAAAAAAGAGAAAAAAAAATTGGGGTCGCCCACCCCAGGCTGGCAGCCCCCTTTTCATGGGAAATAGTGGTCCTATTGGGCTGGCTCGAACTAAAGGGTATTGGGGGGTCGGTAAGTCCGAATCTGGGGTCAAAAACGAGAAAAAAAAATCGGGGTCGCCCATCCCAGGCTGGCAGCCCCCTATTCATGGGAAATAGTGGTCCGATCGGGCTGGCTCGAACTAAAGGGTATTGGGGGTCGCTAAGTCCGAATCTGGGGTCAAAAAAAAAAGAAAAAAAAATTGGAGTCGCCCATCCCAGGCTGGCAGCCTCGTTTTCATGGGAAATAGTTGTCCGATCGGGCTGGCGCGAACTAAAGGGTATTGGGGGGTCGCTAACTCCGAATTTGGGGTCAAAAAAGAGAAAAAAAAGTGGGGTCGCCCATACCAGACTGGCAGCCCCGCTTTCATGGGAAATAGTGGTCCGATCGGGCTGGCTCGAACTAAAGGGTATTGACGGGGTCGCTAACTCCGAATCTGGGGTCAAACAAGAGAGAAAAAAAATTTGGGGTCGCCCATCCCAGAGTGCCAGCCCCGCTTTCATGGGAAATAGTGGTCCGATCGGGCTGGCTCGAACTAAAGGGCAATGGGGGGAGGGGGGTCGTCAACTCCGAATCTGGGGTAAAAAAAAAAGAGAAAAAAAAGTTGGAGTCGCCCATCTACGACTTTTATTGAATATGTTATTAACCAAGTTGCAGACTACTTGCATGACTCTTTTTGAACGACTCTTTTTGAACGACTCATTGGAAAGAGTCAGAGCTTACGTGCTGGCACAGTGAAAAGAGTCATTATGCCCATCACTATCTCAGTGTGTAAACGGGTAGAAAAATTTTTCACTCATTTCCGTTCTTTATACTATAATCTTCATATTCTCAGATTAAACTAGTCACAAGAAACAGATAAAACAAAATAATGCTGAGAGGTGGCACAGACTTAGAATAGAATAGAACAGGTGCTAGAACTCCGCCAAGAAAATCAGCTGACTTTCTGCCGCATTAGCTGCGCTGTGGACTTCAATATCATATTTTGAGCGTTGCATGCGCTAAGGTTAAATTTAGTGTCCCGGATAGCTGTCAGTTTAACCAGGCATTGAGAAAACGGGCCTTAATCATAAATATAAAAGTTGTAGACAATTTTGTTTTCTGTAAATTTCCCGTGACATATTTTCTGAAAAAAGAACTCTAGAGCTAGGTAATGAGCAAAAAACTGAAAAAAAAAGTGCTGAATTCCAAGGATTTTTTCAAGATGGCGGCGCGCGCACAGGGGCCCCAAGGTCGAAAACTTGGATTTTGCAAATTGGAACTACCAAAATAATTACAAGCGCTACTTCTCAAATTACGCATATTTGCGCTGGCCTATATGTACTAATATCATATAATGAATGATTAAAGCCGGATACCCGTGCCCACCACATGATTGTTTATGTAGACTAGGCATTATTTCGACAATTTCGTAACAAAAAAAGCACTGAACTAGTAAATAGAAATACAATCCCAGGTAAATGTTCACGATCCCAGGATCACAATTCAGAGTGAAGGCTCTGAAGAGTTGTTGATAATCGATAAGTCATGACTCAACATTATAGAAAAATCAAATAGACAAATTGTTGGGCTTAGTATCATTATATTATGTGCCATTACATTACATAATCTCTAAATATTCAATCCGAAATTTGCAATCATATTTAAAAACAACGTTGAATATTCTTATTTGTATCCAACACATATGTACGTAGAAAGTATTGATATATGGCAGTTCAATGAACAAAGAGAGAATATTATTGTATGCCTTCGTACGAAAGAGTTAATGTTTCAGTGTTGAAAAATATTTTATTTGTTCAGCTTTTGGGTTTTTCCCGTATTAAATAAAATATTTATTTAACCAACACTTTCATCGACACATTATTTACAAGTAACTTATATTAAGAACTTCCCCGATATCAAATCAGTAGGTAATCGAGGATAGGATCATCACATTTTTAAAAACCTTTTATGTTTTATTCTGTCCGTGGAAATGGCGGAAGTGATTGTATGTGCGTTAGATATACAGCAATCGATACAAATATATCAAAATATATCAAATATATCAAAATTTCAATAACACAAATTTTGTAAGCAATTCAATTATTAAATCGAATGTGGAGAAACTTTCAAAAGCATGGACATTTATAACACGGACACCTTTTATTATTGCACATTACACCCAACACGGACATACAGTAAAGTTTCACCCAAACATGCTGTAATATCTTCACAATGAATCTTTCAATCTTGCAGTAACCTGCTGGGCTATTCGATTTTGAATAACTTGCAAAATCCAAATAATTTAGTAAACAATTTACAGATATTTGCTAAATTCTGCAACCTGTATGGGTTTTCCAAACTACGATGCGAAGTAGACAATGGAGATTCCCTTTGGAGACATTTGATAGTGCAATTATGGTCGATGTGCAATACTCTGAACATTTCTCTAAATCAGAGAGGTTTTAGTACAAATCATTAATGTAGACATGAGATTTATGAAGAATTGCTATCAGATTTTTGTTGGTACATACTTAGGTGAAATTTATTGCTGTGCAAATTAAAAAAAAACTTCCGACCAATCTTCAAAACATACAAACTACAAGACTACATCACCAGCATTGTGGCGCTACAACCCAAAGTCGGGCCTTGGTCGTCTGAAAAAAAGAAAACTGCATAACGCACCTAATTTGCATACTCTGGTTAATAATGCATGGTTGATGTGGTGATGTGATATAACAAGTGTTTCACCTTTCTAAAAAGGAAACAACACCAAACGTCCCTTAACAACTTGTCTTTTTATTAGTACATATGCCAGTACAGATATCAGTTACGTGAATGTGAAATGGTTATTTTGGAATTTTTTATGGAATATGTGCGATCCCAATTGTCTAGGAAATCTAGAAATAGTATCTCTCTCTCTCTCAATTGCCCTAACCCTTTGTGGGGCATGGGACATAGCGCGTCAACTGTTCCATGTGGCCCAGTTGACATTTCGTCGGCATAAACTGGTTTCGGAGAATGCAGTTGCCAGCATGCACCTCCTGTACATCCATGGCCACGAACGTCGTCGTGGACGGGATTCGCACCCGAAACGCCGGTAGTCAAACATGAGACTGATACCTCAACACACTGTCGCCCCAAAAGAAATGCTCGTATTCTACACATTTCCAATGTGGATTTTTTTTACATTTAATAGGCCAGACCTTAATGTCAATCTTAGTTCCATATATTCCCATGGGACAACCGATAGCTCAGTGCGTAGAGGCACCAGTCTCACGTCTGACTACCGGCGTTTCGAGTTCGAATCCTGTCCACGACGACATTGGTGGCCATGGTTGTTGTGCTGTCTTCCCCCTCTGATGCGGGGCGTAATAATAAGCCACAACATCTCCCGACTTGTCGCAGGTAGGCGGCTAAATGGGGGAGCAGGAGGTACATAATGGCAACTGCATTCTCCGAAATTAGTTTATCCAACAAAACGTCAACTGGGCCACATGGAACAGTTGACGCGTTATGCCCCACAAGGGGTTAGGGCAATTGAGTACAATTATTTACACTAAGCAAATCAGAATGAAAAATTGGAATGAAATCAAATTAACAAATAATAATTTAAAGCATTTTCAAGTCCAATTAATGGTTTTCCAAATCAAAAAACAATATTTCAAATTAAGCTAATTTGATTTGAAATAATACTAAAGTATTTTGGAAAATAGTTAATTTGATTTGAAAACGTGTTAGTTGGACTTGAAAATGCTATATATATTGTATAGGGATGTAAGGGATATCCACATAATCATCCTCATCCTCAATTGCGGATTATCCTCATAAAAATAAACCTCCTCATCCGTTTCCACATCCCTAGATAGATACATAGATAAGGGAGGTGGGTCGTGCATCATATTGGAACCACAAGCACTGCGACCTTGAGGTCTATTGTGCTATTCCACATCCCTAACTTTTTATTATTAAATATCCTCATCTTCATACGCAATCTTCGTGTTCATATGAGGATGCTTATGGGGATGAGGATAATTAATAATGATAAGTTGGGGAAGTGGAAACGGATGAAGAGGTCTATTTTTATGGCGATAATTCGCAATTGCTGATGAGGATGTGGATATCCTCATCATCCCTAATTGTAACAACACGATGAAATTTTAGTCAGGTGTTCTTTGGGAACTTTATAATTACTTAACAAAAGCAGAATTAAAAACACGTCTAACGCAGTGAAGTCAGAGAAACTGATTTATAATGTGCGTTAATTTGGGATCAACCCCGGACCGCGGTTGTCGTTGCAATCGAAGTACGTCTTGAATTCGGTTGCAAAAAATATTGGGTTTTAGCCCGGGCCCAAGCATAGGCCGCGCATGTCATCATAGCATGGCAGGACTCGGCCCGACCCTGGACTTCATAGTTACACACTCTGCAGATCACTGCTTCAATTAGGTTCTTGCCAGCTGTTCGGAGTCCTGCAATGCAACAAAGTCTTCGTTCGGCCTGGTTGAAAGTGGTGCAGTTTTCCTCGTACAAGCGGGTGGATATCTGAACCGAAATAATTAGCTGCTGTAATGAAGGTCATAAAAAGCTTCACCGTCTTAATAAAATTAACAAAACACGATGGTGGAGCAAACCAAGTGCGTTGCAGTCAGTTATTGATGAAGATGGCGTCAAAACGACAAAACTGGTTGATTTTCTGCTATGCATGGAAGAAAATCGGACATGCGGCTCATTTGATGCTAAAGCATATTTCACTGCCGAATCTCTAAGCACTAACTGGTGCAAGTTTAAGACGGTTCTTTTGTCAAAAATAATGCTCAAGATTAACGATCCGTCAACTCCAGTATCTAATGCACTGCAATTCCCGCAAATTAACTACTTGGTCACCTCCACCTAAATCCAGTCACTTCAAAAGCAACTGAAGAGCATGAGAGAACTATGACGACTTTGTTGAGGAAACATTGCAATACATCAATCTGGGCAATGAGCAGCTGGAGGAAGCTGAGTGCACTACTGCATCCCTTAGTTGCGGCTTCACTCCTTCAAGAACTACCCGTGCGCTGCGCTCCTCGTGCTCAAGAAGAGCTCGTACCGCAGCGGAAAACGGATCCGAGAGGCAAAATGAGCCCATTAGTGAGGCAAAAGAATCATTCAGGATCAACACTTTTCTGGTTACTTTGGACCACGTAATTCAAGGTCTTTCGGATCGTTTTAATGGAAACGAAAATCTTTTGAAAGATCTCGCTACGCTGGATTCCAAAAGATTTTCCAGTAAAATGCCAATTGATGATTCTTCACTTTGCACGGTGTCGTAATTGGCAAAGGTTGACTCACGCTTGGCACGCACAGACCATCAGAGCTTCTTGGATATTTATGAGCCACTGGCGCAGGGGCCCTCTGCCTCCTCTTCTTAAGGTGCAGAACTGTCTTCTCCTGCGAATGGTGATAATGTCGGCGAAACTGATGCTGATTTAGATTTTCTTGATGACGTAGACGAGGGCTAAATGTGAAGAGTGTCATCAATGTTTGGAATGCACTTACAAACTTTTCTTCAAAATTCCCATGCCGCAGTCTGCACATCCCACTTTATTTGAATTATACAAATACGTACTTACGTTATCGTCTACTCAGGTTTCATGTGAGAGAATCTTCTCAAATTTAAAAATTCTAAAAACCCGTCGCCGAGCAACTCTGGCCCAGTGTAATTTAGAAGCCCTTCTGTTCGTGAATGTTGAAATTATTGCATTATGATAATTGATGAATTAGCAAAGTCTTCTACATTTTTTTCCAGTCTCTTACTTTGTTAATGAAGCATTATTTAGGATTTCCCAACCCAGTACTACATATATTGTATTTACTGTTCTACACGTTACGTTGCCTCACCGTAATTTTCACAGTACTGACTATGTATAACTTTTATAAATTTTAATTTAAACTGTACTGTTTCCCATTATTTTCTGGAAAATAAATGTAAATTTGTTTAGGTCTTGGAATCAGAAGTGGCTAACTTGGAGAGGTGATCAACTTTGGAGGTTCTACTGTATTCTCAAACGCATAATATGTATTAAAAACAGTGTAACACTCAAAATTGTAACTTCAATAGAGGCGCGTAACATGTCGACGACAACAAAGGACAAGTTTTTGATTTAATCATACAATTTTTTTGAAGTATCATATCTTCGGATAATGCTCGAGTTGTTACAGCGTCCAAATTTATAGCAGGCTTAGTAAATCGTCAGTTTCCTTTGAGGAAGTCCAACCCTAATAATGTCGTGCTACCCACCGAAACTTTGTACATATCAACAACGAAACCCAATTAACTCCTCACAGATGCAAGATCTAAAACGTCTCGACCAATACCTCACACAAGAAGCAAACCAAGAATTTTGAAATGAAATTTTAACGTGACCAGCATCGAGGGGAGGGGGACCTGGAACAAAAGCCTCGGATTGGATGGATCAACAACGACGAAAACGCAAACGACTAAAGGATTATTCTTTCGGATCCTGGAATGTACGCTCCCTGAACAAACCGGGGGCCGAGAAGGCCCTCCTTCAACAGGTCGAAAAATACAAACTGAGTATACTGCAGTCCAGGAAACAAATTCGCTGGGCAGCGAGGTCAATGACAAGAAATCGCACACAATTTTTGCAAGTGGCAGACCATCGGGCCGCAAGGAGTTTGGAGTAACATTTATAGTAAACAATCACCTCAAGCCGCACATTACTGACTTCAAACCCATAAATGAACAGCTGTGTGCGACTCGATTCTTCAATCTCTGGCTCATCAATCTGCACGCCCCCAATGAAGTTAAAGAAGACGCAGTAAAAGACGAATTCTACGCCCGCCTTCAGACTCTCTTCGATTCACTTCCAACAAACGACGTCTAAATGTTGCCGGGATACTTTAACGTGAAAGTCGGAAATGAAAGTTGGCACCGGTGGACCACTGGAGGCCACAGTCTCCATGAAGAATGTAACGACAACGGCCAGCGACTTACTGACTTCTCCTGCAGTAGGAATCAAGTCGTATGCTCGTATGTTTCCCGCATCGGCGCATTCAAAGCAGACCTGGAAATCTCCAGACGCACATACCGTCAACCAAATTGATCACGTCCTCATTTGCAGGAGATGGGCGTCTAGTGTGATGGATGTCCGCTCTTATCAAGGAGCAAACTGCGACTCAGATAGTCCCTTGGTGAAGACGACCTACAGATGTAGAATTTCCTCAGAGCATAAATCGAGAATCAGCCCTCCCGAAATCTTTGCGGTTAATAAGCTTCTGAGCGATGCCACGGCGGTGGCGTATACTACCGCCCTTGAAGAAAGACTATCTCTTATGCTACACAACACCGGTAATACAGACGTCCATGGGTTCTGGGAAGAACTCAAGGGTACCATCAGGGATGGCGCAGAGAAGGTCGTGGGATATAAAGCCCGGTGAACGCGAAATGACTGGTTCCACGAAGAATGCAAAAACTCACTTGACGCCAAAAACGAGGCCTACAGACAATGGATTCAACGAGGAACCAGAGCCAGATGGGAAAATATGACGAGCTACGGCGAATATCGAATAGAATTAGACGTAAGAAACGGAAATACTTTGACGAGCAGTTACTGAGTTTTAACGAAAACTTAGCTAATAGGAACACCAGACAAGCGTACAAACTAGTAAATACAATTGAAAACGGCTACTAACCCAGGACTAGCCTTTGTAAGGACAAGGATGGAAACATTATCAGCGACACCGATGGCGTCAACAAACGGTGGGCCTCTTATTTTGAAGAGCTTCTGAACCTACCATCTAACATCCCCACACAAGAAGCTCTCGACCATATTATTGATCCAGGCCCACCCATACAATCCCCGACAGTAGAGGAAGTTGATCTCGCGTTGCGGTCACTAAAACGAAATAAAGCGCCGGGCGCTGACGAGATTCCAGCTGAACTGCTAAAATTCGGTGGAACGGGTCTGGTTGTTGCCATCATCAATTACTCTTGCGAGTATGGGAGGACGAGGTGATCCCAGACGATTGACGCAGAAGCATCATCTGTCCAATTCACAAAAAGTGAGATAAACTGCGGTGTGAGAATTGCAGGGGCATATCACATCGCATTGATTTCGGCGATGATACAATCCAAGACCGAGCTGCCTGCAGAAGGAAGCTGAGATTATAATTTTTGGTAATGATGATATGATTTTTTGATATTTTTGTTCCACTATGAATTTAAAACTTTATTGGTTTAATGAATTGGAACCGATCCTTTGTAATTAATATGGATTATTATGAAAATTATGTACTCGTTATACGTCACTTCACTTTACGGCGTGTATGAGTGTAGTAGATTTGTATCCGGATATGCATCTCATGTTCTCAACTAATATTTCACACATAGAAACAAACTGGCAAATATATCCTCATCCTCACCCTCATCCGTATACTCATGTTTTCATTATCAAATATCCCCATCCTCATCCGCATCCTCGAACCCTAACTATTTTTGATCCACATCCTCATCCGATAAACAATATCCCTTACATCCCTAGATTCTATGGATTTGAAAACAGTTCTGTTCGATTTAGATGGCTAGGATACTTTAGGGTTGACTACTTTTGTAGTTGTTTTTGAAGGAACAGTGGGGCTAGGGTGGAACTATATAATTATGTAAGATCTTTTGTAGGAGATCCCCCTTAAAATATATTTATAACATGAAGTCAGCTGATTCTGTCGATCTGAAAATAGTTCTATTCGATTTAGAATGGCAAAATATTTTATGCCTGCTACAGATAATGTTCCATCTCCGGCCATTGGAAGCCATTGTCATCGTATATCTATACTACTTTGCCTTAACCTCTAGTGGGGCATAGCGCGTCAACTACTCCTGCGCGCCATCGTACTCTGTTCTGGGCAATGGGACGCAACTCCCCAAAAGACTTACCCAGTGACTGACACTCCTTGCCACAGATCGACGCCATGTTATTCGAGGACCCCCTCTTGGCCGGCCTTGGTTAGAAATGGGGTTCCATTTCTTGGCATGCAAAGCAATGCAGTTATCACTCTTCCGCAATGTGTGACCTATCCACTGCCATTTTCGCCTGCGTATCAATTCGTCGATTGGCATCTGCCCCGTACGCCGACTTAGCTGTTTATTCGATATTGTTTCGGGCCAAAATATTCTTCAAATTCGACGAAGACATGAGTTGACGAAAACTTGAAGCTTTCTGGTAACTCCTACGGAAACTTTCCAAAGCACTGACCGTACCAGGGAGCCAAACAGGCCCAGCTTGTTCTTGATGCTGAGATAACTGCTTTGCCAGATTTTGGATAGCATGCTGTATGCTCATTTAGCCTGGTTGATACGACGAGCGATGTCCTGCTCCGTACCACCATTTTCGGCAACAATGCCATCTAGGTAGACGAAGTTGTCCACCTTCTGCACAGGCTGCCCATTAATATTGATGGCAATAGGTGTCGGAATTCTTTTTCGCAACGGCCGGCTAAGAACCTGGGTCTTGTTGGTATTAATCAACCTTGCTTGCCTACCTATCGAGATCTAACGCCATTGCAGACAGATCCATGATTTTGTGGAAGAGTAGGCATGTGTAGTCAAGATGTTGTAGATAAGATGTCAAACCCGACACCTTACCTTTATGCAGAACGCGACATTTCGCGCCGTCATAGGTTGCCTTAATGGGTGGGTTCAGGTCCCGCAACGTTTTAAACGCAATTGCAAACAGTTTGACTGATTTTTCTTGTGGACGCTGCGTTTCAGTTTGCGTTTGCTCAACCAGACATCGGGAAAATTAACCAGCAATTTTTCCTGGTTGATTTCCGGTCAATGGGGGGGTAAGGGGTATTAGCGTATTTGACAGTTGTTAGTTGACGTATTGCGTGTGACTGTCAGATGGTGTGGATTTTCGTTTTCGGTTTCTTGACTTTTACATGGCGTCTTGTGTGCTTATTTACCCCGGAGCAACACAAATTTGTGGCGATTTTGCAGTGTTTTTAATTTTTTTTTTTTTTTGAAATTCAATAGCAAATCGGCTGTCAGCTGTTTAATACATGACAACTGCAAAACAAGTCGTTCGGGCGAAGAGTTTATGGTTGGGTGGAGGGAAAATCCTTACCGCAATTACAACGTTGCGGAGCGTGAACGCAGGCAATAATAGCTACAAACTTCCCAGGGATGCCTCTCCTGCGCAAGGCCGCCCATATAGAATCCCGGTTCACACTATCGAAAGCCTTTTCGAAATCGATGAAAAGCAAGTAAAGCAGAGAATCGTATTCAGCGCATTGCTCGATGAAGATTCGCAAGGTGTTAATGTGATTGACACAGGAGAATCCGGATCGAAAACCAGCGTGCTCTTCATCAATTGTGCTTTCTAAGTGGGCCTTCAGTCTTTCCAGGACGATTTTAGCTATTATCTTGGCAACGGCAGGGAGCACACAAATGCCTCTCCAATTATTACAGTCTGTGAGGCTACCCTTCTTCGGAAGTTTGATGTTCAAACCTTCCTTCCACTCAGTGGGAAAGGTCTCTGTATTCCACGCTTTATCAACAAGTGGGTGCAGCAAATCGGCAGTTACGCTTGGCGCTGCTTGATAAAATTCGACAGGGACACCGTCGAGTCCGGCGACCTTTCCTCGTTTTAGTGCAATAATTGCAGTGACTATTTCCTCTTTAGTAGGGGCAGTGGACCGTATACGCACATTTTGATGGTTAGCTAAATTATCTATATGAGGGGGAACTTCACCAGAGGTTACACGGTTCAAGACCGCGGCGAAGTATTCTTTCCACCGCCTCATTTGATCTTCTTCCAAGATAAGTAGCTTTCCATCACTATCCTTCACCGGATGTTGGCAGGAGTTACGACCACCTGTAAACTCCTTGATGACACCGTATACGGCTAAAAGAGAATTCGCATAAACTCTTTTATCGCGTCGCACACTACGCTGAATTTCTCGAGCTTTCTGACGGTAAAGGAGTTCGATGCTTCGATTGTCGTCTGATGCTGCAGCCAAACGAAGTTTCACCTCCTTTCTTTCAACAATCCGCTGCCATGAAGCGTCGGACATCCAGGGCTTATTCCGGCAATCCGGGTTTGTGCCAAGGATGGTATCTGCGGCTATCAATGTACGCATTTTTTATGACATCTCAGTTTTCGTTTGTCACTATCTTGGTGACTAGTTATCTCAGCTGCTTTTCGCGCAAGATGATCATTATATTGTTGTTAGACAGCCGGATTTTTTAATCGAGCGGTGTCGAATTTGCGACGCCTGAACCTTTCGTCGCTGGGGCGGCGCACGGCTGCAATACACAATCGAACATTAGCGATCATAAGATAATAGTCTTTTCCCATCCCAATATCGGCACACTTCTTGTTTCGCACGTCCAGGAGGCAACTCTTGAATCTTTTACTAATGGCAAACTGGTCGATCTGATTTTGTGTTCTGCGCCGATCAACAGAGGACGAACTGATTTTGTGGTGGTCCTTATGCTCAAACATAGTACCACCAATGAAGAGACTGTGAAAGTTGCAGAACTCTACAAATCTTTCACCGTTGTCATTACGATCACCAAGACCGTGTCTCCCCATCACATGTCTGAGCCCATAGTTATCAGCGCCAACTTTCGCATTCAAATCACCCATAACCATTATAATGTCACCTTTAGGTGTTCTGCTCTGAACGGCGTTTAGTTCTTCGTAGGAGTCTTTTGCCAAGACATTGTCGGGTTCAGTAGGGCCATAACATTGTACTATTGAGATGTTTCCCATTTTGGTCCGGAACCTGGCGGTCAAGATTCTGGCAGGGACCGGCTCCCAGGATAAGAGACAGTTTCGCGCGGCTCCGGTTAAAAGGAGCCCCATGCCTGACTCACGATGACTACCGGTAGCTTTACCGGAGTACAACATTACAGTGCTGCCCGTTGGAGAGATAAATTCTCCGCTGTTCCACCATCTTATCTCACTAACTCCTAAGATATTTAATTTGTATCTCAGAAATTCTCTCTCTAATTGAAGTAATCGTGCGTTCTGGGGACCTTCTGATCCATCGTCCAGGAGAGTACGCACATTCCAGAATCCAATCTTTGTCATTGTACGATAGCCAAAAGTCGTAACCGTTGAGTCAGTCCTTATCCGAAGCATAGTTGACGTTTCGTTAGCATATAAAGATTTCGGATAGTGCAAGTTGCTGGCATACACATCCTGTCCTTTGATTGTCGGTTTTAGCGACAGGCCCTCAAAGGGAAAGGCCGTGGTATTATATTTACATATCACACCACAGGGGGAAGGTTTACCTCAACCAAATCATCGCACTGCCATCACTGGCGGCTTTACGTTGGTTAGCAATGGTCAGTGACCACTGCCGTTCCAGGGGACGCCCACGCGGAGGACTATGGAAGAGGAGTTTTTGCTCCCTTCTCGGCCATCTTGGTTTGTACCACTTGTAAACATTTTTTCGCTTAAAGCAGACTCACCGTACGCCACTGTCAACTTTTCAAGTGTTTTAGAGCACTTGATTCCATTTTTCACACAAAATTTTATGCAAATTCTTTGCTCCATTTTTTTATAATAATAGAAAATCGCCGAGCACAACAAAACACGTCTAACCTTTTTATCTGTCAAAAACAAACGAAGTACCTATGCTATGTACTTGAAATTGTGAACTATGTTCGGGAAATGTGTACCAACACAACAAGAACAAAAAATCGATAATCGATTGTACGTTGCCCGCGAAATTTTATGTCACCTTACTTTTTGAACACACCTCGTACCATATATTCTTGATCAGCATGCTGAACTCTACAACATACTAAAATTTCAAGAAAATCGGAGGTCAAGTAGTAATATGCATAATTACCAACAAGTTCGGTACATGATAGCTGAGGAACTTCAGAGTTTTGGCTTGCAGGCTAATGGACCGATTTTCTGACATTTTTGCGAAAAGCCGCTTATCTAAAGTTTAACCAAAATCTTTTAAACACGTAAAACAAATCCTCCAAGCAACAAGCAATGTACGAATAT